>JAUIMM010000009.1:13377500-13977500 GCA_031769625.1 Taudactylus pleione | reverse complement strand
GGAAGAGAAGAGTATGGAGAAGGAAAGGAACTGTTCATGATCCAAAACATACCACCTCATCAATGAAGCATGGTGGTGGTAGTGTCATGACGTGGGCATGTATGGCTGCCAATGGAACTGGTTCCCTTGTATTTATTGATGATGTGACTGCTGACAAAAGCAGCAGAATGAATTCTGAAGTGTTTCGGGCAATATTATATGCTCATATTCAGTAAAATGCTTCAGAACTCATTGGACGGCGCTTCACAGTGCAGATGGACAATTACCCGAAGCATACTGCAAAAGCAACCAAAGAGTTTTTTAAGGATAAAAAGTGGAATGTTATGCAATGGCCAAGTCAATCCCCTGACCTGAATCCGATTGAGCATGCATTTCACTTGATGAAGACAAAACTGAAGGGAAAATGCCGCAAGAACAAGCAGGAACTGAAGACATTTGCACTAGATGCCTGGCAGAGCATCACCAGGGATGAAACCCAGCGTCTGGTGATGTCTATGCGTTCCAGACTTCAGGCTGTAATTGCCTGCAAAGGATTTGCAACAAAGTATTAAAAAGTGAAAGTTAGATTTAGGATTGTTTAGTTTGTCTCATTACTTTTTGCCCCTTAAAAAGTGGGAGGCACATATAGAAACCGTTGTAATTCCTACACCGTTCACCTGATTTGGATGTAATTACCCTCAAATTAAATCTGAAAGTCTGCAGTTAAAGCACATCTTGTTTGTTTCATTTCAAAAGCCATTGTGGTGGTGAATAGAGGCCATAATATGAAAATTCTGTCAATGTCCCAATATTTATGCACCTGACTGTATATATATATATATATATATATATATACATATATATATATATATATATATTAGAAACCCCCCACTAAAAATCCTGCGTTTGTCACTGCCAAGGTGGCCGATTTCTGACATGCACAGTGAGGAGTGATGCTAAAGAGCACACTGGCCTGAGTGTGGGCTGAGCTGGCAGACAGTGGGGTTGGATAATTGAAGAGTTGCAGATTCGTCTTTTCCTGTCTGTCTCTCTTTTTTTTTGCAGAATGCCCTTAAGTCATTGGCATATCATTAGGGGTCAGGAGGAGGATCTGGTGCACATGTGGGGCTAGGCGGAGCCTTCATTGTGGGGTATATTATTGGGGGGGCCCAGGGGGGTCTGGTGTACAGAAACCACCCCCCCGAAAAGTAAAGTCTAGATCCACCACTGTCGGGGAGGGGACCATTTATTTCTGCTAGTCTCAAGCCTCCAGCGCCAGCAGCATACTGTACATCTCTATGTACGCACAATAGTACATAGCCTGCTATTCTGATTATATTACCTCGACATGTCTTTACTTAACTTGGCCTATGTGCAAATGCCCTGTTACGATCCAGTTATGCCTATTCAGCTGTAAGTGTAGATGTGGTTGAAGTGCACTACAAATTATTAATTATTACATTAAAAAACAGTTCTTATAAAAATTAGAGTGATGCGCTGACCCCGTGTTTTGGTTTTGGGTCTGGATTAATTTTCATGTCTTGGCTTTGCAAAACCACCCTCAAGTGATTCATTTTGATTTGGAACTAGGTTTTTTTTTTTTTTTTTTTTTAAATTATAAAAAGTTTTTCAAAACAGCTAAAATCATGTAATTTTTGCAATCCAAAAACCAGAAATTCGGATTTAAAATCCGAATTCCGAACCACAGGAAGAACAGAGCTGCGACTCCGATTTATCAGGATCTCCTCAGGAGGTTAGGACTGCGACTCGGATCCATCCAGATTCACAAAATTCAGGCAGATTTGGATTTCTGGAGAACCGCACATCTCTAATAAAAATGAACATTGTATTGGTAGTATGCATTAAAAGTTTATGATTTAGGCAACTGAGTGCTGAATTAAGTTGAAGGGCGCATAAGCACATGGGTGTGTATGCGAGGTTGCAGATTTATGGCTACATACAGTACCTCTATCAAGATAGTTGTATAGGCAAAGGGCACAATATTTACATGCCTTCAATCTTGCCTGCCATCACTGGCATAATATACTTACACCAACTCCTAGTCCTACATTGTAAATGCTGCATCAGTAATCGCAAAAGCTTATGCTGGCGACCCAGTGGCCCAAAGGAACTGCTGCTTGCACTAGAAAGCAACTCATAACTCCCATCCCAATCATCCTGAGGCTCATACTCACCAACTCCCAACATGCTGGTTATGATCAGGTCTTCTTGCAGCTCATATGAAGCACATACTTTTCTTAATGATAGATATGAATAACAGGTATTAAGCATTTTAACCACCTCCCTCAAGGAGAGTATCTGCTATTATTTCACATAGAGACGTAGATAATAAATATAATGAAAACTCAGTGATAAGCGGCTTGGTCTTGCCTCTGATCTTCAGAGTTCAGAATAAGGCTACATGTCATGTTTCAGAGACCACACATGCCCAGTCCAGATATCTCGGCTCTTGTGTGTTTTGGCTTGCATGCAATTTGAGTTTACTCACCTCTACTCAAAATATTGTTTAAATCTACACATTAGAGTATGTTTGCAGTATATATTACAAACCACCACCAATGTTTACATTAAGAGTCACAATAATGGCAGACATTTTAGGGAGCTATATCCAAAACAGAGAACTTTCCAGAGACAGATATCCAGAATCCAGATACAGCCATATAATACAGAGAACATCCGGAGGCCGCTTTATAATACAGAGGACATTACACAAATTGACATACAATACAGAGGAAGCAATTAAATTAGCCACAGGATATACCCCGCTGCTAAGTGATCACGCCGTGCCGGGGCCCAGACGGAGGTGTTCCCATGTGAACGCCTACCGTCTGGGGCTGGCCCCACTGACATCACAGCGACCTCCGTGGTGTATATGTCCGCCTCCCAGACTTCTGTGTGAACTTTCCAATTGGAGGTGGAGGGTGGAGGCCGCTGATTGTCCTGCCTCGGTGGATGCGGTTGTCACACACGGCACTAATCCCCTGTGCATTTACAGACTCCCGGCAAGAAGATGCTTGCAGGTACAGGTAATGTTTTTCTGTTATCTGGCACCCTACTCCCCTCCTGTAGATTTGGTAGGCGCTGCAGCTCTGCCGAAGCAACCGTCACTGGTTACCACTGTTACCTGTTACCCTGTTGATATCAGTAAACCCAACATCCTGGTCAAGGACTCTCTGTGTGGCCTAACAGTCACTTTCACATTCTGCCTAACGCCTTTTGTGACGACAACCACAATAGGCTATATCAATAGGTTATAGGCCCAGGCACACCAAGGGCCTGATTCAGAGCCGCTCGCAAAAAGCGTGCGCTCGCTCTGAATCAGGGCGTGTGCTTTTTTTTTTGTTGCGGCCTCTTGGCCGCTCGCATAGCTGTGGGTTACCACCCACAACTTATGCGAGCGGCCATAATGATGGTCGCGATGGTCAAGACCATCGGGCTTGCGACGAGACCGTTGAGGTAGGGTCTCGTTGCCGCAAGCCCAAGTGGACTTCCTGCACTATTAGAGCAGGAAGTCCACCTACTGACATCACTAGTGATGTCAGTAGGGCCGCCCACAAACGGCAGGCGTTCCTGCAGGAACGCCTCCGTTTGCTCAGCCACCCCCCTTCCCCGCCTTCCAAACAGGGCAGCTGTCAATCAACATCGACAGATGCCCCTTTTGGATGCGAGCTCCGGAACGAGTGCTTTTGGCGCTCGCTCCGGGGCTCGCGCGTGCGCACTGGGCCACCATCGACCCACTTGCGAGCGGGTCTGAATCAGGCCCCAAGTGTGAAGCAAACAGAAAGCTCCTGTATTTGAATCAGTATATACAGAAAGATGTGCAGCTGCAAGCATGACCTTCATCAAATTGAGAGGTTCAGAGAACCACAGTACGTCATTTGGAAGTTCACTATGGAAATGCAGCTGAAGCAGAAGAAACTGAAAAATCACAAAAGATGCAGGTGACAATCTAAATCCTGATGAAGTGGATTGGGCCATGGGGACCAGAGACTAAGCTGTGGAGCAGCACATGTATTCCATAATTCACAGAAAAGTGTCAGCACAGGATTTGTGGCTAGCCCTGCAGGCAGTGTATCAAGATAAGTGTCTCGTGAGGAGAATAAACCTGAGGAGTACACAGGGTCTGATTGCGTGCACTGCTGATTGCAGATTCCCGATTATCGGGAATCTACACATGTGCAGAGGCATTATGGGGTGTTGTGGAGGTGGGGACAGCCTGCGGTCCCGGACATGGAGATGGATCGCCCCTGTTTTCTAGGAGTGGCGGCCAGGATCTGCGTCCATAGATGTAGATTCCTGGCCTCACCTGTCGGCCAGCCTGAGTGAGCTGAAGCTTGCTCAGGTGGTCGGCACTGTCCAACATTGGGACTAATGGTGATCCCAGACTGCAACCTTAGTCACAGCACTGGGATCGCAGATGCAGCAGGAGGTGTCAGACACCACCTGCTGCATTTGCATGGTAGCAAGGACGGAATTGCACAGCTGCTTGTGTGCGGCTTTGCAAATCTGTCCTCTGCTGAATCAGGCCCACTATATGGTACTAAACTGAATGCATGCAGAGTCATGAATGAGTACATATTGTTATCCTGAGCACTTGTGATCCTATAACAGTCAGAGGTGTTGGAGACAAACTCATTACAGTCCCAAAAGTCAGGACAATCATGGTAAGTTTGAAAATAAAAGGTGATACCCTAGTCACAGACATCCAAGACTTGTTAATTGTACCAGATTTGAGGACAAACCTCATTGCCATAAGTGTTCTAGAAAATAAGGGCTTCATGGTGAAGTTCGCACACAGAAAGTTGCAAAATTAAAGAGGCACTGTGATAGCAACCATAGGTCCTAAACATAAAAGAGTGTTGTGTGATGAAGGCCTCTGAGACTAGTTAGTCTATGGAACTGACATTACACATACCGTAAGCCAACTGTGCAGTTTGCCATTATTCCTGGGCAACAACACTGGACTGCGGTTAAAATAATCCTGAAGTACTGTATCTAAAGGGTTAATATTCATCAAAATTTGTTTTCAAAGCATGGAAATTCTAAGCTGAAATTCTACTATGATACAGACTGGGGAGCAGATGATGCCGTTCCTACATGGAATATCTGTTCGTACTTGCAGGTGCAGCCATCAGCTGGGCAAGCATGAAGTGGTCATACAGAACCAGCCAGGGAAGCCTTATAACTAAAGTCGTCTTTGGGGTTTATTTTCGAAGTCCCAACACTTCTGTTCGTGTTTATGCCTGATATCTAAAAGGGCAGTGCTTTTACAAGCTATGTCTTGCTAGTAAAAGAACTGCTCTTTTAAATATCAGGCATAAACACAAACAGAAGTGTCAGGACTTCATTCATAAATCCCCTTATGTGAATTGGGTATTCTGGAACGGAATAAAATAGGATGATAAGGATACATGGGCATGAGGAACAACATCCAGTGCCCTAAGTGCATTCTAGAATTATCAGTAAAGGAGACACCACTTCTATTTCATACTGCACTCTTTAACTTCTGAGTTGCTCCCAAAAAGAGTTCATATCAAATTCATAGTAATCAAATAATTAGCTACTGTATATCTCAATGAAAGAAGTATAACAATTTCTGGCAGGGGCAGGCACATTTTAACTATCAACTATGAGATCATATCTTTTGAAACCTTCTATACAAAGCTGGGTATACATGTCAGATAAAATGTCTGTCAGACCGACAGACATTTTATCTAACAGCCTGAACCCATTAAATATTGTGAGATATTTTGCAGTATATGGCCACACAATATCTGGGTTCCTCCCCTGGAGAGGAAACATTTCCCCATTCTGTCCATTCATCGCTAATCGGTTACGGCCATACAATACACTATGCGATTATCGGCCTGATCTGCAGATAATCTGCGCATAGGACCGATAATTGCATATTGTATGCCCGGCATAAGTTGCATCAGCCAATTCTTCACTTTGCAGTACCTCTAACAAACCGTTACATCTGAGCTGAGGTTGTAGGAGTCAAATCCCCTCAGTTATTTTTTTCCTAATTTGTTTACACGTTTTAATTTGTTTAAAGGTTTCATATGTTAGCAGAAATATTTACTCACACACACGCACACATCGATTCATTATTCCAAACGCATATCTGCAAATCAGTTATTTTCTTTCAAAATGAAGTGAGCTGTGTTTTTTTTGGTCAGGTTTGTGGAGTTTAAAAAAGAGATTTCCTCTCCAAATATTTGAGTTTTTCCACATTTATTTCAATGGTGCATTCATTTCAATTGGATTTTGCTCTATAAATAAATCCCCCAGTGAAATTAATAGGCATTGGAGTTAATAGAGCTTGATAGCATTATTATTTTTATTACATATAAATCCAGATTCAATCAGTCTCTATTGATGTGTGATCAAAGCAAACTATTATGAATACTATACAATATAACCATTACCCTTGAACAAACTTGAACATGGTAGATTCTTTGAATTTCACTTGGGTTCTTAGGGGGGTTCCAATTAGCCCCGTTTTTCACCAATGTTTTTTTTCACCCTATCCTATTATTTCGGTCAAAATAATAGGATAGTTCTCCCGAAAACACATAGGACCCGCGATAAGCTCGCGGACCTATGTGTTTTCACAATTTAGGTGGTGAAAAAACTGCACTTATCGTGGATTATTTTTAGGGACGCGTCAGGTCCCGAAAAATATCCACGGTAAGTGCCGGCATTGGGTAGCACTTCAGGGCTAATAAGATAGCCCCACTGCGATCAATTAGAAGTGCTACTTGGATACCCCCCCATAGTCTTTATCATAAGATTTTATCGCACACTTTGAGCTTTAGCATTGATTAACTAACTTGATTTGAAAAACACTTTGAAACAATTTTATGGATTATTTTACCTACCAGTATGAGTCAACTCTGCTATTGCTGTGGCTACCTGTGTACTGTGGACATTTGGTTCATAGGTGGCACTTTTCTCAAATTCACTGTCACCCTCTTTGAGATGGGTGGAACAGTGACTCGTTTTCCTTTTAGAAAGCCTAATTTCAATTAACTTTCTTTTTATTTTCTTCTACATACTGTACACCCATAGTTTCTATAGCATCACCCAGGATAGTACTTGTTACATTTGTAACACTACATAAAAACTGCTTAAAGATAAACATTAAAAAAAAAACAATAATATCTAAGAAATAAAGTAGATAATTAAAAATCTCCAAAATATAGCAAAGGATTAAGGAGACATGGATGGATGTTCGGTATATATGGATTTGAAAAAATTAAGTGATACTTGTAAATGTAATAAAGCATCTTCTGGCATTATAAATATAGTTAATTTTAAAATATCAAATGGCTTAAAACATCCACTACAAGATCTCAGAAAGCATCTCTTAGTGTTGTTTTGGTATAGAAAGGCATATAAATTATTAGCGGTAATAATAATAATAATAGTGATAATAATAATAATAATAATAATAGCGGTAGTAATGATAATAATAATAGCGGTAATAATAATAACGAAAAACTTGAGTGGTACAAGCTCACCTTAGTCCATAGAGAACAGTGCCATCTGGGTGCAGTCTGATCATTCTGTTTTTGACTGTAACACCATGCAGAAAGGACTTTTTATCATTCAGAAAGTATGTATCTGGGAGCCAGAGCTGGTCAGCGACTCTATTATCCAATGTGAGATTGAGGGGAAGTGCAGTGTAAGCCAAACGCTTATCACGCCAGCTCTGCTGGAAATACATGGTGATAGTATAATCCTGTATGAAAAAAAAAAGGCATAGTGAATAAAAAAATTTACATTTACTGGGATAAGTAACTTTCCAATCTTTACACTGTAGAACTGTGTAACAGATACTATTAAATATCTATATCAATTGCCTAACTTACAAAAGAATATTATAAAATAGGACATTTAATAATAATTTATTTACAAAAACGTTGGCGTAGCCTATATAATAAAGAGTTTGTAATTGTTCTAGAGCAGTTGACCAAATGAAAACAAATAGCTGATTGGTAATTATAGCCACCGTCATAGGGGCCTGATTCAGCGTTGTACGCTATTGGTGCAGCAGCTGTGATTTTTGCAGCTGAGGATGTGCAACAATATGCTAATGTAACCACCGCTGGGACTTGTACTGAGATGCCCACTGGAGCCATCACAGCTGTCTGCAACCGCATACACATACGCTGCATTGCACGCAGATCATGCAAACATCGACTCCCTGAGTGAGTGAATGATCACTCAAAATGGCCACCGCACCTGAGACACTGGAGCCAAATTCTCTGCATAAAGGATTGCAAACACAGCCGGAAACATGCCCTGAAAACGTCCAGAACACACCTCCGTTTTAGCTGTCACTCCCCGTTACCACCCACAAAATGTGTGCTACATGTCAATCACTTGCGAATTAATCCTCACTGCAACTGTAATTGCAATTCAATCACTACACGTGCACATTGAGGCTGTGATGCATGAGCAGACCACCGATAGTCGCTCAATTGTGTGAACATCTGAATAGCATACAACTCCGCACCAGGCCTTATGTTTCATTTACACCTGTTTCAGAAACATGCAAAAATGTTTTGTTCTGCCCAAAATTCAACCACAACTTCCACTGCGACTAAGAGGCGATTACTGTAATGGCGAAAAACCACGATCGGCAAAAAGTTTTTCGCCGATGCGCGGTTTTCGCCACTTTCCCGAAATATTGACCTAAACAATTCCAGGACGTTTTCGCCTGGGCGAAGACTCCATAGCCAAAACCAGGAAAAAAAGTTTCTCCACCCAGAGGCAGGAGAAAAGAAGTGCAAAATCCTTATGAATCACAATAAGTATTATCAATGACTTACGCTTCATACAGACAACAATTAAAATGTAATTACATTTATGGAATTCTGTCTACTCTAATTGTAGTTTTGTGAACCAGATTTTGAATGTTAAGCAAAGGATTGTGAATAGTTTGGGATCAACAACAAAACAGCAAACATTTCAAAATACAGATATTTAACACCCTTTCATCAGTCGCTTTTGATATATACTGTTGTAAAAACAGGAAAGTATTGCACTATGGTCCATAAAACTTATCCATGGCATTTCATCCCAAAAACAGAAAATTAAAAGCATCATTGGGCAAATTAGTGTAATGCAAGTATGTATTACCCATTGTAGACTTGGGTGAGTATGACATTCATGATTTCTGTACCCCACTGCTGCAGTTGGAAGTAATGGAGTTTCCCTGTAGTATGTGGCACAAATACCTGGGCTGGAACTGGAGGGATGTACAGTAGGAAGTGCAAACACAGGGCCTGATTCAGAGCCGCTCGTAAGCGGCCGCTCGTTTGCTCCGAGCGATGTTTGCCCAACTGCGCATGCGTACGATCCGTATACGCATGCGCAAACCAGTCAGTGCGGTCGAAATTCATGTGCTCGCAAAATAGCGAATGCCTGATAATTTGAGTGACAGAAAGAGGCTATGTGGGTGGTAACAGGGGAAGGTGCTTGAAAACGGGGAGGGGAGATCCGATCGCAGGGGTGCTTAAAGGTCAAAACGGGCGTTTTATTGGTGTGCATAATTAAAACAGCAGCGTCATTGACCACGTCACTGGGTTATTTTATAGCCAGAACTGCTCGCAAAATTGTGGTAGCAAAAACCAACCCCAAGAATAGCGAGCACTTCATACCCTGGTCGATGTACTCGATTAATCTAATAAATAGCGGACATGACGTAGGATGCGAGCGGCCAGGGGGCGTATTTTTCTTAAAAACGAACGCAAGTTGTGTTCGCTCATTCAGACCTAGAGGCGTGAACAGACCGCAAAGAGCGAACGGTTTATTTGAATAGCCACCCCCTTTTTCCAGAACGAACGACCGCAAACAGCGACTGGCTCTCAATTCGCTAGGGGGTATATTTACTGAATGTCGATTTTAATAGATGAAAATTGATCAACATCAATGTTGTATTTCTGGGGCTAAATTACACATTTACTAATATTTTAAAAAATGTGTCTGTTAGTAAATGTGTGATTTAACCTTTAGTAAATATACCCCTAGATCTCACTTTTAGCTCCTCAATATACTGTTACAGTAGGTTAATTGGCTTCTGATAAAAAAAAGGACCCTAATGTGTATGTCTGTCCAAATGGTAGGCAATATAGATTGTAAGCTCCAATGGGGTAGGGACTGATGTGACTTACTGAAATACAGTATTCTCTGCTGCGTCTGCGGTATATGTGTGCACTATATAAAAAACTGTTAATAACAATACTGGTAGCCAGCCATTCCACTGCTGCCTCTGTATGACAGTGGTGACATTTTGTTACTTATTGTTGTACTATTGAAGTAATAGTGTGTGGCAATAGAATATAAACAGCAGTCAATATGATAAGGTCCCAATACTTGGCTTGGCTAAGTACTGTACAGCCGTACAGCACTATGATGCTCCAATAACACAGTGACAGGCTTACGCACATGCTGACCCTTTTATAGAGCCAAGTAAACAAGTATTGCACCTGCAATCTAATTGGGTTGACCTTTAAGTCTGGTAACTCAGAAACGTGACAAGTCATGCACAATAGACAGTAGATGACAATAGATTCTATTGTGGTTGATTAGTCATGTCATGTCAATAACGCATCCATGTAATGGTTATTGAGTCAGATGAGTCAAACAAAGTTAAGAGACAACTTGTAGCATTTAACTACATGTTGCAATTGTGTAATAGCACTGGGTATTTATGCTGTGATTATAATTTTGTATTAGTATTGATCTTAATCGTATATGGGCAGAGAGAACTATTGATATCGTCATATTTGGGCACAGTACTGGTGGCATACTGTGTAAGCACAGAGCAATGCTGGCATAGGGGCAGCATGGTTTAATTCTGGTTTAATCATGAGTGTACATAGGATGACATTACTGGTAGATCATTACAATGCAACAATCAAGATGTTTATCTCTATCTTTGACAAACAAGTGTGCAGGGCTAGAGAGTTGCAATTTAGTCCATGGAATGCTCAGCTTAAATATACTTAATGCAACCTTAACTGGCCCCAACTCAAGGATTTGTTGGTGATACCTTTCAGGAAATGAATGCTATCATGCAACAAATGTCATCATTAAAGAGGTTGCTGATGACATCACTTCCATCAAACAGGTCACCCTAATAAGATACTGTTCAAGACAGAATAGTATTCTTTTAGCTGGTGCACTAAAAATAATAATAGGTTTTTTATTAAAAGCAGCAATTGCCATTTATCTATTAAGGGTCCTATACACAATCAAAGTTCAAGGGGTAAATTTACTAACATGGGAGTTCTATTAAGAAGTGATGTTGCCCATAGCAACCAATCAGATTCGCCTTCTCATTTATCGAGCACCTTCTAGAAGATAATACCTGGAATCTGATTGGTTGCTATGGGCAACATCACTTCTTAATAGAACTTCCATCTTAGTAAATGTACCCCCAAAAGTCTAAATTTTGCTATACAGTAGTGTATTTATAAAGGTAAGAACACTGCACTCCCAATCCTTTCCCACAGGAAGTCCACCCATGGATGTGCAACGGTACAACAAAGCAACTCAAATCAAGGACCACAACTCAAGAAAACCAGTGCAGTTGGTATTGCTACAAAATCCAACACTTAGGGTTATATTTATTGGAATAAAACAAAGGACATTTTTTTTTATTAAAATTAACCAAAAATAATGATTATCAATAAAGAAAAATACAAAAGAAAAATAGTAAAAATGTGAAAAAAAAATGTATTTGTTTAAGCAGTAAAGCATTATTTCCTTTACTATCCACTGCTATTGCCATCCAGAGATATACAGTACAGTAGTTTAGTGTACAGTAGATCTCCACAGAGACAGAGGAGTAGGGGTGAGAGAAATTTCCAAATTTGTTCTGCGTAATACTCATCTCACTTCACATCTGGGGACAGAAATTTGCTTGTTTCTCAGGTGGCATTTGGCCTTAAGTGTTCATTGTAGAATTCCCCCTATAATTTCTGGTCCACCTGGAATTTCCCGATCATTGGTTTTATTCCGCTTCATGAAAAATCCCCAACACAGAACACACTATAAAAGAATCAGTGACACTAACTGCATCTGCGGGAAGGCAGGAGATTGGAGGAAGAGAGTAAGAGAAAAGGATAAAATATAGAGCGTGAAAAGAAGACAGGAGAAGAGAGAGAAAAATATGAAAAGGGCATAGGAAGAGAGAAAATGAAGGGTGGGAGGTAGGCAGATAGAGAAAATGAAGGGTGGGAGGTAGGCAGAGAGAGAAAATGAAGGGTGGGAGGTAGGCAGAGAGCACCACTTTTATAAAATGCGCACAAAACAATGTAAAACAAAAACAACGCTTTTTGTAGTTTCATGCAGCTTAGTCATTGCGATCGCATACCCAGCATGAGAGCTCTCTGTGTGTTAGGAAAGCCGCTGTATTTGAGACAGGTCAGCCTTGCCGCAAGGAATGCATGGCTGGTCGATGTGTGTCTGATACATGACGTCGGTCTGATGTTACTTCCATAGCACACATCTACAGTCTGCCAGAGCAGAATTAAGGGTTTAGTTGGCACAAGGCACTTTGGGTCTTATTCACACAGACACAGAAACACACAGAGTCAAACTCAGTCAAGCCCAAAGTCAGACAGAGATGTGTCACGCACAGTTAAGCCCAAAGTTCAAAGTGACATACAGACATGTCCAGAGTCAAGACCAGCTCAAGGGCCATTCCAGTGTGGGGGGGGGGGTGTCGCAGTGTGGCCATTGCCACTGCGACCAATGACTTGTGCTGACATTAAGCTTCTGGCCCAGCCAGCACTGGGCTCATTTTCCGCATGATGTCATGGAGGTCACGCAGCCCAGGAGGAGAAGGCAGGGAGTTCAAGAGTGGTGGTGGATACAGACAGTAATGGACTCCCTGAGTGTCCCACCCACTTCACATCACAGAGTACCGTATCTCAGGCTGTGCAGCTCCAGACAGGGAGCTGCAGGGGGCAGTAGTGAATGTGTGAAGACACTAGAGGTGAGTGAGAGTTGTTGTGCTAAATCTATTCAAAATAATGTGGTTTCTACAAAAAATGGTTTGTTCTGTATTTATTGAAGATTTGGTAAAGTTGAATATGGGGTACAGTGTCTTACCAAGTGGTGGCAGTGATGTATGTCTGCTACATTTTTTCTTTTCTTACAGATGTGTCCTGCTACATCTTTGCTCCATACGCCATGTAGCACGCCATGCTAGTTGTACCATGCCGTGGAGCTGTATATTGCAGCATGCTGCAGTAAAGCGCAACGTAACATACTGAAGCACCGGAAATGCCGAAGTGTGTAATACAACTTTCTGTCCACCAGATGTCACTTTTGCTAAACTGCACAGCGCATGCATGAAATAGCCAACAAAATGTTTGTAGCATTGCTGCTGATTGGCTGACGGGACTGTGTTTTGTCATGAATGAACAATGGACACCTGTGTTTTTTTTCTTTTGAATCTTCACTACAGGATTAAATATAAATCACTTGGTGGGTGAGTTCTGTCATTTATAAAAATAAATAGGAGGTACAATATTTTGCTCTCAACTTCCCACCACCTGGTATTTCTATGCTACTGTATGCCACCCAGCTCCTTTAATTATGCTAAACCACTATTGACATTATATAGTTTTGTACACATACCCTGGTGTAAAGTCGCACACATCACATACACAACAGGCGCAGTTTCTCGATATGGGCGAGTGGTTTAGGTGAGCGCCTTTCAGAGTGGGCATCCCATGTTTGAGATGCGGAAGGGGGCAATGGCATTTTGGACATCAATATTTTCTTTCTTTTTTTAATAAATCTTCACTACAGGATTCAAAATAAATCAGTGTGTGAGTTCTGTCATTTATAAAAATACATACAGGTATCTGTGTTGGCCAAAAGACGCACACCCAGCATTACATTAAAGGCACAATTCTATTCAATGCGATGTAAATAGCGCCGGGAGCTCCCGGAGCTATTAAAACAGCGCCTGGAAAACAGCCTCGCGCCGGGAAGTTAGGTCGGGGAATGCCCATTATCACGCCTAAACACCCTGTTTAAGGAGCGAGAACGAGCCTTCCCCGACCTAACATCGCGATGAATTGAATAGCTCCGGGAATTGAGTTCCGGGAGGGAGCTGAATGCCTGCATACAGCGGGGGGTGTGGCCAGACACTGATGCCGGATTGGGGACGGAGCCAGGGGCCTGGCCGCACGATCGCATCATCATAGCCCCGCCCCCTCTTCACAATGCCAAAATTAAAGGCATTGTGAAGCAGGGGGCGGGGCCGCGTTGACGCGATTCAGCGCAAATCGCATCATTGCCCCTCGCCGCTGCGGGGATTTCTATTAGTGGACGGGGGGGGCAGGCGGCAGCCGGGAGGCTTGCCTGTCTTTCCGGGGCATTGGGAGCAGCACCTGAAATTCGGGAGGCTCCCGACCAAATCGGGAGGGTAGGCAAGCCTGCACTATGCCCTCCTAAATGATTAGGTGCAGGGTACTACAGTAGAATGAATACTACAGTATAAGGGCTCTACTTTTGTGTCTAAGGACATTACAGTCATGTGTGGCATACTGTACTGTAATGTATATGAATGCATTGCTAATGTGTAGCATAATGTCTATAAGGGCACTAGTAAAGTGTGGCATAATGTCTGTATGGGTACTAGTAATGTGTGCCATAATGTCTATAAGGCTACTTTGTTAACAGGAATTCAGCAGCGGCAAAGGGAGGATCAACAGGTACAGGTCTCATTGCAACCGCCTAGTGGGTAAGTTCTGTACAGTCTTTCAGTATAATGTCTTTGTTTGTGGTGTTCTGGTAAAGATTATACTGTACAGTAGGGGTTTATTTGTTTCCAAATTGTTTAGAGGGAAACTGATGGTACTGTGGTATTTTTCCACAGTGCAGACACCTCCAATACCACTGCAGGCCCAAGCTGACCCAAGTGGACCTCCCCCAGCCAGTAGGACCCCTCCGATTACTCCTTTGCTTCCCAGCTTTATCGTATACTAAGTGTTTTTGGGAGGTTTTAATCTGTTGTTTTTTTCCCCTACCATTGTAATAATTGTACAGTCAGGGTTTATTTATAAATATTTTCTAAATTATTTTAAGGTAATCTTACATTATTTATTATTTGTTTTCACACGACCAGAACCACGCCACCTTATAGAAGAGGAGCAGGAGAAGGAGGAGGATAATGATGAAGAAGACATTGACAGCGGTAATGATTACAACTGTTATGGACACACTAGTGTACTGTTACTGCCTTTTTTATTTTTTGTATAATATTTTTTTTCCTTATACACACAGATGCCCTTGACCTGGATGCAGAGGAGGAGAATGTCAGCCCTCAAGCAGACAGCTGGTATTCTTGTATAGTACAATACTTCTCTTGATTGTAAGTATGTCCCCCCCCCCCCTTCTACAGTATACACTAGAGAGGCCATTGTGTTAGGTTTTTTTCCATCCGGGGGCCAATGTGGTACTTTTTTTTTAAATGCGGGAAATAGAAATATAGACTTTCAGTGTGTACACTGTATACCTAGCCAGTAAGTACTGTACTCTCCGATTATTCCTGGCTCACCTTGCTTCCCAGCTTTATCGTGCACTTCAGGATGTACAGTATGGTCTCCAGAACAACCAGGCATTTCACAGTACTTTACTTTCTCATTGCTTTGTTGCATTGCTTAGATGTCCAAAATGCCATTGCCCCCTTCCTCGTCTCAAACCCACCCTGCAAGGCGTTCACCTAAAACACACAGCCACACACGCTAGCCATATCGAGAGCCGGACCTTTTGTGGATTTGATGTGATGTATGTGCCATCACAGCCTGCTGCAGCATTGAAATGAAGCAAATGATGGTGGGAGATGGTGGTGAGCCATACGATGAGCTCAGTGGGGTTGAATAGTAATGAGTGATGGTGGGAGATGTAATACATCATTTGTAATTTATCTCATTCGTTGCAGTTGTAACTTGTACTATGTGGGTCGGACTACCCGACCACTCAAGTACAGGTTCAACGAGCATAGGAGGAATATTGAGAAGGGACTATATACACACAGTCTCTCACAGCATTATGCGGAGGTTCATGGCAGGAACCCTAAGTGCCTTCGCATTACTGGGTTAGAACAAGTTAAAAGCACTGCTAGGGGAGGGGATCGCTTTAGGACTTTATGTCGACAGGAGGTTGCCTGGATTTATCAGTTGAATAGTATGACACCAACTGGATTAAATGAAACTTTAGATTTAAATAATGTTCTTTAGAATACTATAAAGGGTAGGGGTGATGGGTACTGTTGAGTATAGGTCCCTATACCTTGGGCCCCACTTCTCCTCTTTCTAGGCATACCCTAATATGTGTATTTGTCAACCTAATTGATGGTTAGTTCCTATTATTATAGGATTAATTCAATATCATATTGTTTTCAATAGTTTGGCAATTAATTTATATATGGATTAGGAGCATTTGTAGTGGAGACACTCAACAACAACGAAGATGTGAATAAGGCTGACCATTCACTTATCTAGGAGAGTTTTAGCTTTAGTTTCATTTCTGGAGAAATCAGTATACTATTTTAATAATGCATAAGATTTCTGATATATGTGTACTGATCTAGTGGGTTTAGTTTGGACCGCGGTAATATTCAATTACACATCTGGGTAGACATTTAGATCTAAATGTAATATGTTTACCTATTTATGGATATATAAGATATATAGAAGGGTTATGTCTGTATATACAGACATAGCTTGTGAGACTGATGCAGTGTCATTAGTATTAGAATAGATTGACAATTGATGAGATATGTAGTTTTGCCCTTCCCCCTTCCCCCCCCCCATTTTTTAACGGAATCTTTAGATGTTTTTGATTTTTTACAAAATTTATTTATTCTTTCCCTTTAATATTGGATTACAAACCAATTACCATAACCAGCTATTATCCTTTCAACAATCCATGCTTACAGGGATATAAGACACATCCCAGGGGAGAACCATCCAGACATACCTCTGACGAAACCGCCGGGAGCGGAGAAACGCGTTAGAAAGTGTCTTTTAATAATTGCAGTGGCACCTTGTGTTAAGGTCTGAGTTTTGGCTACGAACATTTGTCCTTGAGCTCATTTACCTTCCAGCTGCTGCACTCTGGGAACGGCTTCCAGCGATCCAAAGCTTCACGTGGAGGCAAGTGTATATAATCCCTGCTGCTGAGAGCAATTTCTAATTCTCCCTCCAGAATCTGACTTCTGTGGATACCTACTGGGAATCGATGTGGCAGATCAGTTTGCCGTGAACACAGCTGGCCGGTGTGTATCATGTGCATTTGTTGTCTGGACACTGCCTACATTTAACGGCTGTGAACTTTTGGATACAATATAACCATCAAGGGTAATCACTATAGGTGCCTAAGATAAAATAATATAGCGGGTGAGTGCAATGCTATCAATTCCATACTAATTGATATCTAAGACTGCCAGTGTCACTAAACTCCGCTAAGTCTACCTAATTGGTTTCCTTCTTGGGATTAATTGAGCTCAAATAATTTGTAACTATTCGGGACACTTGAAGTTTGTATAGCTACTCAACCAAAGATTGACATCTTTTCCTTTGCAATTTAAGCAAATTATATATGCACACTATTTGCATTAAGATACAATTAACGGGTACCATTGTACAATTATATATATTTTTTATGTAAAACTATTTTTATATATATGTTTGTCTATGTGTATGTAATAAATTGTGATTGATTTTTGATATATGAATTTGTGGTATCACAGTTTATATGCAATTGTAAGCTAAGCGCTGTTGTATATGTTTTTTCTTTGTGCTTTCTCTGGTAATAGATGGTGGCAACCCTCTAATAACAGCTGCTGGCTATTTTAACCCATTGATTATTGTAATATCCTCTCTTCAGCACCGAAGGGAACTGTGTATTTAATTCTTTTTGAATAGTAATGAGTGATGGTGGGGGGAGGTGGTGAAGGGACGGGTGGCCAAACACAGAGAGGAAGGGAGGAGTACTGTACTCTCCGATTATTCCTTGCTCACCTTGCTTCCCAGCTTTATCGTGTACTTCAGGATATTCAGTATGGTCTCCAGAACAACCAGGCATCTCACAGTACTGTACTTTCTTATTGCTTTGTTGCATTGCTTAGATGTCCAAAATGCCATTGCCCCCTTCCAGGTCTCTAACTTACCCTGCAAGGCGTTCACCTAAACCACACAGCCACACACGCTAGCCATATCGAGAGCCGGACCTGTCGTGTATTTGATGTGATGTATGTGCCATCACACCAGGGAATGTGTACAATGTCCATAGTGGGTTCAACCTGCTGCAGCATTGAAAAGAAGCAAATGATGGTGGGAGATGGTGGTGAGCCATACGGTGAGCTCAGTGGGGTTGAATAGTAATGAGTGATGGTTGGGGGAGGTGGTGAGCCATACGATGAGCGCGGTGGGGTTGAATAGTAATGAGTGATGGTGGGGGGAGGTGGTGAAGGGACGGGTGGCCAAACACAGAGAGGAAGAGAGGAGGGAAGTGTGGAGTACTGTATTTGAAAACTATTGAAACTGACATGATCTCTCTTTATGAAAAACTTCCCAAGCATCATATGGACGGCCCTGTAATGTATACAATACAATGTCTACTGTATAGCGGAAATGCCAGGAGGTGGGAAGTTGAGAGCAATGTATTGAGTTCAGTAGAGTTCCTTAAGAATATTGAACAATTGCTCTGTCTTTGTATATAATGCTTGGTGTGTGTCTTCTGGCCAACACAGATACCTGCCTGTATGTATTTCTATAAATGACAGAACTCACACACCATTATTTTTAATCCTGTAGTGAAGATTTATAAAAAAATAAAATAAAGAAAGAAAATATCAATGTCCAAAATGCCATTGCTCCCTTCCAGGTCTCGAACCCAGGGCACCCACCCTGTCAGGCGCTCACCTAAACCACGTGGCCACACACGCCAGCCATGTCAAGAGCTGCACCTGTCGTGTATTTGATGTGATGTGTGTGCCTTTACACCAGGGAATGTGAACAATGTCAATAGCAGTTTTTAGTCTTTAAAAGTATTTATAGTACTTTAAAAGTATTGAACCTGAAATGCTCTGTCTTTATGACTAGGCATCTTTACACCCATGTAGTGACTACAGTATAATGTTTATAGCGGTTTACTGTACTCTTAACACAAAGTGATAATTTCAAGCACGAGTGACTTGCTTACACTGCCTGAATGTGATTGGCCAGCCTCTCACAGATTACCTTGCACTGCTAGGGTATTGGATTCAGTACTGTAGTTTTCATCCATGGAGCATTCGCCACCCAGCTATTAAACTGTGGTACTGCATGGTGTGTAGTATTTTGTGGCATACAGTATGCCACGCCGCAACATAATGTGCAGTACCTGCCATAACGCGTACTGACATGCTGTGCCAGGGAGGCCAGAATACCGCGCTATGAGCAAAGCTGTAGCAAGACAAATCTGTACTTCAAGATCAGACATACAGTCAACTGGTTCAACAATATTTTCTTCTTTAGCAGGAAGTACATCATTTTGCTGCCCACTGCTGCTCTCGTCTCTGACTCCCAAACCATGCTGACAAAAGGAAGCACTTCATACTCAGGGGACATTCCCACTGCCACTGTATAAGTGACATTATCGAGTGGGCCTGGGTTATTTACTTCTGTAACAAGTTGGTTTCCCACAACTTCCAGAAGTGGGAAAAATCTCTCCCCAATATAGCATCAAACATCAAATAAGGAACCAATCCCACAGTGACTACAGTGGGACCACACTGTGTTTCTATGTTAACTTCAGCAGTATCATAATTTACAGTATTAGTATAAATTTGTATTTACACGGATGCAGGTTACACCAACAGTTTTCCCTTGACATTTTGAGGGGTTCACCAACTCAGCTTTTACAAGGTTAACCAGGCAACCAGAATCTATCAGAGTCTCTGCCCTTATCTGGGTCAGTCTGTCAGTGCAGACTAGCTGAGCAAAGAAAGATACAAACAGTATCACATTACATAGGTTCAGAGGTAAATGGACAATTAGCAGCAACATGGCCCAAGCCACCACATCTAAAACATCTGATCAATTTTTTTTTAAGTCATAAACAAGGTAGGAGCCTTCAGGGCACAGCTGGCCAACCTCCAGGTTCCAAGCCTACCATCTCAGGATGTTTAGATTCACTCAGTTGTTACTGGACATTGCCTTTGCAGTACTAGGGGCCGTTGGGCACACTCAACAGTTCATTGGCCACCACATACCTCTTTACGATGAACCTGGGTCTGCCCTGCTAAACTTGCGAGGTCATAAAAAGTGGGAGGTGACTGCTCCACAACCACCAATCAGCTAATTTTAGGCATGACCCAGGGCGGATAACCGGGGTTGCTGGTTTACAATGCACCATTACCCAGGTCCATCCTGGGTCTGACCCTGGTAGCTACCTGGGTTGGATTGCAGGGTCACTTGACCCGGGTTATTTCTCAGGGACCCTTTTACACTGAGCTGCGACCTGGGTAGACCCAGCAATAACCCAGGTTTTTGCTCTGGTGTAAAAGGGGTATAATTCTTCCCATTCCGTACCCGTACTGGGCTGAGCTGTTTACCGTAGCAACTTTTTCTTTAAATTGTGAGTTGTAGTCACATCATAGATGCAGCAAAACACCACTCAAAGTGTGCCAGAGACGCTAGACTGCAACTTTCACCATCCAGAAATTAGTTTTAAACATGTACAAAGTTGCGGATGAAGCACATTGGACGTGACAAAACTGCTTCGTTAGAATGCACTGATTAATTTGATATGCAATATTTGTACAACTGTGTGCGAATGAGTCTGAATCTGTATACAAAGGGTTACGATGTAGCTGTTGCAGTGAGTATAAAGCACTTCATATACAAGTTCAAACTTGGTCGCACACATGGCCTGATTCAGAGCCGCTCGCTAGATGCGATCGCTCGCATGATGTGTATGCAAATTGTGTCGGCAATACTACCGCACAACAATGCATTAGCACGCCCAGTATTTCTTAGAGAGCGATCACATAGTGTATGCAGACACCCACCAGCCTGTTTTAAGACGCCCACTTGTGCATGTCATGTCCAGGAAGTGTATGCAATCATCGGTACATCGGGTAACATTGGATGCTATCGCAGCGCTTGAGGTTGACCATACCCTGCGCAAGCACTTCAGTGTAAAAACAAGCCAGGTGACGTGTACTATGATGCTGTCTTTTAATTATGCACACCTACAAAATGATGTTGAGGTGCTCAGGCACGCCTGCGTTTGCAGCTCCACTCCCCCTTTGTTAATGGCCAGCCCCTGTTACCACCAACAAATCGCTTCCCCTGTCACTCACTCTGCTGGGCTGTCTATGACCAGTGAGCGAATGCATTGTGAACTTTCGCTAAGGTATGCGCATGCGCACTGTGATGCATACGCATGCACTCAATGCATACCATCGGCAGCAGTGAGAGTATGCATCTTAGTAAGCGGGTCTGAATGAGCTCCACAGTACAAATGTTGCATATCAAATTAATCAGTGCAGTCTAGAAAAGTGGATTTGTCACATATAATTGTTTAATTTGTGCAACTAAGACGCACATTCAAGGAAAAGATATGCTTTAATCGAACCGAGCCTTGAAAAATTCAAACACACTGCTCCCAAAGACCGGAAACCTCATGTTTCACACCCGCATTGTCATGGTATAGATCATAGGACATGAGAACCATTTGGGTGCCAGCATGTCATGCAGTGTTGTCATTTTTCAAGTGGGATCACTAACACCTCACCACCCATATAAAGTATATTTAGTTAATATATTTAAAATAAATGTGTTTTTTATGTAGAATAAAGGTTAGAGTACCACCTAATATTCTGACCAGCAGAAGCTGGGAATACCTACTTCACAGATTACAGTACACCCACATGTTAGAAAACCAACTGTCATATTGGTGCAAGGAGCTCATATACATGCAGATGTGATTACTTACACAGGTAGTTTATTAGACATTTACTGTTCACACAATAGAAGTATTCAGAAATAGTAATAATTTTCCATATAATAATAACAGGCATGAACCACAGGCAGGATTAGATCATTGCTGGTGTAAACACAAGAACAGATGATAATTTGATGAAGAAGGTAAATGCTGGCAAAATAATAATTAAGTTGATAGACTTGACGAATGGTTTAAGAGTTGCTGGCACAAATGGTAGAAGTAATAATAACCACACTGGAATATATTCTATATAAAAGTAGAGATCTGAAAGTAGGACATAAAACCACTAAACAACATCCAGACATCTTAAGGCAATGAGATGTGATGATTATGCCTGAGACAGGCACATAAGCTCTCAGCGTAGCCACTAGCTTGTATTATGCAGCTGCAATATGGTAGGAGTAGCATCTGATAAGTGGAAGTCCTGGATGCAAGCCATTCAATAATATCCAGGAATCACCAAGAGTCAAGAGCCAGA
This sequence comes from Taudactylus pleione, assembly GCA_031769625.1. Lineage (NCBI taxonomy): Eukaryota > Metazoa > Chordata > Amphibia > Anura > Myobatrachidae > Taudactylus > Taudactylus pleione. The sequence goes on along the minus strand of JAUIMM010000009.1, from coordinate 13,954,996 downwards.
AGTCTCAGCAAGTAGAGTGCTTTCCAAGAACCCTAAACCAGAAACTAGAGTAGTAAACATTATACTTTAGAGTCAAAAAAATGGGACTCCACATATCCCATAAGAATACTAAAGTAGTCTGATAGTTTAAAACTGTGTTCCAAATTCTTCTGCTCAGTGTGTGTCTTGGCAACAGCAAACAAAGAGAGATTTATACTAACAACTACCTTGTAAAAAACAGATAGAACAATGGCTGCAATTAAATCAGTCCTTTCAGTTCTACTTTCAGCTGTCTGCTTCTCTAAGGCATAGCACATCTGATGAGATGCTTACTCTGATGTTTAATATTGCAGTCAGAAACAAAATGTATAGGTATCATCAGAAATCTATTCAGCAATGATCTTTTCTCCGAAAAAAACCCACATCAACATCCATTCAAAATAAACTATGTATGGTTTTGCCCAGAAATGCAGAAACATGTGTAGATTAGTAAAAAGTAAGGCTATCATCACATATGGGATAATTGTATATATGTACAATAATAATCCTCACAATAAAGGAATATGTGTCACAGGTCTCTTAGAATATAGCATTCATATTAGGGGTATATTTACTAACCAGTGTTAGGAGACAAAGTTAAAAGTGATAACGTGCCAGTCAATCAGCTCCTAACTGCCATCTCACAGGCTGTGTTTGAAAAATGACAGTTGGGAGCTGATTGGCTGGCACCTTATCACTTTTCACTCTGTCTCCTAACACTGCTTAGTAAATAGACCCCTAAGTCCTGTAGTAGACACATATTACGATGGAATAGTGAATATCTACCAGTCTCTATTGGAATACAAGAAACCTTATTGTTCAAAATTGGTGCATCATGCTTGTAGAGGGTGCAGGAGTGACCTGCCTAGTGCTATGGCAGGCACCACATTCGTTCCGACACGCAGTTGCACAACCACAGAATGGGTCCTATGCATGCGTAGTCCCCCCACCAATGGAGATGTATACAAACCATCAGGTATCCGTGCATCTCTGAATCAGTCGACAAGTGTGAATCTGAAATATCTATTATGCTGATCATAACAAATGCCTATTTTGCAGTATGGGACAATACCCTGTGAACGCTCAGCCTTAAGAGTTTTAGGCCCGTATTCAATATTGGAGCGAAAAGTCCCTGGACTTTTCGCTTCACATCGGAGCTTTACTGGGGATAAAGTATCGGGCACATACCCGCTTTATCCCCGTATTCAATTTGGAACCAGCGAAAACAGGAGCCTGCGGAAAGGTAAGTATCGGGAAAAATAGGGGAAATTTCGGCAATTCATCCTGGGATCTCCCTAATGATGTCCAGACATGCGGGATCACTGTTTAGCCTTGCAGAATGTGTTCTGCATTTTTAAATAGCTGCTGCAGGTGTTTTTTCCTGACATTGAAGAAGTGATGCACTTAGGTTTTTTTTTTCATTTCTAAAAGTGTTCCCATCAAATTTGGGGTACATGAAAATGGGTACTAGCATATTTTTAAGTCCCTAAACTAATTTTTGAAAAATTCAGCAAAAATGCACCTGCCGCTAATAGCCTATTCTAGAAAACACCTGCTGCATACTTACAGAATACCCCGGAACCTATTTTGCTATTTTAAACACTGTTCCCCATTTTTATTTTTTTTACCCCAAAATTAAAATAATTGGTGGGGCGACCACCATACTTTCTGTTTGCAGTTTTGAGAGGCATGAAGGGAGCCAGCATTGGGAGGATGTGTTGGTCCATATAGTGCCATGTGGAGGTTTCTGGGGTACCTCCTAGGTGAGTCAGCTCTCGGCTTATACTTGTGCTGTTATTATGCAGTATATTAATTTGTAATTATATGACCCAGAGTGGGTGCTACTATTAGACAGCAATAATTATTTTGGGGTGAGCGTTTGAGAGTGGGACCCCCGGAGTTGCTCTATCTGGGTCTTTTTCAGGGCATCACCACTTAATTCACATAGATACTTTTTCATCACCTTCCTATTTGTTTGTTTATTATTTGTCATTTTAATTCTTCCTCATTGTATTAACACTTATTGATTATCTTTACACATCTATACTTCACTATCACCTTTTTTCCTCTATTCGTGTGATGCCCTGGGGTTGGTCCTTGGCTGGAATTTTTTGGGGGTATCCTGCTCCTCGGACATGAACCCCTTAATGTTAGGTATGCCAGTATAGAGGAGCCTTGACGCTGGCCTGGAGCTTATTCCTATATTTGCAAATGTATGTAACTAATACCTCTGAATTTCTATTATCATGTAGGAGTCAAGTATTTTTGTTGATATTGCTGCAGTGTGCTGGAGGGACTCTACCTTTTTTTCTGTGAAATACCTAAAGCAGAATTTGGAGAATAGTTATAGACAATCTCAGCCTAAGGAAGTCGGTCTGCCCAGTCTACTTGAAGTTGTGAAGTATAACAATGTTAAGATTGTTCTAGAGTCTAGTTCATGCTTTCTGTCTGTCCATCCATCTGTGTATAATAGGCTGAAAAGTATTTATGAGTATAACTAAGAATATTCCAACATGCTTTCCAAATCAGAGTAGCACACATATATTTCATGCAGGGGCATCTTAACAGGGGAGGGGGCCTGTGTGCACTATACAAGCGGGGCCCCCTCCTCTCCCCCCGATGGCCGGCAGCCGAATGACGCGGCTGGCCAGCCACCGGAGCATTAGAGTCTACTGCGCATGTGCAGAACGCAGGAAACTTGGCCATGGTGGCCATTTTCTGGCATTCTGTAGACTCTGGGCACTAGAGTGTGCCAAGAGTCTACTGCACATGCGTAGAACACCGGAAAAATGGCCACGGCGGCCATTTTCCTGTGTTCTGAGCAGCGCCGACACCCGACGCGGGACCACGGACAGGTAAGTTAAAAAAAATATGGGTGCAGGGTGTGCGGTGCGGGGTCCCCCTGGACTCGGGGACCCATGTGTCCCACACACACACACTGCACCCATTTATAGATATGCCACTGATTTCATGCTTCCATACTTGCCACTAAACTAGTCAGTAAAGAATTTTCTTAACCTTATTAATACCAGGATGTCCAGGAAGGCTATGCTTGTGGAATTCAGCTAAAACTTGGCAGACTTGAACAGACTTAAGTACAAATAGAAGATTTCTGGGAGTCTCATAGGGAGCTAGATTCAGAATTTGTAATATTCTGTCCGAAAGAAAATGGATTCAGAGTTGACAATATCATGGATGAAGGAAGGATTATTATCATAAATGTTGTCATGATAACAATTTACAATCACCTACATCATAATTATGCTCAGCAGGTGAAAACTTTCTTGAGAAAAAAAATATAAGGATGGTGGTTGTTAGTAGCAGAGACCATCTGGGGCAGCATTGCTCCAGGACTGACATCTTAGGTGTCAACTTCAAAAGTGATTGGCAATTGGCTATTGGGATGATGAAGTACTGGAGTAGAGATAAAGGTTTGTTTTATAGACTGAAAAAGTTGTGTAACTATAAGAGACAAATAAGAGGGTTTTACACCCTTCTTAATTAATGCCACAGTGAAGAGTGAGGAGATAAACCTTCTATAATAATTTCAAAATCATAAAACCCTCTTAATGCCTTTGAAATTTGTAGGTTCATCCCATTCCTTATTTGCTTGCACCTTCTTCAGTTCCTTACAAAATCCATCTGCCTACACAATGTAGCAAAGAAAGATCTTAGCAGCCTCAAACTCACATTTTTGTATTTTAGCAGACAATAAAATTGCCTTAATGCTCTAATGCTTGGCATACACGAAACTGATGTTCATGAAGCCTAGAAGAATAGATTAATATATTATCCAGTAAACTGCTAGAAACTGTCCCAGGAAGTAATTGGGAGTGTCATTGATCAAGTCCTTAAATACAGCAGGTGAATTGCAGAGCAAAAGGGCATTACTACATACTTGTAATGCCCAGGATGTGTATTAATGACAATTTACCACTTGTCTCCTGCTTGTGTTCTTATCTGTATCCGATCATCAGTCATGAAAAATCTAGTTTAATCTTCCATAGGTTGGGCCTCTGGGGATGACAGTGAGTATAATCTCTCTTCAGGCAATGGGGCTTATGAGAACTATGTCACAACTGTATGCTCAGTGAGTCAGACAAATATTTATTAGACACACCCAAGAGCGAGCAATATGGGACAGGTAGTTCTGTAGATCCAGTGGTAGTGACACAAAGACTCATACAGTACATAAACATTCATGTAGAAACTCTATAATTAATGATTTTCCTTGACTTCAAGTTAATGTCAGGATCATATTGTGAGAGCCTAGGGTAGTCAATGGTCAATGGAAAAATAGGAGAGTCAGTAAGTAGAAAGACAATTTGCTTAGAGTCTAACATTCCAATAGAGAGTTTTAATAGAAGCAAGTTGCATTGGTTAGGACTTCCAGAAGTGGTTGAGCTATCATCTCCCTTCAAAGTACTAGGATTACGGGGGTCAAACAAGAAATATGCAAAACGTTGACAATACAACAAGTAGAGATGTTCTGTTTGGTTCTCCAGAAATCTGAATCTACCCGAATTTCATGAATCCGGACAGATTCAAGTCGCAGTTCTGATCTACTGAGGTGATCCGGAAAGATTTGAGTCACGGTTCTGATCTTCCTGTGTCTGGAATTCGGATTTTAAATCTGAATTTCCGGTTTTGGATTGCAAAAATCTTAGCTAATTTTAGCTGTTTTTAAAAACTTTTTATCAATTAAAAAAAAAAAAATGGATCCAAAACATGAAGATGAATCCAGATTCAAAACAAAAACACAGGGGTCAGTGCACATCTCCAACATAAAGTTTCCAGCTGCTCCACTATCTACAAAGGCAGAAATGTTGATAGCACTGGAAGCAAACTTGAGAGAAGGAAGTTGAAAACAATACCCTTGTTCAAAAAGTCCTGACATTCTATATTTGATAGGACAAAATAAGAATGACCACTGAGTTTGCATTTCTTGTGGTCAATAAAAGTCAAATTTTTACGTCTCTACAACTAATAGATGTCGTATATGTAGCAAAAAAAAAAAAATCGGGAATCAAAAGGTTAAGAAAGAGGTAATTCTAATAATCTGAGCATTGGGAATATCAAGAATAAAGTTTAATGGTACAAGTCAAAGAATAAAGTATAATTTGTCCAATTTACAAAATTATCAACAAGTGTTTGGTTGCCATGAGAAGCTGGAAAATGCTAATTCTCTGTAAAATAAATGCACTCCTTAAAGACACGCAGACAAAACAACTAGTTACTAAACACCAATAGTTACAAATAGAGCACCAATCCTGCACCAGCCATCTACTTTGTAATTAATAGTTCACAGTTTCGTTTGTCCTCTCTCCAATTAGCAGTTAATCAATTCATCTGTATCGACAGAATAAATATAAAGCTTGCTGAGGTGCTACCCACTACTTAAACATTATAGAAATCACATATACAAAGAAGAAAAGTAAGTAGCTTTAATGGGTGCACTGGGACCCGTGTTGGTAATTTAAAATGTAATATTTTTAATAGGTATGCATGAGAACCTGGAAAATGCAAATTCTCTGTAAAATAAATGTACTCCTTAAAGACATGCAGACAAAACAACTAGTTACTAAACACCTCCTCCTCATTCCAGTCACCAATAAGAAAAAAAAACACTAACTTGATATTTTTGCCCAACTTCCTTCATAAGAAGTACTGCAGGTGAATCTGCCAAAGACTACAACTAAAATATGCTTGAATGTTTACGCTAATCAACTTTACCTTAATTATGTTTGCATGTCCTTACAATTATTAATGATAATAATATTACAGCCTCCTAGGCTTCCTGGTATCATTGTCATAAACTAGACAGTATGGAAATGTAACATAAAGATCTACAGAACAAAATAATGGTAGAATTTTTTTTTACATATTTCTAAGACTGTTGCTTTATTTCTCATATCAAGCAGACCACTCAATAAGGAGAGGAAGTGGTCCCTAGAAGTATGTAATTATGTAATTTGAGACATAAAATGACACAGTGGCAAGAAATATTCAATAAACAATGACATCAGAAAATGTTTGGATGAGGACAAATAGGAAGATGTGGTAATTCCTGAGTAGGACTTTGAGCTTCTGGGTATTTCAGGACAACAATATTAGAAAAAAGTTGGTGAAAAAAAGTATGTTTTGTAAGATTTCCTAGGGTTTGGCATTAATGTTAATCAGGTTGCTAAGGTAAAATAAAAATATTAATGTAAAATCAGTTAAACCCCATGACCCTTTTTAGTCCTCTCACTTCTAGAAGTATGACAAATTAGAAACCTCAACCTTTTATATACCTTTACTCTCTCGGGGGCTTTTCAATTGTCCCCATCGCGCCTTGCAATTAGTCGGGAGAAACTGGTTACCACGTTGTTTAGTCGTGGTGACCGGAATTCTCCAACTAAAATGACGGCCGCAATGCTGTCAGTGCCATGCTAAGCCGGAAAACAGCATCATGGCCGGCACCTCAGGAGGGTGCAACCAGAAATCCTCTAGTCGGACTTAACAGTGCGGTCAATTGAATAGCGCTGGGAACTCCTTCCTGGCGCTATGCACATGGTGTTGAACTGAATCATCCCCTCAGTTTGTTAATTTGTATATTTATATGCCAGCTTTACTTACTTTATATTTATCCTACTCTCACCTACGTATTAGATGACTCAAATATTGTTTATACAACTAATTATTCGTTTTTTATTCACATATACCTTATTGTTAATTAAGGAGAGAATAGTAGAATCAGAGCACCAATTATTATTACCTATATACAGATGTGTCCTCATACATCGTCTTTGCTCCATATGACACTCCCCTCTGTGTTACCCCTGTCTGTCTCCCACTTCCCCTTTAGATTGTAAGCTCTCACGAGTAGGACCCTCTAACCTCATGTGTTTTTCCTTCCCTCACTTATACCATCAGCTCCTTCCCAATGCCAAAAACAGCACCAAACCTTTGGATTTGGCTGCCTCACTGCTCATTTACGGATTATTATGATGGCTGCTGCAGCAACATTTCCAATCTTTGTCCATGTGCTGCAGTGTTTTGTACTGAAAGTCACTTTTTTCTTATTTTGTTTATACTGTTTCTGTTTATGTTGAACAAACATTGAACACCCTCTGAAAGCAGATACTTTCTAAATCAAACTTTAAATTTGTTTATGTACTTTTCTAAAAATGTCTCCTTTTATTCTAAATCACCATGTACCACATCTTATTTTTTTTCTTATTTTTCTCCATGGTCTTTTCTCTAAGGCTATGACATCCTTTACTTTCCCTGCAGCTCACCCCTCTGTACACATTGCAGCCTCAATAATTGACTTCCCTCTTGTGAACACACATGAGCTCTTTACTTATCTACAACACATTGACAATAACACCCTCAGCCTGTTGCCCTAAAAAGCTTTCATACACCTCCCACAACTGTATTTATAGCTCTCTCCTTCTATTAGCTGGTGACCAAATCCAGGCCCCACCCACATGCCCCACTCACAACGGTATATAAATCCAGCAAACCTCAGACACATCATGTGCCTCCCATCACCCTCCAAGCCAATAAAACGTGCCTTATGAAATGCACATTCTGTTTGCAACAAACTAACATACATCCATGACCTCTTTATTTCAAATAACCTCAACCTTCTGGCAATAACAGAAACATTAATTGAAGTAATTTTACAGGACAGCGCTCAAAGATTAATGGTGCTGGCTATAGCACTAGCTGCTATACTTAATAGGAGTTATCCCGCACTCCTAGTTGTCAAGTTATTTGGTTATTTTGGGGGCGGGGGAAGTTGATGGGATGTATTATAAGGATATTGGCAGGTTAGGAAAGGGAAAAGGTAGGGGATAAGCGCTCTGTGATTGCCAGTGACGTTAATTAACTTGTGGGAATACTATTCCTATTACTAATTTATGTGAGTGATTGGTTATTATCTTCTTGTATGGTTATTGTTACAACAGTCCAGGTAGGCAATAACTGTAGGCTGATGCTTCTAATGTATTGTTTTAGATAATAGGCTTCTAGGTTGATGTTTATAGTTGGTGTTTTAATGTCTGGTGGGCAAAAACTTCAGGTTGAATCTTCAGTGAATTGGCTAGTTCTTTATGTTGTTAAGTATGTGTGTTGTTAGTGTCTTTGTTTCTGGTGGGCAAAAACTTTAGGCAGGTTGTTCTTATAATGTGAGGCTGTCCCAATCTGCTGCTTGAGTCAACTCAGTACCTCCAGGTTCCCTTTCAACTTCAGTGTCAAGGGTATTTGTGTTGACCCAGTAGCATTACCTCAGAATAAATGAGAGCGCAGTATCAAGGTGGGTGGACAACAATATTGCAGCTGGTAAGTAATTGTCACAGTACTTACCCAGATTGCTGCTGGTCCTGTTCCTCCTGCAGAGATGTGCTGGCTCAGGATGGATGAGGTGCAAGTGAGAGGGCTGGGGTGTATAATTAGGCTATACAACCGCGGTATAAAATAAACTGTTTATTCCACAGTAAAAAGCAATATCTCCAATGTCCGTTTGTATAGTTCCAACGCGTTTCGTCCCTTAACGAGGCTTATTTAAGTGCTGTCTGTTACCTTTGGCTGCTTTATATGGGTCCTCTGTTTGTGCGCTGTTCCATCTGGTGCTGCACTTCCGGGTCCCTGTCATGACGTGCTGGGTGCCCAGCTGGTGTCAGTGCGCTTGCGCGGACTAATGTCGGCTATTTGCTTATACATCATGTGCTCTCTTGGGTGTTGGTGTATCTGGGATCTGGTACTGAATGCGGACTACTGTCTTCAGTTAAGACGGTGGCCATTTTGTTGTGGCTTTTCTTGCTTTGTCATCATTAAAGTGGAGAGTTATAGTGGCGATCTGCATATCATTATTGTTACTGCAGTCACAGTTGGAGATCTTTGTGGCATATAATCTCCACATGTGTATCTTACTGTAATGATGTAAAATTCTTAATGTTTAAAATGTTCAGCTTATTGTGAGTTATTGTATTTCAATGGATATTACTTGTCCACCTGCTTATCTTTCACCTTGATGTATTTCTACAGCTACTGTTGTCATCATATCTTTTAATTAATAAACACACTACAATATTTCTAAGGTCTGATGTGGGAATCTGCATATCTCCACAAGTGCCAATCCTTTTGTATGGTATATACTCTGGAGAGAGTGACGGTCCTAAATTAAGTAATTGGAGTATTAAATAATAAAATTAGATATGTGCCTGTGTTTATTAAATATCTGTTGGACATATAAATAGGTGTTGGTATAAATTCTAGCCTCTAAGGGAGGCTTGTAATTCTCTATGTGGGCATCAGAGGGTGTGCCTCTGTGTAGAAGTGACTAGACATTAGGGCATTTAGATAATGTGATATTAGAGATTCGATTAATATATGCCTATTAAATGCTATCCTTACCATCTCCCTCATGATGCATTGGAGCCCTACTTTCCAGATATACATAAGTTGATTGTCTCTGCTAGGGGTCTATGTTCAGGCCTTCTGGATGTAATGTTTGTAATTCGAAAATCCATCTACTTTCCGTGCTATCTATTTTTGCTAAGCGATCCTCCCCCCTCCAATTGTATTTCATTTTTTCTATTGCTATGAATTCCAAGCACACACCCATGTTGTTGTCTAAAATGTTCAGAGACACAACAGTGTTTTGCATACCCTTTACTTATGTTGTTCAGATTTTCTCCCACCCATATTTTGAGAGATCTTATTGTTCGGCCAATATATTGAGGTCCGCATGGGCGTGTAAGGAGGTGCATTACATGTTCACTGTCACATGTGAGTGTTTCTTTAATCTTATATGTTTTACCTGTGTGTTCTGATCGGAACTCCCTAATCAGTTTTGTGCTTCTGTACTTTAATTTCTGACAATTTCTGCACCTGCCACAATGGTAAAAACCTTGTGAGACCTTATGTCCCTCTAATGTGGTTTGTTCTTTCTTAGTGTCTGTTTTTAAATGATTATTTGTAAGTTTTTGTTTCAGATCTGGTGCTTTCCGGAATATTACATCCGGTGCTTCCGGCAATATCCCATTCAATAGATTATCCATATGTAAAATGTGCCACTGTTTTTTTAGGATGTTTTTGATTTTATGTGAGGCTCTTTTGTATTTCATAATAAAATAGACTTTATTATTTTGGTGTGTTTGTGGTTTTTCTGACCTAATGAGTAGGTCCTCCCTTGGTTTGGCTTTTAGTTTGGTGAATGCTTCTTCTACTTCTCCCATGTTGTGCCTTTTCGCTTTGAACTGATCTTTCAACTCAGTGCCTTGTTCTATGTAATCTTCTATGTGAGTGCAGATACTTCTCAACCTGGTAAATTGTCCCTTTCGAATTCCTCTTATCCAGTTTGGATGGTGGTTACTTTGTGCTAGAATGTAACTATTTACATCTACACTCTTGTGATGTGTTTTAGTCTGTATTTTTGAATCTTTGATGAAAATATTGAAATCTAGAAATTCAACTTGCTCCCTACTGTAATTAGACGTAAATATCAGATTTCTGTCATTGTCATTGAGATATCTTAGGAATTGTTGTAGCGACCCTTCATCTCCCTGCCAGATGAACAGTACGTCATCTATGTACCTATGCCAGAGAGCCAAGTTTGTCCCAAGTTCGCAATTGTTCCAGATATTGTGCTCCTCCCAAAAACTCATGAAGAGGTTCGCGTAACTTGGGGTGAACTTGGTTCCCATAGCGGTACCCCTACGCTGCAGGAAGAATTCATCCTCGAACCACATGTAATTGTGTGTAAGGGTGAACTTAATTGCCTGCAGTATGAATGTGGTTTGTGTGTTGGTGAGTTCTGGATCTTGCTCTAGGAAGTATTTTACACTTTCAATGCCCTGCTGATGATTAATAATAGTATATAGCGACGTAACGTCCTTCCATCTAATGTCTTTGATTGTGTTGAAGACTTGTGTGGTATCCATCACATATGACTTTTGCCTTTTAACATGATCTTGAAGAAAGAAATCTATGTATTGGGACAATGGTGAAATGAGTGAATCGATCCCTGATGTTATGGGTCTTCCTGGGGGTTTTGAAATGTTTTTGTGAATCTTGGGTATCTGATATAAAACTGGGATCACTGGGTTTGTTGGATTCAAAAAGGTATATTCTTGTTTGTCTAAAATCCCTCCTGTTTTTACTTTGATTAATAATTTCTGAAATTCTTTTTGATAGTCTTTAGTAGGGTCTTTTCTGAGTCTCGAGTATGTGTGTTGATCATTTAGTATCCTATATGATTCCTGGATGTAATCTGATCTATTTAGGATGACTATGCCACCCCCTTTGTCTGCGGGTTTAATTATTATGTCTTTATCTTGTTGTAATTCAATGAGAGCCCTTTTTTCCTCCTTGGTTAGATTCTGTCGTTTGTTACTTTCTTCCAAGTCTATTTTTTGATGTCTTTGAGAACTGCCTTCTCAAAGGTTTGTACAAAGCATCCCTTCATGTGGCTGGGATTAAAGGTGGATTTGGCTTCAGACCTGTGTGTGTATGTGTGTCTGGGTTATAATTCTTCTGTATGCTAGTATTTTTATCTAGAAAATATTTCTCGAGGCTCAATTTCCTAGTAAAATCCTTAAGATCTAGGTACATTTGGAATGTATCTATTTTGCTCGTGGGAGCAAATTTTAAACCTTTAAACCTTTATTGAGTAATTGTAATTGGGGTCCACTGAGTGTTTTGTCACTGAGATTAAATATTCCTTGTGGTTCTTCTATGGTTCCTTCTACTCTTTTTTCCCTCCTCTACTGCCTCGTCTGGTTCGTCTAACTTTCTCTTTTGGGGTGTATGCGTTTTGAGTGAATTGATGTCGATCCCCAACTCTACAAAAATTCTCCCCCCATGTTTTGTTGGTGATTGGTAGATTGGGTATTATTTCACTTTGAGCAAGTTCGCTACCTGTGGTGTGTGGATTGCTGTGTACTCCTTCAGCACCACTTGCAGTGATTATTACACTTGTGGTCAGATCTTTCTAGCCTTGCTTGAATGACTGTCGTGCTGCCTTTATGCAATCCTCTGGGCTGTTGTTCACATCCACAATTGAATATACGGAGAAACTATCCTCCGAATATTGACTTTGATCTTGTGTGTCTGTACTGTATATTGAAAGGTCTAGGAGGTTAATACTTATGTCACTGTCTTGTTGTTCTGTATGTAATCTCTTCATATACTACTGGTAAGTAAGATTTAATTTCTTATATATCGGATTTTGTATGTTACTTATTTATCTGTTGATTCCTAATGTTATTATTATTGTTCTTGTTGGTTGTGGCACTTGTGGAGATATGCAGAATCCCACATCAGACCTTACAAATATTGTAGTGTGTCTATTAATTAAAAGATATGATGACATTAGTAGCTGTAGCAATACATCAAGGTGAAAGATAAGCAGGTGGACAAGTAATATCCATTGAAATACAATAACTCACAATAAGCTGAACATTTTACACATTAAGAATTTAACATCATGACAGTAAGATACACATGTGGAGATTATATGCCACAAAGATCTCCAACTGTAAGGCTGCAGTAACAATAATGATATGCAGATCGCCACCATAACACTCCACTTCAATGTTGACAAAGCAAGAAAAGCCAAAACAAAATGGCCGCTGTCTTAACTGAAGACAGTAGCCCGCATTCAGTACCAGATCCCAGATACACCAACACCCGAGAGAGCACATGTCATCTAAGCAAATAGCCGACACTAATCCGCGCAAGCGCACTGACAGCAGCTGGGCACCCAGCACGTCATGACGGGAACCTGGAAGTGTGGCACCAGATGGAACAGCGCACAAACGGAGGACCCATATAAAGCAGCCAAAGGTAACAGACAGCACTACTCTTTGCCCTTGAAACGCATTGGGGCTATACAAACAGACATTGGAGATATTGCTTTTTACTCAATCACTTATTGTTAATATTTATTGGAATAAACACAGTTTATTTTATACAGCGGTTTTATAACCTAATTATACACCCCAGCCCTCTCACTTGCACCTCATCCATCCTGAGCCAGCACATCTCTGCAGGAGGAACAGGACCAGCAGCAATCTGGGTAATTACTTTGACACTTACTTACCAGCTGCAGTATTGCTGTCCACCCACCTTGATACTGCGCTCTCATTTACTCTGAGGTAATGCTACTGGGTCAACACAAATACCCGTAATACTGTGAGAAGCTGAAAGGGAACCTGGAGGTACTGAGGTGACTCAAGCAACAGATTGGGACATCCTCACATTATAAGAACAACCTGCCTAAAGTTTTTGCCCACCAGAAACAAAGACACTAACAACACACATACTTAACAACATAAAGAACTAGCCAATTCACTGAAGATTCAGCCTAAAGTTTTTGCCCACCAGACATTGAAACACTAACTATAAACATCAACTTAGAAGCCTATTATCTAAAACAATACATTAGAAGCATCAGCCTACAGTTATTGCCCACCTGGACTGTTGCAAAAATAACCATACAAGAAGATAATAACCAATCACTCACATAAATAAGTAATAGGAATAGTATTCCAGAACTGCCCACATAACCTCACATTTTCTTTTCTTCTCTTTAACATCCTCCTAACCCAAGGCCAACGTTCCTGTGTGACTGGATCACACAGCTCACCAATAACCCCGTCAATCTGCTGGACCAATTTGCAATATGTAGCCCCTATCCTTGTGTATCAACACCTACTTCCCTATATATTATAAGCTTGTGAGCAGGGCCCTCTTACCTTTATGTCTGTCTGCTACTACCCAGTTTTGTTCTGTTAATGTTGTTTCCAATTGTAAAGCGCAATGGAATATATAAGAAACTGTTAATAAATAAATATGTACAGTACTCTGAAAGGTGCTGTGGACCCTGTGTAACGCCATATAAAATATAATAATAATAAAGAAGCATGGCGTGAACGGACGCTCCTCCATGGGTAGCGATTCCCGTACTTTCATACTCATCCAAAGTCATTTATATTGTACTAGGCACTTCGGATTAGAATTGTTTTTTAAAAGAATTGGTATAAAGTCACAGATTAAGCAGAACAATGTTTTTCCTTTTTATCCAGGTTAACATCATGCATTGTACTTTTGTCGCAGTAGTGATGTGGATAAGACTCATATTCAGTACAAAAGCTTGTGGCACGATGCATGGCGTGGCTATTTTGCAAAGTCCGTGGCACTCCAAATGGCTCTATTGGAGTATAGATGTATGTGGACACATCTATACATTTATTTTTTTTACAACTGTTTCTATAAAGTGTACCACATGGGAACCACAGTGGTCGGTCCTGAGTGCAGGGTGTGCAGTGCGGGGCCCCCCTGGACCCATGGACCTGTGTGCACTGCACACCCTGCACCCATGATAGCCCACTGCACACCCTGCACCCATGATAGCCCACACTATCAGTGAAGCCCACTGGGCTTCACTGATAGTGTGAGTTACATTTAAGAACTCTATTTATAGAATTTTGCAGATATATAATCCTATACACACGGTACGAGATGGCTATAGAGATATTCTTATAAAAATGTTCTATTATTATCAGATTCTTTAGAAGTGTGTATAAATAGAACAGGCACGCTTCCCCATGATTACACCATGTTGATCATGACACTGATAGTTTAAGATAAGTCTTGAAGTTTTGTTTTCCACAGATACAGTTGTGTGTACTAGTAGCATTAAATTGGTGGATTTGGGCTGCTTATGCAGTTATGAGTTGCATCAGATTGAAGCAGGGAGGAAACAATAAAGGAAAGAATGAACTTTACTGCAGGCTGATGTGCTAAAACTTATTTTCTGCTGATGAAATGTACAACCAGGTGCATCATTTGTTTTTTTACTATAAATGCTAAAACTTTAAATCAGTGCTCCATAAAGAGAGTGCATACTTTTATGTTTTGGAATACTTTCCCTTACTGTCATTCTTACTAATGCAAGGCATACACTGTAAAATTATCTGGACGATCCACCTATAATTGGCATATCGCCCAAATAATTGTACTGTGTATGTGCACGACTGATCCGAATATATCGATCGGTCGGGCATCGTACTGCATCCGATGCGATATTTTGTAGTTACAAGTTGACCAAAGAACATTTCCCCTGTTCCTTTAAAGGAGAGGAATGGGAAATATCTCATCTCCAAGGAAGGAAGCATATATTGTGGCCAATACACTGTTAAACATGTAAGTGTCAGAGCCGGCCCTAAGCATAGACAAACTAAGCAATTGCGTGGTTCTGTGCGGGCATGTTGTCACTTTGGGCTGGTGAGGCCTGGTGGTGCTTCCGTTCCGCTCCGGCATGGGCGCCGCCATTTTGCCTCCGGTCACATGACCTAATCGCACAATCCTGTTTGTCACATGCTCTCTTTGGCCAGTCACGGCACAGCACTTGGTATTTAGGGAGGTTCAGAGCCTCACTTCATTGCCAGTGCAACGTGTTTCTCAGCATAGCTGAGAGAGAGTTCCCTGTGCTCACCACCTGTTCCTGTGAAACGCTACCTGCCTGCCTGCTTGTCTGCTCCAACCCCGCTGGACTACCCTGCATCCTCTATTACCTTCCCCTTGCCTGAGTACCTGAGTCTGCTGCTCACCCTGCACCTTGCCTCCACTGACACTCTGCTGGGTGATTCTTCCTCAGCCTGCATTCTTAATTTCAACCACTACACCTGATTTTCCCTGCCTGTCATTACGTGGACATTTTCTTTATTAACCAGTCATTACCTGGACAGTTCCCATTGTCTGCCACTACCTGGACATTTTCTATTAACCAGTCACTACCTGGACATTTTCCATTGCCGTTCACTAACTGGACTTTCTCCCATTACTTCAACTCTGCTCCCAAGTGCACTTGGAGTCGGTCGTTGCGGCCGCTCGGTCGTACGCCACCGATGTTCGCTAAACTGCGCATGCGTAAGATTCGCAATGCGTGTGCGGAAACTAGCTATTACGATCAGAAATTGCTCTCTCCTTGAACACAGCCAGGTCGTTAGTTTGAGTGACAGGATGAGGTGTTTGTGGGTGGTAACAGGGGAAGGTGCTTGTGAACGGGGGAGTGGAGATCCGAACTCAGGTGTGCCTGACTATGCAAACGGCGTTTTATGGGAGTGCATAATTAACTAAGAAGTGTCATGGCACATGTGACATGGGAGGTTTTTACAATGACTTGATCGTAGTGCTTAAGAGAGGGTATGGTCAACCTTAAGCTCTACGAACAGCTCCGATGGTTCCCGATTAATCCTTATATGCCCGGAGATTACGTGTAATGCGAATGAGAAGGGGGCGTATTTTTAGTCTTACGGCCGCATCCTCCCCTCGCTCGTCCAGCTAATGATCCCATCTTAACGATGCAACTTGCGAGCGCTTCATTTGCATATCCGGTCCCTTTTACCTTACGACCGAGCGGCCGCAACGACCGACCCTGAATCAGGTCCTTAGTGCTATATCTAGACTTTAGTTTTTTGTCATATTCATGTCTACCAAACCACTCATTAAAAGTTCCACATTTTCATTTAAACCTGCTTCAGTGTCTGCTCCTATCACCACCCCGGGCCCACAACAAAACCAGAACCTCACACGGGGCAGCTGCTGCTGTGCAGCGTCCACTGTTTGCTGCTGCCGGGCCTAACCGGAGCTGTCAGCTGAGCTCCGATCAGGCCCGGCAGCGACAAACAGTGAGCAGACAGGCAGCAGCGGAACAGCAGGTTGCGGTTGCGGGGGCAGGGCACCTGGATGGCGGAGCTATGCTAGCGGTTAGATAGCCACGATAGGAGCTCTCAGCTCTGAACAGGTAGCAGGCAGCTCACAGCCAGCAACAGCGGGCTGTCACTGCAGGAGCAAGCAGGTCCAGTGTGGCTGGAGCAGGATAGCAGACTCTGCAAAGTGTTCACTGGGCATCAACAAAAATGGCAGCTGGATTCTGGAGGAGGGCTGCTGCGCATGCCCAGCAGCAACAGCTCCTCCTCGCATTGCCTTTGCTGAGCCTGCAGCCTGTCAGCGCCACCACCACAAAGCACAAAGAGGAGGATTTCAGCAGGAGCTGCAAAACAGCAGGGATGGATGCACAGGCAGCGAGACAGTTTTAAAGAGTATAATGGGGGGCATCCACTAGACGATTTTATCCCTGTCCAACCTCTTAACGATTTTCCCTTGAAGTTTCCCTTGAAATATGATCTTCCACTCTGAACAATTTGCAAAAGATTTGCAAAAGATCTAACAATAAACTATGTTGTTTTAATCTGTGATTGAGAGCTTTCAGCTATAGTGGGCAGATAGTGGTTCATCGTTTGATCGTTCAGCATGAACGATGTGTAAACGATCTGTAAACGATGTGTAAATGATTTGTAAGCAATCAAGT
Organism: Taudactylus pleione; assembly: GCA_031769625.1. Taxonomy (NCBI): domain Eukaryota; kingdom Metazoa; phylum Chordata; class Amphibia; order Anura; family Myobatrachidae; genus Taudactylus; species Taudactylus pleione. Next base: position 13,937,613 of record JAUIMM010000009.1, on the reverse strand, counting down.
GAAATTGACCTGCATGTTCAGTCGATGGAGGAGACGATCAAACGACCAGCGGGAGCGCGCATCGTACATCGTTAGAAACAATTACTGCACGATTTGCAAACGATGTTCGAACGATTATCGAACGATTTTATCATTATCGTTCAATCGTTCAACTTTATCGTCTAGTGGATACCCCCCTTAAGTGATTGTGTTATAAAAATGCTTTGAATAAAGTCAGCGCAGCATGTAAAGAGGGGTGCTGAGCTGACTGGTGTGAGGGGTGCTGTGTGCTGGCCGGGTGAGGGGTGATTGGTGATGGGTTTTGTTGGCTGCCTCTGTGGTCTGTGCTGCTGGGTGATGGGTGCTGTGCTGTGAGACTGGGAGAGAAGAGCTGGGTCAGAGGTGGAACTAGCAGTGGTGCAGCAGGTACACTGAACTGACCTGGGCCTGCCACAATGAAGGGGCCCACAGCAAACAGCAGTATAATGAGTCTGACTGACTCATTTTACGCCGTTCACCTCTGCGCAGCGGGTCGTAACAAAGGAGGATGCCTGGATATTTGTATACTTTGTACGTTTAGCACATGTTTCTTTAACAATAAAAAATAAGCCAGAAACCAATGTGTTACTTTTGGTGTCCGTGTATAAACACTAAGCTTGGTGGTGGGATTATTTTCTAGGGGGAACCAACAAAAATCTTGCCTAGAACATCAAATTGATTTGGGGCGGCTCTGCACAATGTGTGGCTATGATATCTGTTGGGTGTTAAGCTGCCAACTAAAATGCCTGTTTGTCTGACGCACATTTTATCTGTCAGTGTATGCCCAGCATAAGTATATGATTATTTGGCTTTAGGCACTACATGATATGACTACAACGGTAAAACACTAAAAACAACACATGTAGTTATATATTGAAACAGTAACATATTGGTCTGACTGTGACAGGCTTGAAGTCTGTAGGGGAGATATTTGATTGAGTTTCCAGAATTGAAATACTTTCATTTTTTTTTGTACCCTGCTGATCATCAAGCTTTTGTATGATTTTTTTTATTTTTATTAAAGCTGATATTTAAATACAGGGTAGATTCTTTAATTCTATTGAATTGGTGTTTATATGGAATATTCAAACATAGAAATTGTTTTTATTAATAAGATAAATTGTGATATATCTAAATATAAGCTTATACTGTAAATAGAGATGTGCGCCGACCCCAGTGTTTTGATTTTGGTTCTAATTCATCATTGTGTTTTTAATTTTTGGTAAAACCACCTTCATGTGTTTTGGTTTTGGATCTGTTTTTTTTTTTTTAATTCATAAAAACCGCTAAAATCATGTAATTGGGGCTTCTTTTAGTTCCTACAGTATTATTAACCTCAATAACATTAATTTCCAGTCAATTTTGACCACCTCACTGCTCACAATCTTGTTCATCAATATAGTCCAAAGGCTGGCTGGCTAAACTAAGCAACAGAGCAGCAGCACAAATACACAGCAGTTTAAGAGACACATGTATGAAACATATCCACACAGCAGTGGCAGACAGGTTGGCAGTGTAATAAACTATACAATCCCTTAGAAACCAAGAATGTTTTCATTAATCAAGAACTAGGCCAGAGGCCCGAGGGCAGTACAAGGCAATGTAGATAGAATATGTATGTAGTGGAAGGCAGGTAAAGGATTGATTGATTGATTAATTGCTTAATTATAATTGATTGAGTACATTAAATTGAAAGCCATAAAATAATGCAATGTTAATATCCAAGGATTCCTCACAAGGGTTTAAAGAGAAACCAAGAAAATTAAAAGTTGCACTGCAGAGCTGCAAACTCCAAATCAGCCTATCTTACACTAACAAATATTAGGGGCTGTTAGCCATATTCCCCCTCCTTCCTAATTGGGTAATACATCACTTTAGTACATTTATGAGGTACACCAAAGAGTCTGATGGATAATACCATTTTTTTAATCCTAAATCTAGGCCACAAGCAGAGAGATTTTTGGATTATTCATGATCTACAAGATTGTAAGCATTTTTGTTGACTGTTGTGAATAATCTATTAAATTATCTTATGCATTTTACTGATTAATACTAAATATGCTCCATAATTCTGGTAAGTTTTTTTTTTTTGTGAGTCACAACATTATTTCTGGTTAAAAATGTGTTGCAAATTAGTAATGTAATAGACCATGCCAATAACCAATAGAAAATATTTGTCAATGCAGAAATTACCATCCCCAATGCCTCCCAAAAATACAGCCCATCATGAAAAGAAGAGTTGTGCAAGATGGAATAGACCATGGGCCCTCCCACCCACTCTTATGACATGCACAATTGAGCAAACCAAGCATTTTAGTGACAGGGACTGCCACTTTTGTGGCTGAAGTCCTTGGTTTGTATGGGCCCCAACAAAACAAAATTTTGGAAGGACTTCCTCCGATCATTAATTAGGAGGTTGATGATGATGAGGGAGTTGGTGGAGGAGATTGCATGTGCTGGTACAAACTACTGGTAGCTGATACTGGACTGCTTGTTATTATTTTACAAATTATTAGAATGTTGTTAAATAAGTTGCATGAACTCGCTGCAAATGACGTAACGGAGGAGGTGCATAGATGGTTAACGTTCCTACCTCTACTAACTTTGGCTTTAGTAGATGTTGAATGACTAGTGTCATCATGACTGGCAGCTGCTGCAGCTTTAGTAATTGATTGCTCCTCCTGTTCTTCTAGTATCGACTGATCGTGAACCATATTGATTCACAGCACTGATATTAACATGGTGGTATGGCACCTACTGTGTTTTATTGTAACACAGTGCCACTGCCTGGCCCTGAACACACACAACTTTTAGTAAAAAAAAGTCACACGTCACACAGCGCTGATATAATGGTGGACTGCACCTACTATACATTGTTTTTTAATGTTTACAGCGCACTGCCTAATGAACATGCAGAAGTTTTGCAAAAACACATTTTTATGTTATTTTTACTTTTGGAAGAAATGACAACACACAGCACTGATATTAACGGTGGACTGCGCCTACTATACATTACTTATTAATGTTTACTGTGCACTGCCCAGTGAATACGCATGTGCCCCCTGGGCTGGTGCACTACTGAATGATTTGGGCTGGTATCTGGCCACATTCACTGTCAGGGAAGCTTCATTGTAGCACACAGGCAGGCAGAAGCTGTCGTTCACAAAACAAACAGTGCAGATGTCAGGACCCAGCAGTTGCGTAACCCGGATATCAGCAGCACAGAAGATTGGACTAATGAGAGACTGTTCTCCCTGAATGTCAAGGAAAATACACTGCAAGAGTGTCAGTAAGGTCAGTGTGCGTGTAGACTGGATTGCAGAGAGCAGGGACAGACTGGGGCTGTAGATCAACCCAGGCATTCCGCCCTGTGCGCACGGACACTCATTAAGGGAGCATGGTTAAGTTTCAAGGGGGCGTGCCTGGCCTCTTCCTGGCCCATCACTGCAGTCACCCCTTCTCTGAGCGCATATCATGTATCCAGCAGCGTGGGGTGGAGGGCAGGGGCACTTCTGCCCTCCTCGAGCCAGCCCTGAGGCCATTGGCCCTTCTGGCATTTTCCAGAAGTGCCCGATGGTCAGTCCGGCCTTGAAAGAGAGAGTGGGCCTGATTCAGAGCCACTCGTAAGCGGCCGCTCGTTCGTTCTGAGCGATGTTTGCCCAACTGCGCATGCGTACGGATCGTTATACGCATGAGCAAACCAGTCAGTGCGGTCGAAATTCATGTGCTTGCAAAATAGCGAATGCCTGATAATTTCAGTGACAGAAGTAGGCGTATGTGGGTGGTAACGGGGGAAGGTGCTTGAAAACAGGGAGATCCGAACGCAGGCATGCTTAAAGGTCAAAACGGGCATTTAATGGGAGTGCTAATTAAAACAGCAGCGTCATTGACCACGTCACTGGGTTATTTTATAGCCAGAACTGCTCGCAAAATTGTGGTAGCAAAAACCAACCCCAAGAATAGCGAGCAGTTCATACCCTGGTTGATGTACTCGATTAATCTAATAAATAGCGGACATGACGTATGATGCGAGCGGCCAGGGGGCGTATTTTTTCAAAAAACGACCGCAAGTTTTGTTCGCTCGTTCAGACCTAGAGGCGTGAACAGACCGCAAAGAGCGAATGGTTCATTTGAATAGCCACCCCTATTTTCTGGACGAGCGAACGCTAATTGCGTCCGGCTCTGAATCAGGCCCTGTGTCAGTAAGGTCAGTGTGTGTGGTGACAACTGCAGAGAGAATGTTAGTAAAGTCACTGTGTATGCGTGTGTGTGGTGACTGGACTGCAGAGAGGGTCACTGTGTGTGTGTGTGTGTAATAGATGCCGACATTCTGGCTGCCGACATTCTGGCTGCCCCTTCCGAGAGGGGGCAGCCAGATCAGCAAAATCGGGGGCGTGGCCGGCGTTTGTGGGTGGAGCGGCCCTGTCCCCGCTACACAATGCCGAGATTTCCAGCATTGTGCAGCAGGGGGCTGGGCTAAAATTACACGATCCGGTGTGGATCGCGTCACCAGCCCCCTGCTGCAGGGGTTTCTCATACAATTGCTGGGGGGGACAAGAGGGGTCGGCTGCCGGGAGGCTTGCCTGCTCTTCCGGGAGGCAGAGAGCGGCACCCGATTTTCGGGAGGCTTCTGGCCAAACGGGAGGGTAGGCAAGTATGGTGTGTGTGTGTATGCAAGCTGCAGTTACTGTACCTGTGACTGGAGACTGTCTCTGGTCTATAAAAGCCTCAAGGTGCGTATGCACTACACGAGAGTGGAACGACTCCTGTGCAGTGGATAATGTGCCCACACTGAACGATATGTCGTTCAGTGCAGACACCCTCCCTCATCCCCGAACAAGCACAACCTGACGATCTCGTTGTTGTCATTTCTTCCATGATTAAAGTGCCTGTATCCAGACTTACAAGTGGCTGTGCTGGCAAAGTGAATATGTGATATAAGACACCTGCGCTGCCTGGGGTTGCTGCTATTGAGTGTATAGGGGTGGTCCCTAAAAACACCCTAAATGAAAATGCAATATGATATGAAACACTCAGCGCACTCCCCTTATGTAAAAGGCTTCAACTAGTAAACCAAAAAACAAAAAGTCTTGTGACAAAAAGTATAGTAACTTAGTCCACAGGATGTGGGATTCTTTTCTTTTTCAGTGAGGTCTTGAATAAACGGAACCTTGAATATTCCTTATCCCAAAGGTGCTCCTTATACTCACATTAAGTATGAAACCATATGTAAAACAGAAGGAGATAGTGGAGTCCACAATAGTGAAGTATTTAATGATAATAACAATAAAAATAGACAACAATAATACACAAGGATCGTCTAGTCTTTAAGTATCCACCAAAAGTAAGTATAAAAGGCGAACCAGACAGAGTGGATGTAGTAAATACACCTATACTCGCATTCACAGTAGTCCAACACTTTCCAGGACCAAAAATATGTACAGCTGTTTGTGGAGCCAGGTGAATCCTTCTATCATCCCAAAACACTGCTGGAAAGTCCTTTGCTACAGTTACCAACGCGTTTCAACTTCCTTGGGAGTCTTTATCAAGGTGTGTTCAGATCTGGTGGTGGAGTTCAGTTTATATACATATATATATATATATATATATATATGGCAGATATAGAAGAACAAATTAATACTCTGACCACAACACTGATACCATTTAGAGGGATAGAGGAATATCAACAGTTGGAGAAAAATATGGAATCTAGAATTCTAAGGAAAGAAAAATAAATAATATTCCGCAAACAAAAAAAGTTTAAAAGGGATCTAAATGAGAAAAAAGAAAATTTACAGGGTAGGGGAGCCAATGACGAATCTATCTTAAAAAGATTCAGAAAAAGGTAACTCCCGAAGAAGAAAATTAGATTCTTATATAGAGGACTATTCCTGTGACTGTGATGATACAGACACAGAAAGGATCCAAACCCCTTATTGGAGAAAAGATAGGGAAAGGGATAGGTATGATGGATACCACAACAAAAAGACAGTCGACTTTAGGAAAGAAAGATGGGAACATCCTCATAAAACACCAATGAGAAGAATATATGAACAAAGGAAAGTGAGATCAGAATGAAGAACACCCAAAACCCCATTATCAGATAGACGAAAATGGTATGGATCGCAACGAAAAAATTTCTATATTAAAGACAAGTGGCACATGAATGATGAAAGAACACATAGAAATCCTATACCAATTAGAAATAGATATCAAATCCTTAATGGCAATACTTTTTTAGAAAAGAGCAGGAGAAGGAACAATTGGAATTTGTTGAAAGGAAAATAATAAAAAGAAGAAGGGGATGTCGGGGAGGCCAAAAAAGAAAGGAAAGAGATAACGATACTGCAACTAACGAGGCAAATGAAACATCAGTAGAAATAAGTAATACTAAAATCTTCAACCATATTTTGACAAAAGAAGAAGAATTGGTCCTACAAAAAGGTCTGAAGTTTGCTCCTAGTAATGAACTTAACACATTTCAAACATATCTTGACCTCCAAAGATTTGGATGGAAGGTCTCTTTGAAGAAATATTTCTTAGAAAATAAAACAGAAGGGTTAAGCAGTAGAGGAATCTTTAATCCTCATTCTACATTTAATCCTACCTACTTAATAGAGAGTGCTTTATTGATAGTTTTCAGAAGGCAGTGAGTTTGGATTTAGATCAAATGGAAATACAAAAGAAGCCTAAAAATAATCTAACGTTCAAGGAGAGACAAGCTCTAAAAAATCTAAGCAATAATCAAGACATCACGATAAAACCTGTGGATAAAGGGGGGTATTGTTGTCATGGATTCCATTAACAAAGAAGTCATGAGGCAACTCAGTGATAAGGACACATTCCTTATTAAGAACTAACCCCAGTGATAGGATCGAAAAAAATCTAATAGAGTTATTAACTATTCATAAGAACAATGGAACTCTGAAAGAGAATTAATGAAATTAAATATATATTAAATTCTTCTCCAATGTTACCTGAACTCTATGTACTTCCAAAAGTGCATAAGGATGTTAACAGCTAATCTTTCCCACTTTTTAGACTACCATTTACAACCAGATGTCATAAAACTTAAGTCATATATAAAAGATATGGCAGATATCATTCAGAAAACAAAAGATCATGTATGGAAAGAACATTTTATTTTAGGTACTGCCGATGTTAGCAGTCTGTACACCATAATAGACCATTCCCATGGGATTGAAGCAGCCCAATACCTTTTAATAAACAGCAATATGGATGAAGAAAAAATTAAGTTAATATTAGAGGGCATAAAATTCATCCTTGAAAACAACTTTTTTTGGTACCAGGGTAAATATTACAACCAATTAAGGGGTACAGCTATGGGAACTCGATTTGCGCCAGCATATGCAAACCTGTTTATGGGTCTCTGGGAACAACACACAATATGGACTAATAACATCTACGAAGAAGATCTACTATATTGGTATAGATATATAGATGACATCTGGTTTATATGGCAGGGAAGCGAGGAACGTCTCAAACTATTTAAAAACAAGCTCAACGAAAATTCTAGAAATATGGAACTCACCTTTAATTCCAGTAATAAGGAGACCTCACTTTCTATGTAGAAAACAATACCCTAAAAACTTGAAATTATTGTAAACCAACGGATTGTAATGCATACATAGACGTAACAAGTAACCATCATCTGGTTTGGTTGAAAAATATACCAAAAGGCCAAATCAGATGCATCCCGAGGAATTGTCCAGACGTCATGATGTTTGAGGAACAAGTTACCACATATAAGAATAGGTTTATCTCAAAGGGATATAATAAAAGGAAGGAAATATATATTCCCATTGAAGAAATGAAAACATGCAAAAGAGATACATTATTACAACCTAAAATACAAAAAGAAAATCCTGAATCATTTATATTACCTTTCATTACTACTTTTAACAGTCAACATAAAGATTTTGAAAAGATCGTAAAGAGACATTGGAATCTCCTAACAAGAGACCCCATTTTGGAACCAATCATACCGACTTGGCCCAAATTTATCTATAAAAAAGCGCCTAATTTACGTAATAAAATAGTAAAAAGCGCAATTCCCCCCAAGAGGACAGGAAGAATCAAAACAGGCTTCCATAGATGCAGAATATGCGTAGTATGCAGGAATTTCACTAAACAACAGTCCAAATTAGAAGCATACAAATCCAATAATACTGGTGTATCATATGACATTACTGATTTTATTACTTGCAAGTAGAAAATGTGTATATCTTATAGAATGTACATGTGGCCTTCAATATATAGGGAGAACATCTAGACCCCTAAAGGAGAGATGGGCCAAACATCTCAGAAATATTAAAAAAGGTTTCGATAAACATGCGTTATCGACCCATTTTAAAGAAGCACATATGAGCTCATGTAATTCTATTAAATCCATAATAGGTATAAAACAAGTAGAAAATCATTGGAGGAAAAGAGATTTTGAGTCCAATTTAGCCAAAATAGAAATGAAATACATATATGATCTCAAAACACTTATTCCAAAGGGTCTCAATGGGGATTTCGAATTAAAATGGTTTCTATAACTTTTTAGATATTTTTTTAGATATTTTATATCTGGTAAGATTTATATGAGTATATGTAACTTGTCTTAATATTTTAGATGTAGATATTTATTTTTTATTATCCAGAAGTACATCAAACTAGTGATGTATTGGGAGCACTTTAAACCACATTGTAAGTGCGATCCACGGCATGGAATGGTAAACCGGAAGTCTGAATATTATACTTCCGGTGGACGATATTGAACATCAAAGATTTTATTCCATGTGTTCTTTTTAAACATCACTACAATTATATAGTATTTTTATGTAGATAAGTTCCTACTATTTGATATCCGTCAGTTACTGTAGGCTGGACATCAGACATGTCATAACAACCATGTGAGTGCGTTCCACAGTGTGGAACGCAGAAACCGGAAGTTGTGCCCTCGTACTACCGGCGGACGGCGCCAATACTAGGGGGCAACATCCCTAAGATCCCAACACACAGTGGATGAGTGTGTATACTCCGTGGACAATAGGGACTCAGACACCACTTGAGTTATACATCAATATAGCCTTAGAATTAGGTTACACCTATATATCGTAAAGCGGAAGTGACGTTCCGGCGTTTCAGAACGAAAACCGGAAGTAGTTTTTCAGCTCTGCTATGGATTATTTTAAAAGTGAATTAAAAACTAATTTATAAAGTTTTAATCAAGTTGTTAGTATATTGTTATTTATTGTTAAGGATGCATATCAATGAATATGTGAAATTGCCTGTTTTATTAAGTATTAATCATCCAATCATGTTGAACCAATGAGAAAGTTTGCATATGTATATAAGCTGGACTCCACCACCAGATCTGAACACTCCTTAATAAAGACTCCCAAGGGAGTTGAAACGCGTTGGTAACTGTAGCAAAGGACTGTACAGCAGGCGTTTTGAGATGATAGAAGGATTCACCTGGCTCCACAAACAGCTGTACATATTTTTGGTCCCGGAAAGTGTTGGACTACTGTGAATGCGTGTATAGGTGTATTTACTACACCCACCCTGTCTGGTATGCCTTTTATACTTACTTTTGGTGGATACTTAAAGACTAGACAATCCTTGTGTATTATTGTTGTTTATTTGTATTGTTATTATCATTAAATACTTCACTATTGTGGACTACACTATTTCCTTCTGTTTTACATATGGATTCATACTTAATGGGAGTATAAGGAGCACCTATGGGATAAGGAATATTCAAGGGTCGGTTTATTCAAGACCTCACTGAAAAAGAAAAGAATCCCACATCCTGTGGACTAAGTGACTATACTTTTTTGTCTCAAGACTTTTTATTTTGTGCTGGCAAAGTGACTGTGTAAAGGGGGCATACTGCATGCTGATGTATGCTGCGCTATACTCTGCTGATTAAAGTGGCTGTGTCCAGACTTACAAGTGGCTATGCTGGCAAAGTGACTTTGTATAGGGGGCACACTGCATGCTGATGTATGCTGCGCTATACTCTGCTGATTAAAGTGTCTGTGTCCAGGCTCACAAGTTGCTATGTGTACAAAAAAAAAGTTAAAAGTGGTAAAGTACCATGACCCCTTTTGGCAATAGCCCTCTGTTTGTATAAGCACTGTGATTCCTTGGGCTATGGGCAATAGCCCTCTGTGTGTATAAGCACCATGACTCCTTGGGCAATAGCCCTCTGTGTGTATAAGCACTGTGACTCCTTGGGCAATAGCCCTCTGTGTGTATAAGTACCATGACCCCTTTTGGCAAAACCCTCTGTGTGTATAAGCACTGTGACTCCTTGGGCTATGGGCAATAGCCCTCTGTGTGTATAAGCACCATGACTCCGTGGGCAATAGCCCTCTGTGTGTATAAGCACTGTGACTCCTTGGGCAATAGCCCTCTGTGTGTATAAGCACCATGACTCCTTGGACAATAGCCCTCTATGTGTGTAAGCACCATGACTCCTTGGGCAATAGCCAACTGTGTGTATAAGCAACGTGACTCAATTGAGCAATAGCAATAGTGACTTAATTGCTCTGTCGCTTAGTACCCAGTCAGCTCACTGCAGCCTTTAGCCAACAATGGTGAAAACAATATTGTGAGCTGTGAGGTGGTCTAAATTGTCTGAAATGACTTGAAATGAATGTTATTGGGGTTATTAATACTCTGGGAATAATAAAAGCCCAAATTATGTGATTTTAGCTTTTTTGTAAATTTTTGTAGAAAAATCCAAATCCAAACCCAGTCACGGCAGGTTTGGAAAATCCAAATCCAAAACCGGACGACGAATCAGAACCAAATCAAGCAAAAATGGTCCGGCGCACATCCCTATATGAGATATTGCGACCTACTTTCAGGAATGTGTTTTTTGTTTTTGCAGCAGCGTGCAGATATTGAAAAACATTTGCACAATCAGTAATGCGAATTGTCAGAGGCCGATGTAAATTAAAATATTATGTAAATGTATTGTGTATCCACACACAAAAAACTTACACATGAAAAAAATACATTATGTAAAAAAGCTTGTGGAATGCCCTGGCCATGAGCTAAGCCTGTGAATTAGGAACAGAGAAACTCATGAGCATTATTGTATGTTTCCACTACATTTATATACTAAAAAATAAAAATAGGAGTTGCTTGTGTTGTGTAATTAAAGTTAATTATATATGTTAGCGGAAAAGCAATGATTTGTCTGAGTAGTGATATTATAAAAACAGTAATAGGCCTGATAAGATACCAGCTACTTAAATATATTTCTTTCTGTTCTAGTACTGTAGCATGTCAGCAGCACAATTTTTTTTTTACAAATCACTTCAGGTAAATTATGGCTAGAGATGATCAAAACTGCAGCCACAGTAAATTTCACCTCAGAAAATATTCCTCTGAAAAGTTCTTTCAAAGGACAGTTACTGCTTGCATAGGACAATGCAGAGGGTCTTCCATTTGCCTGGAAACCCCACTCCCCAGCCCATACCATGATGACCACAAAATAAATAGTAGAGATGTGCGCCGAATCCCGTGTTTTGGTTTTGGATCTCTATCTCCTTCGTGTTTTGGATGTGGATTTGGTTTTGCCAAAACCGCCCTTGCACATTTTGGCTTTCGATCTGTATTTTTTTAAAAAAATCAAAAACAGCTAAAATCACTTAATTTGGGCCTGTTTTTTCTCCTACAGTACTACTGACCTCAATAACATTTATTTCCTATAATTTCCAGTGAATTTTGACCACCTTACTGCTCACAAAATTGATTTAATATAGTTTAGGCCAAAAGGTTGCATCGAGCTAGCTGGCTGACTAAGCTAAGCGACAGAAGTGGGCGACACTAAAATGTGACAGTTCAGCTTCCAACGTGGCACAGAGTGGCACTGCAATGGTAGACAGGATGGAAGTTTAATAAACTATACAACCCCATAGGAAGTTTAAAAACCAAGAATGTTTTCATTAATCAAGAACTAGGTCAAAGGCCTGAGGGAGTTGGAATATGTGGAGGTGCTGCTAAATAGTACACACTGTAAACAGATGCTTACTTTGTGCTCAGGGAGGTTGTTAGGGATAATGGGACCAAGACTAGCTATTTACATCAGAAGAAAGCTGCCTGCAGCTCTATGGTTGAACTACAACTCCCAGCATCCGTTTTCCCGGTCTATTGGAAGTTGTTTGTCAACAACAGGTGGCATGCCTCAGGTTACCTCAGCCTGCTTTACGCACTGTATGTAACATGTAAATATGTATGTAATGTGACCAATATACACAACTAATTTTTGTATTAAACGTATTTGCACTTTAAGATGCTCTGTGCTGCTACTCATATTTCTGGTCTCTCTCATGACACCCACCATCTACATTATCCAGTTATTCTGTTTAGAGTCACCTACATACAGTAGAGGCAGGTGTTTATTGAGCTGAACCGTTAATTATAAAAACAGCCTATGAATTCACCAGGGTCCTGGGGCAACCAGTTGTTCTTGGGGGGAGCAATTCAAACTGGGTAAATTTGAAAATCTACCATGTTTTCCCCACCCCATCAACCTGGTGGTTCCGAATTTTTTTAAAGAAATGAGAGGAGCATACCGGAGTTGCTGTCTGTGGCCATAACAATTTCTGGACATTTTGGCATGTGTCAACCACATATAGAAGATTTCAGCGGCTGTGACAGTGTGACTTCCAACATGGCACAAAAGGAAACAAACGTTTTCATTAATCAAGAGGCCTGAGGGAGATGGAGTATGTATGTAGTTGAAGGCAAAGAAAGGAAGGGTTGATTCATAGTAAATTTAATTTTAGTTTTGGATTCCAAAGCAAATTTATGAGGGAGGAGGGGAGTCATTTACAAAGAAGACTCATTCACATCAGTCCTTGCCCCAGTTGAGCTCTTTAGTAGTTCAGCATTTTTTTTTTAAATGAAAGGGGCATGCAGGAGATGCAGTCTGTGGCAGCACACAAAATGGAAGCTCTGAACAGGAAGGGGGCAGAGGGATTTAAAAGTCTGGTACTAAACATATCTTATTGTCCTTTTGGGATTATGAATGGGAAGTCTGGGAGGGGAGGAAGGAGAACATCTCCAGATACCATCACAAAATAGCCTCTCCATTTGGTGTTTGAGTTGCATCTGATCAAACATGGCTGATATGATTAAGGAAAGCCAAGCCCACCAGGTTGGTGTCTAAAAATCAAGGTTGAAAAATTTAATAAAAGTATTTTGCAAGTATACCTATTTGTGATTTTATTTGAAATAAATACAGTATGAAACAACAAAAAAAAGTAAGTGTCAGAGCAGCGGCACAAAAATATATGACATCTATGAAACATTTGCCACACAGCAGTGGCAGACAGGATGGCAGTTTAATAACATAGAAAATTAAAAATGTCAGGCAGCAATGCCCCAAACAGCACATAATGCAAAGAACAGAGGTGCAAGATGGAATTGTCCTTGGGCCCTTCCAACAGGGAAGCAGTCGGGAAGCCGACGGACACAATCCCGACCACTGGCTTCCCGACTGTCTAATCCCGGCAAGGGTCTAATGATAGGCGTCAACAATGCCTGTCATTAGAACGAAGGTAAGCCGGGCGCGGACAGCCGCAGGGGGAGGGTTAGTTTTAGGGCTCCTGGGGGGGACTTAGGGTTAGGCACCCCCCGGGAGGGTTAGGTTTAGGCTAGGGAAAGTGGGGGTTAGGGTTAGGCACCCCCCTCATCTTCCCACAATAATAATTTGTCCCCACTGGAAACTACCAATACAGATGCCTTTGACATTTTTGGACATAATTGGCAGTACAGATCTTCCTCATGGAGTATGTAGTTCATTTTGATAAACAACATCTTTTCCACATTTTGAGGAAGTAGCCTCCTGACAAGGTTCCTGACTGACAAGGTTCCCGGCTGTGCTAAAAACTCTTTCTGAGTACACACTGGAGGGTGGGCAGCACAAGTAAAGCAAAGTCAGTTTATGCAAGGGCCTCTAAATTGCCTTTTTTTCCTGCCAGCAGTCAAACGGACTGTCAGACATGCCTATTTGGATGCTATCATTAAAATAGTCCTCAACCATTCTTTGAATGGTGACCGTATCAGATGGAGTCATTGTAGAGGTCTCAATACTTGTAGGTAATTTTTTTAGACCTGACCAGATGTCAAAACTTGGTTGTGTTGACTCATCCGCATCACCAGCGGGTGTTTTGGGAAAGTTTCATTTTTTTCTTGTCAGCTGCACTTGCTGGAGAAACTGAAGGGGGAGACATCGCTGCATCATGTTCCACTTGAGCTGACAATTTGCTTACCAACTGATCTTTGCATCTCTTCAGATCTGTATCCGTTGGGAAGAAAGACACTAAAAATGACTTAAACCTAGGATCGAGCACGGTCGCCAAAATGTATTTATCCAATTGGAAGGTCCTGACAACCCTTGGATCCTGGCAAAGTGAATAAAGAACTTGATCTACAAGTCCGACATACTTAGCAGAATTGCTTTGTTTCAGCTCCTCCTTCAGTTTCTCAAGCTGCTTTTCCAACAGTCTAATTAGGGGTATTACCTGACACAAGCTGGCAGTGTCTGATCTCACTTCACAGGTGACTACTTCGAAGGGTTTCAGCACTTTACACAACACGGAAAGTATTCCTCAATGAGCTTGAGTAAGGTACATTCCCCCTCCTCTTCCTAGGTCATAGCTCGTTGTGTAGCTTCGGATGGCTTTTTGTTGTTTCTCCATCTGCTGAAGCATATAAAGGGTTCCACCTTGATACTACCTCTTGCTTCAGCTGGTGGCAGGGCAAATTCAACATTTCTTGCAGGTGCTGCAATTTTCTACATTCTCCTGATGAATGGCGAAAATGTCCAGAAATTTTTTCGGGCCACAGAGAACATCTCCTGCATGGCCCTGTCATTATTTAAAAACATTTGCACCACCAAGTTGATTGCATGAGCAAAACATGGGATGTGTTGGAATTCACCCAGCTGTAATGCTCTCACTATATTGTCAGAAATCACATATCCCGAGGAGAGACCAAGCGGGGTAAGCCTTCTTGCAATGACTTCCCTGAGTTTTTCTAAAAGGTTGTCAGCGGTATTCCTCTTAGTGAAACCGGTGATAGACAAAGTATCCTGCCTCTGAATCAGCAGCTGTTTCTTAGATGCTGCTGCTGTTGGTGCCGCTGAAGATAATACACCCACCCAATGGGCTGTTACAGTCATGTAATCTTGTGTTTGCCCTGTTCCGCTTGTTCACATATCTGTGATTAAGTGGACAGTGGGTACAATGGCATTTTGAAGGACACAAATTAAGTTCTTTTTAAAGTCCCTGTACAGGCTGGGAATTGCTTTTCTAGTGAAGTGGAATCTAGACGGGATTTGGTAGCAGGGATACAGGACCTCAATTAACTGTCTAAAACCCAATGCATAAATGGCGGATCTTGGACGCACATCTAATAAAAGCATAGATGTTATGGCGTCAGTGATCCGCTGTGCAACTGGGTGACTGCTGTCATACTTGCTCCCCTTTGCAAAGGATTGTTTAACAGTCAATTGTTTTTTTAAACTACTAGTAGTAGTCTTCCTGGCCCCCTTCTGGGATGAAGATCCTCTCCCAGCAGCAGCAGCAGCTGCTGGGAGGAATCCTGGATAGGGGAGGACTGAGTTAGCCTTATCAAAATTGATGCAGGACTACTTCTGATCATGACTGAGGATACTGTTGATGAAGGTATTGGTGGTGAAGATGGCAGGTGCTTGGATCTAGCAGAGAGAAGGCAGCTGTTACAGTTCTCACAAGGTTGTGTAAGACCTCTAGAGCCAGGGAGAGGATCTTCCACCAACAACAGCCACCTGCTGTTCCCTTAGTGATTTATTTACAAACCGATACTTACAGGTAGGTGGCCATCTGGATTTACACCTCCAGCAGTAGAGGCTTACACAACCGATGAGAGACCGCAGGACTGCTGACCAAGAACACGACAGGGATAAGGAGTGGCAGTCCTTCCACTACTGGTACAAACTGGAGTGCGACTGCGGGTGAATGGTACAAGAACTGATGATGTGGACTCAGTACTCAAGCAGAGACAGATGACAAGATCTCAGGAATGTCTTGGGACTTATGGTGCAGCTGGGTTGTTTAGACAAACAGCGACGTGACAAACAATATAGGCTGTGCAGCAGGAGTGACCTGAACTGTAATATTGCAGGTTTTAGAAAGGACTAGACCAGACAGGACTGGCAAATAAGAAACATTAATGTTTTGTACAGTTATTATTAACAGTCCAGGTAGGCAATAACTGTAGGCTGATGCTTCAAAAATATTGTTTAGGATGTTTGGCTTCTAGGTTGCTATTTATAATTTATATTCTGATGTCTGGTGGGCAAAAACTTTAGGCTGAATCTTCAGTGAATGGGATAGTTATCTGTGTTGTTAAGTCTGTGTCTTATTTGGTGTCTTTGTTGCTGGTGGAAAAAAACTTTAGGCAGGTTGTTCTTATATTGTGAGGATGTCCCAATCTGTTGCCTGAGTCACCTTAGTACCTCCAGGTTCCCTTCCAGCTTCTCTCAGTGTTAAGGGTAATTGTGTTGACCCAGTAGCTTTACCTCAGAATAAATAAGAGCGCAGTATCAAGGTGGGTGGACAACAATTCTGCAGCTGGTAAGTCTATGGAATGTACTTACCCAGGTTGCTGCTGGTCCTGTTCCTCCTGCAGAGATGTACTGGCTCCGAATGGATGAGGTGCATGTGAGAGGGCTGGGATGTATAATGAGGCTATAAACCACTGAATAAATATACTATATTTATTCTAATGTTAAAACAAACATATATATCAATGGATGGAAATTAAGAAGCAATGGTCCAATGTCCGTTTTGTATGGTCCCAGCGCGTTTCGTCCCTTACCGGGACTTTTTCAAGGACAAAGAGTAATGTGGTCTGGTACCTTTGGCTGCTTTACATAAGTCCCCCATTCGCGCGCTGTTTCATCCGGTGCTGCACTTCCGGTTTCTCCTCGTAACGTACTGTGAGCCCAGCTGGTGTCTATGCGCTTGCGTGGACTAATATCGGCTATTGGCTTACCTATCATGTGGTCTCTCAAATGATTGTGTAACTGAGATTTAGTAATTGAATGTGGGATACTGTCTTCAGTTAAGGCGGCGGCCATTTTGTTGTGGCTTATCTTATATTAACATTGTAGTGGAGTGTTATGGCGGCGATCTACATTACATTAATTACTGCATATTTACAGTTGGAGATCCTTATAGCGTATGTTCTCCACATGTGTATCTTACTATCATGATGTAAAATTATTAATAATCAGAATTTTCAACTAATTGTAATTTATTTTGTTTCAATGGATGTTACTTGTTCACCTGCTTATATTTGACATCAATGTGTTGTTACAGCTATTTCTGACATCATATCTTTAATTGATAAATACCAATAAACACTCCACATTATTGATGGGGTCTAACGTAGGGTTCTGCATATCTCTATAGGTGCCAGTCCTTCTATATGGTCTATTATATGGGGAGACAATCCCGATCTATGTGTTTGAAGTCTTAGATAATAGAATTGGATGTGTGCCTGTGTTGGTACAACATCTATTAGACATATAAATGGAGCTGGTATGTTTTCTAACCTCAAGGGGAGAGTTATGGTTCTTTATTTGGGCATCAGGGGGTGTGCCTCTGTATATAAATGACTAAACCTTAGGGCATTTGGATAATGTAATGTAAGAGGTACAATTAATTCATGCCTATTTGGTGCTGTCTATTTCATCATCCTTATGATGCATTGGCTCCCTACTCTCCAGATATACATAAGTGAATTATCTCTACTAAAGGTCTATGTTCAGGCCTTCTGGATGTAATGTTTGTAATTCAAAATTCCATCTATTTTCTGTTCTGTCTATTTTGGCTAAGTGATCCGTCCCCCTCCAATTGTATTTAATTTGTTCTATAGCTATGAAGTTCAAACCTTTTGAATCACATCCATGTTGTTGTCTAAAATGTTCAGAGACGCTGTGTTTTTTATACCTTTTGCTTATATTGTTCAAATCTTCTCCCACCCTTACTTTGAGAGATCTTGTTGTCCGGCCGATGTATTGAAGTCCGCATGGGCATGTAAGGAGGTATATTTACAGTACATCTCTGCAGAAGGAACAGGACCATCAGCAACCTGGGTAAGTACATTCCATACACTTACCAGCTGCAGAATTGTTGTCCACCTACCTTGATAGTGTGCTCTTATTTATTCTGCGGTAAAGCTACTGGGTCAACACAATTACCCTTAACACTGAGAGAAGCTGGAAGGGAACCTGGAGGTACTAAGGTGACTCAAGCAACAGATTGGGACATCCTCACAATATAAGAACAACCTGCCTAAAGTTTTTGCCCACCAGCAACAAAGACACCAAATAAGACACAGACTTAACAACACAGATAACTATCCCATTCACTGAAGATTCAGCCTAAAGTTTTTGCCCATCAGACATCAGAATATAAATTAGAAATAGCAACCTAGAAGCCAAACATCCTAAACAATATATTTGAAGCATCAGCCTACAGTTATTGCCTACCTGGACTGTTAACAATAACTGTACAAAACATTAATAACATTAATAACATATCATTTATAAAACCACCTTTACAAACCATTACAAATAGTATTCCCATTAGTGAAATAACGCACACTGGCAAATCACAGAGTGCTTATCCCATCTAACCCGTCGTACTCCCATAGTACATCCCTTCCACTTACCCTTCCCCCGCCCCCCAAATTTTTTTAAAACTTGACAAACTAGGAGTGTGGGATAACTCCTATATAAATATAGCAGCTAGTGATACAGCCAGCATTAAAAATCTGTGAGCCCTGTCCTACCATACTCTTAAAAGTAAGAAACACAGACTAAACAGGCAAGATAACTGACAAGGACAAGACAGGCCAATAACAGACATAGACCAGACATACAAAAAACAAACAAGGACCAGGTACAAGATACGGCCTTGAGTGCCAAGGTATGACATAAATAACACGAAGCGGCCTTGGGGGCTGAAGTGTGGCTTAAAGAGCCATAGTGCGGCTGGAGAGCTAATAGATGTACAAGCTGTGAAGCAGCCTTGCGGGCCGAGGTGTGGCTATGACAGCCAAAATGCGGCTTCAGAGCCAATTGATGCACAGGCTGTGATGCGGCGTTGCGGGCCGAGGTGCAGGAACCAGACGGCAGACAGGAGCAAGACGCAGCAGGAACACATACTGAAGGCAGCGAGGTAGCGAACACTGCAGGTAGGAATAGCTGGAACCAGACCGACACGGAAGAAGTGTCTATAGAATGGAGATGCCGCGAGAGATTAACTGCAACTGCAGAGTAACTGCTTTGGAGACTCCAAACTGTGAGGACATAGACAAATGGATACACGGCTGGAAAACAAACTGGCAGGTATAGATCCAACAGACAGGTACAGGACATCACATCTGCAGAACTAGGAAGACCAGCTGGAACTCAGGCTTATAAGAACAGACCAACAAACATAGCATATCAGA
This sequence comes from Taudactylus pleione, assembly GCA_031769625.1. NCBI lineage: Eukaryota > Metazoa > Chordata > Amphibia > Anura > Myobatrachidae > Taudactylus > Taudactylus pleione. The sequence continues at coordinate 13,918,062 of JAUIMM010000009.1, read as the reverse complement.
AAAAAATCACCGGCATTAAGTGAAGGGCTGGCTGTAACTTATGAGATGCAGGATCCAATCAAAGGCATTTCCTGCAGAGAGCCTTTCCTAATGACTGCTAGTGTGCACTTGAGCTGTGCACACCGACAACACATGATTAAATACAGCCATGGCCAAAAGTTTTGAGAATGACACAAGTATTGGTTTTCACAAAGTTTGCTGCTTCAGTGATTTTAGACCTTTTTGTCAAATATTACTATGGTATACTAAAGTAAAATTCAAGCATTTCATAAGTGTCAAAGGCTTTTATTGACATTAAGTTTATGCAAAGAGTCAATATTTGCAGTGTTGACCCTTCTTTTTCAAGACCTCTGCAATTTACCCTGGCATGCTGTTAATCAACTTCTGGGCCACATACTGACTGATGGTCGCCCATTCTTGTCTAATCAATACTTGGAGTTTGCCAGAATTTGTGGGTTTTTGTTTGTCCACCCGCCTCTTGAGGACTAACCTCAAGTTCTCAATGGAATTAAGGTCTGGAGAGTTTCCTGGCCATGGACTCAAAATCTTTATGTTTTGTTCCCCGAGCCACTTAGTTACTTCATATTATGGCAAGGTGGTCCATCATGCTGGAAAAGGCATTGTTCGTCACCAAACTGTTCTTGGATGTTTGGGAGAAGTTGCTCTTGGAGGATGTTTGCAGAGGTCTTGAAAAAGAAGGGCCAACACTGCAAATATTGACTCCTTGCATAAACTTAACCACTTACTAGTCCACTTAACTTACTATTTTTTTTCCAAAAACCGCTCCGAAATTGTCGGGTTTTTGTATGAGTGAATTAGGTCAGGAACATCCATTTTAACTTATCCAAAATAGTTTCATAAAAAAGAAAAAAAATTTTTTTTTTTAAGATTTGTAAAACACAAAAACGTTTTTTAAAATAACTGAACATCAGAACCACCATCGGAAAACATCGAAAACATCGTGACCATCGCGACATTCAATTAGAGACCGGATACAGGAACCAGGTATGTCAGGGGCGTTATGGGGGAGTTAAACTTACTTTTGCCCAGCAGCTCCTCAGTTTTTCAGGCGCTGGGTAAGGGGTCCTGTTTTGCTGACCAATCAGCAGTGATCGGCAGCACAGCAGACACAGGGGGAAAGGGTGCTGGCAAGAAGAGGGACCGGAAGGTCCCTCTGAGAGCAGCAGCTGCGGGAAGATTTTCTTCCTGCAGCCGCCCTCATGTTTATCTGTCTGGACAAAATTTTACGTCCAGTACAGATAAAGAACTGCCTGGTGTGGACAGAAAATTACGTCCATGCAAGGCAAGGGGTTAATGTAATTGTCAATAAAAGCTTTTCATATTTATGAAATGCTTGTAATTTTACTTCAGTATACCATAGTAACATCTGACAAAAAGGTCTAAAAACACTGAAGCAGCAAACTTTGTGAAAACCAATACTTGTGTCATTCTCAAAACTTTTGGCCATGGCTGTAGTGTGCAGCTGAATATAGCACACAGACAGACAGCTAGAGCTGTCCACATACAAGGGAGGAATCCAGCTGCCTGCAACAGCCGGAACATGGATCAGGACAAGATGCAGTGTCCCAGTAACAACTATAAATGGGACCTGCCACGAAGATGAAATGCTGTCGCGGATCCTAACAGGAGCTAGCTGACGCTGGACAGCTTGTTACTTTTTTAGCCAAAGCTTCTGAATTTGGCAAAAACTTTGGATTTCTGCAGGGAAAAGGGCTTACATCATCATAAGAGGCAGAACCACCAGTCATAAATTAAGGCCAAGGCTTTAGCCTTTAATTGCCACTTTGTGTTGTGAAAGGCATAGACAATTTTATTCTGCAGCTAACATTCCCTTTTTATGTTTTTTACTTTATCACTGTAAAAGATTAGTTCTTTGATTTTAGATGCACTGACTTAAACCCTCTATGCCCTTGGAGAAGGCCCGGGCAACATAGGGGGCATTAGGCATAGGTATATGCCCCCCAAATAGGTGTGTGACTTGGGCATTAGGCCCAGGTCACTAGAGGGCCCACCTATTTTCCCTTTAGTGGCCTGAGCCTAATGCCCAGGTCACTCACACATATTAGGGGGGCAGATACCTTCATTGGACTGCTTAGGTGGTCTGACAGGCATACTACTACTGGGGTCACTGCACAGGGGGACTGCTGCTGGGGTCACTGCACAGGGGGACTGCTGCTGGGGGCACTGCACAGGGGGACTGCTGCTGGGGGCACTGCACAGGGGGACTGCTGCTGGGGGCAATGCACAGGGGGACTGCTACTGGGGGGCAATGCACAGGGGGACTGCTACTGGGGGGCAATGCACAGGGGGACTGCTACTGGGGGGCAATGCACAGGGGGACTGCTGCTGGGGGGCAATGCGCAGGGGGACTACTACTGGGGGCAATGCATAGGGGGTCTAAAGGGCATTAATGTGCGGTATATGTAAAGGGCATTAATGTGCGGCATCATTTTGTAAGGGGCATTGCTGCATGGCATAATGTGTAAAGGCTGGGCTTTGCTGTGTGACATAAAGTGTAAAGGGCATTAATGTGCGAAATAGTGTGTAAAGACCGGGCATTTATCCTTTGATAAATATGCCTATTACCTAAAGTGGCTAACCATAATATCACTTTAAAATGGGAGAAGTGAATTAATTACAAAGGTTCTGTGACTGGCTGACTTCATGCCTACCACAGAACATGTATAATCCATGAGTGTCCCAGTTTAAAGGGATGATATGGATGATATGGTAAGCCTACTTATTCACTATGGGTTTTGTGAACAGACAAGTCATATTACCTGAAAGATCATGGAGGCATTAAAACATGCATTTAAGGGGCTTGTGGGGATATCTGATGCTGTTGGGGGTATCAGATCTGCATTTTAGGGGCATGTGGGGATGTGTGGTGGCATGTGGGGAGGTCTGAGGTATATGGGGATCTCTAAAGCATAAATTATGATAGGACCAAGAAATGGTCAGGTAGGACCCCATTTTTTTAAAGTGGCGGGTCCCTGGGACTCACAAATTTTGTCGCTCACCGCGATCACTGTTAGTTACTTGGTTTTTTTTGTTTAGCACACCCCTGGATAGGCAACACAGCTCCCCCCCTGGATAGAACACAGCACACACCTGTTTTGGATAACAGCCCTCTGGACAGAGCACAGTGATAGCACACCACTGGATTGGACACACAGCCAACCCATCCCCCTCGTGGAGTTGATGGAGCACAGCACACAGAGCACAGAGCACAGTGACAGCACAGTGGGAAAACCTGAGCCTGACTCGTATCCTCTGTATCCGGACCCGCTTATCTCTAATAAATAGCATTCAATACTAATTAATATTACAAACCTGTTGATCTTTTAAAATGTGTTAGCCAGTAATAAATACACTAGTGCATCAACTAGGAGATCTGGAAAACATGCACTGCTAGGGGTGCACTGATATAGATCATCTATAGGGTCAATTATTAATACTGTATAATAATACACTATCCACTGCATAAGGAGATCAATGTGTACATATATGTCCAGGGCAGTGCAAGGTTCTTTTGCTGCTCCCCCAGTGTCCCGAACTTGCTCAAATTATCTGGAATGGAACCCACATCTTAAATAAAAACATTCAGCTTAGGCAGGATGGCCCTGCTTCTGCATAAATGGCTTACTTTCATTGCTGGTCCTTTATATGTCAGAATTACTGCACACGGTACACTATACTTCGTATGGCGTATATTATAGCTGGTTAAGTGCTGATTATGGCCCTGATTCAGAGCCGGACGCTCTGACCAGAGCGCTCGCTCTGAATCAGGGCCCACCTCCATAAATATGGAGCGTCCTCCTAGACGCTCGTATAGCCTATACGAGCGTGCAGGATGATGGTCGCGATGGTCTTGACCATCGCGACCATCGCCAGTGCGAGCAGAAGCCTGCAGTTGAGTTTTTCAACCACAAGGCCAGGAGTGATTTTGGCTCTATCAGAGCCAAAATCACTCACACTGACATCACTAGTGATGTCAGTGGGGCCGGCTTCTGACGGTAGGCGTTCCCTTAGGAACGCCTCCGTCTGGCAGGCACGCCCCCGGTACGCCCACCAAAGGGGGCGTGCAGTCAATCAACATCGACAGCACGCCCCCTTTGATCAGACACAACGAGCGAAGGAAAGTCCTTCGCTCGTCGCGTCTCGCGCATGCGCACGACAGAGCTCCCTCCGTCGTGCGCATGCGCAGTGCACACCATCGACCCACTTGCAAGCGGACAGCCGCTCGCGAGTGGGTCTGAATCAGGCCCTATGTCCTCTTCATGGACTGGCCACACTGCTTTAAAATCAAGCATTTGGAAATCCTCTCTAGAAATCCTGTGTTTGCCCCTTGCCTAGTAATCAGGCAGTGCCTACCCTTCGAATCAACTTTTTAGAGGGACATTTTCTTTTGTGACATAACTAAGTTGCAAATAAAGGGTGGCCATAATTAAACTTCCCCTATTCAGATCTGTTTGTAGCTTTATCTAACAATCAGAATGTCACCAAAGGGGGAAAGAAAGATACTGCAAAACAACATTTTTAGTGCAAAATGTCACCTAAAGGTGGATTATGGCTCTGTATTTTGTGAAAACATCGTGAAATGGACTAGTTTTTATTTTTTGGGAGCGTGGGGTGTTGTGACTGTAACCATATTACAGTTACACCAGTCTAGTGCATAGATTCACTTGCATGTACCAAATGGCATTTCCTGTCTGTAGGTAGCCTATGTGCATTTTTTTTTACTAAACATACAATATTTAACCTTATTTTACAACCACTTGAGAAGAGATGTGGAAATTTGCTTATGGTCAATTAGCAGAAATAGTGATAAAAATATAAATTTTGCTAATGATTTGCAAGTCAACTACTAAAGGCAAATTGACTTATACACAGTAACCAGGATCTAAATCACCTAAATAAATTGCAGATATTGCAGAATCACTGCAATCATCACTTCCTCATTATTAAGTACACATCAGGGTAAAACAATGAAGGATTAATTATTTAATCACTGGGCAAATCACAGAAAAATATTTTTACTACTTTGATATGGATTTGGATATTAAAGCACATTTATTTCAATAGCTCACTAATTTTAATGGGATTTATAACAATTTGAAATTAATAAGCTATTGAAATTAATGGACAAATTTGCTAAATATTTCACAAAGCATATTAGTGACTGCCAAACAATGCAGAGATCATTCTAATGACCGTTATGCAATACAAAGAGCATTCTAATGAGTGCCATAATAGAGTATTTTATTGACCGCCACATTAGCTACATCAGGATTGTAAGGGGGTTTATGATCATTAATTCACTCATCAACATATTTGTATTCATTAACCCCCTCATTACCTCCCTGGGGGGTCTATTTATTTACTAAGGCACCAGCCAATCAGCTGCTGTCATTTTTCAAACGGCCTGTGACATGGCAATTAGGAGCTGATTGGCTGGTACCTTATCTCCGTTCACTTTATCTCCACCCAAGGCTTAGTAAATAGACCCCTCAGTAACTTCAAAAGAAACCCTTCATATTTAACCCCTTCATTAAAATGATTAAACCAATCATCCTGCTCCAACACATATTCTAACATTAATTATAGCCACTCCTCTCTCTAAGCCCTAATCATCTGCTAATGATCTAAGGGCCTGATTCAGAGCCGGACGCTCTGACAGAGCGCTCGCTCTGAATCAGGGCCGGCCTTCTTGTTTTTTAGAGCGGCCTCGTGGCCGCTCGCATAGCTGTGGGTGACCACCCACAGCTATAGCGAGCGGCCAGGAAGATGGTCTCGATGGTCAAGACCATCTCGACCATCGGGCTTGCGACGAGACCCTTGTGGTAGGGTCTCGTTGCCGCAAGCCCCAGAGAGCTTTCGGCTCTAACAGAGCCGAAAGCTCTCCCACTGACATCACTTGTGATGTCAGTGGGGCCGGCCCCAGACGGTAGGCGTTCCCATGGGAACGCCTCCGTCTGGGCAGCCACGCCCCCGGCCCGCCCACCAAAGGGGGCGTGCTGTCACTCAACATCGACAGCACGCCCCCTTTGGTACGAGACCCAGAGCTACAGTTTGCCTGTCGCTATCCGGGTCTCGCGCATGCGCACGACAGAGCCGGCTCCGTCATGCGCATACGCACTGGGCCACCATCGACCCGCTTGCGAGCGCATAGCGCTCGCGAGCGGGTCTGAATCAGGCTCTAAGTTTCTTCTCTGTGTTGCAGACACACAGGAGGCCACTGTGGAGGAGGTGAGTTTTGTGGGAGGGTATGAGAAGAAGGGACAGCCCGAAAGGAAGTAGTGACTGCTCTGTACCAGTAAGCTACATGGCCCCTACAAGGGCAAGGATTTATAAGATGGTACAAGCAAGGGTATTGCACTTTTTGCATACAATTCCAAATGCTTTATTCTCTGGTGAGCCCTCTAGGTTTGCTGGCACAAGTTGTGTCTGAGTCTTGTATAAGCAATGATTTAGTTGACTGCTAAACCTAGCTTTAAATTACTTTTTTGCTTAAGGGGAGAATTATTGAGCTATCTACACCTTCAGGACCAATACTTGGGTCAATGGCCAGTGGGTTCAGCTTTTCAAATAAATAACTTACTATAAGAAGTTCATATTTAGAGCATAATTTACAACACAAATTAGTTTATATTGAAATATCATATTCAGGCATCAGCTAAAGAATAAATAAACCTGATTATCCAGGTGGCCACCTGCGTGGAACACCCCCTCCCTCTCTATATTCCCAGCTGAATATCCACATTCCCCTGGTGGAATGCAAGTCCCTTTGTTAAAAAAAAAAACTGTGTGATTTGAGTAGTCATGGCCAATTCACCGCTGGAGACATGCAAGAGCAGCTAAGTATATGAGCTGTAAAGCAGCCTGGCCGTATGTTCATGGGAAAGAGACTGTGCACTCCATCATGTGCCAAAATGAAGTCAGTCAACTGTGGCTGTCATGCCTTCAGCATAGGGTTTGTTATGTTGCACTATTTCATATTAGCAGCCCCACCTAGTGGTCAGGACAGCAGCAGTTTAAATCTGATCCATTTTGACCTTCTTAGCATTCCATAGCAGTCTAGCAATGCATTCTGGGCTAAAGGAGCTGTAAGCAGCCATTTTCCTTTTCACATGGTCCCAGGCAGTCATCATTACATATGCTCAACCTGGTACAGCATCCGATGGTGAGTTCTAAGCTTCAACTGTGCCATAGATCTGCTAGCCAGTTATGTTATGCATGTTAGCTGCATACCTCCCAGCATTTGCGGGGAGGGAGTCGGGACCTGCGCACGCCTCCAGTGTGCGTGGCCGAAAAGGGGGTGTGGCCTAATCATAAAGGGGCGTGGTCAGATGACACGGCCCCGTTTACATCACTAATGGAGCGTGCCCAGCATATCAGAGATGCTGGGCAGCCCCCGGGCTTCCCCCCGTACTCTCAATAGATGCTGTGCGCATGCGCACAGCATCTATTCTACCTCTGCATGCACGCTGCTCTGCATAGCAGAGCAGCGTGTATGCTTCCCCCAACTTCCCCCCCACCGCGGGACACTGCGGCCCACGGGCGGGACAGCGGGACGGTCCCAGAAAAACGGGACTGTCCCGCTAAATGTGGGACATTTGGGAGGTATGTAGCTGTACTATGTGACATTGCAGCCTGTACTTTGCATACTGTAGGTTTCATGTTGTTTGCATATCCCATGTTATGTATATGTTTGCCTTGCATTCCCATGTACATATAGTAATTGCTTTTCATTGTTTGTTTACAGTTTTACCACATCACTTGTCATTACTTTTCATCACTTATCATCTCATCACATTACTTGTCATTTATATGCAAGTTCCTCTATCGAATAATAAACTCAGTTCTTCAGATCACATCTGACTGGATTATTGAAAGATAGAGTATTGGTTATGCTGGCTGCTCCAAATTTGTCAGACACTTAGTGCGGGGCAGTACAGTAAAACATCGGATGCTCCCAGCGTGTGATGCATATATCTGACTTCGTCAGCAACATTTTCTGTCAGCAAGTGGGACACATACTGACTTACAGATCTGTTACACTGCCAGCCAGAGCTATCTGCATATGACAGCACAAGAGTTTCTATACAGTGTAACCGTGGCAGCTCAGCAATAGGAGTACCGCCATTGACTACACAGGAATTTCACACTGTCAGTATAGCCACCTGCATATGACAGCACAAGAGTTTCTATACAGTCTAACCGTGGAAGCTCAGCAATATGAGTACCGCCATTGACTGCGCAGGAATTTCACACTGTCAGTACAGCCACCTGCATATGGCAAGACAACAATCCCTGTACAGTCAAACAGCCTAACAACAGTCCCAAGACCCTGACTACTCAGAGACCTGCTACAGTGTCAGTTCAGTTATCTGCACATTACAATACAGCAGCCTCTACACAGTCAAGCATTTCCATTCCATCATCATGTCACAGAAAACTACATCTTCATACAAAACAAGGTCCCAAGTCTCTAGTTCCTCCAAATGTTTATCTGTCAGCAATGCAGCCATAATGGCACGTGCAAAAGCGGAAGCTGCAAAAGTGCGTGCCATCTTTGCTGAACAAGAGATGCAATTGAAAATAGAAAAATCACGTTTAGAAGCAGAGAAAGGAATAGAGAAATCACATCTGGAAGCAGAAAGATCACGTCTGGAAGCAGAAAGATCACGTCTGGATGCAGAAAGAGATATGGAGAGGTTTTGTCTGGATGCAGAAAGAGATATGGAGAAAGACCGCCTAGAAGCAATTAGTGAGAAGCTCACTGCAGAGAAGGAAGCCGCAGCCCCCATGGCTGAAGCAGATTTCTTAGAGTCTGTAGAACTTCTTGATATAAGGAGGATCAATGTGCTTGACGCAGAGCTTGGATCGCATAATTCATTGCAACACACATCAAAATATGTCAATCAAGCATCTAAAATGAGTAGCAAACCTCAATCAGTACAAAGCATGCATTCAGACTTCGTCAGTGAAACAAGCTAAACACACAATGCAGTGCTTCCATTAGTCAACAGTGAACTGCAAACTTGCAAACAAGAGAGTTCTAGACACAGGGAACCCATGAGGGACAACCTTCCCCCACACCAGGTGTCTGAATCCGCAGACTACAACAAAGGCACAACTACCTGCACACAAAAGTGGTATGATACAAGCCAACAGGAACCATACAATCCTAACAGGTATGACCACGCACCATTTACTCACCGTGTTAATGCACAAACAGCATCTCCTAGAGCCAATCAAGACACATTAGACTTTGCCAAGTTTCTTGCTCGACGTGAGCTGGTCACAAACGGACTCTCAAAGTTCAATGATCGCCCTGAGAGCTTCAGAGCCTAGCAATCCTCTTTCCAAAATGTAATCAGAGGGTTAGACCTTTCACATAGCGAAGAGATAGACCTTTTAATTATATGGCTTGGGAATGAATCCGATGAACTTGCTAGAAGGATAAGAGTGATCAATATTAACCACCCTGAGAATGGCCTTAATAAGATCTGGCATAGATTAAATGAGTGCTACGGCTCACCAGAGATAATAGAAAGTGCACTATTCAAAAGAATTGATGATTTCCCTAGGTTACCTAACAAAAGCTATCAGAGACTGAGAGAATTAAGTGACCTACTAATGGAGCTTCAAGTAGCCAAGTGTGAGGGAGACTTACCAGGACTTGCCTTCCTCGACACAGCCAGAGGCATTAACCCTATAGTGCAAAAGCTACCTTACAATCTGCAGGAGCAATGGCTCATCCATAGTTCCAAATATAAGCAGCGGCACAACGTACCATTTTCACCATTCTCTGTTTTTGTGGACTTCGTGCACCAACAAGCCTCGACCAGGAATGACCCTAGTTTTGCCTTTACACTGACCAGCTCAACCCCTATTCTACCTAACCCCCGCAAAATGTCAGTCGCAGTTCACAAGACTAATGTGCATTATACAGATTCTTCCCACAGGTCTACCTACTCTACTCATCAAGAGAACAAAGATAAAGATCCTGCCAAGCAGTGTCCCCTGCATAACTAACCGCATCCCCTCCTGAAATGCAGAGCCTTCAGAGAAAAGTCCCTGGAGAACCGCAAAGCATTCCTAAGAGAAAACGGCATCTGCTACAAGTGCTGCTCTTCTACAACCCACCTTGCCAAGGATTGTAAGGTTAGTGTTAACTGCATAGAATGTCACAGCACAGAACACAACACAGCTCTACACTTTGGACCTTCCCCATTGACTTTACAACACAGTTATGGTGACACAGAGCATGGCAGCAGCTCAGTGTGGAGCAAAGATACACTACTGCAGTCATACCAGAGATTACTTCACAATGTACTGAAGTCTGCAAAGATACTATTAGTGGCAGATCTTGCTCCAAAATCTGTTTAGTCAGTCTACCCTAACGGCCAACCAGAGAAAGCCGTCAAACTTTATGCAATCCTAGATGATCAAAGTAACAAGTCTCTAGCCAGATCAACCTTCTTTGTGACCTTTAATATCAAAGGACCCAGCACTCCATACTCCTTAAGGACTTGTGCAGGGAGTTTCGAGACAATGGGGAGAAGAGCAATCGGCTATCAAGTCGAGTCCTTAGACGGAAAGACATGCCTTCCCTTACCCACTATCACTGAATGCAATGAGATCCCTGATAATAGGTCTGAAATCCCTACACCAGACGCAGCTAACCATCATGCACATTTGAAACGTATAGCACATCTGATACCAGAACTGGACCCACTAGCCTAGATAATTCTACTCATTGGGAGAGATATCTTACAAGTCCACAAAGTCAGAAGTCAGATTAACGGTCCACACAATGCTCCTTATGCTCAAAGATTACACCTAGGATGGGTCATAATAGGAGAAGTATGTCTTGGAAAAGTGCATAAACCAGTTACTGTAAACAGCATGCTTACCTGTACTTCAGAAAATGGACGCCCTTCTCTATTTCAACCATGTCACAATCACTTCCTCATAAAGGAACTACCACACTGTACTGTCATAGACTCTCCTAGTGACAACCACATCTGTGACAGCTACCAAGAACATTTGGGGTGCACAGTCTTCCAAAGAACAAAAAGGGATGACCAAGTTGCAATGTCCATAGAGGACAATCTCTTCCTGGAAATAATGAAAAATGGACTAGTCAAAGATGATGCCAACAGCTGGGTTGCACCTCTACCCTTTAAAACACACAGACGGCGAAAACCTAACAACAGAGAACAAGTACTTAAACGCTTCTCTTCACTAAAACGCAGCTTTCACAGGAAACCAGAAATGAAAGATCACTTCTCTTTCATGGACAAAATATTTGAGAATGATCATGCTGAGATAGCTCCCATTCTTAAAGACACAGATGAATGCTGGTACTTACCAATGTTTGGAGTATACCACCCAAAGAAACTAGGTCAGATCAGAGTCGTGTTTGATTCCAGTGCCAAGTTCGAAGGCATCTCCTTAAATGATCTTCTCCTGACAGGACCAGACCTTAACAACAAACTCCTTGGAGTACTCATACGTTTCCGTAAGGACTCTATTGCCTTCACAGCTGACATTCAACAAATGTTTCATTGCTTCCTCGTGAGGGAAAGTTACAGGAATTTACTAAGATTCCTTTGTTTCAGAGACAACGACCCCTCTAAAGATATTGCAGAGTACCGCATGAGGGTACACATCTTTGGTAACAGCCCTTCCCCTGCAGTTGCCATCTACGGACTCAGACGTTCAGCTCAAGAGGGTGAGCTAGAGTATGGTTTTGATGTTAGACAACTTGTGGAAAAAGATTTCTATGTAGATGACTGTTTAAAATCTATGCCAACGGATGAGACAGCAATCAGCCTCCTCAAGAGAGCTCAGGAAATGCTTGCCTGCTCTAATCTCAGGCTTCACAAAATAGCTTCCAACAGCAAAAGAGTGATGGAAGCCTTCCCTTCTCAAGATCATATCAGTGACTTAAGGGATTTAGATTTACAAATTGATTCTCCACCAGCTCAATGCAGCCTTGGACTCCTATGGGACTTAAAATCTGACTCCTTTACCTTCTAAGTGAACAGTGAGGAAAGACCCTACACCCACAGAGGTGTCTTGTCTGTTATAAACAACTTGTATGACCCCTTAGGATTTGCTGCTCCTGTCACTATCCAAGGTAAAGCATTGCTCAGAGACCTAACCTGCGAGTCATCTGACTGGGACGCGCCACTGTCTCCTCAGAAAAGAGATTTGTGGGAGGAGTGGAAAAGTTCTCTGTCCACCTTAACCAACCTTTATATTACATGTTCATATGCTCCTGTGCCTTCTACAGAAGTACAAAACCAGAGACTATGTGTATTTTCTGATGCTTCAATCCAAGCAATTGCCGCTGTTGCATATCTTAAAACTGTGGATATTAGAGGCCAGTGTCATATTGGGTTTGTCATGGGCAAAGCGAAGTTAGCACCACTTCCAGAGCATACCATACCCAGGCTAGAACTTTGTGCTACAGTGCTAGTTGTGACAACAATCCATACCATGATCTCAAATTGTTAACTTGAGCCACACAGATTCCAAAGATTCTCAACTTGGAAATCACTTCTAGAGAAATTACCTGCCTAACTCACACAGCCCGTTCATTTAAACGTGCCAAATTTCTAAGAGTGACTGAATGTATAGGTTGGCATCACTGTCAAAATATTTACGCAACCAAAGAATTACAAATTCACTCAAACATCAACACTAAAGGTGTAGAGAGATACCTCAGTGAGCAAAGTTGTACATGGACTTTCAAACTGCCTCATTCTTCTCATATGGGAGGTACACGGGAAAGGATGATTGGCATCATACGCAGAATCCTTGATTCCATATTCCTACAAGGTACTGCAAGACTTACTCACGAGAGTTTAACAACTTTCATGGCTGAAGTCTCAGCTATCGTCAATGTCAGATCTTTGACTTCAGTTTCTAATGACCCAGAAGATCCGCTTCTACTTACTCCTGCTACTCTTCTTACTCAGAAGACCGGGACTATCTATGCTCCTTCTGGAGAGTTCATCAACAAAGACTTATTCAAATGACAATGGAGGCAAGTTCAAAGCCTAGCAAACACCTTTTGGGACAGGTGGAAAAGACAATATATCTCTACCCTGCAGCCAAGGACCAAGTGGCAAGTTCCCAAACCCAACCTAAAACCTGGTGACATTGTGCTTGTCAGATATTGTCAGTCACAACGTAACGAGTGGCCTTTGAGTATTGTCACCAAGACGTTCCCGAGCAAGGATGGAAAAGTTCGTAAGGTCGAGGTCAAGATCTGTAAGCAAGGAGAGACTAAGGCCCTCATTCAGAGCCACTCGCTATTTGCGGTCGTTCGTTCTAAAACAAGGGGTGGCTATTCAAATGAACCATTCGCTGTTTGCGGTCTGTTCACGCCTCTAGGTCTGAACGAGCGAACAAAACTTGCGTTCGTTTTTTTGAAAAATACGCCCCCTGGCCGCTCGCATCCTACGTCATGTCTGCTATTTATTAGATTAATCGAGTACATCGAACAGGGTAAGAGTTGCTCGCTATTCTTGTGGTTGGTTTTTGCTACCACAATTTTGCGAGCAGTTCTGGCTATAAAATAACCCAGTGACGTGGTCAATGACGCTGCTGTTTTAAATATGCACACCCATAAAACGCTCGTTTTGACCTTTAAGCATGCCTGCAATCGGATCTCCACTCCCCGTTTTCAAGCACCTTCCCCTGTTACCACCCACATACGCCTCATTCTGTCACTCAAAATAGCAGGCATTCGCTATTTTGCGAGCACACGATTTTCGGCCGCACTGAGTGGTCGCGCATGCGTATTTCCATCCGTACGCATGCGCAGTTGGGCAAACATCGCTCGGAGCGAACGAGCAGCCACTTGCGTCCGGCTCTGAATCAGGGCCTAAGTTGTTTGTCAGACCAGTGTCTGAACTGTTTTTACTGTTACCTACTTAGAGTTTAAATTTGTGTTATCAACGATACCAGAATGGGAGTGTCATGCCTTCAGCATAGGGTTTGTTATGTTGCACTATTTCATATTAGCAGCCCCACCTAGTGGTCAGGACAGCAGCAGTTTAAATCTGATCCATTTTGACCTTCTTAGCATTCCATAGCAGTCTAGCAGTGTATTCTGGGCTAAAGGAGCTGTAAACAGCCATTTTCCTTTTCACATGGTCCCAGACAGTCATCATTACATATGCTCAACCTGGTACAGCATCCGATGGTGAGTTCTAAGCTTCAACTGTGCCATAGATCTGCTAGCCATTTGTGTTATGCATGTTAGCTTTACTATGTGACATTGCAGCCTGTACTTTGCATACTGTATGTTTCATGTTGTTTGCATATCCCATGTTATGTATATGTTTGCCTTGCATTCCCATGTACATATAGTAATTGCTTTTCATTGTTTGTTTACAGTTTTACCACATCACTTGTCATTACTAATCATCACTTATCATCTCATCACATTACTTATCATTTCTACGCAAGTTCCTCTATCGAATATTAAACTCAGTTCTTCAGATCACATCTGACTAGATTATTGGAAGATAGAGTATTGGTTATGCTGGCTGCTTAGTTTAGATACTGTATATCATTAGAATGAGATAATTATAAGCTAGTGCAATACAATTGATCCCAAACCTGTGTACAAATCCGACAATACACACAATGCATTACAGTAAAGAAAGAAAGTAGTCATTGGCAATGGTAATTTCTGCTACTGATGGTGGATCACTACCAGAGGAGAGACAGTGGAAATGGAGATATAAAACATGAAAAATCACGGTAGAGAACTTGAAACAATCACCTGATAACAACCATAACTGTCCTTCACTATTTATGTCATCTGTGAATCCTTCCTTTTCTGTTTCTAGAAGTATTTTATTTTTGTTATTTTCTGCTGCATTATATTGTATTGTATTACATTTTATATTGTAGATATCCATCAATTTGGAGTAGCTATGTGTTTGGTGTTTTTCTTTACAATCATTATTGCTGCTGGAAACAGAGCCAGGATAGTTGCTCCTCATCAGGGCCGTAGGAAGGGTGGTGCAGCCGGTGCCTCCACACAGGGCGGAATCTTCCAGTGGCACCGGCCACACAATTCCCGGCGCCAGAGGTCTGCAGGAAGAGACCTCCGACAGTGGTGCACGGCGCATGAAGAATGTTGGCGCAGGATACCGCCCTCCCTCCACGCCCTGGAAGGAAAGGTAAGCGCTCAGGGGGAGGAGGGGGGCTGAGAGGGAGCGAGAGGGGCTGCAGTGCTGCACAGGGCGCACTGGCGTCCATATATGACGCTGCTCCTCATGATGTTTGGTGGCATCTGCTGTCACCAAGGATATATTGGAGATAACCAGAGGAGGTGGCACAAGAGGCAGCAACAATTGAGCTCACTGGGTCCAGCTGCTGATGTGAGATCTTATTCCGATGTATCTGCAATGCAGCCTTGTCCTTGCTGTGATGATATCTCGGCACTACTATGTAATTTTGCACTGCTTTAAAAAATGTACATATATTTTTTTTTAATTTGTGGGAAGATGATTATGTGGGAGGTACAGCACAGAGCCGATATAAAGTGCAGCCATCTCTATTTGCCGCCTACATGCCACATAGATAGATATAAAGAATTCTACCTAGTTCTAAAGAACTAGCAAGGATAATCACAACAGATGACAAAAATCTGTCTCAGGCTAAATTAAAGTATGGCAGTGATGGGATGAGCCTGGAAGGCCGTATACTCAATTAAACATTAAATACGGCTTTGTAAAATATAAGTAACTAATCACAGTATAAATATATGTATATATTTATGTGTGTGTGTGTGTATGGAATCGGTATGAAATACCGCCGGCCGCATCCCGGGACTGCCTGGCCGGCCAATGCAGAGTTCCCGGCAGCGGAAGACCGACAGCGCTGGAAATCCCGATTGTCGATAGATAAGTACTGACTAACCTAACCCCCTAACCCTAACCCTCTTTAGGGGTGCCTAACCCTAACCTCCCCCCCAAGTGCCTAACCCTAATCCCCCCTCTAAGTGCCTAACCCTAAGCCCCCCTCCCTTCCCCGCTGCCTAAACCTAAGTCCTTCGAGGGGGTGCCTAACCCTAAGTCCCCCCCGGGGGTGCCTAACCCTCCCTCCCCCTAGCCTAGCCCTAACCTTCCCAGGGGGATGCCTAACCCTAAGTCCCCCCCGGGTGCCCTAAACCTAACCCTCCCCCCCCCCGTGGCTGTCCACTCGCAGCGCCCAGCATCCCTTCGATCGGGATGCTGTGCGCCGGTCTCCCGGCGTTGGGGAAATGTCAGGCGTCTACATCTAGACGCCCGGCATTTCACCCTCGCCGGCAGAGCCGTAGCTAGGGTAGTGCGGCCGGTGCCATCTCACAGAGCACCACAGGTCAGGGGGAGCTGTTTGGGCCTGTCAAATGTCTGTTTATTATCATTCTCACTTGTAGCTTCCCCTTATTTCATCCCCAGCATCTTCTGGCCTCCTCTATCTCTTCCCTGGCCCTTCCCCATGAAGCCATTCCCCTTTTTTCGGGTGCATTATGTCCTCTTTGAAAAATGAGGGGGGCGCCAATGCTCTTTCTTGCACAGGGCACCAAAAAGTGTAGTTACGCCTCTGCTCGCCGGGATATGACAGTCGGGAAGTCGGCTGCCGGTATTAAGGCAGCCGGCTTCCCGATTGTATACCGTGTGTATACAATGTTGAGTGCATTTGGTTGCATGTTATAAAGAAAGTATTAAGGAGATGAATTGTTTGGGTCGAAGGGCTCATAGGATAGGAAAGATGTAATAAGAAATGTGTTACTTAAGTCATTTAATGTATAATATATTTTATTTCTTAAGTTTCACAAGATGCGCCCGAAGCCATACATTGGGAAAATTTAAAACAAATAAAACAATCAGCATAAATACAATGCACAACTGTGAACCATCAAATGAGTGCAAAGTATAAATAAAAACATAAGCAATGTTTCAGTGGGGGTACAGCCCACCATTATCAAGGTAACAGTAAAGGGAAACCACAGTATTTATTACCTCCCCTAATTAATTATTACAAATTGTTGCCTAGCAACATAACTCACCCTCGAACACAAAGAATAATGTGAAGTGTGAAATTAACAACAAATAATGGCCGGGATGTACTAAGGTTGCGGTGACCATTCCGACAGTCACCGAAACCTTACTAATCACATATGTACTAACATATGCGATTAGTATCGCAAAGGGCAGCTCTTGCGAAAAGAGCTGCCCTTTGCGAAGCAGCCGATGCCGGGTGACGGGGTCTCCGTGGGACCCCGCCCCCTCCAAGACCCGGGAGCTTCCTGATGGTCACATGTGCAGGAAGCCCCGGGCTCCTCCTCCTCCTCCTCCCTGCACCTAGAAGAAGATTGGGAGGAGGAGGAGGCGGAGAACCCAGGAGGAGCGCGGGCCGGCGACCATGGACAGCAGGTGAGTGGGGGCTAGCGCTGGGCGACAGCAGGGCGGCAGCTAACTGTCGGGAGCAGGATGTGGTAAGAAGCCCACATAGGCTTCTATAGGGTAACGCCAGGTTTTCTGGCGTTACCCTCTGCACCGATAAAAGTGCGGCCGGGCCTTAGGACATATGGAAATGCGGTAAAAACCCCGAAACTGGGTTTTTACCGCATTTTTCCATTAGTACATCCTGGCCAATGTGTGCAGGACACAACAAAAAAATTGTAAAAAAAACTAACAATTACAGTGTAGATTAATAATTTCTTAGTATTAAAAATAGCTGACAAAACAGGCCCAAAGTTAATGATAAGGGACAGTGGTACACATGACCATTCTATACTGTATATCCAAAAGAAAAAATAATAGAGAGATATAAAGAATTCAACCTCCTGCCAGAAGGTATTCTTGGGTCTTGAAATAAGTGAAAACATGATACATGTATTCAGCTTTTTAAGCAATTACTTAATTTTTTTCAAGATTATTTATTATGAAACATATTCGACTTATACAAATTTATGATCACCAAGCAAAGTTGGCGCAGGCAGGCAGCTAAAGATTGCATCAGCACCACTATTAGACAGCCTGGCATTGCTGATGTGGCATTGCTATTTGCTATACACAACTAGAGACCAGAAACAGTTGCACCTGCTGTCTGGCTAAGGCAGAAACTAGAGTGTAGGAACAAAAACAAAAAGTGTCATGTTACCTGCCTAACTGTAAGTAAGCAAAACAAGGGGTAATCTAATTGTAGCTGTACACTAACCTCAATGTGTCCATCAAACAAAAAATGTGGCCCTATAAATTAGCTATAGGCAGGACAGAAAACACTTTGGGGTGATATCTCTTCAAAGGTTTTGACCCACCACAGAGAATGATCATCACATTTGTGTTTTTCCAGGGGGCGAAATACTGGAAAGTTGTTTTACATGGCACTCCACAAGTCATAAACAGACAGATGTGACCAAAAATAACAATTATGACATCATAAAATTTATTTTTAAACAAATTATATTTGAAGGTGTCAGCAGATTTAACAAATGTAACATTTTCATTATATCATGTGCAGTGTTAAGAATTCATAATATGTCTACTTACAGTTCTTACTCCGAATGTTAGAAAATGTGCATGATTACAAGTTTAGAGTGTCTGCCACTTTTTGTTGTCTTCTATGACCACATCCACTGCATTGTATTATTTGAGCAAATGACTGTATCTTATTTACATTTTGTAAACCTAAATTGTCTAATGTTTAATCCTCTATTTTGATGAGCTCTTGTGCCTGTGAGTCAAAGTAAGTAAAACAAGTAAAGAATAATAATATCAACACTGCTCAACTCAATCCCGGAGATCGCAAGAACCCTTGGATTTTAATTTTTTTAATTTTTCAATCCTGGCATGGAAAAAATGAGGTTGGATTGTTTTCCCTAGGTGGAACTTATTTTATGCCAAGTGTGCTTTATTATTATTGGAGATGTGTGGGTTCTGTTTTACTCTGATATGTTCGGATCTCAAAAACAGCTATCGACTATCACTTGTTTTGGATAACCAATAAAAAAAATCCGAACTAATCCGAACTTTCGATAATTTTGTCGAAAAGAACCGAGTAAAACCGAACAAGCACATCTCTTATTATTATTATTATTATTATTATTATTATTATTATTATTATTATTATTATTATTATTATTATGTATCACTGTAACATGTTAGCCTTTTTTAGGCATAGGGGATACCTTGGTATGGATACAAAAGAAAAATTAGAACTTTGTACAACTCATTACTCACCATGTTGACCTCTGATATTTGGTCAATACTTGAGATATGTATACTCATCCCCACAGTTACTGGAGGACCTGAAAGAAAAGATTCCCAGGATTAGCAGGGCAGGAATTTTTAACAGGCTGAGCAAACTGTATTGCAATTAAAATATTGAATGTTGTAACCCATAGTGTAAATCTTATGGGCTTTAGATATTATTGAAGAAGTATAATAAAATATTAAGAGGTAAATACATTTGCATAAATGCCTCCCTGTACATGAGATCTCATTGTCTTAGATGGCCAAGATGGCAATGACTGTTGGGGTTTAAAGGTTTGCTCATAATGGGAGGTGCTTGATGGATTGGCGTGTTAACAAAGCTGGTCATGCACTGTAGATTTTTTTAGACAATTCAACCAATGGTATGATGATGTGAGTGATTCAAACTATTTTGAAGTGCCTCTATACATTGATTTATTGTCTCAATGTACAGAACACTGGATGAAAACATCAGAACGATGGTCTGACAGCTTGAACATGGTTGAAAGTCAAAACAAACGATCATGATCGTTTTTTAGCATTGGACAATTAGGGATATATTTACTAAAGTGAGAGTTTTCAGAAGTGGAGATGTTGCCCATAGCAAGCAATCAGATTCTACTTAACATTTAACTAGTACCTTCTAGAAGATAATAGCTAGAATACGATTGGTTGCTATGGGCAACATCTCCACTTCTAAAAACTCTCACTTTAGTAAATTTACCCCTTAGAGTTCATAAACATACACTGAATAATTGTTCAGAACTGTCATACATCAGCCGGATTGTCCCGAAAATTATTTCAGTGTATGGCCAGCTACTGTATACTGATTTGGGTTGTGTACGCTCCTGTACAGTACATTCTACTGTACCCATATGGAAAAAGAAGATTAAGGGGTCTATTTGCTAAGCAGTGTTAGGAGACAGAGTGAAAAGTGATAAGGTGCCAGCCAATTCGCTCCTAACCACCATCTCATAGGCTGTGTTTGAAAAATGACAGTTGGGAGCTGACTGGCTGGCACCTTATCACTTTTCACTCTGGGCCTGATTCAGACCTGCTCGTGAGCACTGAGCGCTCACAAGCGGGTCGATGTTGCCCAAGTGCGCATGCGCGCGATGGAGGCGGCTCGGTCGTGCGCATGCGCGAGACCCGAATAACAACGGCCAAGCCGTCGTTATGAGTCTCGCACCAAATGGGGCTTCCTGTCGATGGTGATTGACAGCACGCCCCCTTTGGTGGGCGTGCCGGGGGTGTGGCTGCCCAGACCGAGGTGTTCTCATGGGAACGCCTACCGTCTGAGACCGGCCCCACTGACATCACTAGTGATGTCAGTGGGAGTGCTTTTGGCTCTGATAGAGCCAAAAGCACTCCAGGGCTTGCGGCAGCGAGACTCTACCGCAAGGGTCTCGTCGCAAGCCCAATGGTCGCGATGGTCTTGACCATCGCGACCATCATTTTGGCCGCTTGCTATAGCTGTGGGTGGTCACCCACAGCTATGCGAGCGGCCAGGAGGCCGCTCTTAAATTCAGAGGGACAGCCCTGATTCAGAGCGAGCACTCTGTCAGAGCGTCCGGCTCTGAATCAGGCCCTCTGTCTCCTAACACTGCTTACTAAATAGACCCCTAATATGTATATGTGACAATTGGATGGAATTGTGGATTGTTATGCATGTACAGTACAATGGCTATTTACATGTAGGTGACATCACTTATTCATTGAGTAATATTATTACACTTTCTATGGATCATAATGAAAAATGTTTCAAGTTGGTAGCTCAGATAATGCAGTAAAATAACAAGCCTGAACATCTTAGCTATTTCTTTATGCAAATGCTGAGCGCTTAGAATCAGGGTTCTATAAAAACAGTCAAACCAGTCACTCACCCTCTTCAATCCAATCCTAATTTCCAGATCTACAACCTAATGAACAAGACTTCAAATAACACACTTTTCAACTAATTCTGCGAATTTCACACACAACTATATAATCCTATACTCTGTCATAATACCCTTCTGTTCTAGAAGCTTCCTACAATGGGCGGAAAGTAATAGATTGCAATTTTGCTAAAAACAGCAATTTTCTAGAAAAATTGCAAGGCACCCAGGGTTAAGGGACGAAAGGATCGCCAGCCACAAGGCAATCAACGTCAATGTAATGATTAAATTACCTGATCGCCAACAGCTCCTAATCTTTAATACTAGCAACAGGCAAATCCATAAGAGTAGCTGCTTCCACTGTGCCATTGCCAAAAAATGTATACCATTCTCCACCACACTGAAACCCACTGTACGCACACAATGCTTTAACACTGCCCTAAACTGGAATTGAACAAGGGTGTTAAGTATTGACAGATGCCTACAAGTGTAGGTGTGTAACAGATGTGAGCAAGGAGGTTAGTCCACACATTGATTCCACACCAGAGTAGCTTTATTGAATATAAATTGATAAATTGATTCCACATCAGAGTAGCTTTATTGAATATAACAGGATACAGGTAATAGAAGATAAACAGTAGTCAATATGATAAGGTATCAAGCCCTCTTAGGCTAACTACTGTACAGTGGTACAGCACTGTGAAGCTCCAGTAACACAGAGACAGGCTCTGGCTCATGCAAACTCTTTTATAGAGCCAAGTAAACAAGTCTTGCACCTGCAGTCTTAATTGACCTGACTTTTAAGTCTGGTGACTCAGACATGTGATGTGTCATGCACAATAGACATGTGATTTTGTTGTGGCTGATGAGTCATGCACGGATTTAAGAAACAGCTTGTGGTGTTTAACGATTTAACTACATGTCAACATTAAGCCCCTATGCACAAGCCAAGGGGACAAAACAGGGTTCTGCACCTGGTGATATCAGCTGAACAAAACAAACAGCTGCATCCTGACATGTCAATATAGTGATGCTCTCTGCCCAACTTATCTGCCTTGGAACAGTAGCTCTTAAATAAAAGGGCAACGGGGCCAACAAAAACATCCCGGAACAGGAAGCCGACCGGAGTCCACCTTTAACTTATAAGTGGCCAGCAGCTCACCAACCTAAAATGGTCCAAAATGGGCCATGGAAATAGCAAGGCTAAAAAGGAGTACTTTTTAAGTAACCTCCACAACTATAAAGTTGGTCAGGAAGATGTCACAAATTAGACTGATCTGGATAAGATAAGTGTTTGATCAACCGAAACATCCCTACCTCCTTCTAAGCCCTCCCATGGACCTTCGCTAACTCCACAGCCTCATCAAAAAACACGGTGAACCACCCTAAACATAGAATGGAGTACTGATCTGCATAAAGTAACTTGTATAGACTGAAACATTCCAACTTCCTTCCCGGGGACCACTCCTACCAGGGACAACACAGGTTGACAGTAAGCGGTTTGGAAAATGGGCCACACATGCGCCGCAAAGCCACCTCTTCACTAACCTTCTCTAATACCATGGTTGGCAAATCCCAAGCAGATTTCAATTTAAGGGGATCCAGCATGCCCACTGCTACTTGTGATTGACTGGAGGTGAAAGGTGTGCAGGTAAACATTATTTTGGTAATTTTGCTTAATTTTTTCCTGATGCCTGAGATTGTTTTTTTTTTAATGGGATTTACAAGAGAAAATGTTCTAAATAAAAAAGTGAATATGGTTTTTTAACCTTTTATTGAACAAAATTTTTTTGGAATATAGTGTATGTGTTTATTTTATTTTGTCCTTTTGGTATATTGCACTGTTTTTTATGCTGGGACTATTAAGGTGTCAAAAATACCATTTCAGCTTTCGCAATCCTGTTAATTTCCCTGGACCCCATTACCCAGGTGAGTTAGGAAGAGTACCAGTTCTTCTCAGTGTAGGCTAGACCATCCATCTTGTACAGGTTAGCAGTTTTTGGGACCCCTGGGGCTCCTTCTTCACAGTGTTTATGTTCTTATTTGCATGTTGTTGTCTTTCACTTTCTTGTTTGAGTCTTTGCTTTTTACCCTTTTCCTCTTTTTCCCTCTATTCCTTGTCTTCAACCCTTCCCCACCATTCACCCCTGCCTGCCTATATCTCTGTGACCGCATTTCCTGTCTGGGCCAGCTTCATGTCCCCTCTCTCTCACATTGATGTCTCGTAAGGACGCAATAAAAATATTGGCCCTCATTCAGAGCCGCTCGCTAGCGGCAGTACGCTCGTTCCGAGCGATGTTCGCACATCTGCGCATGCGTACGGTTTTTAGTACGCATGCGCGAACCAGTCAGTGCGGCCGAAAATCGTTTGTACGCTATATAGCGAGTGCCTGCTATTTTGAGTGACAGAATGAGGCGTCTGTGGGTGGTAACAGGGGAAGGTGCTTGAAAACGGGGGAGTGGAATTCGAACGCAGGCGTGCTTAAAGGTCAAAACGGGCGTTTTAAGGGAGTGCATAATAATACAGCAGCGTCATTGACCACGTCACTTGGTTTTTATTAACTCAGAACTGCTCGCAAAATAGCGGTTGAAAAAACCAACCACAAGAATAGCGAGCAGTTCATAAGCTGTACGATGTACTCGATTAATCTAATAAATAGCGGACATGACGTATGGTGCGAACGGCCAAGGGGCGTTTTTATCAAATAAACGAGCGTATGTTTTGCTCGCTCGTTCAGACTTAGAGGTGTGAACAGACTGCAATGTGCGAACGGATCATTTGAATAGCCACCCCTTGTTTTTGAACGAACGACCGCAAATAGCGAACGGCTCTGAATGAGGGCCATTGTCCATTAAAACAAGGGACTTAAATCTCCCTAAAAAATAATCTCAGGCTGTAATGACAAAGCAGATGTTGTCTTTGTGCAGAAACGCACGTTTATCATGATACTGCACCTGAATTCCGCATTGCCTGGTTCTCCCACTCCTATGCTAGTATTAACCCAGACAGATATTAAAAGGAGTAGCCATGATATTTCTAAATGACTCCCCTTGTCTAACGTCTCCTCTTATTCTCTAGATTCTGGTAATGGTCCTCTGGTTAGGGGGAAGCTCTTCAACCAGGATTTCACCTTTTTAATCTATATGCTCTGATTCAAGGTCAGGAGGAGTTCTTCCTGTGAATGCTAGAAATAACTGAATTACTGCTACAGAAGTATCCTTGTGGTTGACCTAGAATTTAACTGGATACTTGACCCGAAGATGTATACATCTGCTGCTGCATCCAGGTTGTCATGAAAGCATTACTTCCAGGTAAGACACACCACCTTCACCAGCTGACTGATACTCCTCAGACCGCTATTACACATTTTTCTCTTTTCCCCATCAGGTGTACACATGAATAGGCTACCTTTATTTTAGCCAGAACCTCTTATACCTACTGTGTGACTCCGCGATTGGTCCAACCAGATCCCATTTATATGTGATTCAGATGTCCCATTTCACTCCTAGACAATGGACATGGCATCAAAATGGATTACTCCTTCAGGATGTTATTTACATGTCCCAATTAGAGGCCTCAATTGGTGATTACATAGACCATAATGATACTCGACTCAGACCACTATAAGGGAAACCTATAGCTGTGTAATAAGAGGGATATATATTCAATTGGGAGCCCAGTGAATGGTTTAGACAGTCAAGGAAATCAGAACTCCTTGATAAGCTTCAACTGTTCAAAACACAAAAAATAGTCTATGTATTTTACCATTCTATAGACAGATAGTGGTTGATAAAAACCAAACTGACGTTCTGGAAATGTAGGTACAATTTTTTTAAATGGGGTGTAAAACTAGTAAACTGCTTGCACAAGCATTGCGAAAGTAAAGAGCAGCTAAGTTTACACATAAGATCAAAAGATAATACAGGCACATTACATCATATTACAGTGGATATGGCTAGCATTTTCCAAGCATATTACACTAAATTATATTACTTCAAATACACCCCCACCCCATGCTAGCCAATCACACAGCGCCATATAGAGGAATACTTGGATACTGTAGCCTTTCCTAAGTTGACAGAATAGGGGGCGTTATTAGATTGCCTTTTACCCTGTCTGAGTTGGAGACAGCAATTTCTATTTCACCTTAAGGTAAAAGTCACGGACTCAATGGTTTTACTGTACAATTATCTACTGTACTACAAAACATTCATTTACAAGTCCTTAATTGCATTTCTGATACACAGAAATTGTCATCGAAATCCTCAAAACCCACAATGCAGTCATTCTGAAAGAGGGCAAGGGTGCTACCCATTGTGCTAGCTACTGCCCTGTATTCCTGTTGAATATAGATGTTAAGCTTTTAAAAAAAATGATTTCCAGTTGCCTTCGTGATTCCTTCAGAAATTATTTATTATGATCAGGTGGTTTATGACCAAAGTAATTAGTTTAATTCATCTTGACACCACCTGTAAAATACAGACAATACTTTTGTTTACAGATGTTGAAAAAGCTTTTAATCATGTAGAAAGCACCTTTTTAAAACTATGCAATGCCTGAGTCTGGGTCCCCATTACCTTTACTGGATTAAATTAAATTAAATTAAAATTAATTATACCCTTTCAGATTCTTTTATGATCTCAAATGGTCCGAGGTATTGATGCCTCCTATATGCCTTGATCTTTGTTAATGATATGGAGGCATTACCTAGTGCAGATTATCTTTTGGCTACTATTTCTAACCCTGCTGTGATAATTCCTGTTTGGTAGAGCTACCAACTTTAAGATTAACTAGGCTAAATCCATTGTAATGAATATTAATGTGCCCTCAAAAGTGGTGGACAGTCTCGAGGAGTCTCATGGATTAAGTAACTTGGTATCTTCCTTGCACATGATCCAATCTCTTTAAATTGAACTATTGTTAAATTTTGTGGTTTCAGGCCCTGTTACTCCACTTGCCGGTGGCGCCTCATAGCCATGGGTGCTCCTGTGGGCTGCTGAAGACATCCCTAAGTTTCATAGGTGCCAACCAGCTGGGTGGTTGGCGTCCGTTCAGAGTCTTTTCCTGAACCGGTGGTGAATGAGGTCTGCCATCTTGGACACTAAAGGCCCCCAATCTGTGACGGATCGTTGCAATGTAGCGATCCTGCAACCCGGCATTGCAGGATCGCTGAAATCCAAAATGTTGGATTTCACAGATATGCCGATCACAATCAACAAATGATCGTGATTGGTAGATCGGAGAAATTTAACATGTAGAATTTCACTGATCCTGCGACAGATCGTGAAACATTGATGGCCGCCGGTCGGCATTTCGACCAGCGGATCGGCGTTTCCGATCCCATCGCTACATCGTGACGATCCGTCTCCACCTCGTGTCTGTGTGTTACATGACGATATAAAAACCGGTACACAGCTGAACAATGCGTATTTATTGTCCAGACATACTGGAAAACATCTAAAATAAAGGATCATTTTGGCACATAACACACAGACACGATGAATGTGGACGCCTCAGTACACAACACCATTGTCAGAAGCAGGAATACCTACTGGCTAGCAGTAGTGGCTCCAGAGGTTTGGCTGCAGCGCAGTCCAAAACTCAAATAGGGGAACCACACCAACTACAAT
This sequence comes from Taudactylus pleione, assembly GCA_031769625.1. Lineage (NCBI taxonomy): Eukaryota > Metazoa > Chordata > Amphibia > Anura > Myobatrachidae > Taudactylus > Taudactylus pleione. The sequence goes on along the minus strand of JAUIMM010000009.1, from coordinate 13,891,259 downwards.
CCTCACTGGCAGTTGTTGGCTCCCCTATTTGAATTTTGGACTGCGCTGCTGACTAGGGGGTGAACAGCTGGCCTTCACTTCATGCATACGTGAACAGCTGACCTGGATGCTAATGGAGAACACTTTCAACACTTGCTATGACTTCCTCATGTTTCTCATAGACCAAGGTATGTCTGTGTCAAATTTCCCTAAATTATGTCAAGTACTTTAAAAGTTATAATAAAAACTTTGGGGCCAATAGTGAGTGAAACACCCTATATATTCAAGTCAAGTACCTTGTCTAACCATACCTTCCATCTATCTCCAGCTGTGTATGGTCCTTGCTGTATGGTGCTATTTACAGTACCTGCCTTCTGGTGTTTCAATGCCTGCTGTATTTACCAGCCTGATCCTGTCTATAATATCTCTGCGTGTATAATATTTTCCTGCTCCAGTAATCTGCACTCCAGGCCGCAAGCTGACTCATCAGTCTGTATTCTGCCTCTCACCAAAAACAAAAAATTTACTTTTTGGCCCCAAAACAAAATGCTGTGTGTGGTGCAAATCTAACTCTGCCCCATTCCTCAGCAAACACCATCCCATCAGTGATGTACCTGCATTATGTTATGGGGATGTTTTTCCTCAATGGGAATGGGCACGTTGTTGAAATTTAAGGCCCTATATTTGGTGCAACATACAGGTAGATACTACAAGACAACCTGCTTCTGTGTGCTAGAAGACTAAAGCTTGGGAGAAATTTTACCTTTCAAGGACAATGATCCCAAGCACAAGCCCAAAGCAACACTGTCATGGTTGTACAAAAAAAAGGTGGATGTTCTACAAAGGCCTAGTCAAAGAGTATGCAGTCAGGAAGTTAATACTCACTATGTTACCAGTGGTTATGTCAACCTCAAATACTGGCACCGGGATCTCAACACATGTGTAAATGCTGCTTTGAGCATTTTACCCGAGTGGGTTTTTTAAGACGTTATACAACTTTCAGATGTTGTTTCACTTTGTGTCACTCATGGTTATTCTCATCACCATTCCATCAAGAAGTTTCTGAATGCTGTCATACCCCAGGTGGTCTAGGCAACTATGCCACAGCACCATAGATAGGATTGAATTAGAACCATCATCACAATACACTCCTCTGTGTCTAGGATGTACAGTTGTTGCCAACAAGTTGCTGTTGCGATCACAGTGCCTCTTTTATTTTGCACTACACACTTATGGCAATACAATTTGTCCCTATATCTGGTGCGAATAACACATCTTGGATGTCTATGACTATGATTTCACCTCTTATTCTAAGGTGTAACCGTGATCCTGGATTTGTTGCTGTAAGGACTTTGTATACAATCCCTCTGACCATTCTTGATTCCAACTGAAATGCCTTTTGGCTCCTTAGTCCATGAACCAGCAATTTTTCTTGGGACTCCTGTGACACTAAAGGCTGACTCATCTTCTTGTTATGCTTTTTATGCTGTGTGGCATTAACATATTTCAGTTTGCATTCAGAGGCCTTGCGTCCCACTTTGTGACATATGAAACATCTGAACTTGAGCCTTTTGATCTTGGTATTCCTGGTGTGCAGTGCAGAACTCTCAGCATTTGTTTCAATTGGTATGTGTTCCTGTAACTGCAACAGTTTAGCCCTCACGTTCTCTATTGATAGATTAGACACACTTAATTCTAAAGCCACTTATGCTGGGCATACACGGCAAGATAAAATGTCTGTCAGACCGACAGACATTTTATCTGGCCGGCTGCCAGCCGCAGATGTCCGCGGCATACACTGTGAGAGAAATCTCACAGTGTATAGCCCGATATCTGCGCTCCACCCCCGGGGGAGGAGACATTTCCCTGTTCCTTCTGTAGGAAGGAACACAGGAAATGTCTGTCTGTCGGCCGCGCTGGGCATACACTGCCCGATGCGGCCGACAGTTACCAGGTAAAAATCGCATCGGACAGGCATGCTGGACAATCCAGCATGCCCGACCGAGCAATATTTAACCCTCGGTCGCCCCCCCCACGCTACAATTATCGCGGCGATCCGCCGATATCGTCCCGATAATTGCAGCGTGTATGGCCAGCATAAGAAATCTAATCAAAGCATTAAATTCTTTAGCATCGCCATTGTGACTTCTTCGTCATCGACTTGGACTCTTACAGATATCAATTGCTGAGATATGGATGCACCTTATCGATATACATGTTCATGTCTCTGCATTCACTCACTTTAGTACTGCACAGGAATGTAGCTGTACCCTACAATACGTGGGTAGAACCACCAGGTATCTCAAAACTCGCTTTTTAGAACATAAGCGTAATATCCTGAAATCTAAAGGCATACATAAAATGTATCAACATTTTTGGGATATACACTCTAAAGATCTTGGTGATTTAAAATGTACAGGTATTGAACAGATCAATCCAACCGATAGAGGTGGTGATAGATACCGTAAACTCTGCTTACGTGAAAATTATTGGATTCATACCCTAAGGACGTTACAACCTGAAGGGTTTAATGAATCGATTGAGATCGATTTTTGATAAAATCCTGTGAATATATACTTTCATTCTGCTCCTATCCCTACATGAATTTTCCTTTCCTCTTATTGTTATTATTCCATACTGATATCATGTTGGATATCATAAAAAATAAAAAAACAAATAGATAAAGAATAAATAAAATAATTTTTTTTTAAATAAATAAACTTTTCATCTATTCGCTGAATCCCCTTTTTTATTAAAGGTTTTTGTGAATAATATTGATTTGGGTTATTTATAAATATATATGTTTTAGCTTCATCATCATTGATCATAATAATTTTGTTTTTGTACAACAATTTGTAGGAATTATGGCCCTGATTCAGAGCCGGACGCTCTGACCAGAGCGCTCGCTTTGAATCAGGGCCCACCTCCATTAATATGGAGCGTCCTCCTGGACGCTCGTATAGCTGTGGGTCACCACCCACAACATATACGAGCGTGCAAAATGATGGTCGCGATGGTCTTGACCATCGCGACCATCGAAACTGCGAGTAAAAGCCTGCGGTTGGGTTTCTCAACCGCAAGGCCAGGAGTGATTTTGGCTCTATCAGTGGGGCCGGCTTCAGACGGTAGGCGTTCCCTTGGGAATGCCTCCGTCTGGCAGGCACGCCCCCGGCACGCCCACCAAAGGGGGCGTGCTGTCAGTCACCATCGACAGCACGCCCCCTTTGATGAGACACTCCGAGCGAAGGAAAGTCCTTCGCTCGTCGGGTCTCGCGCATGCGCACGACGGAGCTCCCTCCGTCGTGCGCATGCGCAGTGGGGAACATCAACCCACTTGCGAGCGTACTGCCGCTCACGAGTGGGTCTGAATGACCCCCTATATTTGTTGATGCATATACCTAGTGATTTATGGACTTATTTATTACTTATATAGAGAGGGTCTTTTTAGAAAAAAAATATATATATATACTTTTTTGTAAGTTATTATCTATATAGGTGTGTATTGATGGACATGTGTAGGTTTACACATGTACAGGGATATGCACATATTTGTGCGTATACATAGACATACTTGTCTCCCTATATTTCATATATCTATGGTTATTTTTATTATTTTTTTATAATTATTGAATATGTTTTTTATTAACTGTTTCTCTTTTACTGTTTGGAGAATCCTTACTGATCAATGGTATTGTTTTTAGGGACAATCACTATCAGGGTTCGCAAAATACGCGCTATAGCGCGTTTTTACGCGCTACAGCAACCTGGGGACCCAGTTTTAAAAACTGATCGGGTCCCGCAGGATGCGCTGGCGCTGTGTGTGCTGCAGCCGTCTCACCTGCCAATCCCTGCATGTCTGGCATCTCCCCAGCCAATCCCTGCATGGCGGCGTCCCCTCCGGTCAATCTCCACGCGGTGTCCTCTCCAGCCAATCACCGCGCGGCGTCCCCTCCAGCCAATCACTGCGCGGCGTGTCCTCCAGCCAATCACCGCTCGGCAGACACCACTCCACATCGCTGCACGGTTACATAGGATCTAGCATCAACCGTCGTTGCACCCAGCCAGACATTGTGGATAAGAAGATACTGCCCAAGAGCCGCTACTTAAGGTACCATTCCTACATAAGGGAAGTAGGAGGGTGCATTCGGAGGACTGATAATTGCATCAATTGTACCCCATGTGCTGTCTATCCTTTCCCCCTCCCTACCCTCAGTTCTGCCCCAGCTGCAATGCTAATCCCTCCCTAATCCAAGTAATGCCCCTGTATTACCTTCCCCTAACCCCTCCTTGCCCCCTAGTACTGCCCTAGTTATCTACCCTTACCCCACCCTAACCCCAGTATTGCCTGCCCCCTGACCTCTTCCTTGTCCCCAGTACTGCCCTAGCTGCTAACAACTCTTTCCCCCTCTACCTCCCATACTGCCCAAGCTGCTATCTACACTTGCCCCCTCCCTAGCCCCCAGTGCTGTTCCAGCTGCTATCCTGACCCGACACTTCCCCTAACCCCCTTTGCCACCCCCAGGTACTGTCCTAGCTGCTATCTACCCTTGTCTCCTCCCTACACCCAGCACTGCCTGTCCCTAACCTTCTCCTTGACCCCCAGCACTGTCTCAACAACTGTGTGCATTTACCCCTCCCTGGCCCCAGCCCTGCCTGCCCTTACTCCCCTCTAGCTGCAGCTCTACCCCAACTTCTCCCTGCCTTTACCCCAACCCCCTCTACCCCAACTGCTACATACCCCCCCCAGCACTGTTCCAACTCCTGCCTGCCCACAACCCCAATAATATGTGACGGGACCCAGAAAAAGTGGTGAAGGACCCCAATTTTTTAAAGTGAGGGGTCCCCACAATGTTTTTCGCTCAGCGAAATACATCTTTTCTTTATATTTAAATTTTGTTATATTTAAAGTGTATCTGGTTGTGCAGTATTAGTTTGTGCAATGAAGGGTTAATAGTGTTTTGGTTACGCTCTGCATTATTGTAGTTTTTTACACACAAGTGCATCAAGTTTGACAATTTAATGTGGGGATTAAATAGATCCACCCATTCACCAGTATTACATCCTCTGATGAAATTGCCAGGAGTAAAGAAATGCATTAGGAAACTGCCTGTTCCTCGTTTCTATTGATCATGCCAAAGGTTGCACGGACCGGCTCGGGGAAGCCTGTGGTATTGAATTCCGGTTTATTTACCTTCACGGACAACGCCCGGCAATTGCAGTGTTACATCAGTGGTGGATTTGCTATTTACCAGCGTGTTATCCATTTGCATACAGTTCAGCTCTTTGAGAACACTGCAGGAGTCACAGACCATTCGGCTGACTGGTGCGGCTGTTGTGCACCGCCCCGAGCTAGGTAGAGACGTCGGTCTCAATGTTCTCTGTGGACGGAGCCTCAGCATACAGGACGGACCGGAGTTCCTACGCTGAACACTTCAGCATAGCCTGATTGTCTAATCAACACCATCTAAAAGTGGTAAGCTATCCACTATAATTAATACTTGTGACTTTTTCATCATAGTCCACAGTACGGACAAGAAGCATTTGAGTTTTTTACAGTTTCCATGTCTTTATATTATACACTGCAGTGATCAAATAGCTTGATTATACCATCTATCTGTGGCTACTCATATGGAACACTGGGCCTGATTCAGACCCGCTCGCAAGCGCTGAGCGCTCGCAAGCGGGTCGATGTTGGCCCAGTGCGCATGCACACGACGGAGGCGGCTCCGTCGTGCGCATGTGCGAGACCCAGATAGCGATGGGCAAGCCATCGCTATGGGTCTCGCTACAAAGGGGGCGTGCTGTCGATTGTGAGTGACAGCACGCCCCCTTTGGTGGGCGTGCCAGGGGCGTGGCTGGCCAGACGGAGGCGTTCCCATGGGAACGCCTACCGTCTGGGGTTGGCCCCACTGACATCACAAGTGATGTCAGTGGGAATGCTTTTGGCTCTGAAAGAGCATCTTTTTGGCCGCTCGCTATAGCTGTGGGTAGTCAGGAGGCCGCTCTAAAATTAGGAAGGACGGTGATGATTCAGAGCGAGCGCTCTGTCAGAGCGTCCGGCTCTGAATCAGGGCCACTGTCGATTACTGCATATTGCACCCTGATGGAGACATTGTTTCACATTTAAAGTGTCTTTGTATCAATGGAATTTTCTATTTCCCATTTGGTATATTGATAGTAATTAATATATGGAGGACTCTTTATCTATTTTTATTTATTTTTGGATCGCTCTACAAGTCACTGGGAATAATCTTACAGTTTTTATATAAGAATTATTGTCTGTGTAGGCTGAATTACACCTATCCTGTTTTTTTATATTAATACTTTATTTATTTTATGTCATAAAATTATTTTTTTATACAGATACAGGTTGAATAAATATTTCTATATTTACATCATTTCTACATTATTCTTGTGATTGATATAGCGCAGTTCCTGGTTCATATATATTTTTTGTTGCTTATTTCTATTGAGGAACTACAGTTCCTCAGGAACAGCTGCTTAATCAACCTCAATATTCTCACTCTTCAGTTCCCTCTGAACTAACTAGCGCCGACTGGTTTCTAACTGCTCTGTGTTCATTCTGCACAGGATGCGCCTCGGGTTTATTCTCCTCATGAGACCTTTATCTTCATACGCTGTCTGCGGGGCCATCCACATGTTATGCGCTGACACTTTTCTGTTAATTATGGAATGCATATTAAGCACTTTAATCCTATGGTTCCCATGGCTCTATCTAGGTTATCAGGATTCGTATACTCATCTGGGTTACTTTTAATCTTCCACACTTTATTACACTTGAGCTGCATTTCCATGGCAAACTTTCATGTGGCATAATTCTCTAAACTTCTCAACTTTATGAAGGTCATACTGGCTGCTGCAATGTGCATTCTGTGTGCTGATCCACAAGCAAGACTTTACTGTATACTTCACCTGGGCCCATAACCTGTTGATATGTCCTTTTAGTATAGAACCTAGGAGGCTAACAATAGGCACCAGTGGAATTGTGAAACTGAGTTTAAGCAACACAGTGATCCTTAACCAGGCTTGCAGGTTTACTGAGGAACAGCTGTAAAAGTGGTAACAGTGGTAACATACACAACAGTGTTGTAACTTTGCAGTGGTGGTGATAGCAGTGGTAATAGGTACTCACACCCTTAAGGGTCCATGCAGCACTGCAACACTCAACACAGTAAAGATGGTTAGGTGCATGTGCAGTAACACACCTGGCACCCATCTCTGTAAAAGTGCTTGGTCGAATTCACTATAAGGTGATAGGAGACCACGCAGGAACACACTCCTCTCCAAAATAAACATGCCGCTTGACCATCAAAAATTTAGTTTACTGACATAAAATGACCACAAAAGATGTGAGTGAGCATTAGAACCAATCCCAGGGAGCAATGGTTTAGGTCTGTGAATGGTCCTCTCACTCCTCCACCCATTCCCAGTTTTAATGTCTGTAAGAGGAGCCACAGAAAAAAATGGCTGAATGGAGCAGCATTCTATTATTTGGATTTATTTCCATATGTGATATATGGACTATGGTGCAAATCTGGATATCACTAATATATACTGTACAAGCTAATTAATAATATACTGTATTAATCATAATTCTTAATAGGTGTATAAAAATTTTACATTGATCATTTGTCTATGTGTGTTGGTTCTCTCTCATCTTCCCACTTTACTAGTAATCATACTGCCATTCAAGGCTTTATGTGACCTTGGGAATTAAGCCTATTAATTATACAGTAATTTGCAGATATGTGTTTTCCTATTCTCTGACTAGTGGTCCCCTCTCTGCAGTCCTGAATAGTAACAACCAGCGCCAAACTAGTTTTTATAGTTAAAGGAGACAGGAAAGAGGTGGAGCTCAGACTATGTCTGTGCTAGTGTTCATCTGTGTATATGTCAATTTGTGACATTCATTATTTTATTATTCTTATACAAAATATTATTACATATAATATTATTAAGTATTATACAGCTTCATAATAATCTCACAATATATATTTCTTAATTAAAAAATAAAGATATACGTTTGTTAGGAAACAATGGGTTTTGCTCACCTCCAAAGTCTGGCCGCAGGCGGATGTCATATCCCTTCAATAATTTGTCCACAGTTTTCTTCACCACTGAGATATTCCCAGAATGTGGGCTGAAATGTAAAATAAAAATATATAAAGAAAGGTCAAACCATATGGGTTCATGGAAGTATTTTTACAACAGTAGCGATATGCTGTACATATTTTATCACCATTTAGATCATGGAAGCTTTCTCTGTAATAGACAAATGCTACATTATATGGGAAATTCAATTAAGTCCTAGATTCTGTTTGTACTATAACACAGTTTATCTACGCAGGACAACCTCACTCAGCTTAGATTGCACACCATTGAGATACAAGCAAAAATGTGCAAGGTTCCCCCCTTCCCCCAAAATGAACCACAATTTGTCCAGTTGCATATCATGTGAGAGTACGATGGTACCTCATGTCTATGTATCTGTAAGCAAAGTTGTATAATAGTGCAAATACAGTCTTCATATAGTGGGAAACCACTAACAGGGGCCTATTTATCAATTATTATTTGCATGACACTGTATCCCTGAAAATACCCCTTTTTTGGGGTAAACGCAAAAAATAAGTATCCTCCCCAAATGTAAATATAGAGGACCGCAGCAGATATAGAAGATATCTGCGGCAGACTCCCATGTTCAGTCGTATAATCAGCCCCCCATATAAACCTCTGGGAGCTGCTTTCCGTCCCAATCTAGCAAGCTGACCGGTAGCTAACGCCATCTAATGATAGCTTTATCCATTATAGCCTATGGGCTACTTTATGCAATAGATACCGGGAGAGGGAACTGTATGACCCCTCTCGGCACTCTCTACTTGCACATGTGTTGTCAGCAGGGGTGAGGCGAGAGTGGTTCCGGTGGAGCGTGAGCTCCGGGCGCCAAAATAGACAGAGGGCACCATCCAGAGTTCTGGAATTCATGGGGCACTGCACAGTATGACAGCCGTCTGTTAGTTTTATCTCAATTTGTTTGCTCTATATCTTAAATAAGTTACAGATCCGAGATCTGTTTCTACATTTCATGCTCCCTCAAGCTGCCTAGATTGTCTACCCTCCGGCCCTCTCTCCTCTGTGATCATCTTGTCACCTCCCCTTTCCTGTCAGATTGATTACATTCACTTCTTGCCTCTTTAATTCTCTCCGCTCTCTACCCTGTGCTCGGCTCTTTACCCCTGTCCACTTTTTCTTATTGGCTTCTGTCATCTCCCCTCTCTGATCGACTTTGTCCCTCCCCTCTCCTTTCTTATTGGCTTCTGTCACCACCCCTCTCCTTATTGGCTTCTGTGACCACCCCTCTCCTCTCCTTTTCTTATTGGCTTCTGTGACCACCCCTCTACTCTCCTTTTCTTATTGGCTTCTGTCACCACCCTCTCCTCTCCTTTTTTTATTGACTTCTGTCACTGGCCTTCTCTGATTGGCTTGGCCCCTCTGATCTCCTTTTCTTATGGGCTTCTGTCACTGGTCCTCTCTGATTGGCTTTGCCCCTCTCCTCTCCTTTTCTTATTGGCTTCTGTCACTCTCTGATTGGCTTTGCCCCTCTCCTCTCCTTTTCTTATTGGCTTCTGTCACTGGTCCTCTCTGATTGGCTTTGCCCCTATCCTTTCCTTTTCGTATTGGCCTCTGACACCTCCCCTCTCTTATCAGCACTTTCCTCTCCCCTCTCCTCTTTGATCCCCTCCCTACTTATCTCCTCATTCATTCGTTCATTCATTCATTCACTCATTGTGCTTCAATGGACTTAATAGTTACACATCTGAGGTAAAATCCTAAACTTCAATTATAAGGTACGAGTTTAAAAAGAGTCACTGCTTTGCTATTTAAAGTAATGAGATATTCCCAGGCATGACCACACAATGTTATTTGAAAGGTCTTTTAAAAAATATTAGGGGATAATGTTGGTAGACAGAGCATTAATATAGGTGCAATGTAAATTTGCAAAGTGGGAGCATATCTAAGAAGGAAGCTTCTGATAGGTGTTCCCACTCCAGTGATAGCTGCTCAGGGCGTAATTGCAGTAATAAGCTGTGCACCCTGTGGAATTTCACTCTAGCACATGTATTCTGTCAGTTTAAGTTAAATGATCAGAAAATATAATACAATCTCCTCTATTGACTAATAACAATGATTCAAAGGAGGTAAAACTCAGATCCTAGATGCTATACATAAATAAAGCAGTGCCAAATGTCAGATAGTGCAACACCGAAGCATTCTATTCCCCCAATGGAACCTCAATGTCCAGCGTGATACTGCCACTGTTTGCTGTTTTTCTCTTCATTTCAGTATTACCCCGCAGGCTGGCCATACTACAACTGGCACAGTTCAGTACAGGGTGGAGAGGCGATATGACATATACTTTCTCCGGACGCCATGGTTCCACACTACTCCTCTGGTGGCATGTACAGTAGTGTGCGCGGCTCCCAAAGGATGAGTGAAGGGATTGCTAATGCGATCCATTCACGTTTTACACACCCAGGGCCACAAGGCCGCCATCAGGGGGGACTGCTGGGCCTAGAGTCCCGGGCCTGGAGAGAGCAGAGACAGAGGGGGGCCAGGCTGGCTGCGGTGCTGAGTACTGATAGTGCCTGCTGCATTACAATTACAAATACGGTCCCGGCCGCGAGCCAGCCGGAGGTCGCGGACCGGCAGCCAATCAGGAGCGTCGGCCAGTCTGCGAGCTTTGATTGATGGTGCCCGGCACCATCCAATCGACTCGGGCCCAGCGCCTGGTGAAATACCGGTGGGTGCAGCAACACAGTTGTTCCAGAAATAGTGCCACTCTCTAATCTACATGTATGATCCTGATATGCCGTCAGCGCTGATTCCAAGTGCAAACCTGGTAATACTGTACATAGTGCCTGACCATGCTCTGTGCTCCCCCTCCTGTTCCAGCCAGTCCTCCCTATCCTGTCCTCCCCTCTCTGCCCTGAGCCTCCCCAGCTAGTCCAGCCAGCCTTCCCTGCCCGTCTCTTAGTCTAGACAGCATTCCCTGTCATGCCCCACTCCCCAGTCCAGACAGCCCTCCCTGTCCTGTCCCCCCTCTCTGCCATGATCCTCCCCCCTAGTCCCGCCAGCCGTCACTGTCCTGCCCCCCCTCTCAGCCATGAGCCTCCCCTCCTCCCCCCAGTAAAGTCAGCCTTTTCTGGCTTTTTTTATGTGGGTCGAGCTTTTTCAATGTATTTTATGTGGTTATGGCTTATTTATATATATAAAACCATCCCCTCCCACCCCCCCGGGGGGGCCCTGTCTACTTTGTCAGTACCGCCCCACAATTTCTGATGGCAGCCCTGCAGGGCCATAACGCAAGTGGTGCGGCTGCACAGAGTGAAGAGCCCTGTAGGTGGCACCACCACTCACCCATGGTCCCTGTATCTGGGTAGCAGGGTGCCTGTAACAGAACCCCTGTCCCTGCTGGTGTATTTTATTACATTTGGGTGCTCATTAATTCTCATTACTGAGAAGAGCAGCGATAAGAAATTATTATTGTCGGGTCTAGTACCCAATAATTAATAAATATGCCCCTAAATCTCTTGTTTAATCAGTTAATTCCACCTAATTATTTTGCTTATATATTTCATTTCCCTATCATGCAGTCTTTTTCTTCTGTTGACCACCATGTGAGTAGGAGGTTTATTTATACTGCAACTGAGTCACTAGTTACTGTGAAAACCTACATAGTAGGATTAGGAATCGGTATATATGACCGCCGGCTTCCTGACTACATAGTAGGATTACCTGAATTGTGTTACAGGGTGAAATGAAATATAAGACAACCAGAACTGACAGTTGTAAGTTTATAACAAAACATATCTAAAAAACCTATCATTACAGATATATTTAATAAATATATAAGATCTTTTTACTAATAATTTTTGTCTATGCATATATAAAGACATTTCATTTGACATGATTTTACATATAGTTGCAAAAATTATTTGTTTTTACTTATTAGATGTACATATATTCATATAATTATTTTTTACTTATGCATTAATGGCAAGTACCAAAACCTATGAATGTATTTAACATCTCTAAATGTACATGTTTCATATTCTTTGTGCACATATTTTAAATTCAGGCTTTAATTATCATTTAGCATTGTAAATATAATTTAATATCTAGCTTATTTTAGTAAAGTGTCTTGTTAATAAGGAACAGTTTACACTATTATCGCACATGTTCCCTCTGCTGAGCTCTCACTGCAATTCTCCTTGAACAGTTTACAGGATGACTAAAACCAAAAAGTGCAACATCTGGCAATACAGTATTGAGCTTAAATCTTCCAGGGCACTGAGAAAAGCTGGAATGAGTAGCAATAAACAACATTGCTATGGGTACATTCCTGTCATAATGCTTCTGTGATACTGGCCCAGCTGTGATAGCAATTATTCCCCATCCTGGGTATTAACAACCAGACTTCATGCTAACTCAACAGGCTGCTCCCATCTTCCCTCCTCTCCCCACAGTTTAATCATAATTATGGGACAATGACAACTGACCAGACAGCTAGATGCTGGAAAATAAAACTAACAATAAAACTTCTGAAAACAATCATAAACATATATTACTGAAGTCAGGATAAACCAAAAGCAGAAAACACTGCGCTGTGGGGGGTTTTTTTCCCCCTTTTTTGTTTTATTCTCTAGAATATAATTGAAATGACTGCCACCTACAAAGTCCACAAAAACACCACAACTTTATACATTTCAAACCTTGTCCTCAAATACTCATGCCGTCTTAGACCTTTACCTGTGCATCATCCTTACCCTGATAAACACCTCTCACTGCAGCCTACAAGTTTTCCCTTTGTCGCTACCTACTTATGGTAGGAATTTCCATGCCATGCCCAATCAGACACCACATCAAACCTTAAAATGCTCTCTGAAAATTTATTTTTTAGAGCTTGTAAAACCCATACCTATCTTACTCATACTGGTCCATCCTCACTACTGTCCTCATCTCCACCCTGGGCCACTAGCATCCCTCTTGTCTTACCTGAGCCATTTTCCTACTAGATTATAAGATTTCTCATCACTGTCATATTTAAATTTTTTACATATTATTTCTTTATTACAGTATAAGTCCCCTGGTTATTGGCAAGAAGACAGTAAGATTTAAGTAGCAGAACGTACACTGGTGTTTTTGTTAACTAACTTTTTATAGTATTTATTATTTTTTTGAGGGGGGGTTGTTGGGGGGCGAAAGATTTGTGTAACAGTGCAGTATCCACTTTAACTATGTTGAACAAAAAGTTACAAAGAATACCAGAAGGGTCGATAGCCTGTTGGGTCGTTCTGGTGCTCTGCCCAGCTAACATGCAAATAGACAGTACATATCATAAGGCCATGCCTCATGACTTGCAACATGCCCCTGTGAGGTGTGTCAACTCCATGCCCTAGTGAGGCATGGCCATGCCCCCTTTTCATGCATGAGTGCCAAAGGAGCACAGCACAGTTTGATGCCAGGACTGTAATTACTGCCCCAGCCCGTCCCTAGATGTGTATGTTGGAACTATCTGGCAGAGCCGTAACTAGACATTTTGGTGCCCTGTTCCAAAAAGAGCATTGGCACCCCCCATATTTTAATTAGGGAAAGTGCATGCAGGAAGTCCTGCACCCAGAAAAAGGTGTGTTCCCACAGGGAATGGGTGTGGCTAAACAATGGTACCCCCAATTCAAATTATGCCACACAGTTGAGCCCCTTACACATTATGCAACACACTAATTCCTCTAAGCACCTACAGACTCTAGGTACTACTGCAAATTATAATGATTCTTGCATTAGGAATTGAAAAAGTTGATCTTAGGCTATCCACATGAGACTCCATTTTTTAACAAGATGGTGTATGCCTTTAAAGTTATTCATAAGCATATATATTCTGAAATAGCTAGAGACAGGCTCAGACTCAATAGATTGGAGTATACCAGAGATAACAACATGGGCATACTCCTTAAAGTATGCTTTACTCCTTAGCTTATAGATAAGACATAACAAGGTATGTTTGTATAATTGATGGGCTCTCAGAAATGAGCTGTCTAGAATTAATGAGTGGTTATACTTTGAATAATCACATATGTTACACTATGAAATCATTGTTATAAAACTGTGTGCCTCACAAAAATATAGTCAGAATACTGAACACAGACCTGGTGGTAGTCTTGTGTTATTTCACCTCAGCTGACTAATTGAAGAGCGCTCTACACAGGGGTTCTGACACACATAAAGAGCTCTGGCCCAGTGACTGACCACTGAGGATTCTAGTTTAGATCCATCATATTTGGAGGTTCTTACCGAGATATCCTACACTGATTCAAGGACGGACACAACAGGGGTGACCAGGACAGCGGACTCTGACTTTAACCGTGGTGAATAGTTTTTTCTGCTCAGTTAGAATCCATTGTGAGACCCCCTATGCCTGTCTAAGGGTTCAGCTATGGATATCTATGTGTCTCAGACTCTTGATTTTCTTTTGTTTTGTTTATGAAATTACATGTCTAATGAATCTTTAAAAATGTATACAGGCTATAGTCCTTATAGATTTAAATGTTAGAAATGCAAATGTTTTATTGTCATTCAGCAGTCTGATAATTGGTTTCCCTGGTTGGCAGGAGTATTGCCCCTTGATACACCTTGTGATCTTTTCACTTCCAGAAATATAATAAATAGACATAGAGGTGCCTTTTGTCTTTTGGTAGGTTGCCATATTGACAGAGATTATCTCCAGACTACAGTAGGAGAATTTTGGCATTTGTTACCAGTCAATCTATATCCCAAAGGTACGGTCATAGTGTGCCCAGACCTGCTAAGGAGACCCACCTTAGTTACAGAAAAAATAGAAAGAAATCTGTGTCTGGTTTCATCCCCTGGGTAGGAGTTACCTCACAAAAGAACAAGATTTAATAAATCCACAGGTATGGGTAATACGGACCGTAAGCTCCTGTCCAATTGTCAAACCCCCATGGATATTATGCATACAGTTTTAGGTCCTGGGGTGACAGAAGGGATGTCCAAACTCTTTAAAAATGCTTGCATCCACAGAAATGACACACTTGACCCAATGAAGTTACAACAGATACATAAATCATATGGCCCCTACATAAAGAGTAACAAACTTGAAGGCACACTTTTGAATTAGATAAAATTGTCAGAACAGATCTTGTTGGAGAAAGAGTCACAAGAAATAGAAAAAGAGATGGTTTGTATGCCCCATAGGGATTATTCTGAAGGGACACCTGTAAGGACAGTAGGTCAAGGTTGTTCAGTGGGGAATAATATTGCTAATAAGTGATGGAGTCGCCCCAATAGAAACCATCAAGCATGTAATGACCACAAAGATCAGACTTGTTGGAATTGTGGTGCTCATTGGTCAGTAAGTTGTAGAGCCTGTAGACTAGGGATATCATATACTGAACCCAGAAAAGACACCAGAAGTTGGGATGGGGGTAAGAAATGGATAGACCCCTGTAAGAAAAAATACATGGAAGAAAGATCCTAGGGGATTTGCATGTTATATGAAACACCTGCAAGTCTTTTATACTGCCACATGGTTAGACTTAGAACAAATGACCAAGACCACAATGATCAATTTTGAGGCTGACCAAATAGCAAGACAACCAGCCCAAAGAAGTAATGCTGACATAACTGACCCAGATGATAACCGTAAGAAAGAGGCTATTAGTGTGGATGAATGGGTGTTAAAATGTGAAGCTTATTGTGAAGGCAAAATTAATAATATGCCTGCCCAAGAAATCCCACAAGGACATAATCAATCTGTCACTGATTACTATCAGCAATATAGACATAAACATGAGGATTATGGGGCTAATTTACAAAATGCTAGAGATCTGAGAATGTTAAACATTAATTCCTAAGCGGCTAGAAACCTGATTTACTTAAAGCCCTTAAGGTCAGCCATCCAGAATATGCTGCCTTGACTCCCGATGTACTCCTCACAATTTTAAAGATCCATTGAGGAAGATGAAACAGATAGGCAGAGCAAAAATAAAACCCCACAGCTACAACCTATTTATGTTGTGCAATCAACAGGAAGACAGCAGCAGTTGGTGCCATTTGGGCAAAATACTGGCGCACGTCTTAAAAATAGCCCAACAGCGCCACCTGCTGCTACAGAGTTACAAACTGTAAAATAAGATATTTGCTAAAGTCCCTGGTATGCTATGAGCAAAAGATAAAATGGATGTAGGGCTACTGCCCATCCAGCCCGTGGAAATTAAATTTAAGCCACATGTGTAGCCAATTAAAGTTAAACAATTCCTCTTAAGATCAGATCAAGTGGCTGCAGTGACCAAACAGGTAGAAGATTACCTGAAAGCAGAGGTTCTTAGGGAATACCTTTCCAGTTGGAACTCACCCTTTTTCCTATTAAAAAGAAGACCCCAAATCCAGATAGATCTGCCTCTTTTAGGATGACTTACTATTATGTCCTGACTCAGAGCAGGAATGTTTGCATGACACAATATCATTACTGAATTTCCTGCACAGTAAAAAATGTAAGGTATCTAAAGAAAAACTGCAACCCATACAGACAAGAGTTGAGTTTCTAGGACGTTGCATAATACACCAAGCTAAACATCTTACAGAAGAAAAAAGCGTGTGATTCAAAAAGCAGATGTCCTGCACACATACAAACAGCTTAGAGGCTCTTGGGCTTACTTACATATTGCAGAGAATGGGTACCTTGTGCATTGAATAAATTGCAACTTTTCTATGATGCACTCAAGGAACCTACACAACAGGGTCCCCTTGAATTAACACCTGAACAAATTGAAGTATTTCATGTTCTAAAACAAGATATCATTAATTCACCAGCATTATCCTTACCTAGATTACAGTCAGCCATTTACACTGTTTTGTCATGAGTCTAACTCACATGCTCAGGGGATCCTTACACAATCACATGGAAACAAGCAAAAGTCATTGGTACACTATTCTTGTCAGTTAGACCGTGTAATCAGGGCAACAGCCACTTGCATAAAAGCAGTGGCAGCGACAGCTCTCATGTTAGAAAAAAGTGCTCACATAGTGTTAGCACACCCTTAACCCTTATAGTACCACATGGGGTTATAGAAATCCTGAATCTGGCTGAAACAAAGCATTTGTCTGCTGCTAGGCTTACGAAATATGAGGTAGCCTGATTGACACCAAATTATGTCACTCTTAAAAGGTGTACAGGGTTGAATTCTGCGTCATTGCTCCCGCAGGCATCAAAAGATGGGAGAGGAGACAATGGCCCTGATTCAGACCCACTCGCAAGCGGCTGTCCGCTCGCAAGTGGGTCGATGGTCTGCACTGAGCATGCGCACGACGGAGGGAGCTCCGTCGTGCGCATGCGCCAGACGCGACGAGCGAAGGAAAGTCCTTTGCTCGTTGTGTCTGATCAAAGGGGGTGTGCTGTCGATGTTGATTGACAGCACGCCCCCTTTGGTGGGCGTGCCGGGGGCATGCCTCCCTGACGGGGGCGTTCCCACAGGAACGCCTCCCGTCAGAAGCCGGCCCACTGACATCACTAGTGATGTCAGTGGGAGTGATTTTGGCTCTGATAGAGCCAAAATCACTCCGGGGCTTGCGGTTGAAAACCTCAACCGCAGGCTCCGGCTCGCAGTTTCGATGGTCGCGATGGTCAAGACCATCGCGGCCATCAAACTGCACGCTCATATAGGCTGTGGGTGGTGACCCACAGCTATACGAGCGTCCAGGAGGACGCTCCATTTTTATGGAGGGCGGCCCTCATTCAGAGCGTGCGCTCTGCTCAGAGCGTACGGCTCTGAATGAGGGCCAATGTTTCTCCTTGTACAAGTATAAATAACAGTTTTCCAATTGTGTTGAACTTATGAAGCAGAAATCATTGTCCTTATCTAGCATTTCGGATGTTCCTTTTGTAGATGTAGACCTTACTTTCTCTGTAGATGGTTCCAGATATTATATGGATGGAGTTCCACACACTGGCCACATCAGAGCACTGTTTACTGCATTCCAGTTGCCCCAAAGGCTGGCAGTGATAAAGATAAAGGCACACACTCGGCAGACTACACCCGAAGCTGAAGGCAATAGACTGGTAGACCAGGCCGCATGTGCTGCTGCCATAAGTCACTACTCCCAGGGTGAGCCCACTTATGAGGTAGATCCCACCCCCAAGATTGACTTAAGTACCCTCATTAAGCTCCAGGCCCAAGCTACATAGGCTGAGAAAAGAGCATGCACTAGGAGCTAAAGAAACAAATGGTGAGTGGGGGGAAGGTCAACGTTTGTGTCTACCAAAAGCACTTTACCCAGTTATGGCCCGGGTAATACATTTTAAAGTGCACCTGGGGAAAGATACAGTGGTGGCTATCACCAACCGTAATTGGACAGCTCCAGATTTTGCACAGGCCTTTGTAAAAGGGTGTCTTATATGTGCATCAAACAATCCAGGTAAGTCTGTCCCAACCCCTTTGAAAAGAACTCCCCAGACTTAGTATTCCTTTCAGAGGATACAAGTTGATTTCATACAACTACCCAAATGCTTCGGATGTGATGTCCTCTTGTACGGGCCTCTTCAGTCACTGGCCTGGAGGGTGGGCATGTCAGAGGCCAGATGAAAAGACAGTGGCCAAGAAAATCATGAGTGAGATCATCTGCAGATATGGTGCACTATGTATCTATCCTACAGAAACAATTAACTAAAATACATAGGTGCTTTCTTCTATTCCAGACCCTAACCTCAACACAGGTACCCACCGTTTACAACCAGGAGACTGGGTGGTAATTCAGAAACATACCAGGAAGGTTATTGAGCCCAGATTTGAAAGTCCATTCCAAACCCTGCTGACTACACCTACTTTGGTGAAACTTCAGGCAAAGGATATCTGGATATATGCCTCCCATTGCAAAATCTTCACCCAAGGGGAGTTGGACAAATTTGAAATTATGATCAGATATATGTTGTTAAGCCCAAAGCCAGACAGAGGCTTGTGGGTATGCATACTTTGCTTTTGTTATAGTTTTAATTTTAGCTTTAAACTTTGTTTGTTATCACAGGCACTAAGCTGAGTTACTGTACAAATAGTAGTATATCAAGAAACAGGAGAGATTTGCACTTTCATCTGAATGAGGTATGGGATAACAAATTTATTGGTATGCATTATGTTCTAGCACAATTTACCAATACTAAAAAATCAAGGAATTAAAGGACCAGTTTAGAAAAATGCATAATGATCCAGAGTATAATCTTAATGGTAATGGATGGTTTTCCTAGTTAGACACAGCTAATTGGTATAAGAGATTTGGTGGATGGATATCCGGAATCCTTTCACTTATTGATAAAGGCTTAGCTTTGTTTGTAATCATTTATATTGCAGTAAAACTTGCTATTTTTCTGATTAATAAGTTTTTTTTTACACTTAACTGTTGTTTCTCCAAGGAAGCTACACCAAAGGCCTTGATGATGACTCGAGTCTATGATAACATCTATGCCTAAGATGAATTCCAAGCTGCACCATCTGTGGGAAAAGCCTAATTGAAGATGACAATCAGACATGTGGACAGTGCAAGACTATCATCATTTCCCTGAATACTCATGAGAAGATGGACAGGATAAAAGTCAATCAGAGATGGGTCAATGCTCCCGAGGGGGGGGGGGGTGATCCTATGTATAAGTTCCTGTAGGTGGGCTTATATGTATATTCACCTGGCCTTAGTTTAGCAAGAGCACAATCCTGATTAGGTAGATAGTATAGGATAAGTTATGAATAAAATATGGGAATTGAGAAAGTTGATCTTAGGTTACCCACGAGACTCCATTTTGTAACAAGATGGTGTATGTCTTTAAAGTTATTCATAAGCTTATATATTCTGAAATAGCTAGAGACAGGCTTTAGTGACCTTCATAGACTCAAGAGGTTGGAATGTACCAGAGATAACAATATGGGCATATTCCTTAAAGTATGCTTTACTCCTTAGCATATAGATAAGACATAACAAGGTATGTTTGTATAATTGATGGGCTCTCAGTAATGAGCTGTCTAGAATTAATGAGTGTTTATACTTTGAATAATCACATATGTTACACTATGAAATCATTGTTATAAAACTGTGTGCCTCACAAAAATATAGTCAGAATACTGAACACAGACCTGGTGGTAGTCTTGTGTTATTTCTCCTCAGCTGACTAATTGAAGAGCGCTCTACACAGGGGTTCTGACACACATAAAGAGCTCTGGCCCGGTGACTGACCACTGAGGATTCTAGTTTAGATCCATCAGAATTAATATGACTTTTACTATAAAACACTCGTCCTGATGCTAGATCAGACTTAGGCAATCTGTTGCTGCTCAGCAAATAATGACTAAGCCTGATCTAGCAGCAGGACTAGTGTTTTTTTATTGTTCTTTTTATTCTTGTTTGTATTGATTTGATAATTGATTATTTTCTCCCCCCTCCCCTCTGTGGCAGGTTCTAACTGGTCAGTACTTGCCTGCCTTTAACGATACATTGGGTAAGTCATGACGTGACAGCACTCACCACCTGGCAGCCAATCTGTGAGCTCAGCATTGCTGTCTCCCTCACACACAGACACAATTGTGACAGAGCGCCCTGTGGAGCCCGCTGTCCAACAGGCCACGGCTCTTCAATCAGTTATTCAGCAGTGCACTGTGGGAGAGACTTCAAGATGTCTCTCTCTACCTTCTGTGCATGAGGCTGAGCTGGGGGGCAGAGCTCCAGGGTGAGCTACAGAGATTGTAGACTGCAGAAAAGCCAGACAAACCACTGGTAAGAGCAATGCAGTGGGTGCCCGGCAGATAAGATCGCAGCTGAAGCTGGATCCACCCCAGATCTCCTGCGCTCTGTGTGGCGGCACTGGCAGCACCACCCTAGTTACGGCCCTGCTCTCTCGGAGTAACATCATTGACACTGGTGGGACCGGTCAGAAGCCAAACCAACTGTCATTAAAATTTAATGTGATTACATCATTTTTATTAGCAGTCAATTTTATTATATAGATAAGTGAAACACATGAAATCATGAACACGCCACTATGCTTACAGTTTAGATAATAACTGAACCTCTGAACCTGGTACAGAAGTGGGTGAACAAAGTACATATGAAATTAATGTCTAGTGCTAGTAAGTATTCAAAACAGTCTGAGTATGAGCATTATAAAGCAGTAGTACTTTAGGGTTATAGTCATCCAGAGAGGAATGACGAAAATGATAATTTCCCACCAAACAATAATCCAAAATTATGCACAGATAGGAAACAGCATTGTGTTTAGTTAATCTCTCATCGCTAAATACAAGAAACTAATTAATGCTGGTGTCAGTGGTAATGACAGGGAAAAAAGTGCTTGCTATAATTGAAAACATGTAAAGTAATAGTTATCAGACATAGGGCCTGATTCAAACTTGGGAATAGATAGAGATATCTCTCTCAACTGGGAACCTGAACAAACCATATTACAATGCAAGGGGTTTACATGTAGGGTAAATACTGGCTGCTTTTGCATGTAGCCCACAAATACTGCACAGCTTTATTATTACTCTACAATTTAGATGTCAGTTTGGAAACATTCCTCCCAAACCTAAATCTCTCTGCACATTTTAAATCTGCCCCACCTGCAGTGCAGCATGGCTTCACTAAGATGATCAGTTGAGAGAGATATCTCTCTCTATTCCCTGAATCAGGCCCATAGGTTGGTTGAGCACAATACAATGCAATCTTTGATTGCAGATTTTACTAAAAAAATAATTACATTAGACAACCAAATTTAAAAAATTGCTAACAAAGTTTTAACAGGGCGTACAATGAGGAGAAAAGCAGTCACAAAACTGGAGGCAGTTTATTTTAAGCAGCATTAAAAAATGCCTGTTCCACTAACTATAAATTATAGATGTGCGCAGTCCCTCGTGTTTTGGTTCTAAATCATTGTGTTTTAGTTTTGGCAAAACCAGCCTCAAGTGTTTTGGATTTGATTTTGCTTTTGGATCTGAATTTCTTTCAAAATTGATAAAAAGAGCTAAAATCATGTAACTTGAACCTTTTTTCAACCCCATAGTATTATTAACATCAAAAACATTAATTTGCAGTCATTTCCAGTCAATTTTGACCACCTTACAGCTCACAATATTGTTTTCATTCAGTTTAGGCCAAAAGGTTGCACCAAGCTAGCTGGCTGACTAAGCTAAGAAGCAGCAGTAGACAGTACAAACACGTGACAGTTCAACTTTCAACATGACACATCAGGAAACAATTGTTTTCATTAATCGAGAGGCCTGAGAGAGATGGAGTATGCATGTAGTTGAAGGCAGGGAAATGAATGGTTCATTCGTAGTAAATTTTATTTAATTTTTTTATTCCAAAGCAAATTTATGAGGGAGGAGGGGAGAGCATGGGTGAACAACATGTCCCATGTTTTGCCCACAAAATCAACTTGGTGGTTCAGAATATTTTTTTTAATTAAAGGGGCATGCAGGAGATACTGTCTGTGGCTATAAACATTTCTGGACATTTTCTGCATTCATCAACCGCATGTTGAAGATTTCAGCGGCTGAGGCAGTTCAATTACCAACATGGCACATCTAGGAAAGAGAATGGAACTGCAGTGGCAGACAGGATGGCAGTTTAATAAACTATAACAATAATGTTTGTCATCTACACAAAAAGACAGTCAGCAATGCAATGCACCAAACAGCACATAGTGCCTTTGTATTATAAGGTGCAAGATGGAATTGTCCTTGGGCTCTCCCACCCACCCTTCTTTTGTATATATTAAACAGGACAAAACAATAACGTCAGTGACAGGGACTACCACTTGTGGCTGAAGTGATTCGTTTGTTTGGGCCCGCATAAAATAAATTACCAATGGGCAGCTGACATTGCTGGTAATGATCTCTACGTACACAAGCTGGCTCTACAGAGGCAAGTTCTCAGAGGGTTGCGGGGGAACTGACTATTAGATACAGGCCAAGTTTTTTTTTACCACTGTGTGTGATGAATGGCATGTTGGCAATTTTATTTTTTTCTACACTAAACTTTCCCTTTGTTAGAGGTGTTTTTCCTTTACCACTGTAAAATATTGTTTGTTTGGATTTTAGATGTCCTGACTGAAATCCTCTATACCCTTGAGCATCGGCTTTAGTAGATGGCGTTGAAGCAGTATCATCTTGATGACTGGTGGTGACAGCAGCTGCAGAGCTTAGTGCTTGGTTGCTGCTCCTGCTGTTCTTTTGATTGATTGTTGTTTTCCATATGGACGTTTGAATTTTTTTTTCACAAAAAAAATACTGTGCCCACCGACTGTGACACACTGCGTGGTAGCCCTTGATCTACTAACTGTTACTGACTGTTATATCTTTCACAGACAGTATCATGGCCTGAATTTTGTTACATACAAAATATTTTTTTTTTTATTGAAAAAAAGAAAGTGCCCACCGCCTGCGACACACTGCGTGGTAGCCCTTGATCTACTGACTGTTACTGACTGTTATATCTCACACACACAATATCACAGCCTGAATTTTATCACAAACAAAATATTATTATTTTTATAAAAACAACATGCCCACCGACTGCGACGCACTGCGTGGTAGCCCTTGAGCTACTGAACGTTACTGACTGTTATATCTCACGCAGACAGTATTTTTTTTATAAGACAAAGAATGTGCCCACCCACTGCGTGGTAGTCTTTGATCTGCTGACCGTTACTGATTGTTACTGACTGTTATATCTCACACAGACAGTATTACGGCCTGAATATTATCACACACAAAATAATTGTATTTAATAAAACGAATAATGTGCCCACCGACTGCGACACACTGCGTATGGAATTTGATCTACTGACCGTTACTGACTGTTATATCTCAAACAGACAGTATCATGGCCTGAATTTTATCACACACAAAATATTTTTTTCTTTATAAAAAAAGAAAGTGCCCACCGACTGCGACACACTGCATAGTAGCCCTTGATCTACTGACTGTTACTGACTGATATATGGTTTACGGCCTGAAGATACTCTGGACAGCTGCATCTCACTTTACGCCATAGCACCTATTGAAACTCAAGTAATGTTTATTCACCAATACTTCAACCAGAACTAGAATTTTTTTCACTCACCAGAGTCTCTGTATCGGATTCTGAAAGGCTCACCCCATCAGCCTGTCAGCTACAGTATTGTTGCTAACAGTGAATTCATCTTCCTCCTTAAGGTGAAGTTCCTATTTGCTTATTACGTATGCTTTGAATAATACAATATTAACTAACACCATACTGGTGACACTGATATTATTTTATATCCTTGAATCCAACATGCCTAATTCTTATTAGATTTATTTACTGTACATGCATTTTGTTTTTAACTATATTAAGTGGATGTGAACATATTTTTGATAAGGGATGTGCGCCGACCCCCGTGTTTTGGTTTTGGATCTGTATCTCCTTCCAGGTTTTGGATCTGGATTTGGTTTTGCAAAGCCGCCCTTGTGTGTTTTGGTTTTGGATCTGTATTTTCTTTCCAAAATTTACAAAAACTACTAAAATCACATAATTTGGGCTTTTTTTTGTTCCTACAGTATTATTAACCTCAATAACATAAATTTGCACTCATTTCCAGTCAATTTTGACCACCTCACAGCTCACAATATTGTTTTTATCCAGTTTAGGCCCAAACATTGCACCAAGCTAGCTGGCTGACTAAGCTAAGCGGTAGCAGTGGGCGGCACAAACACGTGGCAGTTCAACCCCCAACATGGCACATAAGGAAACATATGTTTTCATAATCAAGATGCCTGAGGGAGATGGAGTATGTATGTAGTTAAAGACAGGGAAAGGCAGGGTTGATTCATAGAAAATTGAATACAATTTTTTTATTCCGAAGAAAATTTATGAGGGAGGAGGGTAGAGCATGGGTGAATAATATGTCCCATGTTTTGCCCACAAAATCAACTTGGTGAATCAGAATATTTTTTAAATAGAAGGGGCATGCAGGAAATGCTTTCTGTGGCCATAAACATTTCTGGACATTTTCAACATTCAGCAACCGCATGTCAAAGATTTCAGCAGCTGTGGCAGTTCAACTTCCAACATGGCACATCAAGAAACAAATGTTTTTATTATTCAAGAGGCCTGAGGGAGTTGGAGTATGTATGTAGTTGAAGGCAGGGAAAGGAAGGTTTGATTTGTAGTATATTTAATTTAAGCTTTGGATTCCGAAACAAATTTATGAGGGAGGAAGGGAGGCATTTACAAAAAATATTTAACTCATTCACATCAGTCCTTGCCCCAGTGGAGCTTTTCAGTGGTTCCGAATTTCTTTAAAAGAATCAAAGGGGCAAAGGAGATGATATCTGTCGCGTCACACAAAACAAAAGCTCTTCACAGGAAGAGGGCAGACGGATTTCAAAGTCAGGTACTAAACATCTCTGATCATTGTGCTTCTGGGATTATGTATGGGAAGGCTGGGAGGGGAGGAGGGAGAACATCTCCAGATACCATCACAAAATAGCCTCTCCATTTGAAATCCAAGGCCACCAGTTTAGTATCTAAAAATATAGGTTGAAAAATGGCATAAGAGTATTTTGGAAGTATGCCTATTTGTGATTTTAGTTGAAATAAATACAGTGTGAACAAAAAAAAAAAGGGAGCATCAGAGCAGTGGCACAAAAGCACAGCAGTTTCAAAAATTATAGGACATCTATGAAACATTTGCCACACAGCAGTGGCAGACAGGATGGCAGTTTCATAAACTATAAAATTAAAAATGTCAGGCAGCAATACCCCAAACAGCACATAATGCAAAGAAACGAGGTGCAAGGTGGAATTGTCCATGTACCTTTCCACCCACCCTTATGTTGTATATAGTAAACAGGACATGCACAGTTTAAGAAAACAATCACTACAGCGACAGGGACTGTCAAAATTTTGGCTGAAGCGATTGGTTTGTTTGGGCCTCCACAAAACAAGCTACCAACGGGCAGCTGACATTGCTGCAAATGATCTCTCCATGCATAAATGGCTTTACAGAGACAAGATGTTGTCGCCAACATCATCCGATTTGTCACTCTCATCAGTGTGTACATCATCTTCACAGAATATCAATTTGTCCCCGCTGGAATCCACCATTACAGCCTCAGATGCCTCTGTCATATTTGGATGTAATTGGCGGTAATGGTCTTCCTTGTGAAATTTGTAATTCATTTTGATGAACAACATCTTTTCCACATTTTGAGGAAGTAGCCTCCTATGCCGATCGCTGACAAGGTTCCCGGCTGTGCTGAAAACTCTTTCTGAATACACACTGGAGGGTGGGCAGCTCAAGTAAAGCAAAGCCAGTTTGAGCAAGGGCCTCCAAATTGCCTTTTTTCCTGCCAGCAGTGAAACGGACTCTCTGACATGCTTATTTGGACGGTGACCGAATCAGATACAGTCACGGCAGAGGTCTCATTAATTGTAGGCAATTTTTTTAGACCCGACCAGATGTCAAAACTTGGTTGTGCTGACTCATCTGCATCACCAGTGGGTCTTTATTTGGGAAAGTTTAGATATTTCCTGGCAGCTGCACATGCTGGAGAAACTGACTGAGGAGCCTCACGTGCCGCTTGAACCGACATTTTCCTTACCGAAAGCTCTGTGCATCTGTTTAGATCTGTTTCAGCTGGGTAGAAAGACTTTGACGTATGACTTAAACCTAGGAACCAGCACGGTCGCCAAAATGTATTGATCCGATTGTAAGTTCCTAACAACCCTTGAATCCTGGTGAAGCAAATAAAGGACTTGATCTACAAATCCGACATGCTTTAGGAATCGCTTTGTTTCATCTCCTCCCAGTTTATTAAGATGTTTTCCCAATAGTATAATTAGGGGAATTACCTGACTCAAGCTGGCAGTGTCTGAACTCACTTCACAGGTGACTACTTTGAAGGGTTTTAGCACTTTACACAACACAGAAAGTATTTTTCACTAAGGTTGAGTAAGGTACAACACCCCTCCTCTTCCTATGTCATAGTTCGTTGTGTAGCTTTGGATGGCTTTTTGCTGTTCCTCCATCCACTAAAGTAGTAAAGAGTGGAGTTCCACCTTGTAACAACCTCTTGCTTCAGCTGGTGACAGGGCAAATTCAACATTCTTGTAGAGGCTGCAATCTTCTACATCAGTGGGTCTCAAACTCAGTCCTCAGGACCCTACACAGTTCACGTTTTCCAGGTCACCAGCAGGTGCACAGGTGTATTAATTACTCACTGACATGTTTTAAAAGATCCACAGGTGGAGCTAAATATTTCACTTGTGATTCTGTGAGACCTGGAAAACATGCACTGTTTGCGGTCCCGAGGACCGAGTTTTAGAACCTGTGTTCTACATGCACCTGCTGAATGGCGAAAATGTCCAGAAATTTTGAGGGCCACTGAGAGCATCTCCTGCACGGCCCTGTCATTTAAAAAAAAAAAAATTGCACCACCAAGTTGATTGTGTGAGCAAAACATGGAATGTGTTGGAATTCATCCCCTGTAATGCTCTCACAATATTGGTGGAGTTGTCAGAAATCACAAATCCTGAGGAGAGTCTAAGTGGGGTAAGCCATTTTGCAATGACTTCCCTAAGTTTTTCTAAGAGGTTGTCAGCGCTATACCTCTTAGTGAAACCAGTGATACACAGAGTAGCATGCCTTTGAATGAGCTGCTGTTTCTTGGATGCTGCTGCTGCTGTTGGTGGCGCTGTTACAGTGTCACAATATGTTTTATGAGTAAAACACTGCCGTACCACTTACAGTGTCACAATATTTTTTATGAATCAGAACTACACACTGTGCTATGACTTATAGTGTCACAATACGTGGATGATAAACTGCGATCTGGCCGACAGTGTCACCGAACAATAACAGTGCAGCTAAGTTGCTAACACACACACACACAAAAATATATCTTTTTTTATTTTTTGAGGAATGCTAATTTTATATTTCACTCTTATATTTTTTACACTGGGGAAAAGCACCCCTGGATGAGGCAGCAGCCCCTTGATGATCAACACAGGACCCCTTTATGGACAACAGAGCACCCTTGCGGAGCAGCAGAGTGCAGACAGACCACCTGCAGAGTCACAAATATGTGGACAATAAACTGGCCGGCAATGTCACCAAAAAATAATATTGTAATTAGTTACTAACTAGTAACTAACTGGCTAGCACACACGAAAAAAAAATAAGATTTTAATTTTAACTTATATTTTTTATATACTGGGGAAGAGCACCCCAGGATTGACAGAGTACCTCTAGACAACACAGCACCCCTTTATGAACTAAAGCCCTAGCCCCTTGATGGACAGGACAACACAGCAGCCCTCCTTTATGTACTGCAGCCCAAGCTGCTTTATGGAGAACACAGCAGCAGCCCTCTATGTACTGCAGCCCTTGCCCCTTGAATGACAGGACAACAGTGCACACAACGCAGCAGCGCACACCCCCCACTTTATGTCCTGCAGCCCCAGCCTGACAACACTGCACCCTTGAACAAATAGTGACAAGTCATTGACAACAACACACAATGCAGAGAACGTCTGCTCTTAACACTCTCCGCAGCCAGAATGAAAATGGCGCCGATCACTGGGACCTTTATACAATCCAAAACCCTCGAGAATCTGACAGCGGGATGATGACGTTTTGCCTCGTTTTAGATTCCGAGTTAGGTGGGAAACCCCGAGCCGGACTCGGAACCTACTTGAAAACTCCTATGTTCGGGTGGGTTCATTTCTCAGAGAACCGGACCCGCTAATCTCTAATTTTAATTGATATTAAAATCAGCTGTGATTCTTCGTTTCTTTTGTGAAATCATAATAATTAGATGTTTTTCTTATATTATTTATTTTCTATACAACATTGTCAGTATTTACAGTTTTTGTAATCTATTAGAAGATGGCTGCTTTTATTGCTCTATTTTTACTACTTTTTAATTAGATTTAAGTTATATACTAGCACCTGGTTATTTTATGCTAGGACACTTAACAATTCTAAAAGGTCTATTCATTATGTTAAATATTGGGGTCCCGAGCGGACCCCGTTAATTAACATTCTTACTCGCGGCGAGTGTCGAAGCAATTCATCATTGCTCCAGCATGGAGACAGCGGATACAAAAATCACTGCTCCTTTCGGAGCTGTCAAACTTCGCACTACCGAGTCTGACTCGGCAGTGCTAGTGCACCTGCGTGAACTAGGTGCACAAATCCCTGGGGTCCAGTGGAAGGACAGGGGCAGATGGATCTGAAAGGATTCCTCTTCGCAACCCGGGACTTAAGCGCCGCGTGCGGGAGCAAATGCAGTCAAGCTCCGAAAATATTGTACTTTCGGAGCTTGATGAATTTAGGAAGAGAAAGGTAAGCAGGAGATATCTGTGGTGTCTACTACTTTACCTTTATGATGAGTGACCCCAAAGCTTAATTTCTACAAATGTTCATCTTCACCTGCTTTTGTAGAAATGAAGTGAAATTAATATACCCGTCATAATATTCACGCTAATGTACTAGGCAAAAAACGTAAAACGTAATAACAAGGAACAGAGGATATGGAGACCTAGAGCACTAGTTGAAACGCAAACATAAAAAATTGTTAATATAGATGTATCCACAATAAGAAGAAATAAATATATCTTTGCTCTATGCCAGGGGTTCCCAACCACGGTCCTCAAGGCACACTAACAGTCCAGGTTTTAGGGATAGCCATACTTGAGCACAAGTGACTTAATTAGTACCTCAGTTATTTTGATTTAACCATCTGTGCACAATCATGGATATAACTAAAACCAGGACTGTTAGTGTGCCTTGAGGACCGAGGTTGGGAATCACTGCTCTATGCTATGGATAATATGTGTTGTGGAGGTGCTCCCAGAGAGTAAATACTAATAGAAAATGCAAGGAAAGAAAGTACTCTCTTGTTGTTGGGGCACACTTTTCTACCTAGTATAAAACGTTAGCTTTGCTATTGTACTTTTTTGGGACAACCTAATTTTTGCTTTCTGTACATGGCCTGTGCATATCTGTGTGCCTTTATCTTTTCTTCTATACTTTTATACATTTTTGGCAGTGGATAACGTGATGTTGTTAGTTGATTTTCATGAGCATCTTTGTTTTCTTCATGAGGTGGTAAGTAATGAGTACGTTAGGGAAATAACAGAAGTGTTTGGAGACTCTAGATGTGTGCAGGGTCAGACTGGCCATCTGGCACTTATGGTAAATACTGTACCAGAAGGGCCAATAGCCTGATGTACCGGTTGCTCTGCTTAGCTGGCATGCAAAAACACAGGACGTGTCCTGAGAACATGCCCCATGACTTGCAACATGCCACTTTGAAGTATGTGAACTCCATGCCCCAATGAGGCAAGATCCCCCCTTTCATGCACGAGCCCTGTAGAAGCACAGGGCAAAGAGATGCCGAATTACTGCCCCAGCCCATCCATGGATGTGTATGCTGATACTCTCTGGTAGTAACATCACTGATACTGGTGGGACTGGTCAGAGGCCATACAAACTGTCATTAAAATTGAATGTATTTACATAATTTTTATTAGCAGTCAATTTTATTATATACAGTAGATGAGTGAAACACATGAAATCATGAACAGGCCAGCCAATGCTTACAGTTTAGATGACAACTAAATTTTTGAACGTGTTCTAGAAGTGGGTGAACAAAGTGCATATGAAATTAATGTCTAGTGACTATTCAAAACAGCCTGAGAATGAGCATTATGAAGCAGTAGTACTTCAGTGTTATAGTCATCCAGAGAGGAATGATGAAAATTCTAATTTCCCATCAAACGATAATCCAAAAATATGCACAGACAGGAAACGGCAACAGATAGGGAGACTTAGAGTACTGGTTCAAACTCAAACAAAAAATAAGTTGCTAGAAATTATCCACAATAGGAATAAAGAAATATATCTTAGCCCTATGCTATGGATAATATCTGTTGTGGAGGCGCTCCCATGAGATTAAATACTAATAGAAAATGCAAGGAAAGAAAGTACTCTCTTGTCTGGGGCACACTTTTCTACCTAGTATAAAACGTAACTTGAATTATGTCATTAAAACATCAGTACACAAAAACACAAGTAGGCATACATTAAAAATAAAAATACCTATAGATTGATTGTCAGATAGGTAATAGATAAGAGGCCAAACATGGACCCGATATCAAAGTTTTAAATTGAAATAATGGCTTAGTGCAGTGGTTCCCAAACTGGGTGCCGCGGGGCACTTGTAGGACTGCCACTGGTTGAAGGTCCAGGACAAAATCAAATTATGTTAATGTAAGAGGCAAAACTTGTGCTGGTGGCTGCCAATCATAAAATATGTGAGCAAACAGAAGCACAACCCTGTCTACCACCACATAACTGACCCTAAGGATGACAGGTAAGAACAGGTACAGTAACTTAATTTAATATTTTTTTCTGAATTTCTCATTAAGAAACTTTTGGCGTAGTGGGGTCATGAAGAAAATGCTGATACTCTAGAGCACCGTGATTCAGGAAAGTTTGGGAACCACCCGCCTAGTGGCTAAATACAGCGAATATATAGTACCCTTGATGAATTCCATTCAGATATAGATTATTTACAAGGAATATGATCTAAATTTCAAATATCGCAGATCCAGGAAACAAAAAACAAATATTACTGGTGAGTGATAATATAAGTCTGATCACATTTGTCCTGAAATGACGTACAAAGAACAGGAAATAATTCAATGCATAAATCAAACTACACAATATGTCAATACTATGTATATTGTTTACTAGATCAGATATATGAGAGGCGTCATCGTGTCTGGCGACACCCAGTGTGCACTCTAGATAACCCCCGCGAGCTGGAGGGACGCCAGGCCGAAAACTGGATGTGGCCTAAATAAATGGGGCATGGCCTCATGGGGGATCCAGATAACATCACTCAGAGGGGATCCCCTGTCATCCTCGTATTAGAAAATGCTTATTTCTCACATGTACTAAGCCTCCGGCTCCTGTCATAGAAGAGGAGATGACAGTGCAGACGGCTCAGTCTCCGGGGGCAGCCCAGCATCTCCACTGATGCCGGGCTGTCCCTTGAGACTGGGTCATCTGCACTGTTGGCTCCTCTTCTTTGACAGGAGCTGGGTGCTGCAGGAGAATGTCACACTGTAGCCGGCATTTTGGTGTCATCCCCTCCGAGGGGGACACCTGGGTGCGGCCCGCACCCCCCACACCTCCTCATGATGCCACTGGATATATACTGTAGTTATTCTTGGAAATGATCACAAGATGTCAGGTTATTAATCTATGATGAACTTAGAGATCTGTTGTGCTGTTCTGCTTATTATAGTAATATTACTTAATACAATTCTGCAAAATAGGTAGACCTGGTATTATTACAGATATTGGAGAATCCTAGGCCTGCTGGACTTTTCGCATCCTTCGCCTGCTTTCCAGGTGGAAAAGTATCGTGCGCGTGCCCATTATTCCCCGTATCCAATTTCAAAGCAGGCAAAATCGGGATCCGCGAAAAAAAACGGAAATTTTCAGGAAATAATCCTAGGACCCTCCTAAAGATGTCCAGACAAGGGGGATCACTATGGGTACCCCCGTTTTTGCCTGCTTAAGAAAGTCAGGTTTTTAAATAGCTGTGGCAGGTGCATAAATGCGGCTTTGAAGAAGGTGATGCAGAAGAGCATTTACATTTTTTTGGGGGGGGGGAAATAACTATGCCCATCAAATTTGGGGTACTTGAAAATGGGTGCAAGCATATAGCATATTTTTAAGTCCCTTAACTGATTTTTTTAAGTTCTGCAAATATGCACCTGCCGCTACTCGTGCAATGAAGAAAACACCTGCCGCATATAAGGGAACCCCTCTGGACTCCATTCCGCTAACTTAGAAGTGTGTTCCCAATTTATTTATTTTTTTAAACGTTTTTTTGACACAGATCGTTCATTGCCAAGGGTGCAGGCTCATTTTTTTAAGCCTGCACCCCTAAACCCCAATTCTGCACTTTTTTTCGCCAGAAAAAGGCTGTCGAAAAATAATCCCCATTTTTTAACATTGACTTTTCGCACCGGCAATAAGTCAATGTAATTGAATACGGGGATATTGAAAATAGGCGAAAATGACATAATTATCGCCGATAACGTCTTTTCGCCTCAAACTGAATACGGCCCATAATGGGTTAAACATACTGATCATAATAGTAAGGGAGTGGCGGCTGCTTTGCTCCCTGAACCTACTGATAGTGAAGGGGGCATGAGAGGGACTCCCACCAGTACCTGATGGTATAGATAAGAGATAGATGCCATTGCAGTATCTAATAATTATCCTTGTCTAAAACAATATAATAGCAAAATCTTACTGCATCAGACAGGGCTTCTGTGATTTTGCATTGTGAAGAATGCACTGACACAAAAATGTGCTTCCCTAAAGTCCTGGAGTTAATTAAGATACATATTGTAAGATTGTAAGCTCCTAGGAGCAGGGTCCTCCTCCCCACTGTCTCACAGCCTTCTTCTCTAGCACTTCTAGGACAGCCTTCACCTTCAGAGCTGTACTGTGTATGGAGAATTGTGTTGCTAATTGTTACTTGTGTTCTGTTTATATTTTGGTTACTGTATTGTAATGTAATGTTCTGTGTACCCTTTACTGTATGTACGGCGCTGCGGACCACTTGTGGCGCCCTATAAATAAAGTGTAATAATAATAATAATAATATTGAAAAAATAATGTCAAATACTCAATTAGTAAAAATAATGAATAAAACAGAACAATCTACTGTGCTGATTAGTTATTGAATTGTTAATATCTTTATCTGCATTCTGATAAAAAGACTTTTAGAAGGAATTCAATCAGGCGCGATAAGCAGTTTTTCTGCGAAAAACGACTCATCACTCAAATTTGTACTTAATTGGCAATCCTATTAGCCGTGACTTTCTGCGGGTGCGAATTCTCCATACCATTTGCCGCAAAAAGTTTTTACCACCTCCTGAGTAGGTGAAAATTTGTGCAAAAACTCTCTTTTTGGCTAAAAATTTTGGGACTTGGGGGCCTGATTCAGAGCTGAACGCTCTGACCAGAGCGCTCGCTCTGAATCAGGGCCGTCCCAGCTAAATTTGGAGCGGCCTCCTGGCCACTCGCATAGCTGTGGGTGACCACCCACAGCTTATGCGAGCGGCCAAAAAGATGGTCGCGATGGTCTTTGACCATCGCGACCATCGGGCTTGCGACGAGACCCTGCGGTAGGGTCTCGCTTCCGCAAGCCCAGGAGGGATTTTGGCGCCAAAATTACTCCCACTGACATCACTAGTGATGTCAGTGGGGCCGGACTCAGGCCCTGATTCAGACCCACTCGCGAGCGGCTGTCCGCTCGCAAGTGGGTCGATGGTCTGCACTGCGCATGCGCACGATGGAGGGAGCTCCGTCATGCGCGAGACGCGACGAGCGAAGGACTTTCCTTCGCTCGTAGTGTGTGATCAAAGGGGGCGTGCTGTCGATGTTGATTGACAGCACGCCCCCTTTGGTGGGCGTGCCTGCCAGACGGAGGCGCTCCCAAGGGAACGCCTACCGTCAGAAGCCGGCCCCACTGACATCACTAGTGATGTCAGTGGGAGTGATTTTGGCTCTGATAGAGCCAAAATCACTCCTGGCCTTGCGATTGAGAAACTCAACCGCAGGCTTCTGCTCGCAGCGGCGATGGTCGCGATGGTCAAGACCATCGCGACCATCATCCTGCACGCTTGTATATGCTGTGGGTGGTGACCCACAGCTATACGAGCGTCCAGGAGGACGCTCCATATTAATGGAGGTGGGCCCTGATTCAGAGCGAGCGCTCTGGTCAGAGCGTCCGGCTCTGAATCAGGGCCTCAGACGGTAGGCGTTCCCATGGGAACGCCTCCATCTGGCAGCCACGCCCCCGGCACGCCCACCAAAAGGGGCGTGCTGTCAGTCACCATCGACAGCACGCCTCCTTTGGTGCGAGACCTGGAGCGACAGCTTGGCTGTCGCAGTCCGGGTCTCGCGCATGCGCACGACGGAGCTCCCTCCGTCGTGCGCATGCGCAGTGGGGAAACATCGACCCGCTTGCGAGCGTACTTTGCTCGTGAGCGGGTCTGAATGACCCCCTTGGTTCAGAACCACTGGGACATCCAGTTTATTTATTTAGCTTAATTTGGCCAAGTAGAACATTTATTTTCCCAAAAAACACTTGCTTTCTTTCATTATTTGGCTGTTTTAGAAATATGCATATAACAGCCATTTGAAACAATTTAAGAACCCGAAATACTTTTATTAAGGCCTCTAATACACTTCTAGATTGTTATCCTATATCACTTTGTCTTTTATCGGGGTACAGACAGATTTCCCCATTTTAATAGAGCATACACAGGGTCAGATTTGTCAGATGAACAATTTGAACGATTTTACCAAAGATTTGAACAATTTGAACTATGGGGGTCATTCAGACCCGCTTGTGAGCATCAGGACGCTCGCAAGCGGGTCGATGTTCCCCACTGCGCATGCGCACGATGGTGGGAGCTCCGTCGTGCGCATGCGCGAGACCCGGGGAGCGACAGGCTTTCCATCGCTCCGGGTCTGGCACCAAAGGGGGCGTGCTGTCGATGTTGATTGACAGCACGCCCCCTTTGGTGGGCATGCCGGGGGCGTGCCTGAAGCCGGCCCCACTGACATCACTAGTGATGTCAGTGGGAGTGATTTTGGCTCTGATAGAGCCAAAATCACTCCAGGGCTTGTGGCAGGGAGACCCTACCGCAGGGTCTCCGTCGCAAGTCCGATGGTCGCGATGGTCAAGACCATCGCGACCATCTTTTTGGCCGCTCGCATATGCTGTGGGTGGTCACCCACAGCTATACGAGCGGCCAGGAGGCCGCTCCATTTTCATGGAGGAGGGCCCTGATTCAGAGCGAGCGCTCTGGTCAGAGCGTTCAGCTCTGAATCAGGCCCTATGAACGATTTTTGACTGCATTAAAATGAATGGAATCATCCAAGTCTGACTGCAAACACATCAGATGTCAGATATCGTTATCTGACCATCGGAAACGCGCATCGTTCAAATCGTTCATCTGGCAGATAGTCAGATTTTCCTTCAGATATGAACGATTGAACGATTCTTAAATCGTTATCGTTCAGATCTGAAGAATAATCTGACCGTGTGTATGCACCATTACCTATACTTATCGGTGGTAAAAGCAGGAAAAATATTCACCAGAATGTCGCTTTGCTACATTTGGAATAGAATTGTGCAAAAATGGATGCGCGCATAGTCGCAACAGGCGGAATTCGCACACAAAGGGTGCGAAAACCTAGCGCATTAAAAATTACCGCATTATCACAGCTAATTGAATTACCCCCTTAGGCTTCTTAGTTAGGACCCTATTTATCAAGATCCGCAATTTAATTGCAGTTATCCAGTGATGATAATGATTATTATTGCATTGCGATAATCTAAGTTATCCAACATCCGCATGCCGGAACATACCTTGCAATAAAGCTATGTCCCGGCGAATCCTCAATGCAGACTTCTCATTGTATTTTTTGCAAAAAATACAGTGAGATGTCCCTGCACATGCGCCCGCGGGCTAGTGCTACCCCCTCCCCACCCCCTTGCCTAGTAAAAATATTATTATTATTATTATTATTGAATAATAATAGGCCCCATGAAATATTTAACATGTATCAATACAGGAATGGGTATGAAGTGCTGATGGCTGAATAGCCGCTGGTTCATATCCCGACACCGGCAGCCCGAAAGGGAGAAGATCCCGACAGGGCTGGTAAGCACCCTATCCCTACCCCTTTCCCACCCTAACCCTAACCCTCCCTTAGTGGTGCATAATCCTAACTTCCCCCTAGTGCCTAACCTCCCCCCGGGGTGCCTAACCCTAACCTCCCCCTACCGCACCCTAAACCTAACCCTCCGGGGGGTGCCTAACCCTAACCTCCCCCAGGGGGTGCCTAACCCTAACCTCCCTCCCAAAATCTAACCTTGCTGCACTCCCCAAACCTAACCAGCACCCCACCCCCCCCACATGCTGCAAACGCTAAGGGCGCACCAGGATTACCTTGTTCAGGCTGGCATCCTTTGGCGTACCTTGTCGGTATTGAGACCGGCGGCATCGCGGCCGCCGGTCTCATAACTATATCCCTCAACACAAACAAAAAACATATAATAGGTATTGAAATAAAATATATTAATATTGGTTTAATATATAATGTAGCTATAACAATAATATAAACAATAATATAAAAATGATCAAGAATGAGAAAGCTTTCATCACACAACTTCAGAATTCTATAACTCCTCTGTAAAGTACAATTTTCACAACTGTTCCAAAAAAATTCACCAAATTCAGAATTTTGGAAGCAAAATGATGCATATTAGATGCCAGATTCACAAAATGGGGACCTATAGTATCCAAATATATTGCTTATTAAAATTACACATATATAAATTAGCATAGATAGGAGCTATGTAACTTCTCCATTTGTGTTCAAAAGAGCAGTCCCAATAGTTTCTATGGGCACTCTTATACTGTAAAATTTACCAACCTCTGATTAACTGGATAGTTATCTGTGACTTGGGCCTGATAGCTAGCAGTAGCACACGCAGGGGGGATTTCTGAGCAAGCACCACCATGTTATTAAGCCCCACCCCTAGCGTCAAATTGCGAGTCGGAGCCAATATGATGCAATATAATCAGAATTCCATCATTTGGTTCCGCCCCCTCCCAATTGACCTGTGAATCGCCGCATTTTGCGAGGGGACAGGGCTTATTGACATGGCGGCTGGTCCCGTCTCCATCTCCAACGCGCAGCTGCTGCATGGTAAGTGTGTGTATGTGTGTAATGTATGTATGTGTGTTCATATATGTGTGTGTGTGTGTATATATATATATATATATATATATATATATACTAGAAACCCCCCCCTTAAAAATCCTGCATTTGCCCCTGATAGCTAGCACCATTTTTAAATGGCACTAGCTATTGTAGCTTATGGGCTGCACGTTACAACATTTTCTGGAAGTAAAGTGAAGGTGTTAGTGAACGTGTGATTTTTTTACACATTGCAGAGAAGGACTCCTATCTGTCCCTGTCCCTGACTCCCTACATGTGATTATTTGTAAATTCAAGAGATAGGGCCTCATTTATTAACGAGTTTTATCACCAAAACGAGTAATAAATATCACTGTGTATGATAAATGGTGCTCCAGCCAATCAGCTCCCAACTGTCAACTGTTAGAAAAATGACAGTTGGGAGCTGATTGGCTGGAGCACCATTTATTACACTGAGAGAAATTTATCACTCGTTTTGGTGATAAAACTCGTTAATAAATGGGGGCCTTAATTTGCTATTGTCGCAATATCAACAAGAAGAGATTATAACTATGGATACCAATTCCCGATAGCTTGTAAATATGCCCCTAAATCTGTATGAATGCTAATACTGCATTAATTTAACTCTAATATTGGTTGAAAAAAATAGCAATCTCCTTCCAGATGTTTCACCTGTCCTGTCCTGGGGGTGGGGTGGGGGGGGGGGGGTGGGTTAGGGAAATAGGGTTATCAGGGAATTCTGAAGCCCCAAGTGGGGAAAACACTGATCCTGTTTGTACACCCCCTGCCATTGTACACTGCATACTACATTTGAGTATTTCTGCACTGTCATTGAGAGAGGCCAGATTACCCATTAGGCCAGGGGTGGGGAACCTTTTTTCTACCGAGGGCCTTTGTGATAAATATAACATTATTTGCGTGCTTACTGCGGGCCACGCCCCCTCCTTGTGATGTCACACGGGGACGGGTCCACAATTACCGGTGATTACAGCAATGCCCGGAGCATCCCGAGGATGCTACAGGGAGCTGTAAGGGCAGCGGTGTGACCGTCTGAAGCGTCCTAAGGACGCTCCAGTGTGCACTGCTGCATAGATTCTGGCCGCAGGGCGCCATTCTAGGCACCCTGCTAGCCAGATGAGGCTAGCAGAAAAAAGCTCCGAGGGCCAGACCAAATGATTCTGGGGGCCTTATACGGCCCCCGGGCCTGAGGTTCCCCATCCCTGCATTAGGCAATCTAGGCAGGCACCAAGCGCCTGAATTTGAATTTAGTATATTTTTAAAAATAAAAGAAAAACCTTCCTGATGAACAGGCAGAGCCCGGAGACCAACTGAGGTGGGCTCTGCAAATTTTGATTGTGCTGGGACAGCAGTGTGTAAAGAGAGTGCAACAGGGTTTGTTAATCCTGCTGCAGTGTCACTATTGGATCATCCACAATCACAGGAGGTCAGAGGAGAGTGTGCTGAGCTCTGACTGGAGGGAATTATTACATCAATCGTTGTAAGCGAGGTGTTTTTAGAATTAAAGATGTGCAGTTTGGTTTCCATGGAAACCGAACGCACCCGCATATAGGGGTTACGAGTGGAACCAAGCCTTGGCTCGGGTCTTCCTGCCATGTTCGGATCTCGAAACGAGGAAAAACGTCATCTTCCCGACATCAGATCTCACATGTTTTGGATTGCATATTAAAGTCCCTACCTTGTGATCAGGCGCCATTTCACACTGGAGACCAGAGGGAAAAGATGTGGGTATAGGGGCACTTTGTAAAAAGTAAAAAAAAATATGATTATGAGCACAGTTAAGGCAGCGGCACTGTGTACTGTGGGCTGGCTGTAGGAGTCTGCGAGACACAAAAAACGCCATAGGAGTGGACTGCAGCACTGTGTTGTTTGTCTGTTACTACAAAAAAAGCCTAGTAGGGCACTTTTTTTCTAAAAAAAAATAAAAAGATTAGGGCACTGTGTGCTGCTGCAGCACTGTGTTACTTAAAAGCCTACTTTTTTTATATAACCAAAAAAAAAACTATTATATAACGTCATCATTACTATTAGGGTGCCACCATTATACTAGGAGTGCTGTGAGGCAGTTTGTTGTGTGTTCAGGCACTGTTAAAAATGTTTAATATTAAACTTCTAATATATGAAATAATATAACATATTAGGGTGCCACTTGGCTTATGCAATAGGCGAAGTGAGACGATATTGATCAGTTGATAGAAGAGCAAGAGCTGCAACCCAGTATTTGAGTAGCAGTACTTCAACATCTACTAAAGGTGGTCCAGGAGAAATAAAGTTTAAGAAGGGCACCTAAAATCTAAACAATATTTCATAATGTTAAAGAAAACATCACCTCTAATAATAAAGAGAATATTTACTGCCAGAAAATGTAAAATT
Organism: Taudactylus pleione; assembly: GCA_031769625.1. Classification (NCBI taxonomy): domain Eukaryota; kingdom Metazoa; phylum Chordata; class Amphibia; order Anura; family Myobatrachidae; genus Taudactylus; species Taudactylus pleione. Next base: position 13,850,968 of record JAUIMM010000009.1, on the reverse strand, counting down.
GCCAACATTGACACCTCTACCGTGACTCAATCTGATATACTAAGCATCAATAGAATGATGGAGGATTATTTTAATAATAATGTAAAAATTAGCATGTCACACAATCCTTTTGATTACTAGAAGGGAAAAAAGGCAATTTGGAGCCTTGTACAAACTAGCTTTGGAGAACTTAAGCTGCCCACCCTCCAGTGTGTACTCGGAAAGAGTGTTTAGCACAGCCGGGAACCTTGTAAGCGATCAGCGTAGGAGGCTACATCTTCAAAATGTTGAAAAGCTCATATGTATAAAAATCATCTACAAATTCTACGAGGAAGACCTTTGCTTCCAAATTCAGCAAAGTACAGAGACTTCTGTAACAGTGGATTCCAGTGGGGATGAGCTAATATCGTGTGGTGATGATGTTGGTGAGGGTGAGGAGGATGAGGGTGATAACATCTTCCCAGTGTAGAGATGATTAACATTGCTGTTAGCTGCCTTAAGCCCATTGTTAGCCTTTTTTTGGGGGGCCTAAACAAACCAAGCACTTCAGCCACAAAAGTGGCAGTCCCTGTTGCTGAACTGCTTGGTATGTGAAACTGCGCATGTCCTTTTTAAAATACAACATACTGTAAGGGTAGGTGGGAGGGCCCAAAGACAATTCCATAATGCACCACTTTTCATTATGGGCTTTGTCAAGATAGTATGTGTTTGACAGGCAGCAAATATTACAGTACTTTGCTGGTACGTATGTGTTCTGTAGCTTGCTTGACCATCTTTTTTTCTTTGGTCTCTGAATATAATTTTTGTTTTGTGTATACATTTAGTTTCATTGTAACAAAGTAGCTTGTACACTTTAATGGTTAAAACTGAGCATTTTTACTTTCCTGAAAAAAAATTGTCAAAAAACATCTCCCCCCAAAAAATAACATTATAAACCATGGTATAAAGTGGATAACGAGGGAGGAAGAACCAAAAGCAAAAGTGACCGAGTACACACAAAAATAAAATTAAAAAGTAAAAAAAGGAAGGGAAGTAGGAAGAAAAAAACAAAAAACAAACACAACAGCATTTTGTTCCCAGTGCCTGGATAAAAAAGGGGAAGAGGATCGAATCCAAACAATGCAATCATTTACGGCTCTATTTATCAATCTTTTTTTTACTAAAATAATGTGGAAAAGGGTGTTTTCACACCTTTTTCATATTATTTTAGGTTAGCTGAAATGTATTAAAGTGCAATTGTAGTAGTTTCATGAAAAACTACCCCATACATTCTAGTGATGGGTGTGGATTAACAGATAGACAGTAAAGAGTTTCAAAGTGTCTAGAAAGACACCAGATGTTAGACAGTCAATAGGTCGACTGGGACAAAAGATCGACACACTAAAGGTCGACATGTAAGAAGGTCGACAGGCACAAATGGTCAAAAAAAAATCAAAAAGTTCAACATGGAAATGGTCGACACAAAAATGGTCAACATGATTTTTTTTTTTGAGCCCTACACCCTAACTCTAACCCTCACCTTGGTGCCTAACCCTAACCCTCCCTCCTGGTGCCTAACCCTTGCCGTCGGGGTAGGTGCCTGACCCTAACCATCCCTTCTAGTGTCTAACCCTAACCCTCCAGTAAATGCCTAACCCTCACTCTTGGTGTCTATCTTTAACCGTTGGGGTAAGTGCCTAACCCTAACCGTCGGGGTAAGTGCCTAACCCTAACCCTAAAACTAACCCTAAAAAAAAAAAACATGCGTTGACCATTTGTGTGTCAACCATTTTCATGTCGACCATTTGACCCTGTTGATCATTTGTACCTGTCGACCTTCTTACATGTCAACCTTTAGTGTGTTGACCTTTTGTCCCTGTCGAGCTTTTGTCCCTGTTAACCTATTGACTGTCTAACATCCGGTGTCTATCTAGACATTGTCAACCTTTTTACTGTCTATCTATAGTCCGGAACCCTAAATTCGCAATGCTAATGTAGGTGAAATTATCACAATACAATCCGCATTTGAAATGCTAATTGTAGCAAACAGGGGCCTTAATCATCTTCGACCACTGTATAACTGTAACTATTATAGAAATAATGTAGACGATTAAAATTCCACCAATTCCAATACAATTCTGGGAGGGCGACTGCGGGGGGGCGTCTGCGGGGCGCGATGCCTGAGGGTAGCGCTAGCCAGTGTCAGTGCATGCATGGAGGCATAGTCGTGTTTCTTGCAAAGAAATATAGTGAACAGTGCGGTGGGGATTCGCAAGGACAGAGCTTGCTCGCAAGATCTGTCCCTGCTTAAGAATGTTGATACATTCTAGTGTTAAATCCTAAATTCGCAATGCGAACGTAGGTGAATTATCATACAACAATCTGCATTTGAAATGCTAATTGTAGTAAGTACTGTAGGGGCCTTAATCATCTTTGCCTACTGTATAACTATTATAGAAATAATGTAGACGATTAAAATTCCCACAAATTCCAATACAATTTAGGCTTTTCTCCCCTGATCAAATAATAGTGTATTTAACATTGATACTCTTTCCTTTTTAATATATACTATGACAATGCAAAGACAATTTGGTCTAAAAAATGTACAGACTGATGACAGAAACAATGTAAAGCTGTCTACACTCTTTCAAAAGGTAGGGTCAAACGTGACCAATTGTACACCACTCCCAGGGTTAGGAACTGGATGGTCTCAAGAATTAAAGGTCTAATAAATAAATAATAAATTTGTTCACAATTTTCAGGATACTTCATAGAAAATGACATTAGCTATAATTTTCCAGTCACTCATTTTAGATGGAACAGTGCTTATAATAATCCCGATTTAGTATCCACAAACACTAGATGTGCCATATTTGAAGTAGGGGTGTGCACCGGCCACTTTTCGTGTTTTGTGTTTTGGTTTTGGATCTGGATCTTTCTTCGTGTTTTGGATCTGGATTGGTTTTGCCAAAACCACCCTTCCGTGTTTTGGGTTCTGGGTTTTGTGTTTTGGATCTGTATTGTTTTGAAAAAAAGCATAAAAACAGCTAAAATCACAGAATTTGTAGGTTTTTCTGCTCCTATGCTATTATTAACCTCAATAACCTTAATTTCCACTCATTTCCAGTCTATTCTGAATACCTCACACCTCACAATAGTGTTTTTATGTCCAAAAGGTTGCACCGAGGTAGCTGGATGACTATGCTAAGCGACACGAGTGGGCGGCACAAACACGTGACCCATCTAGGCGTGAAACTGCAGTGGCAGACAGGATGGCATTGAAAAACTAGGCCCCAAACTGTACATAATGCAAAGAAAAAAAAGAGGTGCAAGATGGAATTGTCCTTGGGCCCTCCCACCCACCCTTATGTTGTATAAACAGGACATGCACACTTTAACAAACCAATCATTTCAGCGCCAGGGTCTGCCACACAACTGTGGCTGAAATGATTGGTTCGTTTGGGCCCCCACAAAACAAGCTGGCAATTAATCTGTCCCTGCACAAACTGGCTCTACGGAGGCAAGAAGTCGTCCTCATCCTCCTCATCCACAGATTCCTCACCCTCTTCAGTGTTATGTACATCCTCATCCTCACAGAGTATTAATTCGTCCCTGCTGGAACCACAGGTCCCTCTGTACGTTCTGGAGGCTGGTCTCCCTGGAAGAGTTGATCATTCATTTTATGAACATCATCTTCTCCACATTTTGTGGAAGCAACCTCCTACGCCTTTCGCTAACAAGGTTCCCGGCTGCACTAAACACTCTTTCGGAGTACACACTGGAGGGGGGGCAACTCAGGTAAAATAGAGCCAGTTTGTACAGGGACCTCCAAATTGCTTCTTTTTCCTGCCAGTACAGGTACGGACTGTCTGACATGCCTACTTGGATGCTGTCACCGATGTAATCCTTTAACAGACAGACGCACGCTTGTCGCTGCTGCTTTGAGGATTCAAGTGCGGCTACAGCCCACACAATTCACAAAGACAGAAAAAAAAAAAGAATATTTTTATTGTTTGTGGAGCACACTTTGAGGGTTACACCACCCTCTAACAGACAGACGCACGCTTGTCGCTGCTGCTTTGAGGATGCAAGTGCGGCTACAGCCCACACAATTCACAAAGACAGAAAAAAGAAGAAGAATATTTTTATTCTTTGTGTAGCACACTTTGAGGGTGTCACCACCCTTTAACAGACAGACGCACGCTTGTCGCTGCTGCTTTAAGGATGCAGGTGCGACTACAGCCCACACATTTCACAAAGACCGAAAAAAAAGAACAATATTTTAATTGTTTGTGTAGCACACTTTGAGGGTGTCACCACCCTTTAACAGACAGACGCACGCTTGTCGCTGCTGCTTTAAGGATGCAGGTGCGGCTACAGCCCACACAATTCACAAAGACAGAAAAAAGAAGAATATTTTTATTGTTTGTGTAGCACACTTTGAGGGTGTCACCACCCTTTAACAGACAGACGCACGCTTGTCGCTGCTGCTTTGAGGATGCAAGTGCGGCTACATCGCACACAAGTCACAAACACATAAAAAAAATAGTTTTTTATTTTTTGGAGCACTTTGAGAGTTACAACACCCTTTAACAGACAGACGCACGCTTGTCGCTGCTGCTTTGAGGATGCAAGTGCGGCTACAGCCCACACAATTCACAAAGACAGAAAAAAAAAGAACAATATTTTAATTGTTTGTGTAGCACACTTTGAGGGTGTCACCACCCTTTAACAGACAGACGCACGCTTGTCGCTGCTGCTTTAAGGATGCAGGTGCGGCTACAGCCCACACAATTCACAAAGACAGAAAAAAGAAGAATATTTTTATTGTTTGTGTAGCACACTTTGAGGGTGTCACCACCCTTTAACAGACAGACGCACGCTTGTCGCTGCTGCTTTGAGGATGCAAGTGCGGCTACATCGCACACAAGTCACAAAGACAGAAAAAAAAGAACAATATTTTAATTGTTTGTGTAGCACACTTTGAGGGTGTCACCACCCTTTAACAGACAGACGCACGCTTGTCGCTGCTGCTTTAAGGATGCAGGTGCGGCTACAGCCCACACATTTCACAAAGACAGAAAAAAAAAGAACAATATTTTAATTGTTTGTGTAGCACACTTTGAGGGTGTCACCACCCTTTAACAGACAGACGCACGCTTGTCGCTGCTGCTTTGAGGATGCAGGTGGAATCTAGACGGGATTTGGAACCGAGGACACACTACCTCCATCAATTGTCTAAATCCCACTGCACTAATGTCGGATACCGGACGCACGTCTAACACCAACATAGCAGTCAAGGCCTCAGTTATACGTTTTGCTTCAGGATGACTGCTGTCGTACTTCATCCTCATCGCTAGGGACTGTTGGAGGGTCAATTGTTTAGTAAAAGTAGTGATGTTCCTACTTCCTCTCTGGGATGATGAACAACTCCCAGCAGCAGCAACAGCACTAGTAGGAAGTGGTTCTTGATCTTTCCCTATTTTATTTTTATCAGAGAAAGTTTGGTCCTCCATTTATGTTATATTGATATATATACGTGCGGCTAAAGCGCACACAAACACAGAAAATATTTTTTTATTTTTGCTGGAGAGTAGTGCACTTTGTGGGTTACACCACCCTTTAAGAAATGAGCCAGCCGGCTCTTTACTTATGGGACACAGGCGCACGCTTGGCGCTGCTCCTTTGTTGATGCACGTGCAGCCACAGTGCACACAAGTCACAAACACAGAAAATATATATTTTTTTGGTTTGGAGTGTACTTTGGGGGTTACAGAACCCTTTAACGGTCAAGCCAGCCGGCCCTTTACTTATGACACAGGCGCACGCTTGGCACTACTTTGTTGATGCACGTGCGGCTACTGCGCACACAATTCACAAACACAGAAAATAATTTTTTTTTTGGTTTGGACTGGAGTGTACTTTCGGGGGTTACAGCACCCTTTAACGGTCAAGCCAGCCGGCCCTTTACTTATGACACAGGCGCACGCTTGGCACTACTTTGTTGATGCACGTGCGGCTACTGCGCACACAATTCACAAACACAGAAAATAATTTTTTTTCGGTTTGGACTGGAGTGTACTTTGGGGGTTACAGCACCCCTTAACGGTCAAGCCAGCCGGCCCTTTACTTATGACACAGGCGCACGCTTGGCACTACTTTGTTGATGCACGTGCGGCTACTGCGCACACAATTCACAAACACAGAAAATAATTTTTTTTTTGGTTTGGACTGGAGTGTACTTTCGGGGGTTACAGCACCCTTTAACGGTCAAGCCAGCCGGCCCTTTACTTATGACACAGGCGCACGCTTGGCACTACTTTGTTGATGCACGTGCGGCTACTGCGCACACAATTCACAAACACAGAAAATAATTTTTTTTTGGGTTTGGACTGGAGTGTAATTTGGGGGTTACAGCACCCTTTAACGGTCAAGCCAGCTGGCCCTTTACTTATGACACAGGTGCACGCTTGGCACTACTTTGTTGATGCACATGCGGCTACTGCGCACACAATTCACAAACACAGAAAATAATTTTTTTTTTGGTTTGGACTGGAGTGTACTTTGGGGGTTACAGCACCCTTTAACGGTCAAGCCAGCCGGCCCTTTACTTATGACACAGGCGCACGCTTGGCACTACTTTGTTGATGCACGTGCGGCTACTGCGCACACAATTCACAAACACAGAAAATCATTTTTTTTTTGGTTTGGACTGGAGTGTACTTTCGGGGGTTACAGCACCCTTAACGGTCAAGCCAGCCGGCCCTTTACTTATGACACAGGCGCACGCTTGGCACTACTTTGTTGATGCACGTGCGGCTACTGCGCACACAATTCACAAACACAGAAAATAAACTTTTTTTTGGTTTGGACTGGAGTGTACTTTGGGGGTTACAGCACCCTTTAACGGTCAAGCCAGCTGGCCCTTTACTTATGACACAGGCGCACGCTTGGCACTACTTTGTTGATGCACATGCGGCTACTGCGCACACAATTCACAAACACAGAAAATAATTTTTTTTTTGGTTTGGACTGGAGTGTACTTTGGGGGTTACAGCACCCTTTAACGGTCAAGCCAGCCGGCCCTTTACTTATGACACAGGCGCACGCTTGGCACTACTTTGTTGATGCACGTGCGGCTACTGCGCACACAATTCACAAACACAGAAAATAATTTTTTTTTTGGTTTGGACTGGAGTGTACTTTCGGGGGTTACAGCACCCTTAACGGTCAAGCCAGCCGGCCCTTTACTTATGACACAGGCGCACGCTTGGCACTACTTTGTTGATGCACGTGCGGCTACTGCGCACACAATTCACAAACACAGAAAATAATTTTTTTTTGGTTTGGACTGGAGTGTACTTTCGGGGGTTACAGCACCCTTAACGGTCAAGCCAGCCGGCCCTTTACTTATGACACAGGCGCACGCTTGGCACTACTTTGTTGATGCACGTGCGGCTACTGCGCACACAATTCACAAACACAGAAAATAATTTTTTTTTGGTTTGGACTGGAGTGTACTTTCGGGGGTTACAGCACCCTTTAACGGTCAAGCCAGCCGGCCCTTTACTTATGACACAGGCGCACGCTTGGCACTACTTTGTTGATGCACGTGCGGCTACTGCGCACACAATTCACAAACACAGAAAATAATTTTTTTTTTGGTTTGGACTGGAGTGTACTTTCGGGGGTTACAGCACCCTTAACGGTCAAGCCAGCCGGCCCTTTACTTATGACACAGGCGCACGCTTGGCACTACTTTGTTGATGCACGTGCGGCTACTGCGCACACAATTCACAAACACAGAAAATAATTTTTTTTTGGTTTGGACTGGAGTGTACTTTCGGGGGTTACAGCACCCTTTAACGGTCAAGCCAGCCGGCCCTTTACTTATGACACAGGCGCACGCTTGGCACTACTTTGTTGATGCACGTGCGGCTACTGCGCACACAATTCACAAACACAGAAAATATATTATTTTTTTAGCACTTGGGGGGAGCACCCCTGATGGACAGAGCACCCCCTGGACAACACTACAGCACCTCTTTAGGACTGGGACACTGCACAGGACTTTGGAGTGGACACAGCCCCTATGGAGAACTGACTGCACAACACAGTCCAGCCAGCCCCTATGGACTTTGAAGTAGTGGACACAGCCCCTATTAACAACAGCAGCACAGCACAACACAGCCAGCCCCTATGGACTTTGAAGTAGTGGACAACAGCAGCACTACACTACACTACACTACACAGCCCTAACTCCCACCCTCCCTCTTCACTGTCCACAGCCGAGTGAGAAAATGGCGCCGACGTGGGTACCTTATATAGGATCCAAAACCCGCGAGACTCGGAAGGCGGGAAGATGACGTTTTGCCTCGATTTCAGAATCCGAGTCAGGCGTGAAAAGTCGAGCCTGACTCGGATCGGACTCGGATCGGGGGGGCTCGGGGGGGTTCGGATTTCAGAAATCCGAACCCGCTCACCCCTAATTTGAAGTTGAACTGACATGCGTTTATGCCACTGCTGTCGTTTAGCTTATTCAGCCAGCTAGCTTGGTGCAGCCTTTGGCCATAAGTGGTGAAAATAATATTGTGATCTGTGAAGTGGTCAAATGGGATGTAGTCAGGAAGCCGACGGGATGTAGTCTAAATGCCGACCGCTGGCTTCCCGACTGTCTAATCCCGGCAAGGTACTAATGACAGGCGTCGAAATCCCAACGCCTGTCATTAGATCTATGCCGGGAGCCCGACCCCCGGCATACCGAACGAAGGTAAGCCGGGCGCAGACAGCCGGGGGGGGAGGGTTATGTTTTAGGGCTCCTGGGGGGATTTAGGGTTAGGCACCTCCCAGGAGGGTTAGGTTTAGGCACTTAGAGGGGGGTTAGGCACCCCTGCAGGAGGGTTAGGGTAGGGAATAGGTCAGGATCTTCACCTCTGCCGGGCTTCTGCTTTCGGGATTTGCGGCCGGCAGTAATACCTAATACGCCCGGTCAAAATTGACTGGAAATGACTGGAAATTAATGCTACTGCGGTAAATAATACTATAAACAAAATCTGGCCCAAAAACATGATTTTAGCAGTTTTTATTATTTTTAAAGAGAAAAAACCAGATCCACAATCAAAACACTTGAGGGTAGTTTTACCAAAACCAAAACACAATGATGAATTAGAACCAAAACTAAAACACTGCACACATCTCTATTTAGAACTGCACACATTTGGTGCCTACAACTGTACAATTTTATTTTGGAACTGATGCAAATTGTATAGAACTGCACAATATATTATCCCCTGATGCAGACCTGCATACTATATTATCCCCTGATGCAGACCTGCACACTATATTATCCCCTGATGCAGACCTGCACCCTACATTATCCCCTGATGCAGACCTGCACACTATATTATCCCCTGATGCAAATCTGCACACTAGATTATCCCCTGATGCAGACCTGCACACTAGATTATCCCCTGATGCAGACCTGCACACTATATTATCACCTGATGCAGACCTACACACTAGTTTATCCCCTGATGCAGACCTGCACACTATATTATCCCCTGATGCAGACCTGCACACTATAATATCCCCTTATGTAGACCTGCACACTATATTATCTCCTGATGCAGACCTGCACACTATATTATCCCCTGATGCAGACCTGCACACTATATTATCCCCTGATGCAGACCTGCACACTATATTATCCCCTGATGCAGACCTGCACACTGTATTATCCCCTGATGAAGAATCGTGTCATCGTGGCCCTGCCCCCTGATTCACAATGCCATTAATATCGGCATTGTGAAGAGGGGGCAGGGCCATGGTGACGCGATCATGCTGTCACCTCCATGCACCGCCCCAATGACGTGTCATCAACAGGACACGCCCCCTGTTGCTGCGACACGCCTCCCTGTTGTGGAAGCCCGACAGCTCCCTCCCGGAAGGAGGGAGCTCATAGGCGGCAAGTATGAATAAAGGTTATATAAATATTGTAATGACTACAGTGGATGCATAGTGTCAGTACAGCAAATAGAGTAGACAGGGAATACAGAGCGGCAAATTAGTAAAAATATATTTTTTTTTCCTGCAGTATTAAATCCTATTATTTGCCATAATTTGTAATGATAAAATAGTGAATTCATTGTTCAAACTCTCTAACATAGTGAAAGTCAATTTTCTTTCTAAATTAATACAAATTGATAATAATATATCACCCTTTTTTAAGTTTACTGAATATCAGGTGGTCCTATCGGACCCCCAATGACGAAAGTCCCGAATACCTTAAGTATGCAGAAACTAGCGCTCCGCATGGTTAACGGGCCATTTTAGTTGTGATGAATAGCCCTATGTGTTGTGAACAGTGTACTCTCCTCTAGAATCTTCTTAGTCCACCATGTTATGGTATTTACCTGTTCTGGTCACAGTAAAGTTAATCTTCCCTGCATGCTAATGCTTGAACAAAGTAGCCTATTCTGCAACACATGGTAGCATCTGGTTTCCTACACCACATTCTTTATTTACTTACAGTTGGATTGCAATGAGCAACTACACTATTGCAATGTGCATGCCTACACTAGTAACCAGCTATTCCCAAAATAAGCATCTGTCTGCACAATAGGAATGCCGGTGTGGCAGCCCCTCTTCTCACTGTACAACAGCACTACCATTGCAATCTGACTGGACCAATATCCAGTATGTGGCATTTTGACCTATTGTCTCATACTTCTATAGTGCTAGATTGTAAGCTTGTGAGCTGTGCCCTCTTACCTCTTTGTCTGTGTCTGTTACAGCCCAGCCTGCTTTTATTATCTTTGTCCCCAATTTAAATAAATATTGATGATGATCCACTGTCTCACTGCAGTTGGATGTCCCAGCGCTACATAAAGCTAGATCATACTTGCCAATTCCCTCAGAACATCTGGGAGACACCCGAATCTCAGGTGGCTCTCCATGTTGCCCAGAAGGGTGGGCAAGTTTACTGCAGCCTCCTACTTCCCGGTAATCATAGCATTTATATAGCAGGCTGAAGGGCCAAAATTACATGCATCACACTCCTGCACCACTTACTTAGCTGTGCTGTGCATACTCGTATGAGTGCCAGCATGAATCTGTTCCCACTTGACTGTGCTCATCCTTTTTCCCTAAATAAGTTAGCGTATATTGACAGTGAAAATATAAAATGGAACAGACTATTAATTTGTGCAACGCAGAGGCTCCCAAACACGGTCCTCAAGGCTCCCCAACAGTTCAGGTTTTAGAGATACCCATGGTTGAGCACAGGTGGTTAAATCAAATTCACTAAAATACTAATTAAGTCACCTGTGCTCAGCCATGGATATCTCTGAAACCTGAACTGTTGAGGAGCCTTGAGGACCCCGTTTGGAAACCTCTGGTGTAGCAGGTTCCAGCAGTTTGTATCATTTCACTTTTTGTGCATACAGTACCCCAGTATGTAGATGCATTCCTTCTACTGCCTATTTCAGTCCTCAGCAGTCTACTCCTTGTCAATGACATTTCCCTGGATAAGGAGAACTGGTGGAAATAGGACACAGTTCCCTTATTTTCGGGAAATAAGCTACTCACCTAGGGATATTGTAGAATCATATTACTCTATTGTGTGGTAAGCTGATTGTTCCTATTAAAAATTTATTTTCTGTTGCTGAAGATAAAATGGTATTTCTGTTCATCCTTCCCACTGGTGAAAAGAAGCTGCATATTAATGATATTGCCATTTAGAAGTTGTTTTTTCTGTTTTGTATTCTGGCTGATGCTAATAAGGAAATACATATATTTATTTCAACAAGTGCACAGACTCTGAAAGTTTCACTATTACATAATCCAAGATCAGATGCAATTTTCCAAAAATCAGATACGGGTACAGTAGTACATCTTTCGGGGTCTCTCAAACCCAATATTGCATCTGCCTATGAAAAGTAAAACAAAACCCTTGAGCGTTCTTGTTATAAATTAAGAGAACACAAAACAGTTTTTACATTTTCCAGCAGATACCACTATTTTACTCTTTATACTCTGAGCATTGCAGAAAAGTAAAAAATGCTTTGTATACCATCTGGAGAGCAACAGTTATGGAAACTATGACTCTCTAACTACAAGTATTTGCTGAGATTTGTAGTTCCTAAACAGCACACCTGCAGTAATCATTAAAGTTTTAAAATGAACCTTAATACTGATTTGAACTGAGTGCTGACATTAGAGCTATCAATAGTGGTTAGAATTTGAATGCTGACTGCATATGATTAGCTTAGCAGCTATTGAATATGCAATTTTGTATGTGGTTGTTCACATTTTCAAAATCACACATAAAATCGATAAAAAAGTGTAGTTTTGAGAAATCCACTTCACCAAATTTGCACATGTGCCGACATGTATTGTACCACATATCTGTTTTCCAGCTGTGTTTGCCCATATATAATACAAACCTGTTCCCACAAATAATACTAGCCATGTGACTTAACACATAAACAAGCTGTGTGCCCTAGACTATTGAACCAGCCTGTGACCCATACACTGCACAATTTATGTATGAGGGTAGTTTAATAAATAAGGTAACAAGACCTCTCATTGCGTAAATTTATTCAACTCGTACATATTTGTATAATCCAGTGATTGTGCTGAGCAGTGGGTCCCTATTATGGTGGGAGGTAAGGGCTGGCAGCAGTTGGACAGTGCTGGGGGCAGGTAGCAGCTGGGGTAAAGGGGGTTAAGGTCAAGCAGCAGTTGGGGTAAAGGTAGGAATAAGTTGGAGTAGAGCTTGGTTTAGAGGTGAGTAAAGGCAGGTAGAGCTAGGGGTAGGGAGGAGATAAGTTCAGACAGCAGTTGCGACAGTGCTAGTAGAGTGAGGGTAAGTGTAGATGGCAATGTGTGCGCAGTGGGCATCTGTGCAATATGTATGTGTACAGTGGGTATGTGTTCAGTATGTATGTGTACAGTGGGTATGTGTGCAGTGGGTATGTGTGCAGTATGTACGTCTGCAGTGGGTATGTGTTCAGTATGTATGTGTGCAGTGGACCTGAGGTCTACTAGGGCGCTCTCCACCCCCCCCATCCCCCTGACAGGGCCCCTGTAACTGACTTTCACAGTGCTCCTAAACCCAGGAGCTGCACAGTTTCCCTACACCCAGGGGCTGCACAGTGCCCCTATACCCAGGAGCTGCACAGTGCCCCTGCACCCAGGAGCTGCACAGTGGCCCTACACCCAGGAGCTGCACAGTTCCCCCCACCCCCTGCAAACTCACACACAAACACCTCCCCCCTCCTCTCTGTCACACTCACACCCGGGTCTTGTACTTACCAGGAGCTGCCTTTTCCTTAGTGCCTGAGTAGTGTGTGGCATCCCAGTGACAGGAGGTGGCAGTGTGATCCCCTCATAGTAGCAGCAGCGCTGCCCTCCCCTTCAGAGCCCAGAGGAGCTGTGGAAATGTGGGAGAGAAATACAGGGGCAGTCTGCAGGCTCGGGATAAATGGCAGCCCCGCCTCCCTCAAGGCAGTAGGGGCTGACCATAATCAGAGATCCGTGAGGAGACAAACGAGTGAACCCGGCAGCATCACATGACCAGGAGGCAGAGGTCTCAGACGGCTATTGAATAAGGAGATGCTGTTGGTCTCAGTGATTGGTTGGGGACGCGAGGACTGGAGACGCTGAAGATGTTATTGACCGGCTGCAACACAATGCGTCCTGCGGGACCCGGTCATTTTTAAAATGAGAATCTCTGAACGCCTGTAGCACGTATATATGCGCTATAGCCTGTATTTTGTGATCACTGTAATCAATAGTATGGCCTTGGTACAGATTATTTTTCCACATAGTCCCCATACTTGTCTAAGCATTTGTTCCTACAGTACACCAAGGCATCTATTCCGGGATAGAAGCAATCAGTGATGGCTTGCTGAACTTCACCGTTGGTTGCGAATCGCCTTCCACCCAGTTGCTTCTTCAATGGTCCAAAGAGATGGAAATCACTCAGAATCAGACCTTCAATGCGGAACAAATTGTCATCTATGGTGGACGCGCTTGGCCGGTCGGCTCACTGCTCATCTTGAACATCTGTCCTGCCATTATCAAAGGCAGTGCAAGTTGGTGATGAACTGCAGCTGCTGGTGTGCCCTTTAGATGCAGAAATCTGATCACACTGCGCACCTCAATGTTTGACCATGTTTCCACCAGCCCCGCCATCTTACAACTGATATTGGAACAGTATGACTGATATGAGCCATAGTCTAATGGCTGTTAAGGGAAGCAGTGGTCTACCTCCTCTGGCCTAGCAGGAACATTACACATGTGAGTGGTCTTGTTACCTTACTTATTGAACCACCCTCATACAGTACTTACATGTTTTTGTATCAGCCTGTTTACTGTATCATGTGATAACTTGCCTATCCTCCCGGAATGGCCAGGGGGCCATTGTTCTGCACTATCATTAATTCAGCAGTATTCACAGCGCTCTGTATAATTGTACTATTAATTACAGTGGCAGGAGCCACATTTATACAAAGAAACCCTAGTTACCAAATTGCAAATGTTGGAGTCATATGGTATTGCATCTATTCAGAGAGAGAGAGAGAGATTACTCCAGACCATCCAGAAATCCAAGAGGCGGTTGAAGTAAGACAGAAAATGTCAGGTCAAGCCAGAAGACTCCAGGATGTGTAAGCCCTGATGGCAGGGGGGCTTTTGCTTGCTGCAGGTAAAGAACGGTGAGAGTCAAGTACTGTAGCCAGCATAGTCAAGAGGCAAGAGAGGATCAGGAGCTTGGCAGCCGAGGAGTGGTGCTGGCTGGCTCCAAGGGTAGTCCTCAGTGCCCACCAAGGTCTGCAGAGGGGGGGAGAGGTCTGGTGGGACACCCTTTCCATTACCACTCTAGAAAACCAAGGTGTCGATGCCTGTGGCCCACTGGGAGAGATAGATAGATAGAATGTATCTGTCAGAGTTAAAAACTCTTATTTTTTTATTTCTGGTAATGACTTGCAGTGTCCATTGTATATGCTATAACTCCAATTGTTTCCTATAGTTTTGCCCCTGTCCACTAGTTTAATGTTCAAGAATTTATGTTGCCTGTTCAGACCCTTTGCCAAACTCTGTTCATCTTTCTTTGTACACTATTTAACCACTGCTGAATGGGGTGGCCAGACTGAACTCTGAATAAAATATTGATTCTTGCGCAAGGTTAGACATTTAAATAGTGTCCATAGCCAGTGGCATAAGTTCATCCCAGACGCCTGGAGGCAAGTGATAATTTGGTGCCACAGCCGCTGACATTGTAATGTAGTATTTCACATGTATGCTGCATATCATTTTAATCTGCAGAAGCTGCTTATGTCCTATTTGCATTGCTGGGAAATATTTGCACGAAAAGATGCTCAGCTTTACCGATCGATAGACGGAGGAGGCAGCTGATGGTCTGACACGGAGCTCTCCACTAGTGTATGGTTGCTTCTCAGGTGCCGGGAACAGGTGCCATGTATTGGTACATCTGGGTACATAGTTACAACCCTAAGTGTTGTGAATATATTGTGGGAAATGGAGAAGGTGCCCCTTCAGTGCTGGTGCCCAGTGGCAGGCGCCTCCATTGTCTCCTATAGTTTTGCCCCTGTCCACAGCATTCCATATATTATATTTCACCTACTGCAGCTACTGTATTTAAGAAGTTATCACCCTGTAAGTAGAAACGCCAAGTAATTTGTCTTGCCAGTGCAACCACCATCATTAGTATTGGCACTTGCAAAATACACCAGAAACAGGCTTTCCTTTCCCATACGTATGACTTAGAGTTGCACAGAGCACTAAATACAACCTATGACATTCCCATGACACATACAAGGCAAGGCAGTTCCGTGTGCTCGCATTGTTGCTGCCCAGTTACCACCTTAAAATGTGCAATTTCATGGAAAGACAGATCCGGCCAAGTTCCATATGACTCAGTATAGTACGGATATACGCAATAGTGCATACATTTGCATTTGCACATATTCTGTAAGCAAAAATGAACCGTTTGCGTCCATCCACATGGTTGACATGGTGACTGTCAACATTCACAGTGTCAACATTCTGGCAATGTCGACACTATGTCAATGTCAATATTGTGAATGACGACATTTGACATGTCAACCTCATGTCCATGTCGACATTCTGAATGTTCACTTTCTGAACATGTTGACATTCTAGTTTCGGCATCCTGAATATTGAAATTCTGAATGTCGACAAATTCTACTACACCCCTCAGGGGGACTTTCTTGGGTTGTATAGAGAAATCATTTTAAAGAAAATATACTTTTTTTATGTTGCCCTTACAAGGAGGTGCAATTCAAAAGTTTTAAACATCTATAACTAGAGCATCCATCCTGCTAAGCTCAATGTAGCGGGACTCTCCCTCAGGTAGCTTTAACAAGCTTGTTCAATGATACAGTACACTGCATCTCCTCAAAATCTAATTTCTCTTTGCTTAAATTGATGGAGGACAAAAAAACCCCCAGAAATTATGTGAAAACGAGTCTTGCGCATGTGCAGCCCCCGAAACATCAAAGATGTACGTTCAGGGACGGCTCGAACAGGGCGCACCCCTCCCAACCATTCCCAATTTCAGCGGGACAGTCCCGTTTTTTAAGGGACTGCCCCGCTGTTCTACCCGCGGGCCGAAGTGTCCTGCGGATGGTCTGCGGCGGTGGTGGACCCCGGAGAAGAGAATGAGCGTGGCATCCTTTCAGTGCAAGAAGAGAGCTGGGAGCAGCTACTGATGGAGTGCTGGCCTGACGTTAAACGGGAGGCGTGCCATACGGGCACGCCCCCACATAACGTCATTTTAGGGGGGTCTATGGTAATTAGACCACACACCCATTTTTGGTCGCCTCAGTCCCGTTCTGCACAGGGAGCGGCTCCCCCTGGAGTCGGCCCTGTGTACGTTCCTCATTGGATGTATGTACATCTCTGAAACAGGCCCTTAGTCTTCTATGTTGTGTGCTGAGTTATCACAGTTTACCTAGGAATCTGCAAAAGTTATGGTTACTACTCAGGTATGTTATTTTTGTGAATTGCAAGGTATCAGTCCATCTTTTCCCTACAGATGTGTCCTCATATAATCAGTCTCAATACACCATGTGGCGTGGGATTGGCGGCGTGACTGGGCCACACAGAACGGAGTACTTAGTGACCTTTTCTTTAAATTTTGTATCTTATTGGCATTGCATATACAGACAAGTGTACTAGAGACACTGGGCTTGCAAGTTTAACTGCACAGGAATTAGTTTTAAACACGTACAAAGTCGCAGATGAAGCACAACAGAACTTGGAGTGAGAAAAAGCTGCAACCGCTGCATCATATCACTTTCTATAAAGATTCACTCTCATTTACACAGATGAACAAATGGCGTACATCAAATTGATCGAATAAGACGATTGGGACCAGTTGCGGCGAGTGGGGCTGTTTGACGCAACTGAAGCCACAGTGTATGAGGTCACATCTGTATCACACTGTGTAATTTACTTGTTGTAAATTAATTTCATTATAAAATCATCAGACTATTATATTCAGTATTAATAGTAGTACTAGCAACATTGGCACTAGTACTACTAGTAATTCAATGGCTTCTACTAGTGGAAACAAAGTTCATGTTGGAAGAAGTAAGTTTAAGCGAGGCCATTCCAAATCACATAAATCTTGCTCAATGTCAAATACAACATCAGATTGTGGTGATGTGACTGGCAGTGGAAATGTCATTGATGAATGCAGTGATACTGTATGCCAAAAGAAGGAAAGCTACCATCCCATACTCCACAGAAGTGGCAAAGAAAGGCTCATGACCACCTTTGCTCCACATGATACTAATAGAAGCAAGCCCAGGTCAAAAGTGGGTGGCCAGCACAATCATGCATCTCCTGCAACTTCCCAAGCACTAGCTTCTTGCTTTAAAGGTGGGATGTATTAACCCCAAAAACGCAGTAAAACCTCCAAAAAAATTCCAGATTTTTTAGAGGTTTGCTGCAATGCATATATGCATTAAAGTGGTCCACAGCAGATATATGAGACTGCAGTCTCCATAGGATTCTATAGGCTGCATTGTGCCGGTATGCATCAAGCTCTGGAAAGTGTAACTTTCCGAAGCTTGTGCCCGATAAGCAATGACTTCTATAGATGGTGTTGCCTATAGAAATCTATGGGCTCCTTCCTTCACAAATCCCCTCAGAGGGTTCCGGGAGGTTTTTTTCACGCTCCTCCAGAGCAAGAGTGATTTTTCCTGAAAACTTTAATTTTAGGAAAAATCAGTGGGACTTGCTCTGGCACCCCGGCGGCACCACCCGTTAGGACTAATTAAGTAAATGGAAGTTTCCAATTAGCTTAATTAGTCCATACTTACCTTCGGCAGTACTGTCTTCTTCATCCAGCGTCGGGAGCCGGCTCTTCTACAGCAGGGTGAGTATGTCAGTGTGTGTGTTGTTGTAAGTGTGTATAAGTGCGTGTTTGTGTGTATGAGTGCGTGTGTGTGTGACTCCCAGTGCCAATGTGCCCCCCCAGTGTCCGTGTGGCCCCCGGAATGGGTGCTGGGAGAACTACATCTCCCAGCAGCCCTTGCCCCTACCACCAGCCCCTGGAGCCTCCAAGGAGCCCCCGGGACTACCAGCAGCCCCCTCTCCAGTAAGAAGAGAGAGGGGAAGCCACCAGGGGCCGTGGAGACCACCGGAGACCCCCGGCCAGGTAGGTGAAGAATTTATTTACTTTTTTATTTACGCATCGCGGGGTTTTCAGAGCTGAAAACCCCACTACCACTATTTTTTTAATTGAATACCGCTGTGTTCCTAAAATGGGCGCGAAGGGTGCAAGGTTTTCTCCTCGCTAAACCTCGTGCCCAATTGTATATGCCCCTAGGTGTATTACTAGTTGTGTGACTGGCGTCACCTCCAAAACAGACATATCCATAACTGAATCTAATAACACTGAGGCTGAAGAACAAGGGTGTCCATGAGAGGCATGTGTGTCACACAGATCACATTTTGAAGTTCTGAGCAGCATCCTCCTACAATTTCTAAATCATCTGCAAATGTGAGGATCAGTAGTATTGACGAAGACAAAGAAATATTATGGAAATTTAAATGCTGTTCATCTGCAACAGGACGATGGCAATATTTGTGTATTTGTAATATTTAGGGCTTCCGGGGGGACTTAGGGCTAGGCACCCCACTGGGAGGGTTAGGTTTAGGCTAGGGGAAAGGAAGGGTTAGGGTTAGGCACCCTTGGGAGGAGGTTAGGGTTAGGCATCCCCCCGGTAGACTTAGGTTTAGGCTGCAGGGAAGGAGGGGTTAGGTTTAGGCACTTAGGGGGGGTTTAGGGTTAGGCACCCCTAAGGGAGGGTTAGGGTTAGGGGGTGGAATTAGGTTAGAACATACCTTTTGACGATCAGGATTTTCACCCTTGCCGGGCTGTCGCTGTCGGCCGCTGTAGGCCGGTGGTAATACCTACTACACCCATTGGAGGTTATCTACCAAATTCCAAGCTACTAAAACCATTTGAAAGCATAACAAACAAAGTGAGTTCTGACACTGCCAGAGTAAAGTCATACCCCTAATTAAACTACTCAAAATGCATTTAGAGAAACTAAAGAAGTTTATGATGAAAGCAAGATATTCTGCAAATTATGTTGACATAGTAGATCAATGTCTTCATTCTATTTCCAATGACCTACGGGTGTGCAAAATCTTGCAAAATTATGACTACATTTTGTCAACCATACTTGATCCTAAGTTTAAATCCTATCTCATGTCTTTTTTTTCAAAATGACCCAGATCTTAATACATATAAAGAGATCCTTGTAAGAAAGTTGATGGACCAAGTCTCAAGTGCCACATTGTCTGCTTCAGTTCCTACAAGTATTGCTGTTAGTAGTAGTTATAATAATGCCACAAAAAAAATTGTTTCACAGAAATTGACAGACGATGAATTGAAAGGTTGTTATTATATTATTGAACTTTGTTAAATGGAACATCACAGAACAGATAACACAACTTATTACATATCTTCAAATGGTAAAACTAAATTCTGCACTTGCACACCAGCTTGGTTAGTCATTTCAGCCTGCCAATTCCCTTCTGCATGTCCTTCTGCTGCATGCATATTGACATAGTAAAGCAGTTATTAGTAGCATGCTGAATTTCACATACACAAATTTTGATACTTTAACTCCAATGTTTTTAACAATACATTATTTTCTTTTTTCTAAATAAGTAGAAAACTACATTGTAAAGGTAAGAGTACCCAATAAAGTAACAACAAAAGATGAGTGAAATTTTGAATACAGTTCCGTGGAATATTCATTTAATTCTGTATTTTGGCATGACATTTTTAAATTTCTTTGGTAGAATTTGGTTGTAATTTTCTGTGCAAAATTCCCCTTCTTACTTTGTTTCTTTTTATCATACTCCAATCCAGTGGCAGACTGGAGCATGAAGGGCCCACAGGGGATAATAGAGGCCCACAAAGGGGTGTGGCCAGTCACTGTAGGGGTGTGTGGCCAACTATACTGGGAAAAAGTGTTGTTATAGATATATATATATATATATATATATATATCTATCTATATATATATATATATATATATATAGGCAGGGTTGCTCCGGCACTCACAGGACTTGTGTAGTTAAATAAAAAAGATTGGTGAAACAACTCCTAACACTCCTTGTCATCTACGTTTCAGTTTATTCAAACTTTCGTCAGGACAAGAGTAAATTGAAATACATCTTACCTTTATAGAATCACCCAGTGTGTGTACTCCCGCATCCCTCACAGACCCCGTAGGGCTCCCATGACGTCGTTAGATGCGACATGTGCCAGCTGTGCTGTCCATGATCCCCCGCGGGCTGCACATTAATGTGCAGCCCATTGGGGATCATGGACAGCATGGCTGGCGTGCTTCGCATCTGGTGACGTCATGTGAGTGGTAGTGGTGACTATGCAGGGGTCAGGGAGGTAGTGCAGATAAGTAGTGGTGAGTATGCAGGGGTCAAGAAGGTAGTGCAGAGAGATAGCTTTTGGTAAGGAGGGGTCTGGGCGGTAGTGCTGATATTTAGTGGTGAGTATGGAGGGGTCAGGGAGGTAGTGGTACGGTAAGCATGGAGAAGTCAGAGAGGTAGTGATGAGCTGCCCAGTAACTCTTGCAATGCTGGTCAGTTGTGGGTAAATGAGACCACTACGCATGTACTAACATTATACCACACTGTAGTGTCCTCCATATTATACCCTACTGTAGTGCATCTACATTATACCACACGGCAGTGCCCACAAATTATGCCACACTGTAGTGCTCACACATTATACCACACTGTTGTGCCTACATTATGCCACACTGTAGTACATCCACATTATGCCACTCTGTAGTGCTCCACACATTATGCAACACTGTAGTGTGCACACATTAAGCCACACTATAGTGTCCACACACATTATGTCACACCATTGAGCCCACACACATTATACAACACTGTAGTGCCCACACATTATGCCACAGTGTACTCACCAGAAGCATCAGCAGCCGGCAGAGTAGCGTTCACAGGCAGCCTCAATGATTCACTCCCATGATTGATGCTGATCTTCATAGGTCAGAGGAGCATGTGATGGGCTCCTCCTGCAGAGACTACTAGGATTTATTACCCAGTAGTGCACTAGTGCTGAGAGAACTGTAGCCCTGTCCTTTGTGTATAGCTGGCAGCTGGGACAGTTAGGGCCTTTATGACTGCAAAATGTATTATATATGTAATTAGTAATGTTGGAGTTGTGCACTTATAGCATATAATCACAATCTTGAAAACTAAAACTACAATACAAGAGATAATTTTGATAGACTTTCCTTAAGTGCCTATCAACTTCATGTACAATATCATGTATGATATTTTGCAAATTAAGAGAACATATAGGAATGGACAAGTATGGCAAGCATTATACCAATATCCAGTCTCTTAATTTATGGTTTAAAGTAGGTCTACAGTCCCCAAAAGTTAATATACCATTTGAACATAAATCCGTTAATGGCAGCTTATCAATTGTGATCACTTGTGTTGGTTAACCAGGGCACATGCAGGAATTAGATAGCAATCATTGTATTAACAGCAGTCTCATAATAGCTTGCATATTATAGTCGGTTGTGCATGAATCACTGAGAACCTGTGCAGCGATTATTATAACCACATGCATTGATTAAATAACAGTCACTGTGTTAGCAGCAATCTTTATGGTTAGTTGCATTAGTTACTGAAACCATAAGCACATGCAGGAATTCAATAGCATTCACTGTGTTAGGAGCAGTCTCAAAGTAATTTGCAGATTATAGTCAGATATATGAATCACTGTTGCAAGAAAAAGGAGATGGGGAGTCAGGGACAGGAGGATGCAAGAAGCCGGGGATTAGAAGTGAAAGGAAGCTGTGGAACAGGACAAGGAGGTAAGGAGCTGGGTATTTGAGGTAGAGGGGAGCCAGTGGACAGGACAAGGAGGTGGGGTGTGGGTATAAGCAGTGGAGGGAAGCTGGGAACAGAAGGAGGAGGAGGGCCATTGAACATGAGGAATAGGGAAGCTGTGGGATAGGAGAATGAGGTGGGCAGCTGGGTATTAGTGGTGAAGGGGAGCCAGGGACAGGATGAGGAGGGAACCATGGGACAGGAGTAGTAGGGGAGCTGTGGGACAGGAGGAGGGGAGCTGTGGGACAGGAGGAGGAGGGGAGCCATGGGACAGGAGTAGAGGACCTGTTGAATAGGAGAAGGAGACAGGGTGCTGGGTATTTGACATGGAGGGGAGCCGGTGACAGGAGTAGGGAATCCGGGGATTAGTGATAGAAAGCAGGGGACTGCAGGGGCAGTCGTGCCACGGTGCTGGCATATCCTCAATCCAAGCTATTTAGTAACTGAGGCTGGCTGACACTGAAAAAATGAAGGTGGCAACAGTCGCACTGCCCTAAGAAAGCAGGCAGGGGAGGAGGAAGGAATAGAGAGGGGATGGGGCCATGCATCTGCACTGAATATGTAGAAAGTGAACTTCATGGCTGGGCACTGACTCTGGCATTAGACAGTGCGGCACAGCCCATGCTGTAACACTGCAGGTACCCGCAGCCGGCCCAAGGTGCTGAAAGGTTATGCTTTTGAGGGGGGACCCCACGTCATTTAAAAAAAAAATTAACCCTATTTTGGCTTAATTACAGGGAGAAATATGCACGTTTCTCACTGATCTGTGCATGATTCTGCTGAAAATGCTGCTCAGGAGGTTGTCTATTTAAAACTTCTATTTTGGAACGAGTTAGCTTAAATTACACCCGTGATTATATTAACGATTCTTAGTAAATTCCCATGTTGTATTCCTGTCTCTGGAAAGTACCTTCAATTTTGGCCAATGGTGTATTTATTTCTATTTATGTTTCGCCTGTGTTTTGCAGAGAGTTTCATAATTTCTCTCCCGAGTTTGCCTTTATTATTATTATTATTATTATTATCCTTTATTTATATGGCGCCACAAGGGTTTGCTAGTTTTAAAAAATGGCCAAACACAACCGTGATTGCAATCTTAAACCAACACGATTCTTAGTAAATTTACCCTTAATTCTATATAATCTGTAGTTATTTTTCGAGAACATGTTAAGAAATGTTTCAGCTGACTTTTCAGCACCTTGTACCAATAGATAAATGCTGCTTCAGAGCTATACGTGTCCGTATTTTTCCATTAAATATCATATGTAAATTCTAAAGGCATAAAACAGCCTGGCACCTCACAACGCTTCAGTCTCACCTTGTACTGGAACAAATACACACTGCACCAACACTCTCTGCATCTAATATTCTATTACTCATCAATGAAGTTGAGTGTAAATAATTATTTTACCCTTTCATTGTATTATTGGAATATTGCAAACCAATAAATGCTTTGTCTAGAACAAATGGCGCTGCAAGCAATATTCCATTAGTAAGTGGTTTTAGGAGTGTACAGAGGCACAACTGAAGGTATAATATAGCTCCCAATCAACACCAGGTCCTACCCATAAATAACCAAAAATGAACTATAAAATTAATTATACAATAACAAATGTGGTACAGGTTGAGTCTCCCATATCCAAAATGCTTGGAACCAGGGGTATTTTGGATATCGGAATATTCCGTGTTTTGGAATATTTGCATATCATAATGAAATATCTTGGGAAAGGGACCCAAATCTAAACACAGAATGCATTTATGTGTTATATACACTTTATGCACACAGCCTGCAGGTAACTTTATACAATATTTGTAATAAATTTGTGGCTCAAACAAAGTTTGTGTACATACATGAAATTCATGTATGTTTTATATACACCCTATACACAAAGCCTGAAGGTAATTTTATACAATATTTTTAATAATTTTATGCCTTAAACAAAGTTTGTGTACATTGAACCATCAAAAAGCAAAAGTTTCACTATCTCAGTCATGTTAAAATAATTCTGTATTTCGGAATATTCCTTATTTCAGAATATTTGCATATGGGAGACTCAACCTGTACTAATCAAAGGCACATTTATGTTAATAAACTGTGTTAATTTTCTTTGCAGTGCAGTAGGTCCAGTGTATTTCACTAGTGCCTACAATACAGAAAAAAACAGAATAGGCATAGGGCCTGATTCTGATGTGGATGGTATTGCACAGCCGCAGCGAAGCGGCTGTACAAACTGTACAACTCAAATGCAAATGTAGAAGGAGGTGTCTTTAGGATATAGAGGCCTGTAGGAGGCCTGCGTGCATCTGCGATGCGAGTGCTGTGTTCTGACGTTGTAGCATGGGATCACCATCGCGACCATCACATCGTCGCAGCCCTTGGCCAGTCTGCACCAGCCTATGCTGACGCAGACTGGTCATCAGAACTGGTCAGTTGGGAGCAGATAGTCTATGTCCAACGACGCAGACCCTGGACTCAGCACGTCTGCAAATTGGGGTGACACACCCCAATTTTGTAGAACGAGCCTGGTCTCCACCCCCCCCAAACACCGCAGCATGTCAACCATGCTGTGGTTAAAGAGGGACTGTGAGCAATCAAGCAGTACCTATTCTTTACATGCGCAGAAAACATTGGCTTTGTACGTAGCCTTCAGGCTTTCGTACAAATCTGAATCAGGCCAATATTGTGATACAGTCTTTAAAATTCGTCAACATAAACATTTAAATGTATGAACAATTTGAATACAGGCACCAGAAAATATTCAACATCAAAGCTGGTAGAAGCGAGGCAGACAAAATCAACTCATGCTCTGGATCTAGAAGGGTAGTGCCACTGTATACATTGCGCCAATTGAGCTGCTAAATAATATTAATAATATTTTTGACAAAGTGTGATGCTGGAGAGAATCAAACCTGACACTGGGGGCTCAATCCAATTAACCACTAAAGGGGCACATTGCTGTTGCAACTGCCTAGAAATGCCGGCAACAGCACCGCAATTTGTCCACCTCACGGCCTGATCCCATCCGGGATGAATGAATGCAGGATGGTTTGTATAAAGAATCATAAAGTTCTTGGGAGGAACAATACTTGGGAGAGTTTGGAATAGGTTAAGAAAGCGGGGAAGGTCAATCATGAGGTCAGTTTTGACTGCAGAGAGTAGGGGACAGTAGTTTGCTACATTTTTGGTTATAAATATGCCCAAATATTAAATTTTTTTGTGGTGCCTTTGGGAAATTAGCTGCAAGGAAGTTTTTAAGTGCAGGGAGGAGAGAAAAGTCAAGGCTCTCCAACTTATCCTGGTTCATTTTGAAATTAGAAAGTTGCTTGAAAATTCACAATTCTCTAATGAAGATCAGTAGTCATGTTAGGGATTTTATATAACTAAGAGGATATCGTCATAGTAAATGCAATTTTATGTTCACTAGAACCTAGACTTACACCTGAGTAATCTAAGTTTTGGCAAAACTTGGCAGCTAGAGGCTCAATGATGAGGGTGAAAATGAGGGGAGACAATGAGTATCCTTGGCGAGTGCCATTGTGGATGTCAAATGAGGAACATAGAGTGCCGTTGACTAGGACTGAATGTGAAGGGGTTATGATATATATAATTTGCCCCTCAAACTGTAAGCCTCCCCTGCCTTTGTCATAAAGGGCCAACCAACACAGTCTAAGGCATTTTCCACATCCAATGAAGTGATGTGGTTCTAGAGAGAGAACCCTCCTGGTTTTTTATTAGCTTGATGGAATGAAGCTGACCTAAACTTGGTGGACCAGCTGATGGAGCCTGGAGTTGAATCTAGTTGCTAAAAGTTTAGCAACATTTTTAAGTTGACATTCAGTAGAGAAAATTGACTGTATCTTCCACATAAGGAAGGGTCCTTCCCTCCTTGTTAAAATGGTGATAGTGGCTGTTGTGGTGGCTGAACCAAAAGTAAATCCATCACGTATAGCATTAAACAGCACTGTGAGCTTAGTGAAGAGGATATTACTAATTCTGCTATACTAAGGTCCTGGAAAACCCTCTGGTCCATGTGCCGAGACTGATTTCATGAACTTGATTGCTGACAACAGAAACGGCGGCCATCAAGTGATTTGATCACTTCCAGGGTTAGTCGCAGGTGAGAAGTCTTGCATCCCAGAGCATAGCTTCTGAGGTGAGAGGGAGGAAGGGGAAAGGTTATAGAGAGAGCTATAACAGGATTGGAATATAGCAGCAATTTTGATGGGTTCATAGGTCAAACTGCCAGAGGGGTCTTGAATCTACTTACAGTATAGTGTTGCAAGAAAAATTCTGACGGAGACACCAAGTTAGAATGATGTCGGCTTTTTCATTTATTCATAAAACCTTTATTTCCCCCATCTCAGAGCCTTTGCCCTGAAATCACGTTAACCTGACCCCGTTAGGAATTAGATTTTGCAAGGAGGAATCAAAAGGAGTGGCCTGATGCTGAGGGGTAAATTTACTAAAGTGAGAGTTTTAAAAGTGAGTTTTAAAAGAGATGTTGCCCATAGCAACCAATCAGATTCTAGCTATTATCTTCTAGAAGGTGCTAGTTAAATGTTAAGTAGAATCTTATTGGTTGCTATGGGCAACATCTCTTCTAAACTCACTTATAAAAACTCTTACTTTAGTAAGTTTACCCCTGAGTCCTGACGGTTAATATTTATTCTTCAAGAGAGAGTATAAGGTCCAATGCAGATTGAGTCCTAGCAGTGGTAATATAGTCAGAAGTACAGAAAACTGAAAGTACTCAGAAAGAATGTCTAAGACATTAGACTATATCATGGGAGTCAGCGGCAGGAACTCATCTAGACTCATACAAAACTACTTAGGGGTGTAATAAGTCAATAAAAATCAAGGTGGCAGCGTGTTTGGTTGGAAGGGAACAATATTGGAGAACACAATGGGAGAGAAAAGTAGCAATAAAAAGAAATTCTACACAAGAGTAAGGGGAGCAGAGTAGAAAGTATACTTGACCAGTCACCAGGCATTGACCAGGGAATGTGGTGAATTGCTGGGTTGATGTAGAGGACAGATCTTTAGGGGGAGTCCAACTCTTGAACTAGACCTATCAAGTTGAGGGTCCAAAGACATGTTAAAATCCCACATAAAATCAAATGACCTTTCAAATAAAGATTAATTTGCTTGAAAAGAGATGCAAGAAAGGGAGTTGTATTTGGAGCATACTGTATGCAGTGATCATGGAGATCTGAGAGGAACCAAGGGTGCCCACATCTATAAGAAATATCCTCTCTGGGTCCAAGTATATATGAGAGACAGTAAAGGGGACAAGTTATAAATCAAAACACCTTTACATTTAGAGGCCGTCAAAGAGCAAAATATCTGGGTGTACAATTTATTTGAAAAGAATATGCGTCTCTTGAAGGAAGATGATATTGTAGAGACCTCACTTAAGGGAGACTAATAAAGTAGATCTCTTTTTGGGCAAATACTGTAAGACCATTCACATTAACGAACAGTAATTACAGAGGCATAGCAACCAACTTGAGCTCACCTGAGCTCCTGACCAAGTGCTGGAAGGAGGGGTGGAATCCACCAGAGCCTCACCAATGCAAACCATCTGAAGGAGCACTACACGAGAGGCATGAAGGAAATTGAGAGTGAAAAAAAGGAGAGTAGGGGTAACAAACACGGTCAAAATAGCCGGGATAGAATAATCACCAAGAAACTCACAAGAAACAAGATTTAGGATTTAGCTAACACAACAAGGGAGAGGGATGAATGGAAGGGAAGGTAGAACAGTAAAACAAAGCATGAGAGTAGGAGGGGGGTAGAAAGGGCCAGGAACTTGCATCTCAAATTAGAGAAGCTAACACAGTCAGAAGCTCTGGTAGAGAAATAAAATAACCCACTGAGGAGAACAGGAAAAAAGAAACAATTCTAGGTACATTATACAACATTAGTAAAGCTATCACATATAGTAAGGTCTACTGAGGTGAAAGATCTGGGAGATCAGACAACATCTCACAAAAGTGCCAGCAGCAAAACAATAGGGCTGGGATGTACTAAAGCTGAAAATGCAGTAAAACCCCAGAAACTACGTTTTTACCACATTTTCCATATGTGTTATGCACCAGAACTTCAGGTGACGTTAGCCAATAGAAGCCTATGGGCTTCTTACCGGGACGCTTACCCTGAGAGGGATCCGATCGGATCCCTCCCGTCTACACCCTCGGCCAGCGGAGAAGGACTCCAGAGGGACTTCTGGGTGTTAAACCCAGAAGTTCCTCTGTCCGGGGGCATCTCAAAGGACAGCTCATATCGGGAGAGCTGTCCATTGCGATGTAAATCGCATTTCTAGTTACATACCGCTACCGCAGTAATCAACTGCTGTATGTACCCGAAGAGAGGCGGGATGTACCATTAAAAACAACAGTATAAATTATGAAGTGGGTGTGGAACTTGGCAGTATCAGATAAGTTATGGTATAATTGTCAAGTGACTAACAATGAGATTAAGACAGTAAGCAATAGTTGAGATGTGGGTGTGTGCAGCTATCCTGCCAACATAAGTTAACAGACAAGAACAGAACAATAATATGTATCTAAACATCCCTCAGGGGCCCAATACTGGGCACAGTAGACAAAACACCATACAATGAGAACCATGAGACAATGGGCTGTATCTAGACAAGAGAGGATAGGTACAGTCTCACAGGAACAGTGTGATCCAGGTTAAGCCTTATTCCAATCAGGGGTACTTTCAGTAGCACTAGCTAGCTGCTTCTGATTGGTTGATTGCTTTTTGATCCCTCCCACTGCTTAATACATTAATGGTGCTCCTATTTTAAGTGAAGTCACTGCTATTTGCATTAAACAATTCATATTTCCATTTGGACTGAGGCAGGAAAAAAAGTTTGATTTTTAAAAGGCAGAGCAAAAGTTGTTTGCAATTAATTGTACTTTACTATGATAAATTAGACTGTGAGGTTCTGAATTTTTTGTGGACCCGGGGTGGTGATAAAAGCAAACACAGGAGCAGACTTAAATGAAAAAGTGGGGTTTTTAATAAGGGACTGAGAAGACATGGGAGGGTCAAACAAAAGTCCAGGTATAGCACTAAAGTGCACTTGATAACTGTTGTGAGGGTTAATGAACAAATGTCCAGGTAGTGACAGGCAGAACAGTCCAGTATAGGTATGGTGACCTAAAACAGAATGCAGGCTTGATGAGCTGTAAGTGAATGCAGGTTTGGTGAGCTGTAGCTGATGCAGACAGAGGTAGTGAAGTCCAGCTGGGAATGAAATGAAACAAGGTGCAGGGAAACAGCAGGTTCAGGTACTCAGGCAGGTAGAAAGGTATATGGAGGAGGTAGGGGAATCCAGCAGGGTTTGGAGCAGGTTAGGAAAAGCAGGCTTAGGCAATGAATCCAATAGACAGGTTTATGCACAGGAACACTCTCTCTCAGCTCTTGCAGAGAAACACGTTGCACTGGCAATGCAAGGGAGCTCTGAACTCCCTTAAATTCCCAGTGCTCAGCCATGACTGGTCAGAGAGGAGCATGTGACGCACCAGGATAGGGCAACTAGGTCACATGTCCGGAGGCAAGATGGCGGCGCCCATGCCAGAACGGAACAGAAGCACCACCAGGCCTAACCAGACCAGAGTGACAGTATGCCCCCACAGAACCACGCACAGCCAATGCTCCTCGCCAGGCACCACCACCACTGCCAGACGCCCCTCGCCATAGCGTCCTCACAGGTATTACCCGTCGACTACCATGCCGAGAAACCCTGGTCGTGACATAGACTTTTGCATCTATTAATATCCAGACACAATTCTTTCTTTTGTAAGTGACACTGCACTATATTATTATATTGTGTACAAAAATACTTACCTACTTTGATTATCTCCTCTCTGGGAGAAGAGAGGAGATGCAAGAGGACGATGATAGGGACAGAGCATTACTATTAGCATTAGGCCCTGTCCCCTTATGGGGAAATATCTGCAAATCACTCTATTATGAAAAGGGGGTGTGGCCAAATGATACAATTATCATAGAAATTGCCCCTGACTCCTTCCCACAGACTGCCAATACCAGCATTATTTTCCCCATCCTGCATTTTTTTGTTAAGGAAGTTAAAAGCACAAATGCACCCATTTCTAAATTATCACCATTATTATGTCTGCTGAATTCACTATATAGTCATACTGGAAAGCCACTATCGTATTCACTCTACTGCTTAGTCATAAGTTGCAATTGCTATTAATACATATATTAGATCTCCATCAGGATTCTGTACAGCTACAACATACTCTAGACATCCACTATCACAGTCACAATAAAGCCACAATGTATCTACTAAACAGCAGCACAGATGTTGTAATGGTTACAGTAGCATTACAGCTTCAAAGAGACTGAGGTCTTGACACTGATCCCACCACAGCCTGAACTATGTGGAGTTTATATGTTCTACCCGTTCTTACGTGGATTTCCTTAATCACCCCAAAAATATACTGATAGGTAAATTTCAACAACAAAAAGTGAATCCTAGTGTTTAAATGTGTGCATGTGGTAGGGAACATACACTGTAAGCTCCACTGGGGCAGGGACTGATGTGAATGGCCAAATATTCTTTGTAAAGTGCAGTGGAATATGGGCGCTCTCATCTGATGTCTGGCTGCTCCCTTAGTGCAAAATAATCGCTTAATTACCTAACTTTATATATAAATAACAACACAGAGGCAACACATATGGGGAAAAAAAGGTCAGCTTTATTTATATATAATAAAGTAACTGTCAAGAGGGAAAAGAGGTTGATAAAGTATAATGGCGAAGAAAGAATGACCCCACTAAGCAATATCACTGCATGAACTAAATCCACCCACACCTAGATGGGAGGCCTTCTTTAACCCATCACCTCAGCTCAAGGTATTCGCATTCCCAAAACAATGACAAGAAAGGCCCACCTAGAACGGTGATGCTGCTGACCCCATTAGGGCTGAATCAGCCTAAACTGTGTCGGGAGAGCACCTCAAGATCTAAAAGGAACATATTGACTGCTACTGTTCTTTTATGACACTAAAAAGCCGACACCAACAAACCAAATTAAGGGAGGGAAATTTATCCATCAGAAGAGGTTCACTCAAGATGGAGACTACTCTAGTCCACAAAATGTCCCTGAACACCCACCCCCTACAAACAGCTATAGGCTGGACTAGCCAACAAACCCACCTGCAACATACCTTCAAAGTAAATGTAACCCTTGCAGTACCTGGAGCAGCCACACACATACTTGGGGTTTATCATGTAAAACACAATACTTCTGTAATAGGGCAGTGCTATTACTAGCCGTGTCAACAGTCAGTCCGCTGATTGGCTAAGAGACAGAGTGCTCACAGCCAATCAGCGGCCTGCTATGTCCAGCTGGTACGGGTGTGGTTTGTAATTTTCTTACCCAAGGATGCCTACTGGAGAAGAACACCCTTTCAAGTGAAGCCCGGTGCTGGTTCTATAAATACTGGGGGTCCCTTATGCAAATTTGTATCCATATTTTTAGGATCAGGGCCAAATCCAAGAGCCCAGTGCTAGTTCATTAAAAATGAAAGACCCCTACACATTTTTTTCTTCTTATTTTTTTTAAACAGGGCCGGCTCAAAAAGCCCATGGATGGTTATGCTTGAGAGAGGGGACCCCATGTCATTTTTTTAAAACAATATTAACACTTTAAACTTTGTATAGTTTATATTAAACTGCCATCCTGTCTTCCCACTACTGTGCCACTCTGTTTCCTAGATGTGCTCCATTCTTTTGTAAACTGCCATGTGTTTGTGCCACTGCTCTGTCGCTTAGTTTACCTAGCCAGCTCACTGCAGCATTTGGGCAATATGTGTGAAAACAATACTGTGAGCTTTTAAGTGACTGGAAAGTAAAGTTATAGAGATTAATATTACAGTAGGAACAAAAATAGGTCCATATGACAGGATTTCAACTGTTTTTATAATTTTTATTTTTTTTTAAATCCAGTGATAGATTTTAAGTCGATCTCAATTGATTTTGTGTTTCTGGGGACAGATTACTTAAAAAATCATATAAAAAAATTGTCTGTTAGTAAATGCATGATTTAGCCCCAAAAAAACAACATTGATTTAGATAGATTTAAAATCGATTAAAATTGACTTTTATTAATTATACCCCGAGATGTGACGAATGCTTTGTGGGAGTGGTCAGTGCCATATGGGCGTGTACACCCCCTACACTATCAGCCCCAATGTCTCTCTAAATATGTAAAAGTATGATTTATGGCTGACCATCATCATGCTATCATGATTAGCCTATTTTTAAGTGGAGGCCTGGGGCTTTAGCTCCATCCACCCATTGTTAATCTGGCTCTGACTGCCCCAATTCACAGTGAAGGGTTATTATGATTTGTCTCTTTAAATAGTTGTCCCTGGAAATGATGCTATCTTCACTAATGACCCACTCTGCTGTCCATTTACTATTATTCAGTTTTCTGAATGCATGTCTTAATATCTATTCTAATTCTTTGCAATTGCTAAATTAATATTTATTTAAAATTAATTATTTTTTGTTTGAATTACACTAGTAAGTAATTAAGTAAGTATGTAAGTAAGTAATATGACTAGATTCTCTCAATCTGGTTTTTAATATACACAGCTGAGCACAGTTGTATGGGTAATAGTTTATGCATCCAGATGCAAAATTGAGCCAAAGTCCACCAACCAATGTTATCAAGAATATCCAACATGAAAATATATACAAGTATATAAGTTATATATAGCTAAAATCAGGTGCTATCAGGTGAGGTTTAGATCCAAATAGTAGCTGTCAATAGGGGACAGTCAATACCCACAAAACCTAGAAATATGAAGCAATAAATACAGCGCTCTCAATGAACCTTACAATAAGTCATATGAACTTAAATGATTCAGGTAAATAGTGAACGAATGAATGGGTGGAATGTATAAAATATAATAAGATATTTAATATAACAATAAAAAAATTAAACCACAATATTAGCACATAAAAATGCAAAAATGGCAGTCAAGGTGCACAATTTTCCATATGTAACTTGACATTCGGCAGCTCAAATCTGGCGGAACTATAGTATGAATTCTAGTATTCAAAATTGACTCCTCCTTAGCCAAACATAGCGCAGTTGGAAATGTTGGAAATGACCAATATGAAATTGATAAAATCCAAGGACATAGAAACAGTAGCCATTCCCCGGCTCCCCTCTAAACCAGTCAATAAAACCACTAGCATGTAAATACAAAAGAAAATACATATGATATCAAGAGTTTTATAAATTGCAACTCTAGGTTTGTGGTATACTTGATGACCTGTGACTGCGATTTGAAATACATACTGTAGGTAAAAACATGCAGAAACATTGTACAAAACCATATTGTACTGTATCTAAGCATTTTAGGTAATACAGATTGTAGACAGTAATTCAAATAAATGGAGCAGTATATGATTGACATTACTATGTAGAAACACAGAGCAGTATATACTGTTTTGCAAAAAAAAAAAAAAACATGAATGAGGGATACTTGAGTCAAAATTGTTACTGCACCATGATAAATACATTACAATGAATGAAGAAGCTCAGATTTCTGGTAAACCTCCAGAATTCGTTTTAGTCTTCACCTGTAGCCTCTGTTTCCCATAGAGCCAAGTTTGCACAATGGAACACAGTTGCCACAGGTCTTATGTGATTGGTACTGTAGTATGCAGTGCATCCGGAACTTTTTCACAGCGCTTCACTTTTTCCACATTTTGTTATGTTACAGCCTTATTCCAAAATGGAATAAATTCATTTCTGTCCTCAAAATTCTACACACAATACCCCATAATGACAACGTGTAAAAAGTTTTTTGGAGATTTTTGCAAATTTAAAAAAAAATAACATAAAAAATAAGAAACCACATGTACATAAGTATTCACAGCCTTTGCAATGAAGCTCAAAATTGAGCTCATGTGCATCCTGTTTCCACTGATCATCCTTCAGATGTTCCTACAGCTTAATTGGAGTCTACGTGTGGTAAATTCAGTTGTTTGGACATGATTTTGAAAGGCATACACATGTCTATATAAGGTCCCACACTTGACAGTGCATGTCAGAGCAGAAACCAAGCATGAAGTCCAAGGAATTGTCTGTAGACCTCCGAGACAGGATTGTCTCGAGGCACAAATCTGGGAAATAAAACTAGGAAATCACATGTACATAAGTATTCACAGCCTTTGCTCAATACTGTTTATGCACCTTTGGCAGCAATTACAGCCTCAAGTCTTCTTGAATATGATGCCACAAGCTTGGCACATCTATCTTTGGGCAGTTTTGCCGCATTCCTCTTTGCAGCACCTCTCAAGCTCCATCAGGTTGGATGGAAAGCGTCGGTGCACAGCCATTTTCAGATCTCTCCAGAGATGTTCAATCAGATTCAAGTCTGGGCTCTGGCTGGGCCACTCAAGGACATTCACAGAGTTGTCCTGACGCCACTCCTTTGATATCTTGGCTGCGTGCTTGGGGTCGTTGTCCTGCTGAAAGATGAACCGTCGCCCCAGTCTGAGGTCAAGAGCACTCTTGAGCAGGTTTTCATCCAGGATGTCTCTGTACATTGCTGTATTCATCTTTCCCTCTATCCTCACTAGTCTCCCAGTTCCTGCAGCTGAAAAACACCCCCACAGCATGATGCTGCCACCACCATGCTTCACTGTAGGGATGGTATTAGCCTGGCGATGAGCAGTGCCTGGTTTCCGCCAAACATAACGCCTGGCATTCACACCAAAGAGTTCAATCTTTGTCTCATCAGACCAGAGAATTTTGTTTCTCATGGTCTGAGAGTCATTCAGGTGCATTTTGGCAAACTCCAGGCGGGCTGCCATGTGCTTTTTACTAAGAAGTGGCTTTCGTCTGGCCATTCTACCATACAGGCCTGATTGGTGGATTGCTGCCGAGATGGTTGTCCTTCTGTAAGGTTCTCCTCTCTCCACAGAGGAATGCTGTAGCTCTGACATAGTGACGATCGGGTTCTTGGTCACCTCCCTGACTAGGGCCCTTCTCCCAAGATGGCTCAGTTTAAATGGCCGGCCAACCCTAGGAAGTTCTTCCATTTACGGATGATGGAGGCCATTGTGCTCATTGGGACCTTCAAAGCAGCAGATATTTTTCTGTACCATTTCCCAGATTTGTGCCTCGAGACAATACTGTCTCGGAGGTCTACAGACAATTTCTTGCACTTCATGCTTGGTTTCTGCTCTGACATGCACTGTCAAGTGTGGGACCTTATATAGACAGGTGTATGCCTTTCAAAATCATGTCCAAACAACTGAATTTACTACAGGTAGACTCCAATTAAGCTGTAGGAACATCTCAAGGATGATCAATGGAAACAGGATGCACATGAGCTCAATTTGGAGCTTCATTGCAAAGGCTGTGAATACTTATGTACATGTGATTTCTTAGTTGTTGTTTTTTTAATTAATAAAATTAGCAAAAATCTCAAAAAAAATTTTACACGTTGTCATTATGGGGTATTGTGTGTGGAATTTTGAGGACAAAAATGAAATTATTCCATTTTGGAATAAGGCTGTAACATAACAAAATGTGGAAAAAGTGAAGCGCTGTGAATACTTTCCGGATGCACTGTAAGTTTACATAGAAGCTAGCTCAAACAATGATAGATTAAAGACTGACAGCAAGCAATAATGAGCTGAGTATACAAAACCAACCAATGATTTACCAAAAGTCAAGATGTACGAACGGCAGAATAGTAAAAAAAAACAAGTGGAGTCACTAATGTGTAGGATAAAGGACAAATGACAGAACAAGCCAGACACATAAACAGAACAAGCCAGACACATAAACAGAACAGCCCTCACTGCAGTAATGAATGAATGTCTAGGGGCTCTATGTACTAAGCCTTGGAAAGAGATAAAAGTGGAGAGAGATAAAGTATCAACCAATGAGCTCCTACTGTAGCTGTCATTTTTCAAATACAGTCTGTAAAGTGTCAGGAGCTGATTGGTTTGTACTTTATATCTCTCCAATGTATCTCTCTCCAAGGCTTACTACCCTAGGTCCTTTTCACTCCTGGAAGTCAGTGAAAGTGTCAAGACAAGCAATAAACAATCTAACTGACCTGAGATGCAGTGGTATCACTAAGGCTATCATTGTTTCTAGGTCTGGGACTACTACTGACATACTGTATATGTAAAGGCTTATCTGTAGTCACCAGATTTTTCTTATCCTCAAATGTAAATCTCTTGGTAGCAATTTTAGCTTTTCTTGGCAGTGTAGTTGAGGGGAACGCAATGTTTAATAAATGTACAAAGAATGAAAAGACAGATCATCTTTTCTTCAATATACTGTTGATATCCAAACAAGGCTTTCATGTCCCTCTTGAATAGTGATATCTGTAATCTCTTAGTAGACTCTGTAGTCAAGAAGGTATTGGTAAAAAGGAAACTAAAAACTACATGGTTAATAATGTCCACCAAACTACACAACATGCAGGGGTCTTCAGCTTTACTACTCTAATATAGGGATATGCAGGCTCGGATTAGTTCAGATTTTCCCGCCAAGTTTGGCTTTTTCCCGCCAAAAATCGGGTCTCAGAAAGAGGCAAAACTTCATCTTTCATGGACAAACATCATCTTTCATGGACTTACAGTGTGGGCCATGCAAATTCCCATTGATGTTAACTTGTGAGTAATGTTACCTTGAGTGTAACCACATTGGCCACTCTTTTCTGGGATTTGGTACTTGTATACTGGTTTTAGCCACTAACATGACAAATATACAAATGTAAGAAAAATCAGTGAAACAAAACAAGCACACCTATTAATAAAATGTTATTACTATAAACCCCATATTACTCACTGACCATCTTTCTATGTACCGTGATCTAACAGAAGAGAACATCTTTATTGAAGCCCCTATTAGTTAATACTAGTCTAGCATGGGTGAAACCATTGCAAAAATTTTAAAAATTAAGAACACTATTCAATGTTCTGACCAGAACCCACTGAAGGAATGAACAGACCTCCAAGCTTTAAGACATTTTTGAAAATGTAACCAATAGCAGCAGTGGTTGGGTATAAAATGTTTTTCCCTATGTTTCTCATGTATTTGTCTCCGAGACTTTCAATTCAACCACAATTAGTGATAGAGAAAACATTAAGGGGCCTATCCATCATACGTACAATGGCCTGTTAACCATGCGGAACCGCTAGTTTCCACATACAGTATTTAAGTTATCGGGCCATTCGTCATAAGTAACACAAGAGAAAATTATTGCTGCACTAGTATTGCTTAATAAATTAGAATAACTTGAAAACCCCATATTATCCAATCGAATACTATACAAATATTTAAAAAATTACAGTAGTATACAGTATTTAATGTATTGTGGGTGCAGCCTAATGACAAGTGACAACTATTGAATACATTACATTGAAAGGACAGAACAGAGTTGTCTATGATTGTGGTGCACTACAGTAAGTTTAAAACATAACTTTTATTCCTTAGTACAGTGGTTCCCAAACTGTGCACCGTGGCACCCTAGGGTGGCACCCTAGGGTGCCTTGGGACACTTGCACGGGTGCCTCAGGCTAGTGGTTCAGCACCAAATAAATTTATGGTCAATGTAATGTAAATATGTGGACAAACAGAAGCTCAAACCTGTCCACCACCACATAACTGACCCTAACGTTGACAGGTCAGCACAATTTACTTCACTTTATTACATTTTTTTTACATTTTCAATAACAAACTTTCAGCTTAGGGGTGCCATGAATACAATGCTGATATTCTAGGGCGCCGTGATTCGAAAAAGTTTGGGAACCACTGCCTTAGTATATAAGATTGTATATGCATATTTAACAGAAAGCGAAATACTAAAAGAAACATATTGTTCCTACACATGGACATACATATATTGTGTTAACTTGACAAAAAATAAAGAGTGTGTTTTAAAACAAAGGTCCCATCGTGTGTTTTTATTTTATTATTATCAATAAATGCACTTTACTTGTGTACCCGTGTATATTCCACAATAATTATATTTTGTTAAGGAAGGAGAATAGAACATTTATTATTACCTACTATCATCCACTGAATCATATACCGTAAATCATATATGAATGTTCAATCCCTGTCAAAGTTTTGTGGAGTGTATTAAATTCCTAAATCAGTCGAAAACTGCAATATTGTATTCTTCACAATATTGCAATAATATCTGTCCTGGTAACAATTGTATCCAAACCGAAAATAATAACCGGGCGGTCAGTGTCTGCTCAGCGTTATGAGTTCAACTTGTATTTCTTTCGTATATGCTCATTACTCTGTACCTGTGATGCGGTGTAAGTAATTAAACCATTTTGTCTTCTGTCTTAGGTTGTGTACACACGTTGTGATATAAATGAGCAATTTGAACGATAACGACTTCATTATCATTACCGTTATCGTTCAAATCAGTCATTTAAATGGTCCCTACCAACTCACCATCGACCAGTGATACGCGGCCATGTATGGACGATAGCGATATAATCCATCGGCCGTGCATGCAAGTCAACTTGCTCGATATCGAGCAGGTTACTATAGGTACCCGCGATCGGAGATCGCAGGTCGCTTTAGTCGTTGGTGAGTTGGTGGTGCTCTGGATGTTTGATATCGAACATCCAGCACTCCAGGGAGGGTGCAGGACGATTAGCTAGCGATATCGTATCGCTGGCTGATCGCTACGTGTGTATGCACCATTAGGTAGCTATATATTTGTGCATGGTTATTGCTTGGCACAAAAGTGAACGATATTTAGCTTGCCTGTAAAGATGCTTATATTATGCCGGCATAAGATGTCCTTTTTCACAGGGCATCCACATATTCACCCATTATTAGTTGATCTCATAACAACATCTATAAGTAAACATATAGTTAAGCTTTCCTTAAAGAGCCAAGTGATTAATCAATGTATACTGAGGCAAATTGTCTTCTCTGGCAAGGCAGCTATGTGTATGTTTCTCTCACATTGAGATATGAGACAGTTTGTTTCACGGACAGTATAATTACAGCACCGATGTGCTTAAATATACATATATATTTCCCCTTTCTTAATGTATAGATA
Organism: Taudactylus pleione; assembly: GCA_031769625.1. NCBI lineage: Eukaryota > Metazoa > Chordata > Amphibia > Anura > Myobatrachidae > Taudactylus > Taudactylus pleione. The sequence goes on along the minus strand of JAUIMM010000009.1, from coordinate 13,811,440 downwards.
TTAAGTGGCTTAACCCATTGAAGCCTATGTTGGTTTATTTAAGTACAGTGTTACTTCAGTCTCCTAATACATCATGGTGAGTAAGCTGAGCAAACACATAAACATACGTCATATTCGTAAGGACCTTTATATGTATTTAATTTCTTTATTGTTGGTCTTCGATATTTTACAAGTATCTAATGATATGCAGTCGCTACATATTCCTTAATGCAGTTTAGCACACACGGCAGGGACTAATGCCGGCGCGCGGTTCGCTGGTATTAGCTTTTTCAAGGCTCTTCAGATAGCGTTTGCTCTCGTAGCCCTGCTCCTTCCTATGGGAAGGAGTTCCGGCGGCTTTGCGCATGCATGACCTGAGGTCACACATACGTAGCCAGGACAACAGGCAGCAGGTAAGTAACGCAACTACAGAGGTAGCTGCAATACTAACCACGGGGACAACTGCTTTTCGGAGCAGTTGTCCCCTCACCGGAGCAATGATGAATTGCTCCGGTGTCACGTCTCCCCCAGCAAGTTATATACTTAAATATCCCTCGCAGCGAGTTCAATACTTCATCATCGGAGGCCATACAGCCTTCGATGATGAATAGGCCCCTGAGTCTTGTTTAAAGCATGCTGAAAATGTCTGTTTTAAATATATGGGAATTTAAATCAAGGTGGACATATCTCCTGTATGGACGCAGGAGGTATTCAGACAAGCCTGCTTGCTTGCCCCCACCCCTAATATATTGGGAGAACATCGGGAATATACCATAAACATTAGATCTTCACCATTTATTTAGGATAGAACTCTATTTATAAATAATATAATACTATATCTATATAGTTATCTGACATAATAAAATATATGTGAAAATAATCCAAATAATGCTTGTCACTGGTATGCCACATGTAACATCATGGGCAGCACAAAGTATTCTAGAGCTGACCTAGCTCTTACAGGACACACAGCATGTTCAATCCAAGTATTCTTATCTTACTACTATATTTAAAAAAAAATGTATGAAGAAATTATAATTTTGTGTTGTTTTAGAAAGGGTTGTAATTAAAGTCACTTTCTGTACGTTTATGTTTATTTGCTATAAGTATTTTTCATTCTAGTGACTGGCTTGGAAACCTGACATCTTTCACTTTGAAGATCCATCTCCATCTGAATTTTGTCATTATATAAACTCTCCTCTCCTAACTAGCCAGTGACTACCATGGGTTACAGTTTGAGCTGCCTAGAGCAGCGCTGCCATTGCTCCATCCCCCCGCAGCTGAATCCTGCAATTAGCTATATATGCTGCAGCCCTCTACATCAGTCCTGCAGCCATTACCTGGTGAATACTGCTGCCCTCAAAGGTTTACAGGAATAACTGCACTGTGTATCTGCAATGCATTTTATACCCAGCGCCCTTCTCTGTTGTTGCTGCTCACATAAATAGACATAAATAGAATGGAAGCATCTGGAAGCACCCATCAGTATTACATTAGTATTACACTAGACTCAGCAGTGACAGTGCAGCACCTCTCTGCCACCAGATCATGGAGCTTCCATCTGGTAGACAACTTCATAGAGCACCCTCATCTGCTTGTGTTCTATGCAACTGCATAATCAGAGTATCTGTTGTGCTGACCCTGGACATTGGCACAGCAACAAACTAAGATTTATGTAAAAAAAAAACAATACATTTATTTTATTCCAAATTAAAATTACAAATAAAAACAAATCTAAATAGACAGCCATACCCTGACATAAAATAGCTGTAATACTAATGAATGTCATTACTCAAACAGCTTACCATAGGAGAGTGCGACTCGTGTCATTATCATATATCTTTACACTTGGGGGGATGTAATACCCTGGCGATTTCCTAGCAAGTTTCAAGTTGCCGGGGTGGCCGTAGATGTAGCTTATCTAGACTTTAATAAGGCTTTTGATACGCAGACTGATAAATAAACTTGAAAACTTGGGACTGGATTCTAAGATGGTTAAATGGCTAAGAACTTGGTTGCAGAATAGGAAACAGAGTTGTAGTAAATGGAGTGCAGTCTCACTAGGGACATTTTACAAGTGGTGTGCCCTAAGGTTATGTGCTTGGGCCAGTGCTTTTTACTATCTTTGTTGGTTACATTGCAAATGGTATTAAAAGGAAAGTATACCTTTTTGCAGATCACACAAAAATATGCAACAGGGTAGACACACCAGGAGCGGTAAGACAAATGATAGATGATCTAGGTAGACTAGAGGAATGGTCAAGAATATGGCAACTACAGTTTAATGCTAAAAAAACTTAAACGCTAAATATAGCATTAAGGGAACTCTAATGGATCTAGGAGTCACTATTTCAGGTGACTTAAAGGCAGGGACAGTAAGCATTGTAACAAAGCAATGAGAGAGGCAAGTCAGATGTTTGGTTGTATAGAGAGAGGAATCTGTAGCAGGAAGAAAGAAGTGATAATACCATTGTATAGGTCCTTGGTACGGCCTCATCTAGAATACTGTGTTCAGTTCAGGAGGCCACATCTCCAGAAGGATATAAATACTTTAGAGACTGTACAAAGAAGGGCAACTAAAATGGTACATGGCCTACATCACAAAGCTTACCAGGAAAGACTAAACTATCTTAATATGTATAGTCTGGAGCAGAGAAGGGAAAGGGGGGACATGATAGAAACTTTCAAATATGTCATTGGTTTTAACAAGGTGCAGGAGGGAGACAATCTTCAAAAGAAGAGAAGTATAAGAACATGAGGACATGCACTGAGACTGGAGGGTGGTAGGAAATTTGAAAAAAAATTACTTCACAGAAAGGAAAGTAGATAAGTGGAATAGCCTCCCATCAGAGGTGGTAGAGGCTAAGACAGTAGAGAAATTTAATTGCTTGGGATAAGCATAAGACTATACTTACAAAGAACTGAGGATCACATAGGGTTGAGATTACTAAAAGGTAAAAAAGGGCAGACTAGATGGGTCAAGTGGTTGTTATCTGCCGTCAAATTCTGTTTCTATGTAAGTCATCAAGTGTAGTAGCCTAAGACTTGTGAACTCACTGAAATGCGCAAGTAAAGATCACAAAAAAAGAGGTGCCTCAAGTTGCCTGTATTTTAAGCTACATGTTTGTGCATAACACAATGAGTCATGGGTTTGAAAGGACAAACTCACCAGAAACTCACTAAAACTTGCTAGAAACTCACCAGAAAATGGCTTGGGCCAGATAGATTGTTCAAACTAAACACATTTTATCTATCTGATTGGGCAGAATATAATAAGGAACCACATTAAACATATGCATTACTTTATCATTAATTATTAATACGCAGTTAAGTGCCCCCCCAAAATAATAAATATCTTGATGGGTCATGATTATTTAATTAATTAATTTATTATTGAGGCAATAATGATAAAGAATAATAACATTTAATTTATTCAGACAGTAATATTTGTATATTGAGCCCATACTGTGTTAATTAATAACAAGTGCATCAAGTTTGGAATATTATTGGTGCTTCTTTCATTAATTATTTAAGTTTCTTGCGATTATGGGCCCTATTTACTACAATCCGCATTTAAAATGCGGTTGTAGAGTGATATTTCCGACTAAATTCACATTGCGCATTTAGCAAATATCACAGGAATGTATCAAAAATCCCCTGCAGGGAGAGAGCTTGCACTAAGACTCTGGAGCCATGATGAATGCCTCCTAAACTGTGTTTGAACTCACAGCGAGTTCAAACCCTAACTATCACATGTGATGTCCCTGCAAATCCCGTCCGCACACTTCTCCCTGTATTTTTTGTAAAAAATACAGGGAGTATGTGTCTACGCATGCGCCGCCACCGGCTAGCGCAAACCCCCCCTCGTATTGAATGCATGGACTTTGAGCCCAAACTCGATGGCAAATTTACACGATTTGTGTAAAGTTATAATAACTTGGCACAAAATTGCATCCTAATAAATTCTGGCCTACAGTAGGTGAATCAAGGTCTTATTAGGTTGCATTTACATTGGGCCCGGTAGACTTAAGCGTACACACCTATACTGTGCTCAATGTATGGTATCATTGATTTGATTCGGTATTAACAAACAGATGATAAGGCAAGTGTGCTCTTTTCACAGGTGTACAAATGTCATGTCTTCTCTGGCCAGATTCCATTTATCCCTTGTCTCCTTCTGATTGCTGGCATTGACTGCTGTAGGCACAATAAGCCACTGTTGTCCTCCACAACACTGGTTCTTGCCAAGATTGTTTTCATTTTTAGGGGAAGAGACTTGTATTTTTATGATATGTCGAGTCACGAGTGTTATCTGATTTCACACTGACATTTTCATGCCTGTAGGAATTGTAATGCTTCCCCTGAACTGCACATTAATATCTAATATAATTTCTCAATACTGTATAACATTGCATTTAAACTTTTTATGTACAAAAATTTTTTACCAAATAAATTATTAGTATTATTATATTTATATAGTGCCACAAGTGTTCTATGGCAGTGTACATAGGACAGGGGACTCTAGCTGGGGAAAGCAGAGGTTGTTACATTTAAAGTATGGGTATTAGACTTGAGTGAAGAAATAAGTCTTGAAGTTTAAAGTGTGGGATGTTGGGGGCAGCATGTCAGAAATCTTGAAGATGAGAATGGGCAGAGGTGATCAGGGACGAGGAGATGAGGTGATTAATGATACAGTGAAGTGGGCAAGAAGCAGCGTTTGTTGAGATGAAGCTGGAGATTTAGTTTAGAGAACAGTAGTTAAGGGCTTTGAAGGTGAGTGAGACAAGTTTACATTTGATTCTGTGGGGGATAGGTAGCCACTGGATTGATTTTAAAGTAGGGAAGCAGACGTAGCGCGAAGAGCGAGTAAAATTAGTTGGACAGCAGAGTTAAATATAAACTGAAGTCAGACAAGGCCAGAGAGGATTAGATTACGTAGTTAGGATATGATGAGGAAATGAATGAGGATTTGAATGACTTCCATGGTGAATAATGATGGCATGAGTCTGGCAATAATACAAAGGTGGACATGGCAGGATTGGCAGAGGGACTGAATGTGAATGTAAAAGGAGAGGCAAAAGTCTAGGATGACACCCACACAGCACGAAAAAGTAAAATGTTAATGGAGAGAGTTAATAGGGAGGAGAGGAGATCTTGGTGGTGAGAAAGGTGGGAAAGGGGGTAAAGGAAATGTTAGCCATGTTAAGTGTAGGAGAACATCTGGATGTCTTGGAAGTGCAGGAGATAACAGGAGAGAGGTAGGGGAAAGAAAGGTCAATTGCATGTCTTCAGCATGCAGGTCATACTAGAGACTGAACGAGCTGTTAAGCTCACCAAGGACAGAGCTATAGAGGAGGAGAAGGAAGCCAAGAACAGACTATGAAGGACACCAATGCAAAGAGGGATAGTATGAGAGGTGAAGGTAGATGTGGAGATAGAGAAGAAACAATTGGATAAGTAGAAGACTAATCAACAGAGTGCTGTGTCCCAGAAGTCAATGGAGTGGAGCAATTGGAGGAACAAGAGGTGGTTAATGGTGCCAAGTGAGAGAGAAAGACAAGAATAGACAAATTACAATTGGATTTAGCTTTGAGAAAGTCGTTGGTAATTTTGGTGTGGGTGGTTTTAGTGGAATTGAGACACTTGAGGCCAGATAGAAGTCTATAAGAAAGTGAGTGAAGAGAAAGTAGGTTATGTAATTGTAAACAATCTGCACAAAGAGTTTGGTGGCAAGGAGGATGAGCGAGATGGCACCATTAAGAAATAGAGGACAGGTCATGGGAGGGTTTTTAGGAATATGGAGACCAAAGGAGGTGAGAGGGGATGGGTCAAGGAGGCAAAAAGACAAAAGCATAAGATAGGGTGTTCTTCAACCCCTAAGATGGGGAAAGGATGACAAGGTCAGTAGTCTTAGAGTAGGAGTTGGAGTAGGAATTAATTGCACTAATCAGGCATCTTATCTTATCATGACTCATGAAGTTGCAGTATACATGTCAATCCAGTAGTTGGCACACCAAGACAAATACTACATATCATAGATTCGGTACTCGTTACTTGCAACCTTCAAGTGTTACTGCAGGTTAAGTAGCAACAGATTTGGTATCTTAAAAATAAGATTTGTTGGATTAAAGTGAACTTAGACTGGACTGTGAGATTACTTCCCCTTAAATTGGATTTTGTGGTTTACAGAAAAAAAAATAGAAAACTGTGAATTCTTATTGTTTACGCAGACATTTTGTGATCAATGTCTAAAATATAAAATATATATTACAATATTAGATGCCACTACTATCTTTGTAAAATTTATTCTGCTGAGCAATAACAGACATCCACACAAGCAAAGCTGTGGGCATACGCTAGTAAATCATAATTTAACACAGACAAACAATACTCAGAAGCACTCCAGTATCATTCTACCTCAGATTGCACAAGAAAGCTAGAATAGTACAACCTCAGGGGCACCACAACATTTTTAGGTTGGGAGGGCCAAGATATAATTTTATTTTGGCACCCATAAATCGCTGAATGTCACCCCCTCCCCCTATGGGGGGAGCTTGAGTAGCCCACCATACCACATACCCAATGACAGAGATCAGTAAGCCTGAGGGATCTTTGCTTTTGCCTATTTTGGACTCTGTATGCGGACATCACTGCTCTCTCCCAGTCTTCTCACTCACAGACACAACACTAGCGCAGCACTACCGTGCAGCTCTGGGAACACATGCAGCCAAAAGCACATCCCTGTACAGACAATTTAATCAACCTGTGCCAGAAGGACGGTTACCTGTGTACTACTGGTAGTTGTAGCCTGGCAGAGGCTTAGGAATTTATTGCTACAGTGCACTGAACCTCACTGTAAGACTACAGAGAGAGTCCATGATGCAATGTGAGTTTGCTGTGAGAATGACTCGCAGAACCCTATTCGCGCTTAATAGATTCGAGCCCAGTGAAAGTACCTGGCTATTCCCTGTACTATACACACACCACTGCAAATATTCTGTAGGTATAAAACAAGGAAAAAAATTAAAGGTTGGAAAACAAATATACATATCAAATGCTGCAAACTTTGCTCCATCTGGCCTCTCTATGTATAGACATGAACACACACATGTAGTGACTACAATGACAGACTCCATCCAAATACAGACTTAGGGACTCCCAATCTAGCAATTCATGAAATAACTAATCATGCAGTAAGTTTAGCATAATAGGTGCAGTACACATTGCATTCATGCCACACATGGGAATTATTAACAGACTCCACTACACACACTATTCTGGGCTGGTTGATATGCTGAGACTTCACTTTATAATGACCAAAAAGCAACAACATAAAAATGTTCTTAGAAAAAATTAAAAACAAAGATTTCAGTAGGATATAAGTAGCTGTACATTTAAATTGGTTTTATTTAGTCCTAATACTAGAGGTGCCAATAGCATGTATTGTGAGTTGGCAAATAAGATAAAAAATGAACAAATATGGAAACTCATTTTCCCTAAACTTTATCCTCTAGTTTGTTACATACAGGTGTATATGTGTTTCCAATAACGTAAATATCTCACTGCTTCTGTTCATTACTGGGGGCTCCATTCGTCCTCAGCATTCAGCAAGCATTACACATGCCCAGTAGGCACTGTTGCCTTGCTCTGATGAATCCCTCCCATGAGGCTGCTGCTGATCGCCTACTCTGGTCGATGAGCTCCACTAATCAGACCTCCGCACATGCTTCTCTGACCTTGTATGCTAAGACTTACTAAGATAATGGGACTTACTCAGCTCCCAGCAACTCTCTCAAATGTTGGGGGGATGGGTGTAAGACCCCCCCCCTCCCGTTCCAGCACCTGTGTAAAACTATGATGTTCTAAAACACACCATAGGTGACACCAATGCATTGCAGATGATTAAACGTTTATATAGTACATAGATTCACAATGCATGGTTATGAATAGAATCCATCCCTTGGCGATATTATCTTTATAAAATTCTTCTACGTCAAAAGAAAGTTCCAAGGAAAGCTGCCCTGTAGGCTCAAGGCCTGCATCAAAGTTCAATGAGGAGGACTCAAAATGGAACATAAACTAAAAACAGAAAGACAGTAATGCTTTGTTACATGTCTTAAAAAAATAATTGGCACCATGAAGTGATGATAATGGCTTTAATTGTACAGATGGCCTTATTCACTCAAGCATAGAAAGACAAAAACAAAATACAGTAGGTGTAAGTGAAACATCTTCTGTGTATATTATAGACTTCTCTATAATGACAGACTGTGTGTTATGTAAAACAGAGAAAAATGCATGGGGTCACCTCCGCATTGAATAACTGCATACTTTCTAGATCAGTGATTCCCAACCTCGGTCCTCAAGGCACACTAACAGTTCTGGTTTCAGTGATAGCCATGCTTGAGCACAGGTGGTTAAATCAAAATAACTGCAGTACTAATTAAGTCAACTGTGCTCAAGCATGGCTATCCTTAAAACATGTACTGTTAGTGTGCCTTGAGGACCATGGTTGCGAACCCCTGGTCTAGTTTATGTTTTAGACATATCAGCAGTGGCGTAACTAGGGCAGGGCGAGCGGGGTACGTGCCCCGGGCGCCGTGGGACCGGCGGCGCGCGTGGGGGGCGCCGCAAGACACGGTACCAGCCCGCAGTGAGTGCGGTCAGCGCTACACATTTACACAGGACCAGCGGTAGGCTTCCAGCGCCGGTCCTGTGCTGCACAGCTGAGCCCCTTCCCTCCCCCTGATTGCTTGCCCAATAGCGCCAGGAGGAGGATGGCAGGCGGGCGGGCTCAGGCTGCGCTGACACACACATCGCCACCAGCACGGCTGCGATGTGTGTGTTATTCAGCAGCCAATGAGAGTCAGACACTCTCATTGGCTGCTGCTGCACACACATCCCCCGCCAGCACTGGCGGAGATGTGTGTGAATCAGCAACCAATGAGAGTCAGATAGACTCTCATTGACTGCTGCGCGCCCACTGCAAGAGCCGGCTCTCTTCCGGCTCCTGCAGTGGGTATGCAGTGCATGCCAGCCCGGTAGGACAGACGTGCGGCGGCGGCGGGAGCGGTGTCTGGAGCAGGAGCGTGGATTCAGGTAAGTGTATTTTTTTTTGTAACTTGTGTGTCTGCACTACGGGCGGGGGCTACTACTACTGGGGACACTATCACTTGGGAGGGCTGCTACTACTCTATCACTTGGGGGGGCTGCTACTACTGGGGACACCATTACTGGGGGGGCTACTACTACTGGGGACACTAACACTTAGGGGGGCTGCTACTACTGGGGACACTATTACTGGGAGGGCTGCTACTACTGGGGACACTATTACTGGAGGGGGCTGCTATTACTGGGGACACTATTACTGGAGGGGGCTGCTATTACTGGGGACACTATTACTGGGGGGAGCTACTACTACTGGGGACACTATTACTGGGGGGGCTACTACTACTAGGGACAGTATTACTGGGGGGAGCTACTACTACTGGGGACACTATTACTGGGGGGGCTGCTACTACTGGGGACACTATTACTTGGGGGGGCTGCTACTACTGGGGACACTATTACTGGGGGGGCTACTACTACTAGGGACACTATTACTGGGGGGAGCTACTACTACTGGGGACACTATTACTGGGGGAGCTACTACTACTGGGGAAACTATTACTGGGGGCTACTACTACTGGGGACACTATTACTGGGGGGAGCTACTACTACTGGGGACACTATCACTTAGGGGGGCTACTGCTGGGAGCACTATCTAAGGGGTTTACTACTACGGGACCACTACTGGGGGCACTAAATAGGGAGGACCACTACAGGGGGCCCTGTATAGGGGCACTGGATAGGGGGATCACTGCTGGGGGCACTGCATGGGGGAGGACTAATGCTGGGGGCACTATATAAGGGGGTTACTACTAGGGGCACTGCACTGGGGGACCATTACTGGGGGCACTAAATAGGGAGGACCACTACAGGGGTCACTGTATAAGGGGCACTGGATAGGGGGGGATCACTGCTGGGGGCCTACATAAGGGGGACCACTACTGGAGGCACTGAATAACGGGAACTAATGAGGGGCTGCATAAGGGAGACCACTACTGGGGGCATTGCATACTGGGGTACTGTATAAGGTGAACTAATGGGGGGCTGCTTAAGGGGGACCACTACTGGGGGTACTGTATAAGGGGCACTACTATGGGCCTGCATAAGAGGGACCACAACTGGGGACATTGCATACTGGGGGTACTGAATAAGGGGCACTACTGGGGTTAAGGTGCATATGGAAAGTAATGTGACGATAAAGGGGTGTGTCATGTTGACACGCCCCATTTTTAAGTGATCACGCCCATTTTTCGCCGCCCGCGCCTTAGGCGCGCGCACATAGTAGGGTAGGGCAGCCTCCATTTTTACATTTGCCCTGGGCTCCAAATATCCTAGTTACGCCACTGCATATCAGATACCCCAAAAAATCCCACCTTGTGGTCCATAGTTTCATGATATTGATAGAAAACAAATAAACAGTAGAAAAGGAACTAGTGCATTTATTAGCCTTTTTACTGGATAATATGTTTTTATGTATAACATTATACTCACACGAAATATAGAACATGTAATAACCCTTACTGGGGCACAATAGAATTTGCTACCAGACAGAAATAGATGGCTCAGCGTTGGATAACAAGGTAACAATAACAATGTATTTTAAACGCGTTGGTGCAGTTACTGTGGGAGAAAGCTTTTCTCCAATTCGGAGAGATAAATCCCTATCTTGTACAATACTCAGGGCCTTATCCAGAGGTGGAGGCAATGCTGATGTCTGCGCAGTTTAGCGATTGTTTGCTCCTCTGAATGTGTGAAAACTCCTGGACACCCCTACAGTGCATGCATACCACTGAATGTATGCAGAGGCCGCTGTAGTGTATGGAATCTCTCCCATTTGTGTTGGTGGCAGAAAGCCAGGGGCGTTTCTGAGTGGTTACTGGGAGGTGGCCTCTAGTGAATGCAAACAAAGGTTGTCTCATGGGTGTATTATGGCAGTGTTACAGGCATGTTAGTGAACACAACTGCATTCTCAAACGCAGATCTACAACCACAGAGGCTGATGTTTAGAGGATTTTCAGAAGGAGATTCTAGCCATAAGCAAGCGATGGTGGGCCTATGATGGTTTATTTACAACTGCAGACAGAGTTGCACTGTCCATGATCACTGAATGTGGGCAGCTCAGAGCTTGCAGAGTCTGTCATATGTTAGACCACAAGGGGAAGGCTATAACTAGCATTTGCATATTACCGCTATTGCAATTCTGTAAAAATTTGCCACCTGGCGTGCATAAGTATCCACCACTGAATCAGGCCCTTAATCTTGCCTCAGTTGGAGGAGACTATTAATGTTTTTATATTTCATGAATGTAATGTTAAAAATTCTGTTAACTAATGGACAGCTTTCTTTGGGACTTACTTTTGACATAGAAAAACTGATCCATTAACATAAGTTCACTGTTAGAAGGAATCTACTCACAACCATTTGTTGTGACATTATATTGCCTTTATTGCCTTTTATAGAGATCTATCTCTTATTCACTTATAGAATACTGTTGTGTGCATTTACATTTCCCAGAAACAACCCCCCCTCGACAGACAATTCATTCTACAATGGCTGTGCCATGTTATTAGGTTTCGCCCCGTCGTGGCAAACCGCGATTCGCATGTGAAAGAGGAGGATGCGGGGTCAATATGACGCAATTCCACATAAGTTTATCCAGGAATGGACTGGGGCTGCTTAGCAGCCATGGCAGTCACTCTACTGCCTAAGGCAGAGTGGCCACACCTCACGGGGGTGTGCCGTAAGTCATGGGAGTTGAGCAGACCGCCGTTAGGCGGAGCTGCTTGGCCAGGGTTTGCAGCCGGACCGGCCCATCTGGCCATGCCCCCTCCTACTACCTTTACCCAGTGCCTCCTACTACCACTATTCCTACCCAGTCCCTTCTACCACTACTACCACCATCACCCTCACCACCTCTCCCAGCTGCCAAGTATCCCTACTGCTGCCCCTGACCAGTCCCTCCTACCACTATCACCATCACTCCAACTACCTTCTCCAGCTGCCATGTGTCCCTGCTACTACCCTTATCCAGTCTCTCCTACCACTACTGCCATAAATACCTCTACCTCCCCAGCTGCCATGTCTACATACTACGTCTACTACTACGTTTATCCAGTGTCTCCTGTCCTATCAGCATTCCCAATTTGTTAGTAAAATTAGCCAGGTGGAAGATATTTGTGTAAAACTTGATCATGTAAATGAAAGTAAACTTGTACAAAAATATATAAATATTTATGTAAGAACAAGTGCACATCTAAACCTACATTTAATTATAGAATTAAGCAAGCGTCATCATTCAAAGAACTTTCTTTGTACCATCACTTGCCTGGAATCCCGCTGATGGGTGAATAAGAGTTTGCGAGTCAAGTCCAGTTCAGTTACCCTACAGTCTGGGTCACGGCTACACTGTTTGTATGAAATTGGTATGAGATACCGCCGGCCCTAAGCCCGGCGGATGAAATACAGACGCCGGAAGTCCAGCAGATGAAGATCCTGATGGCGCCTGGTAAGTATCCTAACCCTCCCCTCTCCCCCTCTAACCATACCTTAAGGGTGCCTAACCCTAACCTCCCCCCAGGGGTGACTGACCCTAACCCCCCTTCCCCTAGCCTAATCCTAACCCTCCCAGGTGGGTGCCTAACCCTAAGACCCCCCGAGGTCCTTAAACCTAACCTCCCCCCCTGCGGTTAACAGGTCCCGACGCCCGGCTTACCTACGTTTGGTATGCCGGGTGTCGGGATTTTGGCGTGGCACTCATGATAGGAGTCGGTATTTAGACGCTTATCATTAGTCCCATTCCAGGATTGCACAGTCAGGAAACCGGCGGTCGGCATTTCGACCGCCACCTTCCTGACTACATACCGTTTGTACTCTCGTCAAGTTCAGGTGACTTGTTCAGCTACAAGACAACTGTCTGAACATTAAACATATGGTTCCTATGCGTTTCATGAAGCTAATCAACTTCCTATGGGGTTATTGTTTATTGTGTCTCCAATTCTGACTTTATACTGGAGCATGTCTGTTCACTGTTTGCTGCATCATGACACTCATGTTTAGCTAACAGCTGTCTTAATTGCCAGTTCCATTTTTCTTACAACCTAAATTAACCCTATACGTCCATCGATCTATGTTCTCCATTCACATGTATTCTTTTTACATAGATTAAAACGTTATTCACAAGTTACACTTCAGTTACTCAATGTTAGTCAACACATGATAACAATTGCTACAGATTACATTGATGGAGTATGTGCCTCCTTGCACATTCAGGGGCTAAATTCTGCACATTTCACCAGCAGAATTTGGTTTTAAGTGTTCCCAGTATTAACCCAACTATGCCACAAAGGAGAATAAATCGACCCTGTCTAGCTCTATTTATATGCTCTATATTCTGCAAAATAAAAATGTCCAAATAAAGTGAAAAATTAACCAAAAGCAGAATGTGTAACTACTTGTGGAAATGATGTGCTCCATTGCAATTTGTTTTGTGCTATGTAGTGATGAAAATGTGCTCATCTATTATGAGTGCCAATTTTCAAATTAAAGCAGGAAACATGTGCTTGCTCGTTCACGTTGGCGCTGAAAGTAGAGATGAGTGAAATTTTCAAAGTGTTCCACAGAATATTCACACAATTCTATGTTTGAACACAATTTGTGCATGTTTTTCAGACAGAAGTTAGTCTTATCCGTTCATGTAGACTTTCCACTAACAGAATCACGTCAGGGATGAATTCATTTATCTGAGTTTATACTAATATGATATTGAAGATCTGAAAAAAGTCTATATTTTGCAGGAAAGACCAGAAGTGGAGTTTGGTGTAAAGGGAAGTTGCTTTATGAGATGCTGACTTGATGCAAAGGCATTATACTTTGACTTTGCGTTGTGGCATCTCTGAAGAATAAATGACGGTTTTTGTGATTTTATTTTACTCTGTTGTGTGAAGGTGTGTTAGGACCCATGTCCATTATACTAGGACTATGGGTGGCAAAGTCACCTCCCGTTTTTTCTAAAATTATTTACAGCAGCCCTCACATGCCTAGTGGCCTCTAGAAGGGTGCTTGCTGTATTTATGGCCCTCCCATAGAAGTACTAGCTCTGTACCTGTTATATTGGAAAACAGCCACTGCTGGTGCTGGTTGATGACAGTTTTGTAGTGCTCCAGTAAATGTATTCTAATTTCTAACATGTTTGAGTCCCATTAAATGAACTTATAACATGCTTGAGTCCCATAAAAATGACAAGAACTGGTCTTTGACATGCTTCAGCGGGGAAGTTTATTTTAAAATACACTTTGAACAAAACAATAAAAAGTTTCAGATCCACAAAAGTGACACGTGTAATAAAAATAGTCCTTATGTCCTCTAACAATAATATAGGAGATAAAATGTTTTTTACAAAACTGATCCATGGAATATTTCCCTCATTGTGCATCTGGGTGTGGAACTTTGCATGATTCTTTGGAGGAATTTATCCTTAAACATTCTACTGTATGTGGAATTAGCATTTTTGTTCTACCCAGAATTCCCCTATCCTTTTTACTGTTTCCAGACTGTAAAGCCTGCAAAATGAGAATTCCAAAATTACAAATACAGAGCAAAATATAATTCCACAGACAGGAAAATAAAAGATGGATCTCAAACATTATGTTACTAGAAATTTGCACCTCTGCGAAATAATTTGTCCTTCTGCTAAATTTAATTCAGAGAAAATTCCACCACTGCTTCTCACAAGTAGAGATGAGTGGGTTTAGTTCCCAGAGAACCGAATTTAGGGGTTCCGAGTTGAACTGAGCCTGGGTTCGTAATAATTTTGGGATACTGAGTCGAACCGAGCCCCAGTTCGGATCTTCCCGCAGTTCAGAACTCGGATTTTTAAAATGAACTCGGGTTTTGGATTGCATGTAAACAGGTCAAAATTATATAATTTTAGCTGTTTTTTTTTTTTTTTTAAATACTGATCCAAAACATGTGAGGTTGGTTTTGCAAAACCAAAAGCTCCCACACTGCCTGTACATAGTGCATGCTTGGAATACATAGACACTCGTCCACCACCCTGGTCTTACATGCTTGCTGCGGGGGAGATCTCACTACAGCCGTCTACAGCTGACTCCTGCAGGTGAGAGTGGAATCTATAGGCTGATCACTAATTTTTCCGAGCTGGACAATGTAAGTCTTTATTAGAACTCATTTGAGATGCAGCAAATACAGTACTACATGCTGTTCTATAAGAAATTGTCAAATTAATCAACAAGCCTACAGTTGCAACATATTGATTCCTGCACTTTTCTGATTGGAGTGACTGTGTGAACTGCAGACAACTGTAACTGTAGTAGAAGTGATAAAGTGAGGCGGGCGCGGGAGGGACTGGGAGGTGAAGCTCCTCTTTTCACTTACGGGGGAATTCAATTAGATGCGAAAAAGCAAAAACGTAATGTCTGAGAAGTTTTTGCACAATTTGTTATGGAAAAAAGGTTTGACCACATTCATATTTGAAATTAATAATGTTTCTAGACAGTGTTGCCCTCTCTAAGCCTTAATTTCTGCACCAATGAAGACATTTGCTTCTAGGATCAGCACTCAACCATATATATTCAGAAAATGTGAACATGTGGGGGATGGCTCTATGATGACTTGCTTTAGCGCAAATCACGTCATTGGCTGCCTGGACAGCCCACTTCACTTGGGAAGAGGGTGGCACAGACGGATGCGGGCAGCTCCAGGAACCTTGAAATACTTTTCAGGCAGCCAGAATCGCCACCCAAGATTCGGGACAGTTCTGGAAGAGTAGGCAAATTTGAATTTGAGCCTATGGTAGGTATTCTGGATATATAATAAGAGCAATAAAATATAGTGGACCCTAGCGCGGAGATAACTTTTGACAGAAAAATCTTTCATCTATAATTTGTAGCAAATGATTTTCCAGATATACTGTATATAAACCTTCTGATATCCCAAAGGGCTCGTGGATATTTGTATCTTTCAAGTTGTCACCAACAATATTTTATATTCTTTCACACTTACATATATGTATAACCCTATGTGCACATAAAAGTATATTTTTCCCGTTGTTCGATAAACCCCTTGTTTTATAGGTAACCTGAGGTGTATTTCCTTTTATGTCACGGATAATGCTTCTTTAACACTTCAATATGTGTATGCTATTGTACTTTTGGATGCAAGGATCCCCTTATTTTAGAGATGACATTTATATCCTGTCAGCAGTTCCTAATCCTGTATGGGATTTGGTGTATTCCAATAGTGGAACCAGCTGCTAAAGGGAAAATTTTAGTGCAAGGGTTTGGATACATTTATTCTGTATGGACTATGGATATAAAATAAGTCCACAAAATATCAAAGTACTAGATTAGTATGCATCTTAAACCACTTGATAGATGGTGATGACCTTGGGATACCAAACTCTAACACTACTATCTGCTATCTGGCAGTGCAACTTGCTTAATGAGTCCAATGGTGTGCTCCAAAGTTAGAGCCTCTTATCTTCCTCCTCCTATATGGTGATTGAGGCTCTCTGCTTAAGACTTCTTCACAAAGCGTTTAGTTTCAGAATTATATAATGCACTCATAAAGCCTCACATGAACGATCCCAAGACACACTTTGGAAAATCCATACAAAATGATGACTAGCCTGAAATTAGGGAGAACAGACCCAGCAGTACACCATGCATCAATATAAAAGAAAATGTTTAAAAACTTAATTTTCATTGGTATTACATTCCAGCAAGAATCATAACATGAATACAGATGTTTATAACACCTGTTGGCAATGATGTTCTGGTGTCAGGTTTTTTCTCCACATTTGGGTGCCCCAAACTAAGTTTGGATTTTAATATACCATTAAATTTATAGATTTATTAGACATATCTTGTGTGCAGCCACCTTCTCACTAAAGGTAATTACTCCAACCCGGCAAGTAATTTTCAATAGAATTTGACATGTATGCCAAATGGATTTGCGAGCAGTCATCCATAACACCCATATAACATTTGCATTACTATAACACTCATCTACCCTTTGCCCTGTAGCCATCATGGAATTCTGCCCTAGACTAGTTGCTCACCACATTCTCTCTATTGGGGATATTTAATAAAGCTTGTAGATATATAAAGTGGAGAGAGATAAAGCTCCAGCCAATCAGCTCCTTACTGTCACTTTACAGACTGTGTTTGAAAAAATGACAGTAGGTGATTGGTTGGTGCTTTATCTCTCACAATTGTAGTCTCTCGCTAAGCTCTATTAAATCTCCCCCTATGTCCTGTTGGATCCTGCCTTTGTCTCCCCCCTGAAAATATGTACTGTGCATGTCCACAAAATATCTGTGTATGCCTACAGCCATATGCATATCTGACTGTTTTACCTCCTTTACACTTGGAGATGGAGAACAGGGGAAAGAAGTGTTGGTCAAATGCATACTAGCCAGGAGACAGGGACAGAAGCTCATATGTTATCAGCCACCATTTATCTTGTGGGTACCTGAGGGCTGGTGTAAATAGACACTGATGCTGATAATTGGCTGATTGCTTGTTCACTTCTGAAGCTCAACCTTTCTTCATTGACGCTGACTATATGATCTGATTTTGTCTGTGTATTTTTTTATGTATTATTTGCTATTTTCATTTGAATAATAATAATAATAATTTTATTTATATAGAGCTTTACTCCTAAAGGACTTAGGCCCTCATTCAGAGCCGTACGCTCTGAGCAGAGCGCACCCTCTGAATGAGGGCCGCCCTCCATAAAAATGGAGCGTCCTACTGGACGCTCGTATAGCTGTGGGTCACCACCCACAGCCTATACGAGCGTGCAGTTTGATGGGCGCGATGGTCTTGACCATCACGACCATCGAAACTGCGAGCCGGAGCCTGCGGTTGAGGTTTTCAACCGCAAGCTCCGGAGTGATTTTGGCTCTATCAGAGCCAAAATCACTGACATCACTAGTGATGTCAGTGGGCTGGCTTCTGACGGGAGGCGTTCCCGTGGGAACGCCCCCGTCAGGGAGGCACGCCCCCGGCACGCCCACCAAAGGGGGCGTGCTGTCAATCAACATCGACAGCACGCCCCCTTTGATCAGTCACAACGAGCGAAGGACTTTCCTTCACTCGTCGTATCTGGCGCATGCGCACGACGGAGCTCCCTCCGTCGTGCGCATGCTCAGTGCAGAACATCGACCCACTTGCGAGCGGACAGCCGCTCACGAGTGGGTCTGAATCAGGGCCTTAAAGTGCTTTACATTTGCCTTTACAGTACAAAATAAGCTTAAACAAGGGGCATTAGTGAAATGGTTGGGTGAAGAGGTAAGTCTAGAGTCTATTTTTGAAGGATTCTAGAGTGGAGGCCTCTCGAACTGTGCGCGGAAGTGAGTTCCATAATATTGGAGTCACAAAACTGAAAGCTCGACCCCCAGATAGTCCTTCATCAATGGATCACAGTAATCGAGTTGAACAGTTAGGAATCAGAAGCTGCTTCAGGTACCTTGGGCCTTGGTCATGTAGGGATTTGTAAGTTAGTAAGCCAGTCTTGAAAACAATTCGCCATCTGACAGGCAGCCAGTTAAGGGACTAGAGAATGGATGTTATGTGGCTGGAGCGGGGCTGGTTGGTTAATAGCCTGGCAGCTGCGTTTTGTACCATCTGCAAGCGGTGCAATTCTTTTGCTGGGAGACCTGGGTAGAGGGCGTTGCAGTAGTCTAGGCGTGATGATATAAATGCATGTATGACTTTAGGCAGATCTTCTGAGGGAATTAAGTGCTTGACTCTGGCTATATTCCTCAGATGAAATAATGAGGATTTGATTGTGGCTGATAACTGATGTTTAAGTATCAAGCCACTATCCAGGACAAAACCAAGATTCCGCACATGTTCAGTGTTTTGTAATTCTGATCCCCCAATCGTAAGTCCTGTTGGTTGGCTATGCTGTAGCCCTGTCCTGTGACCTATCATAAGGACGTCTGTTTTATCAGGGTTCAGTCGCAGCCAACTGGCACTCATCCACTCCTGAACTCAGCTAGGCAGCCATTTAGGTTTGATATGGTTATTGTACCTGCAGCAAAGGACATGTACAGTTGTGTATCATCTGCATAGCAGTGGTACACCAGGCCATGACATCTGATTATTTCACCCAATGGTAGCATGTATATTGCAAAAAGCATGGGAGATAATATAGAACCCTGTGGGACACCGCATGGAAGTGGCACTGGTGATGAAGAGTTTACTCCAGAAGAAACTCTCTGTGACCTGACGATCAGAAATTATTTGAACCAGCTAAGGACTGTGCCATCCAGTCCACAGGAATTTTTCAGGCACTCAATTAGAATCCCGTGGTCCACAGTATCAAATGCTGCTGAGAGATCCAGTAGGATTAAGACTGAACAATTACCTCTGTCTCTTGCCATCAGAAGATCATTAAGCACACATACCAGAGCTGTTTCAGTGCTATGTCTTCTCCTGAATCCTGACTGGAATGGATCATAAATATCATGGGTAGACAGGCGGGTTTGCAGTTGCATTGCCACCACTTTCTCAATGACCTTTCCTAGAAAAGGAAGGTTTGATACTGGTCTATAGTTGGTCATGCAGTTGGGGTCTAAATTAGGTTTTTTAAGAAGTGGTCTAACAATTGCTTCCTTTAGTGGTTCTGGAAAAATGCCTGTTTGCAAAGAGCATTGAACTATTTTTGCAATTACAGGACCAATCATGTCCATACACCCTATGAGAAACTTGGTGAGGCAGGGTCCAGCTAACAGGTGGTGGGTCGCAACATTCTGATATTTTTAACAATGTCTTTTACATCCGTTACGTCAAAGCTGTTCCAGGGAGACAGATGGCTTACCTTGGCAGGCTTGGTAGTTTGGCACTCCTTTGATGGCACTGTGGGGATTCCAGCCCGGATGGAGGATACTTTAACTGCAAATAATTTTGCAAACTCATTGCATCTTGACTGGGAGAGGGTTTTATCAAGCTGCAGGCATGCTGGTTTGCAAAGCATCTCCACTGTATGGAAAATATGAGCTGGCCTTGATCTTATTTGAAAGTAACACTAATGTCAAACTAAGGGGCTTAACAGTGTGGTACACACAGGGGTGATAATATTCATTGCAGCTGTCACATCCCTGTTATAGTAATGGACAAGGGAACAAGAATCTTCACAGGCCCCCATTACCGCAGAAAGATCCAAGTTTGCTGCAAGAGCCTGGGGGGTCATGCCCCTCCTTGGGCGATACCTTGTCAACTCCATGGGTAAAGTTCTATTTTGAAGGAGAAAAAAGATTATATATACTGTATGCCATGCTGTGACTTGCAGCGACACATCACGCTGCCGTACAGCAGATCGCGCTGTGTGTATGGTTTACGCAATCAGGGCTGGTGGGCTGGAGAGGCCCACTCTGCTGGCAGCCAGCTATCCATGGTTAGCTGCACTGCCACACAGTACGACAGGCAGGGCAGATATCCCTGGGTCCACTCCCCTAATCTGTGCTTGCTGTAGGGATGGCCATCGACCCTATGGAAAATGTTGAATGCTTTTACCATCGATGGGAAAAAACCAGATGGCATAGCCCCACCTGCAGGTTCTGATTGGCCCACGGGCAAGTCAGTTAAAGTAGAGGGATGACCATCGGTTATCGAAACCATTGATGGTCATGCTTTACATAGCTGGTAACCATTGATGGTAACCACTCCAATGGCCATCTAGAGATGGCTTGTGGCCACTTGCCTCCACTCCCCCACTAACTTATTAGGGAGTGTTATGCTTCTTATTCATATTAGTCACTTTATATCATAAATGTATAGAATTAGGGAGATTATATAATTGTTATATTTTACTAATATATCTCTTTCCCCACATGCCAATCACCACCCACTGACTCCTATATGTCAACCATGCAGAAGAATGCAAACAGCACATCAATCACAATCACACTGGACAATTGACTAGATAATTTGAATATATGCAAATTATTTTGGCAAACATGCACCACCACACCACCAACTGATGCAATGTTTGCACTTCCCCCAGCGCAGCTGACACACAAGACACAAAAAATAGTGGCCAGCACATAGCAAGTATTATAAAAGCAAAAATACATTAGAAAAGAATATATATATAGAGGGCGCACCCTTCCCCAGCATCCTGATTTCAGCGGGACAGTACTGTCCCGCTGTTCCACCTGTGGGTCGAAGTGGCCGCGGGTGGTCAAATCAGGGGGTTGGGGACCCCCATCGCCGTAGCTGTACGGCGGTGCCGGGACCCCGGCGTCTGAATGGATGCTGCGCGCGACATTCATTCAGTGCCGTGAGAGGGCTGGGGGAAGCCCAGCTAGTGAGGCTCCCCCCAGCCTGACGTTATTTGGAGTCGTGCCATGCGGGCACGCCCCTCAGATAATGTCACGTAAGGAGGTGTGGCCTATGTTAATTAGGCCACACCCCCACTTTTGGTCACGTGCGATAAGGAGTGCAGAGTACTCGGCCGGCACAGGGTGCTATTAGCCCTGGAGCCGGCCCTGCGTGGGTGTAACTACTAGGTGCAAGGGGTGCAGCTACTATGGGGCCCAGAGCTGAGTAGGGCCCATCTTTCTTGTCAAAGTTACATGTGTTATATACATTTTTTACCATTGGGTGGTACATAGGGGCCCATACAAACTTTTGCTATGGGACCTTCAAATACCTAGTTTCGACCTTGATGCCACTCCTGGCCAACCTATGGCTTTCCAGCTGTTGTGGAACTAAATGTCCCAGCATGCTTTACCAGATGATTGGTGGTAGGGTATGCTGGAACTTGTAGTTTCACAACAGTTGGAGAGCCACAGGGTGGCCAGGCCTTTGCTATGCTATAGATATTTGGAGATATTGAATGTTGGCCTCAGTGATACTATATGATCATTGGGGCTATTATGAGGAGCATTTAGTTCACATATAATGTATATTGTGGCTACCATGCTATATGTTGGAGCCTCTAAACTGCAAATAGGTGCTGTTATGATACAGCAGTTCTGTCCCACTTGATTCTGTTCTCCAAATTAGCTCAAGTTTGGATTTATCCTATTAACAATCCAAAACAAATGAGAACCGGATAGCCAATAAGATGCCGTTTTCCAGATCCAAAAGTAACTAAGTAGAACTGAACCATTTATCTCTAGTTTTAATTAACATCTCAAACCAGCTAAAGGCAAACTAATGTTACTGTATATTGTAGTTTACACTGAATGTGTACTAACAAATCAATGGCTTAATGCATCTTGTACGTTCATGGTGTAGGTTGGCTAGGCTTGGAGTGTTATTACCATTACTTTTTAAAATGATTAGGAGATTATTTTGTTAAAGTTTGAATTTGCAATCAATTATTTTACAGATTTTATATGACAACCTTCAAAGTGAACTCCTCATTATATTGATCTTTTAACTGTTTCCTTTCTGGTTTGCAACAGTGTAGACAGAACAGTGAATGTTATTACCATGTCCTAAATGTTCCTCTACTAAACAGTCCAATGAAGCATATTGTAGTACAGTTTGCTTTAAAATGGAAATAAATCTTTTCTGACTCAATACTGACAATGGTATACCCAATAGATTAATGCTACTAAATACATTCTTTTTCACAGCTAGAGATGTTTTTTTTCCATTCCAACTGTCAGGTAACCTTTTGTCCTCTACGGAAAACCGATACTGAACAGGTAATTAGATAATTGAGTAGAGTTATTATACTCACTGTATCACCATACTCGTTATTATTATATTAAATTAGTCATCTTTCTCTGCACTCTGCTCAGCTCAGAACATCATTTATTGTGAAATGCTGCCACAAATTCAGCTACAAATTCATATAAACCTCTCCAGCTGCAGTCTATGCTCTTTTTAAAGCAAAGTGATACTAAGCGGGGAAAGTAATAGGTTACAAGTTTGCAAAGTGCAGAGTTTTCAGCAATTTTACCACTGAATTTAAAGCAGCAATTTTTTTTTACATCAAAACCATGATGTTGTTTTTCTTGTTTTAAATTGCTGATTTAAATCTTGTCTCAAAATTGCAAACAATTGCACTTTTATAGACCTTATTATTATTATTATTATTATTATTTTTATTATTATTATTAACAATTGCACTTTTATAGACATTATTATTATTATTATTATTATTATTATTATTATTATTATATTAACAATTGCACTTTTATAGACCTTATTATTATTATTTTTATTATCAATTGCACTTTTATAGACCTTATTATTATTATTATTATTATTATTATTAACAATTGCACTTTTATAGACATTATTATTATTATTATTATTACTAACAATTGCACTTTTATAGACATTATTATTATTATTATTATTATTATTATTATTATTAACAATTGCACTTTTCTAGACCTTATTATTATTATCAAGAATTGTACTTTTAGACCCTATTATTTCCCCTATAATTGATGGACACAGCTGTTAACTATAACTAGACACTCTTCCACCTTGGCTTCCCCCGGACATATCCCACCTACTGCACAGTGTAAACTTTATGAATATCTTAAGCTGGCCACACATCTAAAGATTATCTGTCCAACCAGCCAACTAGTTGATTGGTTGTAATGAAAATCTGGTAAGAAATACAATCAGCAATTTGCTCCTAGATGCTGGAAAATGGACCAAAACTGTTGTTTGAACACATTTTTTAGATCAAACATTTAACAAACTTGCCTGAACGACCATATTCATCTGTTTTCTGGCATTTAGGAGCAAATTGCTTTTCATCATTTACTCCCATACGTTACCAGATTTCATTCCAACCAATCAACAAGTTGTCTGGTTGGATGTAAGTTGGTCTAGTGTGTGGCCAGCTTTATAGGGGAATTCAATATGGGTGCGTCATTATCGCAGGTTTTAGTTTTACACTGTTTTCAATTTCAAAGACTTTTCGTGGGTTCCAAAAGTCTTTGATAAAAAATGGGGATAACTTTTCACCATTGAATAGGTGTCGAAAAAAAGTGCAGAATTGGGGTTTAGGGGTGCAGGCTTAAAAAAAATAGCCTGCACCCCTGGGAATGACATTTAAAAAGTAACTGTGTCAAAAAAAGTTTAAATAAAAAATAGGGACACCCCAAAACATTAATTAAAAAATTGGGGTGAAAAAATAAATAAATGGGAAAAAAATGTTTAAAACTAGGGAAATAGGTTCAGGGCTATTCTGCAAGTATGCGGCAGGTGTTTTCTAGAATAGATTTATAGAGGCAGGTGCACAAATGCAGAATTTTTAAAAACTTACTTTAGGGACATCAAAATATGCTAGTACCCATTTTCATGTACTCCAAATTTGATGGGACCACTTAAAAAAATAAAAAAAATAACCTAAGTGCTCTTCTGCAACACTTCTTCAATATCGGGAAAAAAACACCTGCTGCGACTATTTAAATCCCTGACTTTCATTTACAGGCTAAAACTGGGGGTACCCATAGTGATCCCCCATGTTTCCTACAATTTTTTTAATGAAAATTTCGTAACTTTACGCAAATCCCACTTCGCAGGCTCCCGTTTTCGTTAGTTTCATATTGAACACGGGGATAAGCGGGCGCGCGCCCTTTACTTTATCCCAGGTAAAAGCTCCGATATGAAACGTAAACTTCAACAGCGAAGTTTACGTTTCATATTGAATTCCTCTCTTAGTCTTAAAATCTAAAACCTTTCATGTGTATTTGTTGAACTCAAGCTGCATGTTGCTGTCCATTCTCCACAATGTTCTATGCTCCATAATAAATACTGGGGTATAATGCGGGATGCAAAATTTTACTTGGCTGGAACACTTCCTAAACTTTGCTTTACTGAATCACATATTAAAATAAAACGTTTTTATATCAGCACAGCTTCACCAGGAGCTGCTAAACATTTTTACCTCTATACAGTATATTTGCAGAAGATCAGTAATTTCATAGGTTTTTCACTACTACCTGAAAACTGCCTGCAGCCTTCTAGTGTCTGCCCTTGTAAAAGTACTTCTATGAAGTCTTAATACATTATGCAATTTTGTGCCATTTGCAAAGACAGACAATGCCAATACCAATATTCAGTGTCTATAAAATTACATTTAAAAAAAATAATAATAATTTAACAATGTTGGTTAAAAATCAGAGCTTTGACTGCTTACAGCAATTGTCATTTTTGGTGAATGTAGTTTTCTATAGATGAGGGTCACACCCTATAAACCACAAATTCAACTAGAATCTCAGGACAGAAAAAATAGATGAGCCGAACTGGCCACGATCAATAAACCCGACATGCTGCATCTATGGGGAATATTCCTTCTCCCAACTCAACAATTGTTTCCCAGATAGAAGTACTGTATTTCTAGACTTACATTATTCAGAGCAAATATGTACACTCATATAGCCAAAAAAAGTTGTTAGTAACATTATTTACTATGGGAGAAAGTGACAGCTGGCATACATGGGTCTTGAATATGGCATGAGACTAATGAGTGTCATTGATCATTCCCTAATCAATACACGTACCTACAGTATATGTCACAAATGTAACATAGAAAACATGCACTGTTAATAGATCCTGAGGAACACATTTTAAGATCACAGTGTTGAATGCTATTTAAAAATCTAAAAATGCCAAACTCACCACCACCTGACTGTCCAATTATCTGCTCAGCCCCAAATAAAAAGCAAGTACATTTTGTTGAAAACATTGGTCTTCCATTAATCAATTATGTTTGTTCATCTTTAAAAAGAAATCTTAAATATTTTCTCCACGTTACCTCATTGCACAATATATCGTTCCGAAGCGGATCAGTTATAAAGTACCATGCGGATCGTATAGTGTGTACGCCTGTGGGTGATTCATTGCGTCGTCAGAGGCAATGAATGACGCCATGATGCTAAATTCAGCATGGAACGACACATTGGCCCTCATTCAGAGCCGCACGTTAACAACAGTACGCTCGTTGCGTTCCGATGTTGACTAACCGCGCATGCGTCGGTGTTACACCGCGCATGTGCGTACGGCAGATTGCGAGCTTTTTTTCTCTCGTTCCTAAAATAGCGTACAGGAAGTGACATGTCAAATGTGATTGACAGAACAGGGCGTTTTTGGGTGTTGACGGGGGTGGAGATGACAAAACGCAGGCGTGGCGAAGCGTTTTTGGGGCGTACATACATTAGCAGATGCGAACGTCAAATGTGTTCGGACCGTCTCATACGTCACTGAAACATCCGCTTTCCCTTCAAAATGCTCGCACAGCTTAGGGTCAGGATTACTCGACCACATTGGCGATGGCCTTCTCCTCCGTCCCGGGACTCCACGATGGTGCTGCGATTAATCGTGGCTGGTCAGTAAAGTAATTAGTGTTGGATTGAAATCCGGCTTGGTATGTGTTTGGAAAGCAGTTTATTGGGATAGCACAAAAGCGTACGCAGGTGGAAATCAGAGCTGCTAATGTCATGATTACATAATCAATTAGCGTACATTTTTGGGCTTTTATTTTGGCCACAATTTGGTGGTTATGGCCTATTGTAAAAATAATGTCATCATCTTTTAATTAGCTCCCCTTTTTTTTGGTTTACTGTGGAATTTGCATCGCTATGTGTTTTTTTAAACGTTCCTTAAAGAGGCCTTTTTTTTAACAAAAGAGGGTCAGTTTTTGCGTTTAAGGCCAGGATTAAATGTAACCCATTTGTACAATAATGTCACAATACAATGTCAGTGTTTTTTTTTAAATTTATTGTTTACACACAAACAAATTGGCATAATATTGTATTGCCTTTTTTTGTGGCCAAGATATTTGATCAAAAAAAAAACAAAACATAACTACTAACATAATCGTAAATACAAAATTTAAAAACATTTCACAAGAAAGGAGAGGGAAGTTTTGACCAGAAAGGAATATGAGCCAAGCACAGAAGGAAAGTGGGAAAAGTCGCCATTGCTGTCACCATTTTCTCGCCCGTTTGGCTGGGTGAGGGTGGGCGCCAGACCGGGTCCGGGATGCCATCGGGCTGGCCTGTCCAGAGGCAGATGTTGTGGCCTCTGGACTAGGCACAGGGCTAGGCACATTTGGAGGATTGCCTGATGTTGTGCCAGAGGTAGAGGATCTGGATGTTCCGGCAGGAAGGGAGGTCGGCTCCACCATGTGCTGGCGAACGAGCTGCTCCAGGGCATCGGCGATGCGGATGTTGGCCCTGGTATTTTCCGCCAGGGCCTGAGCAATGGTCACGTTGGCCGCAGCATTTTGCTCCAGGGCCTCAGCCACCCGTATCAGACTGGCGTCCATCCTCTGCAGAATCTCCGTATGGCAATCCGATTTAAAATTGAGTTCTGTGAGGAGGCCCACTGCCTGCGAGGGGGCACGCCCTGGACTGGCTTCTGCAGGGTCCTCAGCCGGATGTACTGGTTCCTCCCCTGCAGAGTCAGCAGAAATTCTGCGGCCAAGGCTCCCCTCTGGAGCAGACTCATCCGCCTCTGTCTCTGTTAGGAAATTGGAGAAAAGACTCACATTAGAATCTACATATTGGCACAATAGCATTTCTGAGTTGGTGACATCACAAGACTTACCTTGGGCAACATGAGGAGCCGCAAAGTCTGGCATGTCCGTATCCATGTTGGACACGCCAAACACCTCCACAGCCTGCACACATCCCTGTGCCATCTCTTCTAAGTCTGTCAACTCCAATGACACAGGGGTGGGACCCCCACCTGTCCCCCTTGCATGCCTAGCCCTGTCGGCAAGTTTTTGTTTTAGACGATATTTGAAGTCTGCCCATCTGTGGAATGAATTTGGAACCATTATCCTTTTTTTTACAATGGGGTTTGTTTATAGGATGGGAAAGTGTTTACTTACCGCCGTTTGACATCCCGGGCTAGACGGACATAATCACCCACCCTATTGACAGCAACGGCGACCTCCTCCCACATTCTCCACTTCTGGCTTTGGCTCATATTCCTGGCTGCCTGGGGCAGGATGTCAACGCACTTCTGGATCAAAACCTCCATCTCCTTGCTTGTGAAATGTGCCTGCCTTTTTTTTTTTGCAGCTTTGACGGGTTGACTGGGGCCAGCAGTCTCTTCCATGTCATCCTCCTCACCTATTTGGGTAAATATGCAGATTTAGCCACTTCACAACTTGCACAATATTATGTTTTAAAATACTCATTGACACAAAATGCATGAAGGCCTTACCGCCGCAATTTTGACCATTGTTTCCCTGGTTTGAAGCCATGTCTCTGCTTCCAGCATGAAATCATCCAGAAATTCTATGTGATTTCGTGACGTATTTATACATGCGTCGTTAGTTTGCGGCCGCATCATTGATTGTGCGTCCCTATGATTCATCCTTAATTTGTGCGGGAAAATAAACACTATTTATGGCTTGGTGTGTGTGGATTCGAGGTGGGGTTGTTGGAGTGTTGTTGGTTAAGTGGTTTGGATTTGGTTGGTTGGTTGCGTTTGGAGGATTTTGGAGAGTTGTTTTTTTGTTTGTTTTTGCTACATTTCTTTGGTTTTTCCGTTCGCATTTTTTTCATTTTTTCAACATCCTTTCCTGATTTGGTAAGTTTTGTGCATTCAAATTTGTGACCAATTGGTGTATTCTTCTGTTTTGTGGTTAGTTAATTTGTTTAACACTCATTTCATCTTTTTTAGTTTTTTTTTGTTTTCGGACCCAAAGAAGTTTTTTGAGGACATCTTATATATTCGAGTTGGGTAAGTCCATTTTTTGTCTTGCATTTGCGAATGAATTACTGCATTTTTGACTGTTGGTGTAGTGACTTGCATTTGCGAATAATTTACCGCATTTTTGACTGTTGGTGTAGTGACTTGCATTTGCGAATAATTTACCGCATTTTTGACTGTTGGTGTAGTGACTTGCATTTGCGAATAATTTACCGCATTTTTGACTGTTGGTGTAGTGACTTGCATTTGCGAATAATTTACCGCATTTTGGACGGCTTATTCATCATATAATCCAGTTTTGCTTTTCCCTTTTCCATTTTTTGGGTCCATTTGAACCCTATTTGACGTACGGTGTGCAATGTAGTTTTCATCGATGGCCAAATGTGTTTTTCCGTTATTTTCTGTGTTGGCTTGCAACAATTTTTAACCAAAAAAAAAACCCTTTAAATTTTTGACGTCTCATTGTTGCCTTTTTTACAGTTTATACGTATCATGACAATACCCCGGCATGTAAGCAGCTATGGATGGTATCAGAAAGCTAAGTTGTTTTTTCTTACTTTTGGGGTGGGTCAAAAGCCTTACATTGTAAACTTTGCATTTCAGGTAGATCTGGGGCGAATTGTTCTGGCCCTGCTCCCGGAAGACGACCAACCTCAAACTCGTCCCAGGCGTAGGCATCGTAGGCATGCAAGGCCCCAGATATTTCGAACACGTGTCACCCTTTTTGGAATGCCCGATGATGAGGTTTTAAGACGCTACCGTCTACCTCCCAAAATCATCATAGACACTCTCTCATTAATAGAAAGTGATCTTGAGCGGCAAATTGACAGTCCAACAGCAATACCACCACTGACGCAATTTATGGCGGTGTTACATTTCTGTGCCTCAGGATCGTTTCAAACAACGGTCGGAATAGTGGCGGGCATCTCCCAATCCTCCTTTTCCCGGATCCTGAGGGCAGTGATGGAGGCACTTTTCAAGCACCTCCATCATTTTATTAAAATGCCTTTGGATATGGGTGCCCTTAGTGTGGCCAAGGCCAATTTTTACCAAATAGCTGGCTTCCCACACATCATAGGGGTTGTGGATGGTACTCACATACCACTTCAGCCTCCAGCACGGCTGGAGGCCATATTTAGAAACAGGAAACACTATCACTCCCTGAATGTAATGGTGGTATGTGATGCCTCCCTCCAGATCCTGTCCCTGAATGCTAAATTACCCGGAAGTGCTCATGACTCCTTCGTCATCCGGCAATCAGGGATATGGCAGAAATTAACCAACCTACAAGCTGGTGATGCGTGGCTTCTGGGTAAGTGGAGACCTTTAGTACATAACAATGTTAAGCTTGATACACAGTGTTCCTGATGTGGTCTATTTTTGTTCACAGGAGACAGTGGATACCCTTGCATGTCCTGGCTGCTCACTCCTTATTTGGCTCCCACACCAGGGCCACAAAGTGCGTATAATTCCGCACTTACAGCCACCAGGCAAGTGGTGGAGCGCTGTATCGGCCTTTTAAAAGGCCGATTCAGATGCCTCCACCGCTCTGGTGGCGAGCTCATGTATGTGCCGGATATGGTGTCTAAAATTGTGGTCCTGTGTGGGATATTTCACAACATTGCCATAAGGAGTGGTGTCCCAATGCAGCCAGAGGATGCCTTACCTGAGGATGGCCCCCCCGAGGTTGGTCGAAGGTCAGTATGTGGGGGGGCCATACGCGATGATGTGGTGGCCAGATTTTTTAGGTAAGTTTGTTCAAAACTCCAGTGTTTATACCTAATGTGTTTGTTTTTTTTGGCAAACATCTAATTTATTTTTAATTTTCTCACCATCTTCTGTTTGTTCACATAATCTTTGGCACTCCAACGCTCACTACTTCCTGCTACCCTTACCAAACCTGGATCTGGTCCTTTTGGGCATATATTCTGGAACCCATATCGCAACGCCATGTTTGTGGAATCATGTTGGCATGGTCCTTCGTCAACCAGTTCTTGATTTTGTGTTTTTATTTATTTTTTTCTTGGTATGTGTTGTATTTGAATTTATCACTGTGTATTTTTTTTGGGAGTGACCACTTTGTTTTCTCTGTTATGTGGTGAATAAATGTTTGAAGAGTGAAATGGTCTTCCTTTTTTGGGACGTTAACAGCAAGTGTAACCAGGTTAACACAAGTTACATTTGACTAAGGGGTAAACCAGTACTGACGCCAGATGAGCAAAACTGAAATATGTTTTCAGCTTTCCAATCCACACCAAAAGGAAGCCTGGCCCAACCTTGGGATTTGTAAGATTGGCCTAAGCAGCTTGCGCACCAAGTAGGAACCTGGAAAATGTAGAAATCTGAAATTGACACTACACCCAAAAAGGGAAATTACATTGTTACTGTTATGTGTTTCTGGTGTCTGTTTGACATACAAAGACAAAACACAATCTAACTTTTAAAAAAGGGAAATCCTTGCAGGAACTTATGTCAGGCTAAACTATCTTGGTTTTGGTTTTTAAAAATGAGCCACAACGTATATTTGTCTTTAAAATTTTATTGGGAAAATACAAAAAAAAAAAAAAAAACTAATGCCGAAGGAGGCCAGACAGCCGGTCGAGGGCCACCAGAAGGCCGATTACATGGTGGCGCATCTGCCCCACAACATCCGCCACCTCTTGCCGACGCCTCTGTTCCTCTGTGGGTGAGAAAAGTGTGTGGGTTAATACAACAATAGGGACTCCACAGAAAAACATTAATTAAAAAACAAATCACTCCTAAACCCAAAAACATAAATAAAAAGGGTGGGCTGGCAAAAATACAAGGCCTAGGTACAAATTCCCACAGGTATGATATGTGTATGCTTAAATCACCAGGAAGAGGTAAAGGCAAACCTTCACAATCAACAAAAGTCAAGCCACAAAAACACGAAGAAAGGCACGACACATGATTACATACAAACAGTTTGTGCTTTAAAAAAAAATAATAAAAAACATACCGGGAAACAAATCGGGAGCTCCGGCAAAACCTCCATGATCCTCCTCGGAGGATCCGTCATTCCCCAAAGAATGGGGCGGAGTTATGCTGGACTCCGGGGAGGGGGTAATTGGAAGAGGGGTGGGTGGAGGAGAGGGGGAAGTGGGACGGAGGGGAAGGAGTCCCGACATTTCCGGGAGAGGGTCTGGGAAGGATGGGGAGGAGTGGGGAATAGGCGAAAGATTTGGGGTGGAGTGTTGGCTGGGGGTTGGGGAGAGTGGGCGGGAACGCCGACGTTGACGGCGGAGTCTTGGCTGTCCCCCTAAAATATGTCAAATAAATTGCGTTTAGTTTATGGACAAATCCGGCCAAACAAACAAAAAAAAAAAAACAAACAAACAAAAAAAAAAAAATAGCAGTAGAATTAAAAATTCATAAAAAGAGGGAAAACATGCAGACGCAGATATGAGTACAAATAATAAATAGAACAGACAGGAAAACATGCAGACGCAGATATGAGTACAAATAATAAATAGAACAGACAGGAAAACATGCACACGCAGATATGAGTACAAATAATAAATAGAACAGACAGGAAAACATGCACACGCAGATATGAGTACAAATAATAAATAGAACAGACAGGAAAACATGCAGACGCAGATATGAGTACAAATAATAAATAGAACAGACAGGAAAACATGCACACGCAGATATGAGTACAAATAATAAATAGAACAGACAGGAAAACATGCAGACGCAGATATGAGTACAAATAATAAATAGAACAGACAGGAAAACATGCAGACGCAGATATGAGTACAAATAATAAATAGAACAGACAGGAAAACATGCAGACGCAGATATGAGTACAAATAATAAATAGAACAGACAGGAAAACATGCAGACGCAGATATGAGTACAAATAATAAATAGAACAGACAGGAAAACATGCAGACGCAGATATGAGTACAAATAATAAATAGAACAGACAGGAAAACATGCAGACGCAGATATGAGTACAAATAATAAATAGAACAGACAGGAAAACATGCACACGCAGATATGAGTACAAATAATAAATAGAACAGACAGGAAAACATGCAGACGCAGATATGAGTACAAATAATAAATAGAACAGACAGGAAAACATGCAGACGCAGATATGAGTACAAATAATAAATAGAACAGACAGGAAAACATGCACACGCAGATATGAGTACAAATAATAAATAGAACAGACAGGAAAACATGCACACGCAGATATGAGTACAAATAATAAATAGAACAGACAGGAAAACATGCACACGCAGTTTGCCCCACAAACACAAACATTAAAACCACAATACATAACACTTACTTGCCAGGATCTGCATGCGAAAGCATGCCAGCAAGCGGGGCGTTCGCCGTTGCAGGTCGGACCACCTGCGCTCCAGCTGCCCGATGTTGCGGCGTGATCCAAAGGACCGCAGGCGGGACCGTACCTCCGCATACGCAGAGCGCTTCTGCCGGTTGGTCATGGGTTCTGGCTGGCTGGTGATCCGGCGATCCATGACCTCCGTAAGCACCAGCAGCTCACGCCTGGTGAATGCGGAGGCTCTCATGATGGCAATGGTGTTTTTCTTAAAAATCATTTTTGATAAAGTGTGTAAAAATTTTCTGATTGGCTAATGTATTTTGGAAATTAACAGGAGCAATTTTATTGGTTAGTGTATGAGTCATGTGTTCGACAGGGCCAGAAATCTATGGAGAGTTAGGATAGGCTTGATGCAGTGACATGCGTAAGCAAATTTAAATAAAGAAATGAACCCAGGGAAATATGCGGGGATACACAGCAATAGTACAATTGTTTAATTGTGGTTCACATGTTTTTTAAACAATACAAGCGAATGTTTCATCCGTACGTATTCTGCGGGTAAACACAAACACAGACAAGAGTAAAGTTTCTTGCATTGTGTTGAAAAAAAACAAACAATTAAGCTAATTGATACATTGATTGGCATGATACGATTGATGGAGGTAGGCAGAATAAAGGAGCAGGTAATCGACATCTGACAAGGCCACTTCCTGTTTATACTTGTGCGTGCGTTCCTTTCAAGCCATTTCGGGGATGTACGCTCGCTATTTCGTACGCTCGTTAGTTAGAGGAGGGGTCGTCAGAGTTTAGGGAGGAATTTTAGATGCGAACGAAAATACGAGCGAGCCATTGAATTTAAATATTTTTGTACGTACGCCTAACGTACGTGCGCCCGCTTGCGTGCGGCTCTGAATGAGGGCCATTGTACCATTGTCCACTTTTTAAATGCCCGCACAGTGTTGACATCAGGCACGGCACATCGGGCAGACAATTGGTGTGTAAACATTTATCAATCATCAGATAGGCCAGCGCAACTACCATTCTGTGTGTTACCAATCTGAGAGACAGGTATAAGGTCAGTAGTTGGAGGGTATGCTAATCTTTGTAGTACCATGTTGGAGGATCATGCCTCCAGCTGAGTTAGCGCTCAATTTAGAAATATATAAATGTATGTTGTGCTATCACGTAGCATATAAAAATACATAAATGTATGACCCAAAGTAGGTGCTAATATCATGTAGCATTAGGACCACCGAAACAGAAGCCTTTGTGTGGCTTGGTGGCCCAGACTTACCTAATGTTTGCAAATATATGCAACTGAGATCTCTGCATTGTTATGTAGGATGAGAAGCTAATTTCCTGGGCCTTTGCAAAAAACTTCTGTTGTCCACCCTGTTGTCCTAAGATATTACAGTTGTATGTG
Organism: Taudactylus pleione; assembly: GCA_031769625.1. Classification (NCBI taxonomy): domain Eukaryota; kingdom Metazoa; phylum Chordata; class Amphibia; order Anura; family Myobatrachidae; genus Taudactylus; species Taudactylus pleione. The sequence continues at coordinate 13,776,945 of JAUIMM010000009.1, read as the reverse complement.
AGCGAGCCCAATACTGGGGCGAAACGCGCGTCATAGCTTTACTTCCAGGTACTCGTGGTGCGCACACGAGTCCCGGATTCAGGCTCCATACCACAGGAACCAAGCAGGAAGATAACCCTGCCTCAGCCACATCTGTCCAGGTACATTTTCTTTTTTCAGCGCTCTCTCATCGGAAACAGTACCCACTGACCTTCCTGCAATATCTTAGGACAACAGAGTGGCAGAGGGAGCAGAACCCGACAGCAGAAGCGTTCCTTACCTTTACTTTCCATCTGCCCTACCGGCTACTCTTTCACCTCTTGTTCACTGGAATTTTTTCCACACAAGAAGGAAGCAGAGGTAGCTGAATTTTCAGGCTCAGATATTCTTCAAACACGTTTACCAAGATCAAATGACAACAGTCTGCTCTGAGCAAATTAATTGTTAATGTTACTGTTGCTGTATTATCATCAGGTTGGAAAAATCTGTTAAAACCTGATAACCTGCCATGAGATTAAGGGCTCGATTCAGACCCGGTCGCAAGATGCGAACGCTCGTTCCCAGCATATGCAAATTTGGCAAAGTGATGGCATGGCAGGAGAATGCATGGCAAGGCATAAGCACGCCTACTACGTCTTGGTATGCAGACACCCACCAGTCTGTCTTAAGCTGCCCACTAGCGCACGTCATCTCCAGGAAGTGTTTGCAACCATCGGTACATTGGGTACCATAGGAAGTGAACGCAGCGCTTGAGGTAGACTATACCCTACCTCAAGCACTGCAATCACTTCAGTGTGAAATACAACCAGGTGACGTGTACTATGACGTTGCCTGTTAATTATGCACGCCTCTGAAATGGCGTTATTTCGGTCAGGCACGCCTGCGTTCACATCTACAGTCCCCAGTTTCTAGTGTCCAGCTCATGTTACCACTCACAAACGGCTTCCTAAGTTCCTAGTTGCATAGAACTATATCACCACAAATGTTATGCTATCTTATCCATATAACAGCAGGATACTTTGCTTTCAGAAATCAAAAGTGATAATTAAATATATGGAATTTCATTGCCGCTGTGCTGTGTTTCTGTAATGCTATCAAACTGCTGACGATAATACTGCTGCTGAATTACCTTCATGTTGGAAAAACCTTGCTTGCGAGCAGGGCCTTCCTACCTATATATCTGTCTGTTATTACCCAGTTTTGTTCTATCAATGTTGACAATTGTAAAGCGCAACGGAATATGCTGCGCTATATAAGAAACTGTTAATAAATAAATAAATAAATAAAAACCTGTTAAAACCTGAAAACCTGTCAGGATATTAATTTCCTAGTTCCATGGAACTATATCACCACAAATGCTATGTTATCTTACCCATATTATAGCAGGATACTTTGCTTTCAGAAATCAAATGTGATTGCTAACTACAGTGCATCCGGAAAGTATTCACAATGCTTCACTTTTTCCATATTTTGTTATGTTACAGCCTTATTCCAAAATGGAATAAATAAATTTTTCCCTCAAAATTCTACACACGTGTAAAAAGTTTTTTTGAAATTTTTGCAAATTTAATAAAAAAAAAAAAAGAAATCACACGTACATAAGTATTCACAACCTTTGCTCAATACTTTGTTGATGCACCTTTGGAAGCAATTACAGCCTCAAGTCTTTTTGAATATGATGCCATAAGCTTGGCACACCTATCTTTGGGCAGTTTCGCCCATTCCTCTTTGCAGCACCTCTCAAGCTCCATCAGGTTGGTTGAGAAGCATCGGTGCACAGCCATTTTCAGATCTCTCCAGAGATGTTCAATTGGATTCAAGTCTGGGCCACTCAAGGACATTCACAGAGTTGTCCTGAAGCCACTTCTTTGATATCTTGGCTGTGTGCTTAGGGTCGTTGTCCTGCTGAAAGATGAACCGTCGCACCAGTCTGTGGTCAAGAGCGCTCTGGAGCAGGTTTTCATCCAGAATGTCTCTGCACATTGCTGTATTCATCTTTCCCTCTATCCTCACTAGTCTCATAGTTCCTGCCACTGAAAAACATCCCCACAGCATGATGCTGCCACCACCATGCTTCACTGTAGGGATGGTATTGGCCTGGTGATGAGCGGTGCCTGGTTTCCTCCAAACATAATGCCTAGCATTGACACCAAAGATTTCAATCTTTGTCTCATTAGACCAGAGAATTTTATTTCTCATGGTCTGAGAGTCCTTCAGGTGGCTTCCAGATGGCCACTCTACCATACAGGCCTGATTGGTGGATTGCTGCAGAGACGTTGTCCTTCTGTAAGGTTCTCCTCTCTCCACAGAGGAATGTCGTAGCTATGACAGAGTGACCATCTGGTTCTTGGTCACCTCCCTGACTAGGGCCCTTCTCCCACAATCGCTCAGTTTAGACGTCCGGCCAACTCTAAGAAGAGTCCTGGTGGTTCCAAACTTCTTCCATTTGCAGATGATGGAAGCCACTGTGCTCATTGGGACCTGCAAAGCAGCAGATATTTTTCTGTACCCTTCCCCAGATTTGTGCCTTGAGACAATTCTGTCTCGAAGGTCTACAGACAATTCCTTGGACTTCATGCTTGGTTTGTGCTCTGACATGCACTATAATAGTAGATCATGCGCTCCCAGTGATAAGCAGCTTTATTTTAAATGGTCAGGACCCTGGCCAGATATGGGTTAACGTTTGGTAAAGAAGTGCTCGTGTTGTGAATAATATAGGATAAAAAACGTATACAAGCAATAGTGAAACATACAAACAAAACACTCAATACATATGTTTAAGCGCTTTTTGTGATAAATGAAAATGTCCTAAAAAGGTTTCCCCATTGAGACGTGGGCGATGAATAACCAGATAAGCGGGATGAACTGACCCTACCTTCCCTGTATATGATCTTCTCCGTGCGGGGCTGGTTGTGTCCAGGTGGCTGCAGTGTAATCAGCTGTGTGGAGATTCCGTCTGCCGCTTGTGATAACAGCTGCTTCGGCAAGCAGCTGTTATCACAAGCGGCAGACGGACATCTATTCACATTAATGTGTTTTGTTTGTATGTTTCACTATTGCTTGTATACGTTTTTTATCCTATATTATTCACAACACGAGCGCTTCTCTGACATGCACTGGAAGTGTGGGACCTTATATAGACAGGTATATGCCTTTCAAAATCATGTCCAAACAACTGAATTTACCACAGGTGGACTCCAATTAAGCTGTAGGAGCATCTCAAGGATCATCAGTGGAAACATGATGCACCTGAGCTCAATTTTGAGCTTCATGGCAAAGGCCCGTGAATACTTATGTACATGTGGGTTTTTTTAATTGAATATGTGTGCAGAATTTTGAGGACAAAATGAATTTATTCAATTTTGGAATAAGGATGTAACATAACAAAATGTGGAAAAAGTGAATCGTTGTGAAATCTTTCCGCATGCACTGTATATGGAATTTCATTACTGCTGTGTCATCTTTTTGTAAATATAATCAAACTGTTGACGACAATATCTCTGCTGTCGGTATTAAATAATGCATACATTTGATGTATTATATTTATCTCTTTCCTTTTGTTTTGCTTCTTGTCAAAACCCATCTACACTATTCCTCCTTCCCTTAGCATGTACCGTGCTTGTCTACGGACACCATTTTGCTCAGGAGTATAGGCAATGGTCAATTTATGTTCTATTCCATATTTTCTTAAGAATTGTTCCACCTCTCTGTTGAGATATTCTTCAGCATTATCAGATCTCAGAGTCTTGAGTCTGTAACCTGCAATCTTTTTCGGCACTTCAAATGTTTCTCTGATTAAGTACATGTGTCATCCTTGTGAAGTTATCTATAAACGTCACAAAGATTCTGTATCCACTCACAAGCTTTACTTCCATTGGACCACACACATCTAAATGTACTATTTCAAGTGGTTTTGTGGCTCTGCTTGTTGATTTTGGAAACGGCTGATGACTTTGTTTCCCAGAATACAGCTCTCACATACGAGTTTCTCTGCGCTAGTCACAACACTCCTGTGACCATCCCACTCTGTAGCTTCTAAACACTGTTGTATCCAAGGTAACCAAATCTTCTATGCCAGAGTTCTAAGAACTACGACTCAGTTGTCATCATCTTGTACCAGTTCTGTGCGTCAAGAACGTACAATTGCTGTATCTTATATAGTCCTTTTTCTGTTTCTCACAATGCACTTTCCTTTAGTGAAGTGAACTCACTTATGGCAATTTGTTTCCATTCTGGTACATAAAGCATATCTTAGATTATTGTGACTTTTGTTCTAGTTTACATTTTTAAGCTAACTTTAATTGTCCCAATTTTAGTTGCTGTAAGGAATTGATTGCAAATTCCTTTGATAGTGATAGGGACACATTTGGTTAAATTGGTGAACCAATCCTCAATGCAGCTGAAATGCCTTGTTGCACCTGAATCAATATACCAACAATATTTTTTATGGCTCTCTGTAACAGGGCTGACTTCTTTGCCATTGCATTTCTTACTTTGTACATGATTTATATTCCTTTGTTTGGACACAATTGCTTTGTGACGTGTCTTATGACAATTGTAACATTTAAGGGCACACGTTCTTGAAACTGTAATAAATTTGCTCTGACTGTGTCTTTTGTTAACTTTGCTGCGTGTGCCTCTAACACCACAAGCAAGAAGTCAAACTCAGGCGTCAAGTTCTGAAACATTGCTGTAGTAATCTCCTCATCATCCACTTGAACTCCTACAGATGTAAGTTGCTGGGAGACAGTCATCAGGTTGTAATCACTCATACTGCTGCATTCATATAACTTGATATTATATAATACACATCTTAAATGTATCCTCCTAATGAGACCTTGATATGCTGCTTGCAGTGCTGTCCACATGTCTTTTGCTGACTTTCCCATGTGTTATAGAGTACACATACTTTTCTGCACCTTTTAGCTTGGCAAACGCGATTATGGGTGTAGCTCCTGTATTTATACTTCTTACAGACATAACTGTACAGATTCTGTTGCTATACTGCGCTGGAAACATTTTGTGCTGTCTTCACGCTGTGTGTTATGCAGCTCTATCTATACACAGCTACAGTAAATGCATCCTTCTCTGTTCCAAACACTGTCTGGCTTACAGGAAAAAAAATACTTGATCCCATCCAGCACTGGCTTCTCCATTGGACATCCCCCCCCTTCATCACCAGGGGCATGTGTTCCACCAGCCTCCCCTCCGTGCTGTGCCACTGATCATTACCAGTGTGTACCCACTACTAATCTAAAGAACATGAGTCACTAAGTGAGTTTGCTGAGGGGGAGGGAGCATGTAAGGGTGGCCTAAGAGGCATGTGGTGGTAAGCTGAGGCTTTTAAGTCACCTGTGAGGAAGTTTGAAAGATGTTTTGGAGTGCATGTGATATGTGAAGTTATGTGGGGCAATTATGGAGCTAGTGGATGCATTTTGAGCAAGCAAGTGGGAGTAATGAGTGGCAAGTGGGGTCTGAAGGCATGTATGGGTATCATGAGGCATAAGTGGGGTCTGATTGGCCTGTAGAATATCTAAGTTGCTGTCACACGCCGCTCTGGAGACCCCAGAATTAGACCCCGTCACTTACCTTTGCGGGCACTGACCCGTGCTGTCTTCCGGCTCCCGCGCTGTGCGCTGCTTCCTCCTCTCTCAGGGCGGTCTCCGCTGCTGTCCTCTGGTGGGTCCCGCTGCTGTGCTGCTTCCACGCCGGCTCCTGCTGATCGCTGGTCCCTGCTGACTACTTCCACGAAGCGCTGTCCTCTGGTCCATGGGCGCGGCCATCTTGGATTGCCCATGTGACTCCACTACCACCAATGAGGAGTCTTCTCCTTCTCTCTCAGCCTGTCAGCTCCCAGCGTCCACTATAAAATCCCCAATGTTGACACAAGTTGCCAGTGCAGCTTCCCAGCTACCAACGTCTCCACACGGCTACCCAGCCGCTCCACGTAGCTTCCCAGCTACCAACGTCTCCACATGGCTACCCAGCCGCTCCACGTAGCTTCCCAGCTACCAACGTCTCCACACGGCTACTCAGCCTCTCCACGTAGCTTCCCAGCTACCAATGCCTCCACACGCCTACCCAGCCGCTCCACGTAGCTTCCCAGCTACCAACGCCTCCACACAGCTACCCAGCTGCTCCCAGTAGCTTCCCAGCTGCCAACTCCTACCCACAGCTATCCAGTTGCTCCACGTAGCTTTCACGCTACCAACTCCTCTACTCGGCTAAACAGCCACTCCAAGTAACTTTCCCACTATCTGCATCCCTATACGGCTACTTAGCTGCACCAAGTTCCTACCACATTACTTCAATTCCCTAACAGCCTTCTGCACCCTCTCATGCGGAGAAACTTCATCAAGCCTAGTCTCCTCCAGCGAGTCCCTGTGCTGGCTAATACTGATCCAAGGCCCAGCCCGGGAACACAGTCTCAAAATCCCACGATTGTGACAGTTGCATTTTGGTACTTGTGTGTTGCTGATTTTAAAGTGTGGAGATCATATTAGAGTTTTAGTTATTGCTAGAATAAAGCCCTTTTGAAAAGTACAGGGCCGCACTAGCAATATCAAACTGCTCATCACTTGTGCTGTGAAGCAACCAAACGGGAAGCAGTCGGGAAGCCGATGGACGAAATCCCGACTGCTGGCTTCCCAACTGTCTAATCCTGGCAAGTGTCTAATGACAGGCGTCGAATTCCCTGTCATTAGACCTACGCCGGGAACCCGACACCCAGCTTACCGATCGAAGGTAAGCCGGGTGCCGGGCTCTGACAGCCGCGCAGGGAAGGGGGGGGGGCTAGGTTAGGGGCTCCAGGTGGGGACTTTAGGCAGTGGGGAAGGGAGTGTTAGGTTTAGGCACTTAGAGGGGGGTTAGGGTTAGGCACTTGGGGGGGAGGTTAGGGTTAGGCACCTTACCTGTCGGGATCTTCACTGCCGGGGTGCCGCTGTCGGGATTTGAACCGCGGCCGGCGGTAAATCATATCGATCCCCAACCAAACTACCCACTGTGCAGTGCTTGTGTTTCTCCAAGCTTTACAATTTAAAAGTAAGAGCAGAGGCAGAGACTGAAGTTCGGTGAGATGTACTACAAAGAAGTTAGTGACAGTACATAAAGGTAATGGCTGCAGGAAGGTCTGAGGTTTGCAATAGCAGTCTTATGCTCATCACTTATATACAATGTATTCTATATGCAGATACATTTTTAAACTGGTACTTGCATCCTTTTATCACATATGGATAAATAGAATCTAAATGAAATCATAATCAGGGCCGGATTACCCACAAGGTGGTACAGGCGGCCATCTAGGGCCCGGTGGTCCCAGGGGCCCGTCTGTCAACCGCACATAAAAATTATGATTATTTTAATGATTATAGATCATTATATATTGTCTCATATGTAAATACTAATATCTAACCACCGGTCAACAACCGTTTGGAGCATATCCAGGTGTCTTCATAGAAACATGATTTGACAATAAAGGTTCTGTTTAAGAAGTACAAGTCATCGATCACCCGTTTTGTTACAACAGGCAACTGAGGAGTTAATAAAATAAGGAGGAGCCAGTTTAGAAGCCTTCATAAGGAAATCCCAGAGAAGGACAACATTACACAGCCCTGACGAAGCCCGCAGTTGATTGGACGGGCGAAACGCGTTGGACACGCCCCCTCACAGACCGCTACCCGGAAGAAGGGATCCGGCAGTGACACAGGCGTGCACGCTCACCGCCGGCCATCCCTCACTCCCCACAGCCAAGGAGAGTGGCGATCCGGTCACTACTCAGGGGATACCCACTGGACCCACGCCAGACGGGTCCCCCATCTCACCATCAAAGACCCGGGAAGTAACGTGACGGAGGCATCAGCTTACACAGCAGACGGCAACACTGAAGACGGAGGTAGGAGGTGCGCGCACCAACTGACTCTTTGTACAGACTATTTATATATATTTTTTCTGCAAGTCTCATTGCATTCAAGCAGAGGAAAAACTGTTTAAAGACTCAAGCAACCAAGCTTTTTTTCTCATCAACTACGCAATATATTTATTCACAGCTATTCAGGACTTTAGAACTGACATTTACTGAAGGATTTCAGCAACAACTTCACTGCTATTCTTAAACCCAAGTGTATTTTTTCAGTCTGGTTATTGTGAACAATTTTTATCATATCAATGCTACTATGTTATTTATGGCAAGCATAGAGGTGTAAGTCCGCGGCAGCAGCTGCAATACATAGTTTATGGATTAATTCTTTATTTTATCCATTTTATTAATGTATTGCTGAGGTAATGATTTAATAATTTTATATTTCATTTTTTATTCTATATTAATAAAACACTTGTACCTATTTGCGCCCTATACGTTTATTATTGCTTCCTCCCTTTAGTGCGGGTGTATCTGACACAACATTTGACAGAAGCCTTCTTGGGGACAGGAATAAGTGATAAGAGGTGTGAGACGGAGTTGGGCTGGAGGAGGGGTGATGTGGTGCACACTTTTTGAGATTCATGTGGCATGTATGCATAGCAATAGCAATAGAGAGGTCCTGCGTAAAGCGTAGTCTTCTCACAGGGTGATGTTGAGCACCAAAACTCTCATGGAGCTCAAAATTGTATAAAACCTTGAAGACGAACGCGAACAATTGCCCAGCCACCACCAGTTCGCAAAAACCAACAAAAGTAAAGGGTTGGGACATGTCAAGGAGGTACTCAGCGGAGCTGGTGTAGTTGCCCTCCGTGTGTCATGGGACATGATCCTCGCAGTTGTCCACCACGTGCCTCCCAATTAGTTCACGCATATCCCCAGCCATTAGCTGAGTGTCATACATGAGATAGAAATGATACCAGAACAGGCAGGCTCCCTCTCCTGTGATGGGGATAATGGTGTGAGGTACCATCTCCCCTTTCACATTCAAAAACTCAATTGCCAGGCTCGTGTAAATGAAAAATCAAAATATGAAGCAAGTGAAGTATCCAAATGGAAAATACCTAGTCAAAGTGTTAAGGCCATTAGCAATGGCGACTGAAGAGGTGGGGCTGCAGCACAGTCCAATATTCAAATAGGGGATCCACACCAACTCTCACCCCAAATGCTGCCAAACATCACTGGCAGTTGGTGTTTCTCCCCTATTTGAATATTGGACTGCGCTGCAGCCCCACCTCTGAAGCCACCACTCAACCCAGACAATGATCTTACAGTCCCACAGCATTTGGGATATGTTGCTTTGTCACCCAATCACCTCTGTCGAGAAGAAACATTTTACCACTTTTAGCATGCGCAGTTGAGAGGTCTCCAGGAACATAGCGCGGGCGCCATGTTTCCAGTGACCTCTGTATGCACCTTAGATTCTGGCACAAAGCCAGAGTCAGTCTACTGCACTGCCAGAGAGGAGGAGGTCCGCACGGAGACTGCCTACAGGCCCCCTCCTTTTAAACCATCCAAGTCTAGGACACTGTAATAATAACAGCCCCATATATGTGAGTTAAGACAATAAAGTACTTCCTACAGTATATCCATGTACAACACAGTCAATCCCCTTTACACAAGTGTTTTTGATTTACTCGGGACACATCCTGATCCATCCTACTCATGCCTATTCATCCTCCTGACTCTAACCTCTGTCTGACTAGGGCAGATCAGAACATTTTGGTGCCTGTCTAGAACAAGGGCAGAACCCCTGAAAAAGAAAAACTCAAAGGCAATGGCTGTTAGGAGGGAGCACCCTGCGTTGTCTCTATCTGGTGACACAAGGACCCTGGAATGCGTGACCTCCAACCTTGTGTGCTACTGCACATGCTCGGCCATACTGTGCATTTTCAGCTCCATCCTCTATAGCAGTGGTTCCCAAACTTTTTTGAATCACGGCGCCCTAGTGCATCAGTATTGTTTTCATGGCACCCCTAAGCCAAAAGTTTGTTATTGAGATATCCAGAAAAAAATGTAGTGAAGTAGTACAGTGAAGTAACTTGTGCTTACCTGTCATCCTTAGGTTTGGTTATATAGTGGTGGACAGGTTTGTGCTTTTGTTTGTGCACATATTTACATTACATTGACCATAATGAATTTGATATGGTGCAGGACCAGCAACCTGAGGCACCCCTGCAAGTGTCCCGAGCTTTGTTAATCCTCCTAATATATCACTGTACGATCTCCTCTACTCTATGGCCCGTATTCATTTTGAGCGGACCCGCGATACTTTTTCATCTCCCAGACTTTTCGCCTACGTTACCTGTTTTGCAGGTGGAAAAGTATCGCGTGCGTGCCCGCGTATCGCCGTATTCAATTTGAAAGTAGGCGAAAATGGGTCCCGGCGAAACTTAAACAAGTGGAAAGTACTGTCAGATTTGTGGAAATCAGCCTGATACCCCCCAAAAGATGCTCTGACATGGGGGTTCCCTATGGTACCCCCCGATTTAGCTTGCTGAAGGTATTTGGTGTTTTTAAACGGGCTCAATAGCTGCTAAATAGCGTTTTTGTATAAGTGGTGCAGAATAGTATTCAGGGTTTTTTTTGCAGAAAATAAGTTATCCCAGCAAATTTGGGGTACTTGAAAATGGGTGCAGCATATTTTAAAGTTGCTAAAGTTAAGTATAAAAAATCGTGAAAAATCCACCTGCCGCAAGTCCCTGCAATGAAAAAAACACCTGGGGCATACTTGGGGACCCCCCCCAGAGTCAAGTTCGCTAGTTTTTAACTTTGTCCCCCAACATTTTTTTTTTCGCCCCCAAATTTAAAGTGATTTTTTTTGGGGGGTGTTAAGTCTTTTTAAAAAAAAAATTGACACAGTTTATCTTTGGGGGATTGTCTGAAGGCATGCACGGGGGTTCCCGCAACGTTGCACCCCAAAAACCCAATTCTGCACTTTTTTCCGCCTGCTATTCATAGGCAGGGCCATTTATGAACGGTCATAACGCATGACCGTTCGGCCGGCTGTAGCTGTCGTTATCGACAGCTACAGCCTGGCGCTAGCCTATCCCTACAGCAGGGACAGCGCTGTCCCTGCTGCGGCGGCTGCCGGCTCCAGGCTGCACGCGGGGAACCCGCGCATGCTCAGTGGAGCCGGCCGGGACAGAGACACAGCGCATCAGCCCGCTGCTGTCTCTAACGGGTAGCGCCAGAGGGGGGAGTTAACGCTCCCCCTCTCCGGCCGATGAGATGTTCTTACATCTCATCGGTAGTGCTTCCTGCTTCGACTCGGTAAAAAGGCGAAGCGGGAAGCGTTATAGCGGCACGGTAAGTGCCCCTATAATGCATCTACCCCAATGTCACATAACAGTGTGCTGAGAGCTGTATTATTCCCCCTCATATATCACTGTACTGTTCCATCTCCCCTATATAATAATACCACATATCAGTGTATGCTGGGGGCTGTGTTATCTCTCATCATATGTCACTCTATAGTCCCCTCTCCCCTATATAGTAATAAAAACATATCAGTGTGCTGGGAGCTGTGTTATTGCCCCTCATATATCACTGTACTGTTCCCTCTCCCCTATACAGTATAATAACAATGTCACATAACAGTGTGCTGGGAGCTGTGTTATTGCCTCTCATATGTCATTGTACTGTTCCCCCTCCCCTATATAATAACAATGTCACATAGCAGTTTGATGGGAGCTGTGTTATTCCCCCTCCCCTATATAATAACAATGTCACATAGTATTTTTCTGGGAGCTGTGTTATTCCCCCTCATATGTCACTGTACTGTTCCCCCTCCCCTATATAATAACAATGTCACACATCAGTGTGTGCTGGCAGCTGTGTTCAGCCCCCCTGAGGGTCACTTACCAGCGCTTTTCCAGTGCTGGTCTCACTGCTCCCATAGTCACATCGTTGCCTTGGTGAAAGAGGAGTTGTGCCTGCTTCCTTTTGCACTTTCAGGAACCACCAGTGAGACACTCCTCCGTGTCTCTGCCGCCGTGTTCAGGTCGAGGAGCAGGAGTGCCATGTTCAACCAGTGACGATGCTCATGCTGTGCTGTCTGAGGAGACCACACTGGAGTGAGACACCTGGTGGTGGGGAGAAGTAACTGCAAGGCAGTGTTACTGGCAGCTGTGAGGGACTGAGCTGCATCTGCACGGCCCAGCCGCCTGACATCACCGACTTTCTCCACCACCGCTTCTCACATGAGCGGCCACAGCAGTGAAGGCCCTGAAGGGGCTGCTAAAGAGAGAGATGTCGGGCCCAACAGAAAGTACCCCGGTTTCCCGGCTGCCCAATCCGCCCCTGTCTGCAAGGGACAAACTTTGGAATGATTTGTATGCCAGAGCTTGGTAAATCTGGCAGCGTAGCAGCCCCCATAGAAACAATGGGAGTTGCTGTTACTGTCAGAAATTAAGGGAAGAGGCACCCCGCGGCCCGCGCCGCCATTTATACTAGAGATGTGTGGTTTGGTTTTGCTGAAAACTGTACACGCCTGAAATTTGGGATTCCAAGTCGAATTGAGTCTCGGCACGGATCAGTTTTGTGGTTCTGAGTAGAACCAAGCCCCGGCTCAGGTCTGCTGTAAGTTCAGAACTCGGATTTTGAAAACCAATTCTCAGTTTCGTATAATTTTAGCTGTTTTTTTTTAATCAATTTTAAAGAAATCCAAAACCAAAGAAATAAAACACTTGAGGGTAGTTTTGCCAAAACCATAACATTTTAGTGTAGTTTTGCCAAAACACGAAGGTCTGCACACATCTCTAGGCAGATATCGGGGAAACGTCCTTCTTCTTCTTCCCTTATTAAATCCTTGGAATCCTCAATATTTGCAGGTATTTGACCACCTGGAACCATTACTTCTGTCATCCCATTTCTGCAGTCAGGAACTGTCCTGCTTCCTGCACACACCTCACTGATATACATAGCCTGACACCCACATAATTTTTAGTTCCTCAATGCATAGCACTAGCTGTTATAATGTTATAGCTTAGTACTATTCAGGGCCATAGCTAGTGTAGTGCGGCCGGTGCCATCGCACAGTGGCCCTGATTCAGAGCCGGACGCTCTGACAGAGCGCTCGCTCTGAATCAGGGCCGTCCCTCTGAATTTAAGAGCGGCCTCCTGGCCGCTCGCATAGCTGTGGGTGACCACCCACAGCTATAGCGAGCGGCCAAAATGATGGTCGCGATGGTGAAGACCATCGCGACCATCGGGCTTGCGACGAGACCCTTGCGGTAGGGTCTCGTTTCCACAAGCCTTGGAGTGCTTTTGGCTCTATCAGAGCCAAAAGCACTCCCACTGACATCACTAGTGATGTCAGTGGGGCCGGCCCCAGACGGTAGGCGTTCCCATGGGAACGCCTCTGTCTGTGCAGCCACGCCCCCAGCACACCCACCAAAGGGGGCGTGCTGTCAATCACCATCGACAGCACGCCCCCTTTGGTGCGAGACCCATAGCGACGGCTTGGCCGTCGTTATTCAGGTCTCGCTCATGTGCACGACGGAGCCGGCTCCGTGCGCATGCGCACTTGGCCAACATCTACCTGCTTGCGAGCGGGTCTGAATCAGGCCCAGTGCACCACAGGTCAGGGGGCGCTGTTTGGGCCTGTCAAATTTCTGTTTATTATCATTCTTGCTTGTACTGTAGCTTCCTCTTATTTCATCCCCAGTATCTCCTGGCATCCCCTATCTCTTCCCTGGCCCTTCTCCATGAAGCCATGGGCCTTTTTTGGGTGCATTATGTCACTTTAAAAAATGAGTGGGGCGCTAGTGCTCTTTCTGGCACAGGGCACCAAGAAGTCTGGTTTACGGCTCTGGTACTATTATATACTTAATGATTTCACTCTACCATGCCTGATTCCTTCTATGTCTCATCACTTTGCATTCCTCCACATTGCTTCCTCTACACCTTTCCTCCTCCACCCCCTCCTAAAAAATTTAATTCTCCACTTCAGCCATTTGCCTCCACCATAATCCCTTCTAGTACAGTGGCATATAAAATAGAGATGTGCGTGGATGCCTGTGTTATGTTTTGGTATTGGCAAAACCACCCTCAAATGTTTTGATTCTGTTTCGGTTTGAAATGTTTTTTTTTTAAATCCATAAAAACAACTAAAATCATGTAACTTGGGCCTGTTTTGTTTTTATAATATTATTAAATTCAATATAATTAATTTCCAGTCATTTCCTGTCAATTTTCACCACTTTAAAGCACCTGAAATCATGTGCGCTCCTCGTGCGGGGCCCCCTCCTCTCTCCCTGGTGGCTGGCATTTGTAGACTCCGGACACTAGAGTGTGCCCGGAGTCTACTGCGCATGCGCAGAACGCCGGAAAAATGGCCTCGGCAGCCATTTTCCGGCGCTCTGTGCATGCGCAGTAGACTCTAGTGCCCAGAGTCTACAGCGCATGTGCAGAACACTGGAAATTGGCTGCGGCGGCCATTTTTCCAGTGTTCTGAGCAGCAGTGACACCCGACGTGGTACCTCGGACAGGTAAGTTTTAAAAAAATATGGGTGTAGTGTGTGCGGCCCGGGACCCCTGACTGGGGAGGGACCTATATCCAAATCGAAATACGCAAGATACGGTCCGCACCGAGTACCACTACCGATGGTCAAAACCATCGCGACCATCGGGGCTTGCAACGAGACCCTTGTGGTAGGGTCTCGTGGCCGCAAGCCCCAGAGAGCTTCCGGCTCTATTAGAGCCGGAAGCTCTCCCACTGACGTCACTGGTGAGGTCAGTGGAGCCGTCCACAAATGGCAGGCGTTCGCTTGGGAACGCCTCCGTTTGTGAAGCCACCCCCCCGCCACGCGTACAAAATGGGGCAAGCTGTCAATCAACTTCGACAGCCGCCCCTTTTGTAGTGAGTTCCGGAGTGAGAGAATTTCTCTCTCGCTCCGGGGCTTGTGCACGCGCAGTGTGGCCGCTGCACGTGCGCAGAGCCCACCAACGACCTGCTTGTGAGCGGGTCTGAATCAGGCCCACAGATTGGACCCTCACTGATATTCTCCACTTTATCACGTGGTGGATTTTACGTTCACATTATTTTCTATAGTGTACCTTGAAAAAACTGAGAATTGGTGATCTTATTCAGTGGGAAGAACCATATGCCAGATATTGGAAAGTCCATATAAGAAGATCCATTCTACTGTGACAAGATTAGTGCATGATGATATTACCTTTGTTTTTATTAACTTAGAGTTTTTACAAGATTATGGGCTCTATTTATTAAAATTATTTTGACTAAAATAAAGCGAAAAAGGGTGTTTTCACACCCTTTTCACATTATTTTAGTATCACCTATAGTTATTACAAGGCAATTGGAGTAGAATTCGTAAAATTCTACTCCAACCTCTAAGTATCACTTATTTTTAGTAAGCAGATCGCATTTCCCATAATTGTAATGGGAAATGTGATCCGACCAAAGTTACTAAATATAAATTGTACAAAAGTATCGGGGAAAGCCCTGTGATAATAACGCCACCTGGAGGTGGCGTTATCCATGGTGTCCCCCAGTTACCGGCCTCCTACTCTGCTCTAACGGGCAGAGCAGAGCCGGCAGTCGGTCCCAGTAATCAGCTGTGTGGTCTAAACAGACCGCAAGCTGATTACTGTAAAAAAAGAAAAAAAAATTGTCAAAAATTTTTTTACTTACCAGACTCCAGGGACCGGGCCTCCGGTGAGGTCTCAACTCCGGTCAGTGGCCTCCCATAGTGCACTGCGGGCCGGTCATCAGATGATCGGGTCCCAGAGCAGTATGGGAGATCACCTGATCGGAGGCATGGAGGACATCACCGGAGGACCGGATCAAGCAGGTAAGTGTAATTAAGGGAGAGGGGGGGGGGTTGCGAGGGGTCTGTGATCACGGGGGGTGGGGCTTAGCACCAGGGGTGGAGCTTAGTGCGGGGGGTAGCAGCGGCGGCCGGTTGGCACATGCGCGGGCACTTTGTCACAGTATTTTTTGCGAAAATACTGTGACTAGTGTGCGGAGGGGATTCGCAGGGACAGAGCTTTATCGCAAGCTCTGTCCCTGCAAGGGATTTGTGGTAAATCCCTGTGATATTGACTGAATTCGCAATGCGAATTCAGTCGATAATATCACACTACAATCTGCATTCAATATGCGGATTGTAGTAAATAGAGCCCTAGTTGACTTGTATTGGGAGTAATATATGCTGTTTTACCAGTAGCGCCCGAGATTGGTCTATACTAATGTTTATGTACAGTACATTGTATACACCAGTAGGTGTTGTTGAGGATCCTCTGTTCAGGCCTGCTATAGTGAGAGAATTGGTGTGTGGAGGTAGTTGAGTGGAAATACGTTGGTAGTTGACTGGGGAAAACCAGAGGAATATGTTGTAATATAGCATAAATTTGCACATCTCACTGTGACAGCAGTGTGAGTTATCACCACCAGGGGAGGGGGGGAAGTAGTCAGGGACGGTGGCAAGGTGTTACGGTGCCCTAGGTAAAATTTTATGCTTCCAACCCCTCAAATACCCTCACAAGTGACATATAAGGGCATGAGAAGGGATTGTGCTGTAGACAGTATATAATATACGGTCTACAGTGCCAATACACTTACTGACACATATACACAACATACATACATTGCAATTGCTTGTTAATAAAATATATAATTATTGTCATTATAATGATTGATGATTACATTACGGAGACGTCTCTGCCTGGGCAGGATTCCTTTCTCTGCAGCTGCTCCTCGTCTCTGTGAGGAAGAGAGGAGGAGCAAAAGGCAAAGTACAGAGAAGAACTAGGGGTTCGGGCGATTGGCTGGCAAGCATTGCAGGTGGCACTTAGTGACGTCATGTAACACTTTATGTCAGCGGCAGTGCTGACGTGTAACTTGACAAACAGGACAGCCAGCCTGCCTGCCTTTAACTAGCCGCCTGATGTTGCAGCTGGAGGGGCCGGCCGGAGAGTGAGAAGAGACGGTCAGTGTGCTTAGCAGCACTGTCTGTCTCAGATTATAGTGCGGTCGCCGTGGCCAGTTTTTGGTGCCGCAGCCGCCGCCACTCACAGCACGGACACTATCTGTCACTGTCTCTGGACTCTGTACAGACTGTCACTAAGTATAAAGGGCAGCGAGCGGCGCCCTACAGTGGCCGGCGCCCATAGGCAGCTGCCTAAAGTTGCCTAATGGTAGCGCCGGCCCTGGAGGCAGTATGTTGTGTCCCATGCCATGCCTTGCACCACATATCATTATGCTTAAACTGAGATATGTATATTTTTTTATCAATGGGGGGAACGCCAAAGGAAACTTTCACCCTGGGCTCCGCTTGTTCTAGAACTAACCCTGTAATGTCCACAAGGGCCTGGAGCTGAAATTCGTTCAGGGCCTACTGTGTGTCTTTGCAGGGGTTGTAACAAGTGCTGCAGCAGTGCGACTAATGATGTGGGGTTGTGACCAATGTGGTGTAGGTGTGGCCTACATAGGGGTGTAACCTGTGCTATAGGTGTGGCTAGTTCCATGAGGGGCATAGCTGGTGCCTATTTTCAACTACTTTATAGTGGAGCAATATTTTTGTGAAAATATGTAAACTGTATTGTCTGCCTTTCCTTGAGTGCTAGAATAGTTTATATTAATTAAAAATAGGGGTGTGCACCGGCCACTTTTCCTGTTTTGTGTTTTGGTTTTGGATTTGGATCTTTCTTCGTGTTTTGGATCTGGATTGGTTTTGCCAAAACCACCCTTCCAGGTTTTGTGTTTTGGTTTTGGATCTGTATTTTTTGGAAAAAAGCATAAAAACAGGTAAAATCACAGAATTTGGATTTTTTTGTTCCTACGCTATTATTAACCTCAACAACATTAATTTCCACTCATGTCAAGTCTATTCTGAACACCTTACACCTCACAATACTGTTTTTAGGCCAAAAGGTTGCACCGAGGTAGCTGGATGACTATGCTAAGCGACACAAGTGGGCAGCACACAGGGCACAGGGCAGCGTACACCTACACCACACAGGACAGCCTCTATAAAAATTAATTTGATAAAGGGCAGAGTACAACCCACAGGACAGCCCCTGTAAAATTATTTTGATGAAGAGCAGCTTTTCACACTGGGGGTGGGAGAAGAGAGCACCCATGAAGGACTGAGCACCCACTGGACAACACAGCACTACAGCCAGCCAGCCCCTATGAACTAGACAACAGCCAGACCCTATATGGACTAGGGGTGTGCACCGGCCACTTTTCGTGTTTTGTGTTTTGGTTTTGGATCTGGATCTTTCTTCGTGTTTTGGATCTGGATTGGTTTTGCCAAAACCACCCTTCCGTGTTTTGGGTTCTGGGTTTTGTGTTTTGGATCTGTATTTTTTTGAAAAAAAGCATAAAAACAGCTAAAATCACAGAATTTGTGGGTTTTTCTGCTCCTATGCTATTATTAACCTCAATAACCTTAATTTCCACTCATTTCCAGTCTATTCTGAACACTGAACACCTCACAATAGTGTTTTTATGTCCAAAAGGTTGCACCGAGGTAGCTGGATGACTATGCTAAGAGATACGAGTGGGCGGCACAAACACGTGGTCCATCTAGGAGTGGCACTGCAGTGGCAGACAGGATGGCAGTTTGAAAAACTAGGCCCCAAACTATACATAATGCAAAGAAAAAAAAGAGGTGCAAGATGGAATTGTCCTTGGGCCCTCCCACCCACCCTTATGTTGTATAAACAGGACATGCACACTTTAACAAACCAAACATTTCAGCGCCAGGGTCTGCCACATGACTGTGGCTGAAATGATTGGTTCGTTTGGGCCCCACAAAACAAGCTGGCAATTAATCTGTCCCTGCACAAACTGGCTCTACGGAGGCAAGATGTCGTCCTCATCCTCCTCATCCACCGATTCCTCACCCTCTTCAGTGTTGTGTACATCCTCATCCTCACAGAGTATTCATTCGTCCCCGCTGGAATCCACAACCACAGGTCCCTCTGTACGTTCTGGAGGCTGGTCTCCCTGGAAGAGTTGATAATTCATTTTTATGAACATCATCTTCTCCACATTTTGTGGAAGCAACCTCCTACGCCTTTCGCTGACAAGGTTCCCGGCTGCACTAAACACTCTTTCGTAGTACACACTGGAGGGGGGGCAACTCAGGTAAAATAGAGCCAGTTTGTACAGGAACCTCCAAATTGCTTCTTTTTCCTGCCAGTACAGGTACGGACTGTCTGACATGCCTACTTGGATGCTGTCACCGATGTAATCCTTTAACAGACATACGCACGCTTGTCGCTGCTGCTTTGAGGATGCAAGTGCAGCTACAGCCTACACAATTCACAAACACAGAAAAAAGAAGAATATTTTTAATGTTTGTGTAGCACACTTTGAGGGTGTCACCACCCTTTAACAGACAGACGCACGCTTGTCGCTGCTGCTTTAAGGATGCAAGTGAAGCTACAGCCCACACAATTCACAAAGACAGAAAAAAAAGAAGAATATTTTTATTGTTTGTGTAGCACACTTTGAGGGTGTCACCACCCTTTAACAGACAGACGCACGCTTGTCGCTGCTGCTTTAAGGATGCAGGTGCGGTTACAGCCCACACAATTCACAAAGACAGAAAAAAAAAGAATATTTTTATTGTTTGTGTAGCACACTTTGAGGGTGTCACCACCCTTTAACAGACAGACGCATGCTTGTCGCTGCTGCTTTAAGGATGCAGGTGCGGCTACAGCCCACACATTTCACAAAGACAGAATAAAAAGAAGAATATTTTTATTGTTTGTGGAGCGCACTTTGAGGGTTACACCACCCTTTAACAGACAGACGCACGCTTGTCGCTGCTGCTTTGAGGATGCAAGTGCGGCTACAGCCCACACAATTCACAAAGACAGAAAAAAGAAGAAGAATATTTTTATTGTTTGTGGAGCGCACTTTGAGGGTTACACCATCCTTTAACAGACAGACGCACGCTTGTCGCTGCTGCTTTGAGGATGCAGGTGGAATCTAGACAGGATTTGGAACCGGGGACACACTACCTCCATCAATTGTCTAAATCCCACTGCACTAATGGCGGATACCGGACGCACGTCTAACACCAACATAGCAGTCAAGGCCTCAGTTATACGTTTTGCTTCAGGATGACTGCTGTCGTACTTCATCCTCATCGCTAGGGACTGTTGGAGGGTCAATTGTTTAGTAAAAGTAGTGATGTTCCTACTTCCTCTCTGGGATGATGAACAACTCCCAGCAGCAGCAACAGCACTAGGAGGAAGTGGTCCTTGATCTTTCCCTATTTTATTTTTATCGGAGAAAGTTTGGTCCTCCATTTACGTTATATTGATATATACGTGCGGCTAAAGCGCACACAAACACAGAAAATATTTTTTTATTTTTGCTGGAGAGTAGTGCACTTTGTGGGTTACACCACCCTTTAAGAAATGAGCCAGCTTATGGGACACAGGCGCACGCTTGGCGCTGCTTCTTTGTTGATGCACGTGCAGCCACAGCGCACACAATTCACAAACACAGAAAATAATTTTTTTTTTGGTTTGGACTGGAGTGTACTTTGGAGGTTACACCACCCTTTAATGGTCAAGCCAGCCGGCCCTTTACTTATGACACAGGCGCACGCTTGGCACTACTTTGTTGATGCACATGCGGCTACTGCGCACACAATTCACAAACACAGAAAATAATTTTTTTTTTGGTTTGGACTGGAGTGTACTTTGGGGGTTACAGCACCCTTTAACGGTCAAGCCAGCCGGCCCTTTACTTATGACACAGGCGCACGCTTGGCACTACTTTGTTGATGCACGTGTGGCTACTGCGCACACAATTCACAAACACAGAAAATAATTGTTTTTTTGGTTTGGACTGGAGTGTACTTTGGGGGTTACAGCACCCTTTAACGGTCAAGCCAGCCGGCCCTTTACTTATGACACAGGCACACGCTTGGCACTACTTTGTTGATGCACGTGCGGCTACTGCACACACAATTCACAAACACAGAAAATAATTATTTTTTTGGTTTGGAGTGTACTTTGGGGGTTACAGCACCCTTTAACGGTCAAGCCAGCCGGCCCTTTACTTATGACACAGGCGCACGCTTGGCACTACTTTGTTGATGCACGTGCGGCTACTGCACACACAATTCACAAACACAGAAAATAATTTTTTTTGGGGTTTGGAGTGTACTTTGGGGGTTACAGCACCCTTTAACGGTCAAGCCAGCCGGCCCTTTACTTATGACACAGGCGCACGCTTGGCACTACTTTGTTGATGCACGTGCGGCTACTGCGCACACAATTCACAAACACAGAAAATATATATTTTTTTGGTTTGGACTGGAGTGTACTTTGGGGGTTACAGCACCCTTTAATGGTCAAGCCAGCCAGCCCTTTACTTATGACACAGGCGCACGCTTGGCACTACTTTACTTATGACACAGCTACTGCGCACACAATTCACAAACACAGAAAAAATATTATTTTTTTAGCACTTGGGGGGAGCACCCCTGATGGACAGAGCACCCCCTGGACAACACTACAGCACCCGTTTAGGACTGGGACACTGCACAGGACTTTGGAATGGACACAGCCCCTATGGAGAACTGACTGCACAACACAGTCCAGCCAGCCCCTATGGACTTTGAAGTAGTGGACACAGCCCCTATTAACAACAGCAGCACAGCATAACACAGCCAGCCCCTATGGACTTTGAAGTAGTGGACAACAGCAGCACAGCGCAGCACAGCACAGCACAACACTACTCTGCACTACACTACACTACACAGCCCAGCCAGCCCTAACTCCCACCCTCCCTCTTCACTGTCCACAGCCGAGTGAGAAAATGGCGCCGACGTGGGTACCTTATATAGGATCCAAAACCCGCGAGACTCGGAAGGCGGGATGATGACGTTTTGCCTCGATTTCAGAATCCGAGTCAGGCGGGAAAAGTCGAGCCTGACTCGGATCTGCCTCGGATCGGGGGGGCTCGGGGGGTTCGGATTTCAGAAATCCGAACCCGCTCACCCCTAATATGGACAAGGACAACAGTAGCGAGCCAGCCCCTATGTAATGTATATGGACAACAGTAGCCAGCCCCTATGGTCAGCATCAGCAACAGCTCCCAGCTCCCTCCCTCTTCACAGTAGCCAGCCAGCAGTGCTTTATTATTTATAATAACAACTAACAAGTCAACAAGAAGCTTGCAGCTCCCTAACTCTGCAGACTACACAGCCGAAATGAAAAATGGCGGCGATCACGGGACCTTTAAAGAATCCAAAACCCGCGAGAATCCGACAGCGGAATGATGACGTTTTGCCTCGTTTCGGGAACCGAGTCTGGTGGGAAAACCTGAGTCGGCCTCGGTTCCCGGCTCGGATCGGGGGGGGGGGCGTTTGGATTTCGGAAATCCGAACCCGCTCATCCCTAATTAAAAAGTTTAAAAAATCCAAAATGATTGCCATATTTTATAAATGTTCATTCCACAACCTTAGCCACTGCTGTAAAGGAATACATTGACTGCCTTCTTAATGAAGGGTACACAATATATGATCATTTATGCCGATCCAATAAACCCGTTCACACTGAGCGATTTCTTTTGTTCTCTTCAGTGGGATCGGGAATTCGGGAATTATATAGTGCGTGCAGCACATTTTATCCAAACCTCACAATATGACCATTGCAGTAGAGTTTGAACATTTTTATTGGGTAATGTTCCTGCATACAAACTATCTAATTATTGGGCCGAGCAGCCAATTATTGGCTTTTTAAAAAAAAAAAGATAAATAGCTGCAATGGTAGTATTGGACCAGGGCAGTAAGGGTTAACTTATTGTGCAGATGTGCATGCATGAGCTGGGTTTTCAGTTTTATGGAGCGTACACACGGTCAGATTTGTCAGACTTGTCAGATTTGTCAGATGAACGATTGAACGATTAAACGATTTGAACGATTTGAACGATTTTACCAAAGTTTTGAACGATTTGAACGATTGAACGATTTTTGACTACATTAAAATTAATGGAATCGTCCAAGTCTGACTGCAAACCCATCAGATGTCAGATATCGTTATCTGACAAACGGGAACGCGCATCGTTGATCATCCATCGTTCAGGCATGTCAGATATGAACGATTTTCCTTCAGATATGAACGACTGAACGATTTTTAAATCGTTATCGTTCATATCTGAAGGAAAAATCTGATCGTGTGTATGCACCATTACTTTCTAATCAAAAAAATACAAATGAAGTTTAAAATAAAAAATATTTAAGATGATAAAAAAAAGCTTTACATATTTATATTTATATATTTTTTCAAAAACAATTTAAACAGTTATTCCCATCCTGAGATAGCACTAACAGAACAAGTAGTGCGGTCCCGCAAGTACCGGTGTTATCCCTTACCAGCGGTAATTTTCATGTTTATAGAAAAAGTCAATGACTTGGATTTTTCTGTATATTATTATTATTATTATTATTATTATTATTATTATGGAAGTTAGCTAAAACATTTGTTTTTTACCTTTTATGTTTATGGCAATGGTTCCCAAACTTTCTTAAATCATTGCACTCTAGAGTATCATCAATTGTATTCATGGCACCCCTAGGCCAAAAGATTTTTATTTAATTTTTTATTGGGGGGGGCGTGGCTCAGCGACGGAGCTTAGAAGCGGCCGATCGGTGCATGCTCGGGCACTTGTCATGGTATTTTTTGCGAAAATACCGTGATAAGGCTGCGGAAGGGATTCGCAGGGACAGAGCTTTATCACAAGCTCTGTCCCTGCAAAGGATTTTTAGTAAATCCCTGTGATATTGCCTGAATTTGCAATGCAAATTCAGTTGGTAATATCACACTACAATCTGCATTCAAAATGCAGATTGTAGTAACTAGAGCCCAAAGTCTGTTACATTAAAGTGCCACTGCCTGCTGTATTTATTCTGTGGTATCTACACTTTTCAATGAAGCATGCTTGCTCAACTGTCTCAAAACTCAATAGCTAAGCATTGCTACCTGTAATACCTTACTTATCACATAGGATTGCAGTGACCGCCATATACTGCAGAGATCATCGCAGTGACTGCCATATACTGCAGAGATCATAGCACTCAAATAAGCAACAGGGCATGAGCAATCAGGTGTTAGGCGCCCAAGTGAGGAGTAGATGGCAGTTTAAGTAAGGGTAGAGGCCCCTGCTCGTGAGAGCTTACATTCTAAAGATATACTACAGAGAACATTACAATGAGTGCCAAATAATATAGAGAACTCCAACGGCCACCATAAAATGCAGAGGACATCACAACCACACACCATGGCCCCTGGAATGGGATAAATCAGACAGCAAGCTGTTGGCAGATCTATCTATCAGCACTTAATGGAATTCATACTTTTTGGCGCTGGGCACTGGCAGTAGCTCTGGTCAGGCACCTCACTGGAAGAATGCATACCAGGCACAGTCCCGCCTCCCACCTCTGTCCTTTACTCCCTCCTCTGTCTTACCGGCTCCCTTTACTACTGTGTGCACCTAATGCCAGATTAAGGTCCACATGGGCCTGGTGCTGAATTTATTAAGGGCATACTGTGTGCCACCATGGGAGTTGTATCTAGTGCCGCCCCAGGGGTGTGAGCATCTCTATAGCTCTATACTGTATATGTATATATATATATATATATATGTTACCAAAACATGTTATGTTGGTGTATTTGGCTTGTCAATGCCTCTCCAGCTGTGTTGGCACAACAAGTCCCAGCACATCCAGCTGATAAAATGTGCTGGGACTTGTAGTCCCACCACATCTGGACAGGCACAGTCAGCAGTCTAGTTACCCTTAGAGTCCCACACGGCTTAAATTGTTACCATGTCCCAGACTGCACTGGACCTACAAGGGGAGGCCCCCAGACTGGGCTGTCGATGGGGCCTCAATCACCTATACTGCAGCCTCCCTCTCTGCCATGGCCGCCTGTCACATGACGAAGGAACACGTTCTACAGGCAGACCGCATAGGCCACTGGGAAGGAAAGTGAGTGCAGGAGGAAGGGGATGAGCACGCTACCTCCCTAAATCCCTCAAGGGTAATTGATCCATTCCAGCATCATCTCCTATGTGCGATCCATGTATCCCAGGGGTTCCCAACCACAGTCCTCAAGGCACACTAACAGTCCAGGATTTAAGGATAGCCATACTTGAGCACAGGTGACTTAATTAGTACCTGTTATTTTGATTTAATCATCTGTGCTTTAGCATGGACAACACTAAAACCAGGACTGTAAGTTTCCCTTTGGAGACCGTGGTTGGGAACCCCTGATGTATCCTGTCACTTTGGGCCTATATTTAATTGGGCCTGGAGCTGCAGCTCCATCCACCCCATTGATAATCCGGCCCTGTGTGCACCGCAGCTTGCGTATCAACACAGACACGCTGAGGCTGCAGCTCCACTGTAGTGAAGCAGAGCCGAGGCAGGAGGCAAACACAGCTGCAGCTATTGATCAAGCTGCTGCAGCACCCTCTGGCCGGTATGCCCCCACTCCATACACTCACAGACCCCTAGTCCGTCATCAGAGGCACATGCTCCAAATGCCCCCTCCTAATTACACCCCTGCATACATATATACTAGAGAAGTGCACTGACCCCCATGTTTTGGTTTTGGATCTGGATACATCTTCGTGTTTTGGTTTTGCAAAACCACCCTCAAGTCAACCGTGACTCCTCATGAAATTAGAACTACAATTCGGATCTCTCCGGTTTCACGAAATACATGTGGTTTTGTATTTCTGGAGAACTGAACCGCACATCTCTAATATATACACAAATACATATAAATAAAACATACACATAAATATCCCCTCCAGACCTCACTTATTATAATTACAAAAAAACCTTACTAGAATTCAAATAATCAATCTACCTCAATCTCTAGTCTCTCAGGTGACAGGTCTCAGTCAGTCATGAGGAGGCCGCCTTCACAGAGCTGCTCTGCCTCTGTACAATGTCATTGTCCCTTTGGGTGTGACATCACACAGTGCAGAGGAGGTGATGACGCACCCTATACAATACAGGAAGCCTTGTAAGTCACCACCTCCCTCCCCTCCTTACATTTTAAGGTCTGGTCCCCTCTATGACTAGCTTTGGTGTGGAGTGTCTTTATGTCAACATTGACAATGTCAACAGAATGTATGTATGTAAATAATATATATATATATATATATATATATATACAGGGCAGTTTCTAGCCAGTGCGAGCATTCAAAATGCACCCCCCCTTACCCCCCTATAATATTTAATTCTCTGAGCCATGCAATCAGTGGCATCACTAGTAATGCCATCATTTTTTTAACTATATGAAATACTTCCTGTAAGGTACTTTGTATTACCAAATAATAAGTTATAAAATGTGGTTTTTAATAATAACATAGAAAACCATATTTCATGACAATCTTCTAAATTGCAGTGTTCTATAAGCTTCCTGTGGATTGGGACTCGAGGTGGGGTCACAGAAAATATGTTATATTAACACATAATGTACATACTGAATCTTGCCCCTTTAATTTTTCTATTTGAGTAACTGGAAGCCTCTCTCTGCTGCCTGCGTGCCGTGCTCCGGCGTCTGTCATCACCACTGCAGTCCAGCCCAGGCAGTCACACACACTGTCCTGACGGGCTGGCGTCCCCTCACGAAATAGCGCCCATAGTCTTACATTTGGGTCTTTCTGTTAGGTAAAGCTGGCTCTTCATTGTCTAGGTGACACATATAGAAAAGGGAAGGAATTTTCCCAATTGGACAAGCCCCAGCTTAGCAGTTGTAGAGGATTAGATAGTGTTCACTGTAGGAATTATTTAAGGGCAGGGAGTGTTGAACGCAGAGAATAACATATCTGTGCATACCAAAGCAGAGCTGTAACTACTAGGGGTGTGCACCGGCCACTTTTCGTGTTTTGTGTTTTGGTTTTGGATCTGGATCTTTCTTCGTGTTTTGGATCTGGATTGGTTTTGCCAAAACCACCCTTCCGTGTTTTGGGTTCTGGGTTTTGTGTTTTGGATCTGTATTTTTTGAAAAAAAGCATAAAAACAGCTAAAATCACAGAATTTGTGGGTTTTTCTGCTCCTATGCTATTATTAACCTCAATAACATTAATTTCCACTCATTTCCAGTCTATTCTGAACACCTCACACCTCACAAAAGTATTTTTATATCCAAAAGGTTGCACCGAGGTAGCTGGATGACTATGCTAAGAGATACGAGTGGGCGGCACAAACACGTGGTCCATCTAGGAGTGGCACTGCAGTGGCAGACAGGATGGCAGTTTGAAAAACTAGGCCCCAAACTATACATAATGCAAAGAAAAAAAAGAGGTGCAAGATGGAATTGTCCTTGGGCCCTCCCACCCACCCTTATGTTGTATAAACAGGACATGCACACTTTAACAAACCAAACATTTCAGCGCCAGGGTCTGCCACACGACTGTGGCTGAAATGATTGGTTCGTTTGGGCCCCCACAAAACAAGCTGGCAATTAATCTGTCCCTGCACAAACTGGCTCTACGGAGGCAAGATGTCGTCCTCATCCTCCTCATCCACCGATTCCTCACCCTCTTCAGTGTTGTGTACATCCTCATCCTCACAGAGTATTCATTCGTCCCCGCTGGAATCCACAACCACAGGTCCCTCTGTACGTTCTGGAGGCTGGTCTCCCTGGAAGAGTTGATAATTCATTTTATAAACATCATCTTCTCCACATTTTGTGGAAGCAACCTCCTACGCCTTTCGCTGACAAGGTTCCCGGCTGCACTAAACACTCTTTCGGAGTACACACTGGAGGGGGGGCAACTCAGGTAAAATAGAGCCAGTTTGTACAGGGACCTCCAAATTGCTTCTTTTTCCTGCCAGTACAGGTACGGACTGTCTGACATGCCTACTTGGATGCTGTCACCGATGTAATCCTTTAACAGACAGACGCACGCTTGTCGCTGCTGCTTTGAGGATGCAAGTGCGGCTACAGCCCACACAATTCACAAAGACAGAAAAAAGAAGAAGAATATTTTTATTGTTTGTGTAGCACACTTTGAGGGTGTCACCACCATTTAACAGACAGACGCACGCTTGTCGCTGCTGCTTTGAAGATGCAAGTGCGGCTACATCGCACACAAGTCACAAACACATTAAAAAAAATAGTTTTTCATTTTTTGGAGCACTTTGAGAGTTACACCACCCTTTAACAGACAGACGCACGCTTGTCGCTGCTGCTTTGAGGATGCAAGTGCGGCACAGCCCACACAATTCACAAAGACAGAAAAAAAAGAACAATATTTTTATTGTTTGTGTAGCACACTTTGAGGGTGTCACCACCCTTTAACAGACAGACGCACGCTTGTCGCTGCTGCTTTGAAGATGCAAGTGCGGCTACATCGCACACAAGTCACAAACACATTAAAAAAATAGTTTTTTATTTTTTGGAGCACTTTGAGAGTTACACCACCCTTTAACAGACAGACGCACGCTTGTCGCTGCTGCTTTGAGGATGCAAGTGCGGCTACAGCCCACACAATTCACAAAGACTGAAAAAAAAGAACAATATTTTTATTGTTTGTGTAGCACACTTTGAGGGTGTCCCACCCTTTAACAGACAGACGCACGCTTGTCGCTGCTGCTTTGAGGACAGTATCATATGCAGTGACAGTAGACTTGTCAGAAATTGTTGGCACGTCCTTCAGTCTGGACCAGATGTCCAAACCAGCCCTTGACTTATGACACAGGCGCACGCTTGGCGCTGCTACTATGTTGATGCCGCACACAAGTCACAAACACAGTAAAAAATGTTTTTTATTTTTTGGAGCACTTTGAGAGTTACACCACCCTTTAACAGACAGACGCACGCTTGTCGCTGCTGCTTTGAGGATGCAAGTGCGGCTACAGCCCACATAATTCACAAAGACAGAAAAAAAAGAACAATATTTTTATTGTTTGTGTAGCACACTTTGAGGGTGTCACCACCCTTTAACAGACAGACGCACGCTTGTCGCTGCTGCTTTGAGGATGCAAGTGCGGCTACAGCCCACATAATTCACAAAGACAGAAAAAAAAGAACAATATTTTTATTGTTTGTGTAGCACACTTTGAGGGTGTCACCACCCTTTAACAGACAGACGCACGCTTGTCGCTGCTGCTTTGAGGACAGTATCATATGCAGTGACAGTAGACTTGTCAGAAATTGTTGGCACGTCCTTCAGTCCGGACCAGATGTCCAAACCAGCCCTTGACTTATGACACAGGCGCACGCTTGGCGCTGCTACTATGTTGATGCATGTGTGGCTACATCGCACACAAGTCACAAACACATTAAAAAAATAGTTTTTTATTTTTTGGAGCACTGTGAGGGTTACACCACCCTTTAACAGACAGACGCACGCTTGTCGCTGCTGCTTTGAGGATGCAAGTGCGGCTACAGCCCACACAATTCACAAAGACAGAAAAAAGAAGAATATTTTTATTGTTTGTGTAGCACACTTTGAGGGTGTCACCACCCTTTAACAGACAGACGCACGCTTGTCGCTGCTGCTTTGAGGATGCAAGTGCGGGTACAGCCCACACAATTCACAAAGACAGAAAAAAGAAGAATATTTTTATTGTTTGTGTAGCACACTTTGAGGGTGTCACCACCCTTTAACAGACAGACGCACGCTTGTCGCTGCTGCTTTGAGGATGCAAGTGCGGCTACAGCCCACACAATTCACAAAGACAGAAAAAAAAAGAACAATATTTTTATTGTTTGTGTAGCACACTTTGAGGGTGTCACCACCCTTTAACAGACAGACGCACGCTTGTCGCTGCTGCTTTAAGGATGCAGGTGCGGCTACAGCCCACACATTTCACAAAGACAGAAAAAAAAAAAACAATATTTTTATTGTTTGTGTAGCACACTTTGAGGGTGTCACCACCCTTTAACAGACAGACGCACGCTTGTCGCTGCTGCTTTAAGGATGCAGGTGCGGCTACAGCCCACACATTTCACAAAGACCGAAAAAAAAAGAACAATATTTTTATTGTTTGTGTAGCACACTTTGAGGGTGTCACCACCCTTTAACAGACAGACGCACGCTTGTCGCTGCTGCTTTGAGGATGCAGGTGGAATCTAGACGGGATTTGGAACCGGGGACACACTACCTCCATCAATTGTCTAAATCCCACTGCACTAATGGCGGATACCGGACGCACGTCTAACACCAACATAGCAGTCAAGGCCTCAGTTATATGTTTTGCTTCAGGATGACTGCTGTCGTACTTCATCCTCATCGCTAGGGACTGTTGGAGGGTCAATTGTTTAGTAAAAGTAGTGATGTTCCTACTTCCTCTCTGGGATGATGAACAACTCCCAGCAGCAGCAACAGCACTAGGAGGAAGTGGTTCTTGATCTTTCCCTATTTTATTTTTATCGGAGAAAGTTTGGTCCTCCATTTATGTTATATTGATATATACGTGCGGCTAAAGCGCACACAAACACAGAAAATATTTTTTTATTTTTGCTGGAGAATAGTGCACTTTGTGGGTTACACCACCTTTTAAGAAATGAGCCAGCCGGCTCTTTACTTATGGGACACAGGCGCACGCTTGGCGCTGCTCCTTTGTTGATGCACGTGCAGCCACAGTGCACACAAGTCACAAACACAGAAAATATATATTTTTTTGGTTTGGACTGGAGTGTACTTTGGGGGTTACAGCACCCTTTAACGGTCAAGCCAGCCGGCCCTTTACTTATGACACAGGCGCACGCTTGGCACTACTTTGTTGATGCACGTGCGGCTACTGCGCACACAATTCACAAACACAGAAAATATATATTTTTTTGGTTTGGAGTGTTCTTTGGGGGTTACAGCACCCTTTAACGGTCAAGCCAGCAGGCCCTTTACTTATGACACAGCTACTGCGCACACAATTCACAAACACAGAAAAAATATTATTTTTTTAGCACTTGGGGGGAGCACCCCTGATGGACAGAGCACCCCCTGGACAAC
Organism: Taudactylus pleione; assembly: GCA_031769625.1. Lineage (NCBI taxonomy): Eukaryota > Metazoa > Chordata > Amphibia > Anura > Myobatrachidae > Taudactylus > Taudactylus pleione. The sequence continues at coordinate 13,746,082 of JAUIMM010000009.1, read as the reverse complement.
ACTACAGCACCCCTTTAGGACTGGGACACTGCACAGGACTTTGGAGTGGACACAGCCCCTATGGAGAACTGACTGCACAACACAGTCCAGCCAGCCCCTATGGACTTTGAAGTAGTGGACAACAGCAGCACTACACTACACTACACTACACAGCCCAGCCAGCCCTAACTCCCACCCTCCCTCTTCACTGTCCACAGCCGAGTGAGAAAATGGCGCCGACGCGGGTACCTTATATAGGATCCAAAACCCGCGAGACTCGAAGGGCGGGATGATGACGTTTTGCCTCGATTTCAGATCCGAGTCAGGCGGGAAAAGTCGAGCCTGACTCGGATCGGACTCGGATCGGGGGGGCTCGGGGGGGTTCGGATTTCAGAAATCCGAACCCGCTCACCCCTAGTAACTACACATTTTCGTGCCCTGTGTACATAAAGAACATTAGTGTCCCATCCATAGTGTTAGCAGGGGGAGTGCACCAAAAAAAAAACAGTTGTGGTTTCCCTGGGAAGGTGCATGACCACACAATAGTACCCCCAATTCGAATTATGCCACACAGTAATGTCCCTTCTTCACATTACACTGCACCGTAGTGTCCCTTAGTCACATTACACCACCCAGTAGTGCCCATTCACCTTAAACCACAGAGCCTATTCACGTTATGCCACACAAAGCCCATTAACATTATGCCACACAGTAATAAAATGTATACACATTATGCCACACAGTAGTAGAGCCTTTCATGTAAAAATTACAAAAAAAAACCATTAATGGCCAGTCAATGTTCCTATCATAAATCTTTCATTTATATTTGTAATTTCTTATAAATTCTAAGTAATTAAACTGAGCACTGCCAGCCCTGTCACACAACCTGTGTGTAGTAATCAGGCTGAGAACGGTCTTCCCCAGTACACAACCTGTGTGTAGTGATTATGCTGAGCGCCGCCAACCCATTCACACATCTGGTGTGTAGTGACCATGCTGAGGCCACCAGCCCATTCACACAACCGGTGTGTAGTGATCATGCTGAGGGATGCCAGTCCTGTGACCCAACCTGTGTGTAGTAATTGTGCACAGTAATCATGCTGAGGGCTGCCAGCCCTGTCACACAACCTGTGTGTAGTATATACATGGTTTTCCCTGACACATGTAGTCTTTCCAAAGAGAATACTATGTGCTCATGGGTGACTGCAGGCAGCTCTGGTATGTCACACAAACAGTACAGTAATAGTGTGTACTGACTCATAGGAATAGCCTACTTCCCACCAGTGTGCCACAGTGTAAGGATTATCCCTGGAGAAGAGGCAGAATGACTCATCCCTCCCATACATGTTGTTACATACTGTAATATGGTACTAACTCCACATCACCTAACTCAGCCATCACATATCACAGCATACTGTAAAGTGCAGCCCGGAACGTTATGTCTACAGCAGTGGTCGAAGTGGAAATTTTGAAGTGTGGGTATGGAAATATCAGTGGGGCTTTAATTAAGCAGGCCGAAATCCTGAGCCACTCTGATATTTACATACCCCCAATTCAAAATTAGGACAGTGACTTGGGCCTAATGACTAGAATCACTTACCAGTAGCACGGGCTCTTTGCCCGCTTACCAATCACCACAAGCCTGAGAACTGACTGGGCCCACGGGCCTAGTGTCCAACAATACTGGTGGTCTAGGGAGGGTTAAATAAGTGAAGGTGGCCGAAGCCACTTACCATGGCTCTTGGAGAGGCTCTCATCATGGCCAGCGGTGCATACGATTCTTCTGTGGCCGGCTCTTTCGTCTTCTTTTCTTCAGTAGGTCTTCTTTCCTCCCTCTTCTCCTCTTCATTCACAGCAGCACACATCTCCTTACAACAGCACTCTCCTCTCCTCACACCTCACCTAACTGCAGAACTCACCTCTTCCCACATCTAACTGCAGCACTCCTCTCCTCACACTTTCCTTCCCCTCACTGCAGCACTCTCCTCTCCTCACACCTACCTTACCTCACTGTAGCACCCACCTCTCCTCACAAGACCACTCACCTCTCCTGACACCACTCATGTCACTGTAGCACTCACCTAGAGCTCCTCATCCCCCCCCTCACTGTAGCACTAACCCCCATTCTCCATCTGTACACACACAGGGCCTGATTCAGAACCGGATGCTCTGACCAGAGCACTCGCTCTGAATCAGGGCCCTCCTACCTTAAAATGGAGCGGCCTCCTGGCCGCTCGTATAGCTGTGGGTGACCACCTACAGCTATAGCGAGCGGCCATGATGATGGTCGCGATGGTCTTGGGCTTGCGACGAGACCCTGCGGTAGGGTCTCACTGCCGCAAGCCCTGGAGTGATTTTGGCTCTATCACTACTGATGTCAGTGGGGCCGGACTCAGACGGTAGGCGTTCCCATGGGAACGCCTCCGTCTGGCAGCCACGCCCCCGGCACGCCCACCACAGGGGGCGTGCTGTCAGTCACCATCGACAGCACGCCCCCTTTGGGGCGAGACCCATAACGACAGCTTGGCTGTCGCTATGCGGGTCTCGCGCATGCACACTACGGAGCTCCCTCCGTCGTGCGCATGCGCATTAGGGCACCATCGACCCGCTTGCGAGCGTCCTGCCGGCCACGAAGACCGACAGCCATTTAGGGGCGGCCACGCGGGTGCCCCTGATTGGCTGCCGGTCCGCGAGCTGTTATTGGCTCACGCGACCAGTGCCAGTGGACAAATTTAAAAAGAACCTGCCTCGGGGAGGACTGGGAATGTAATAGATAGTCCCAGCACCAGCTGCTAGATGCCCGCACGTAGAGATCACTCAGCCCCTGTCACCCGGCTGGTCTGGCTGCGGTCCCTGCTGCTCCGTCTGCCACTGCTGAGGGTGCCGGTGTGTGCCCTGATTGGAGACCACTGTCAGTCAGACTGTCTGAAGGGGTCAGGGTGGAGCGCCCCGTGCAATTGCATGGGTCGCCTGCCCCTAGAAATGGCCCTGTATATTATATATATATATATATATATATACACACACACACACACACACACACACACTGTTGACATCGTCCAAGTAGACTATGAGGAAGTTGCAATGGGGATGCTGCAAGACCTTACGCCAGCATGATTTTCGAGTAGTAACTCTAAAGACATGCATTACCAAGCTATCAGCAAGTTAATGCAGTTTCAAGACCACATACCTGTTGAGACTAATGCTGAGAATTCCATTCTACTGTCAAAAGGTGTGAAACCTAAAAGGCCCAAGTACAAGCACTTCAATTGTCACAAAATGAGACATAAGGTTTCAGAATGTAAAGCAAGTGAACCAAGTAGTATTTCATCATGCAACTGCGATAGAAAGGATGAATCAGCATTAAATGTAGCTGACAGTCATTGCAAAGATTGCTGGTACATGGACTCGGAAGTCATGAGGCACTTCAGCTGTAATGAAAGTTTGTACAAGTCACTGAAGTCATGTGATCCTTTAAACATCAGGAGAATATGAGATACAGTAAAGTCCTAAATGCCACAAAAGTCTGGAAAATTACTGTACGCTTGAGAATGAAAGGCAAAACAGTTGTCACAGACACAGAAGAGGTACTATTCGTACAACATCTACGAATCAATTTAACTGCCATCAGTGTACTTAAAAAAAAATTATACAATGTCAAATTTGGATAGGGATAGTGTGTCTTGTACAATAAAAGAGGGACTGTAATTGCAAGGGCAACCCAGTGCCAACAACTGTATATCTTAGGCACTGAGCAGTGTTGTGCGATGGCAGCTTCAGATTCCAGTCTATGGAACTATGGCATAGGAGACTGGATCACCTAGGATATGACAACATATAGATGCTTCTAGTTGACATGGTGACGAGGATGTCAGTGAACAACCCAGAAAGACCAGAATGGGAGATTTGTGTGAAGGGTAAGTAAGCATTTTTCCCTTTTCCAAAGGCAGCACCCAGAGCTAAAGCAACACTGGAATTAGTGCACATGGACATGCGTGGACCAATGGAGGTGGAGTCAATCAGTGGGAACCGTAACTTCATGACACTACAAGATGATGCTACAAGGATGATGTTCCTAAACTTCCTGTATACTTAAAGCAAAGTAGCCAGTAAAGTTGCAGAATACAGTACAAAGAGTCTAGTAGAAACCCAGACAGGCCTGAAAACAAAAGTGTTAAGGTCTGATAACAAAGCAGAATATGAAAACAGAGATCTTGCTACTTTTCTAAAGAATGAATAGCATTCAACACCAATGAACAATTACCTACTCAACTGAGCAAAATAGCCTGAGTGAGAGGTCAAATAGAACAATCGCAGAGGAGGCACGTACTATGTTATATGTGATACAGGTCTGGATAAAAGATTCTGGGGCCTATTCATCATCGAAGGCCGTATGGCCTCCGATGATGAATTTTTGAACTCGCTGCAAAGGAAACTTAAGCCGCCAGGGAGGTAGTGAGGAGGCGGTGGAGGGATCCGCTCGATTCCCTTTTCGCATCCCCGGAACCCCTTCCCATAGGAAGGAGTGGGGATCCAAGAACAAGCACCGCCTGAAGATGGCGCTTGTTCTCGGCAGCAAACTCCGAAAACTTTCAGTCCTATGAGACCCCTCATGATGAATGGTGCGGTAACTTAAATATGCAGAAACTAGCATTTCTGCATGGTTACCGGGCCATTTATCATTTGATGAATAGACCCCTCTGGGCAGAAGCAGTGATTACTGCAGAATATCTCAAAAATCGAGCACCTACAGTATCAGTAAAAAATAAAACAACTTTGCAGGCTTGATCCAGGAAAATGCCAAGTGTCAAACATCTCTGTGTATTTGAATGTAAAGCATATGCCCATATGCATAAAGAAAGAAGAAACAACTTAGATCCCAAGTCTATCTCATGTATTATGCTTGAATATTGTCAACATTGTTAATTAAAAGCTCATAAAGTCAAGAGATGTAGTCTTTTATGAGACAGCTTCAACCAAAAGTAAGCTGAATGTTTCACCTTGTGATGTTGGACATGGCACCACTTTGAAGCATTTCAGAAATTGAGCCTAGAGATGCATGTGATCAGCCACAGAGCAGGAGCAACAAAGGTAACCACCTAAAAGATATAGCAAGGAGTTTACTCACTTTGTGGTCTATTTACTAAGCCTTGGATGGAGATAAAGTGAACGGAGATAAAGTACCAGCCAATCAGCTCCTAACTGCCATGTCACAGGCTGTGTTTAACAAATGACAGTTAGGAGCCGGTTGGCTGGTACTTTATCTCCTTTCACTTTATCTTCATCCAAGGCTTAGTAAATAGATCCTTTAGTTTGCTGTGAACCTCAAACTAATCAAGAAGCAAAGTCAAGCAGAGACTGACAAGAGTGGAAATCAGCCATAGACAAAGATCTTACAGCTTTAAATGACAATGACATGTGGACTATTGTGGATAGACCAAGCAATCATAAAACAGTCAAACACAAGTGGGTCTTTTGCAATAACCTAAACACCGGTGGAAGTTTTGCTCGCTACAAAGCCTGACACGTTGCCAAGGGCTACACCCATAAATGAGGCATTGACTACGGGGAAATCTTCTCACCTATTGCAAGATACAATACATTACGCATGGTCACTGCTTTATCTGCTATGTATGATTTACTGCTGTACTTACTGGACTTTTATTTAGCCTATGTATGGAGGGTGAGGAGATTTACATGGAGCTGCCAGAACATTACAATGTATATGTATTTCCAGTGGGAAAAGTATGCTTAATAAAGATATTTTGTATGTGTTAAAACAAAGTGGCCGCTGCTGGTACAACAAACTTGACAGTGTATTGGTAACAATTATAAATGGCAAAATAAGACCAATCCTTAGGTCCTTCAATTCAAAGCAGCAGTTTGTCACAAAATGATGAGTCACCACACTCACATAAACATAATTTGAAACAATAGAAAGACAAAAAATTGTGCTCAAAATTGTCCCAACATACGGTCCACTCATGACAAAACAAATCCTCTTATCACTTCAATATACTCCTTAATTGTATATTTAGGACATATGAAATAAAAACACAAAAGGGAAAAAAATAGCGCAATACTGATATCAATTTCTACTTTGAGTGCACATGTAGATAGAAAAACGGTGTCTTATTAGCAGTACACAGGTTCCAAAAAACAGTGCTCCCCTAATAGACCAGAAACAGCCAGATTAGTGGAAACAAACCGTAGAGTATCTTTATCTGCCAATCTAAAGACTAGGGGGTAAATTTACTAAGAATCGAGTTTGGTTGTGTCTGGTTGTGTTTGCAAACTCATGCGAGTTTAGCCTTTTTTTCAAACTCGCAAATTTATTAAGACCAAACAGGTGCGTGTTTGGAAGTGAGTTTTCTCTTCTCACTGTTAAAACTCATGTGAGTTTGCAAACTCAACTAAACTCACCATTGGCCTAACTAGGAAGTACTTTACATGGAAAAGATTAAACTCGCAAATTTACTAAGACTCGAGTTTACAATCTCGGGTGAGTTTGTAGCAAACTCACTGTTAAATTGAAGTTTTAAACACTCACCTCCTGAGCTGCGAGTTTGGCAGAAAAAGTGTGATTTGTGTATGTTTCTGGCTGAATGCCTAATTTTTTTTACAGGTTCAATACACAATCAGTCTTCACATATTTCATTGATATTTGTAGGCTTCGAGTAAGTAATCTCATCTAAACTTTCATCTAAACTCTCATCTAAACTCACATCTAAACTCACATCTAAACCATACTTGCCGACAATCAGCTCCAGCCTTCCGGGAGGGAGCGGATTGTCGGCTAACAGCGGGGGGGCGGGGGCGGTCATTGGGGGCGGAGCCGAGGGCGGGCCAGCCAGAAGGTGTACATTGGGTGGAGCCGGGGGCGGAGCCGCACGATTGCATCATCGTAGCTCCACCCCTCTTCACAATGCCGTTATTTTCGGCAGTGTGAAGCAGGGGGCGGGGCCGCGATGACGCGATTCAGCGCGAATCACGCAGGTCAAGACCATCGCGACCATCTTTTTGGCCGCTCGCATAAGCTGTGGGTGGTCACCCACAGTTATGCGAGCGGCCAGGAGGCCGCTCCAATATTAGGTAGGAGGATCCTGATTCAGAGCGAGCGCTCTTGTCAGAGCGTCCGGCTCTGAATCAGACCCTGAGTCCGTTAAAACCAAATCTCGGGTTTTGGATTGCATGTCAACAGGTTCAAATTACATGTTTTTATCTGTTTTTATCAATTTTAAAGAGATCCAAAACTGAATTCGAAACCAAAACAGTTTAGGGTAATTTTGCCAAAAACAAAACCATTATCACAATATTTGAGGGTGGTTTTGTCAAAACCAAAACACGGGTATCCACGCACATCTATACTAAAGACTCATGCAGATAGTAACTCCAATTCTGCAAAAAGAACATAAAAAGTTCATAGTGCAATATGCCAAAAGCTCAAAACACTTTACTAAAATGCGGGTGAAATGTAATTTAAATGTTGATATGTTATGCTATGCTTGTTTATACCCTCTTGTGTTTTTTGAAGCATCCAAAATGTGGTATGTCTTGTATTGTAACCCCCAGAGACAGCCCATTGAGTGAAGGGGGGGGGGGGGGAGAGGAGGAGAAAGCACCCTGTGCTGCCTCTGTCCGGCGGCACTAAGACCCCACAATGCTGGAGGAGTGTATTCCGACCTTGTGCACTACTGCATATGCCCAGCCATAATGCTCCTCTTCAGCTCCGTCCTCCATAGTGAAGGGATGTGCCCCTGAGAACCTCCATAGCAGTGTGTGTGAGACATTGTTACAGAGGCCTATGACCTTGTTACAGTAGTTCCACTGCACTATCAACGCTATACTGCTTTATATGAGCCAGTGTGTGCATACTCCACTGCTACCACTGTATGTATACACACAGTTGTGTTTTCCCGTTTGTGGGCACACCACCTGTGCTCTCCTATATGTTCCTGGCTGGATCTGGTACATCCATTATATGTGCACTGTGTACCCATTGTACATACCTGCTGCATTAACCCTGTGTCATCCTGCAAACCTGTTCTATTGGAAGAGTATAAATCTCCTTCACTAGCCGTACCTGGAAGTGACGTGAGTGGGGGCGGAAGTGGAGGTTTCTGCCCACACTTTCCATGAAAATAAGAGTTGGCCTCTTACGGGCTCGCTTCGCTCGGCACACTGCGAAGCGGGTTCGGTGGCTTGCTTTGCCCGCCACATGATTATAATCCCCCTTTATGCCCACTTGGATGGTAGGGAATGATGTTGGACACTGGCAGATGATGTCATCATACAGAAACGGAAGGGGATCTATCTCTTCCCCTGTTCTGCTTGCTTAATAAACCAAAGACCTGGTTAAGTTATCTATCGTGTAGATAGGCTGACCTCCATCACACACTGCTGCCATCTATAGGGTCTGCTATTAATAATGAGTAATGCATGAAAGACAAACCCAAATCTTCCTGTTATACTCACTCATATTTCTGACCGCATACACTTTGCAGAATTCAAAATGCGTAATGATCGCAAGTTACTGTTATTAGCATTTATTTAAACAGCACCACCAATTAAACAGCACCGTACAGGTAGAATATTTGTAATTCAAATTAGTCCCTTTCCCATTGTGAGCTTATACAGATGTGTCCTCATACACCTGGGGGTAGATTTACTAAAGTGCGGGTTTTTAGAAGTGGAGTTGTTGCCCATAGTAACCAATCAGATGCTACTTTTCATTTATCTGGCACTTTCTAGAAGATAATAGCTAGAATCTGATTGGTTACTCTGGTCAACAGCTCCACTTCTATAAACCTGCACTTAAGTAAATATACCTCCTAGTGTCACTATGTCATATGGGGCAGATGCAGCAAAACATCAGATGCTGGGATGCAACTTTAATCACACAGGAATTAGTTTTAAACATTCACAAAGCCGCCGATGGAGTACAACGGAACTTGGTGTGAGATAAAGTTGCAGTTGCTGCATTGTATACAGCTTCAGAAGTTGCACACATATGTACAAATGTTGCACATCATATTGGTCAGTGCAATCTAGCAGAGCAGTTTTGTCGTTTCCAGATAAAATATTTAGTACCACCTGTGGATCTTTTAAAATGTCAGCCAGTAATTAATATACATGTGCACCAACTAGGCCATCTGGAAAACATGCACTGTTAGGGTTGCACTGCTATAGACCACTAGGTTGGGTATGGGAGACCGGCAGTCAGGATGCCGGCTGTTAAAAGACCGACAGCGGCATCCCGATGCTCAGAATCCCGACATGGGCTAAGGTAAGTATCCTAACCCTCTCCCTTTCACTCTCTAACTCTAACCCTAACCCTTCCCCCCTGCACCCTAACCCTCCCAGTGAGTGCCTAACCCTCCCCTCTTAGTGCCTAACCTTAACTCCTTTCCCTGGTGGTGCCTAACCCTAACCCACCCCCGGGTGTGCCTAAACCTAACCTCCATCCCCCGCAGTCTAACCCTAACCCTCCTGTGGTGCCTAAATCTGACCATCCCCCCCCGTGGCTAACAGCTAACCTGGCCCCAGGACCGGACTGGGACTAAAAATCAGCCCTGGTATTTGAAGCACACAGGCCCACCTGCTGTGGACTTTATGCACAAAAAACATGCCAGTGCTATGCTAGTAAAATGTGGGCTATCACTAGTGTTCACTCTAGGCCCGGCAGCAGGCAGGGCGCCGGACCTAGAGACAAGGCACTCCTGCGCGCACCCCAAAAAGGGGGCGTGACCAAAGAAAAAGGGGTGTGTCTTTATGACAGGCCCCCTTTTCATCTACTGGGGGTGTGCCCGTCACTTACGGACATGCCGGGCAGCCCCAAAGCGCTGCGGTCACTGTGAAAGGATGCCGGGCACATGCACTCAGTGTGTGTGATGTATTTAAAGAGCATATATTTTATTAATCGGTCATGTTAGGAGGGTGTTACATTTAAAGAGCATATATTTTATCACTCTGCCATGTTAAATTATTTAACATGACAGAGTGATAAAATATATGCTCTTTAAATATATCACCCCCCTCACATGACAGAGTGATAAGTGGCAGGAGGACTATGGGAGACAATGAAGGTGCTTGGCGCCAGCACTGAAGGGGCTCCTCCTCAAATTGCCTACAATATATTCACCCCACTTAGGGCTGTAAATATGGGGTATGGGGGGGGCACCAAATGATAACTTGCCTCCGGGCATCTGTGATGAACTTACGCCACTGGTGGGAGACGCAGGGGACAGGAAGAGGCTGACAGGGAGAGGCAGCGGGTGACATAGAAGATGACAGGGAGAGGCAGTGGGTGACATAGCGGATGACGGGGGAGGTAGTGGGTGACATAGAAGATGACGGGGAGAGGCAGCGGGTGACATAGAAGAAGACGGGGAGAGGCAGCGGGTGACATAGCGCATGATGGGGGGAGGCAGTGGGTGACATAGCGGATGACGGGGGGGAGACAGTGGGTGACATAACGGATGACGGGGGGAGGCAGTGGGTGACATAGCGGATGACGGGGGGAGGCAGTGGGTGACATAGCGGATGACGGGGAGAGGCAGTGGGTGACATAGCGGGTGACGGGGAGAGGCAGTGGGTGACATAGCGGATGTCGGGGAGAGGCAGTGGGTGACATAGCGGATGACGGGGAGAGGCAGTGGGTGACATAGCGGATGACGGGGAGAGGCAGCGGGTGACATAGCGGATGACGGGGAGAGGCAGCGGGTGACATAGTGGATGACGGGGAGAGGCAGCGGGTGACATAGCGGATGACGGGGAGAGGCAGTGGGTGACATAGCAGATGACGGGGAGAGGCAGTGGGTGACATAGCGGATGACGGGGAGAGGCAGTGGGTGACATGGAGAGTGTGGCGGGGAGATAGTGACACCGAGAAGAGGCAGATGGTGACAGGCAAAGAGTGAGGCAGTGGGTGATAGAAAAAGATAGTGGGAGGTGGTGAGGCAGTGGGTGACAGGGAGAAGGTAAAGGGTAGAGGCAGTGGTCGATGTGGGGAGAGGCAAAGGGTGACAGGGAGAAGGTGACGGTGAGAGGCAATAAGTGATGGAGAAAGGCAATGGGCGACACCAGGGAGAGGCAGTGGGCGACACCATGAAATGGGTGACAGAGGGGCGGCAGTAGGTGACAGAGTATGATGGTGAAAAGCAGTGTGTGACAGGGAGCGGTAGTGGGTGACGCCTGGTAGAGGGTGAAAAGCAGTGGGTTATGAGGTGAGGCTGTGGGTGATATTTAGGAGGGCACTGGGCTAGATGCTGAGGGGCAGTTAGATGGGACAGTGGGCTGATTGGGGAGTGAAGGGAAGAGACACTGGACTGGCAGGGTGGGAGTCACTGCAAATGAGGGGTCAGTGAGATAGTGGGGAACACTGGGCTGGATGGGGTGGTCACTGTGGATAGGGGGACTGGGCAGGATGGGAAAGGACAGAAAGATGAGGTTGGTAAGTGGGAACACAAGGCTGAATGAGGGGGGGTCACTGTGACTGGCTTGGGAGTTCTATGTGGGGGGCAGTGAGATGAGTGCAGTGGGATGGTTGGGGAGGGAATGTGGGAGACACTGGGCTTGCAGGATTGGAGACACTGGGATGGTGGGGGGTCAGTTATGGTGGGGAACACTTGGTTGGAGAAGGGGTAAACACTGGGATGGGAGCACTAACCTGCTGCTGTTCCATTTCTGGCTGGCCCCGCACAGGTTCACATGCCCGCCTGCCGCGTAATGACGTCATGACGCGGCCACGTAATGACGTCATTACGCAGTGATGCAGCGGTGAATGTAAAAAAAACTAGTGAACACCGCAGTGCCAGCGGTAAGCCTGCGCTCAGCCATATCGGCCCATCTGCCCATCGGCCCTTCTGGCATTTGCCAGAAGTGCCCGATGGCCAGTCCGGCCCTGCCTGGCCCGCTATACTTTTGACCGGGATGCCGGCTGTTGGGATTCCGGCATCGGCATCTCACCTGATGTCGGGATTCTGGTGTTGGCATCTCACCTGATGTCAGGATTCCGGCGCCGGGATTTCGCCCGCCACCATCCCGATCGTAGGTAAACTGACAACATCCCAGACCATCTATAGGGTTAAATATTAATACTGTTATCCAGTGCATAAGGAGACTAATATATATACATATATGTCCAGGGCAGTGCTAGGTTCTTCTGCTGCTCCCCTTACTACTGTTTTGTTCCCATGCTCTGGAATGGTGCCAACATGTGAAATAAAAACATTCAGCTCAGGCAGCATGACCCTACTGCCGCATCTAATGGCTTACTGTGATCGCTGGTCCTGTATATGCTGGAATTATAACATTCACTACACTTTGTATGATGCATATTAAAGCTGGTTAAGTGCTAATTATGTACTCTTCATGGATTGGCAACACTCGCTAAATCAAGCATTTGGAAATCCCCCTCTAGAAATCCTGCATTTGCCTCTGCCGAGAACATTTGGCACAACTGAAGCCACAATGTATGAGGACACATCTATGGTCTAATTTCTCTAACGCAGAAACTCATACTGTACTGAAGTACATGTGTAGTTAGCAACCAATGAACCTACCAGTATGTTTATTGAGTGTAGGATGAAACCAGAGTACCAGGAAGAAACACATGCAAATGCAGGGAGAACATACATGCTCCACACAGATATGACCTTGATCTAAAATTTAGTTCACAGTCTCACTGCTGTGAAGTAGTATTACTAACCACTGTGTCACGGTGCTGCCCCAAGCTTTGGAATGTCAACATTTAATTTGAAGCAAATTATGATCCTCAAACTGCATTATGCTCAAAAGAGCAAAAATGGCCAAATCAGCAAATTTGCATTTCTGACAGTATTACAAAGACACACACAAGGATAAAATATTTAAACAAAATAATAATTATATCCATAGATTTCCTGAATGCAGATGACCCAGGGAATATGAAAGTGACCTGTGCATTTTCATATAAAGCTATAAAGCTAAAATGCAACAGATATGGCAAACTAAAACAAAAGCTGAAAAAATAAATAATTGAAAACTGTAGAGGGAAGTTTGGAGATGTGGCTCCACAATTCGCATCATCATAGTCCATGGGCCATTGCATAATGCCATGCATAGTAGTAACGTGCATCAGGGGTAGGCAATTCTGGCACGATTCACTATGGGATATGGAAGAGCAGGCTATTCGCCACTGAAATTTGGGAGCTTAACATGTGGTTGCACAGAAGGCCAATAGTTAGGGGTTGCCTATAATAGTGAATTAGTAAAATAATGTCACTATTCCAGGGTTTTTAATGCTACCAACCTCTGACATGAAGTCAGTCAGTAGCTACATATATGATGTCACAACCTCGCACCATTAGTCCCAGGAGGAGAGGATGCCATCCCCACTGTGTACAAGCGCTGCCTCCAGTGGGTGGAATGGGGTGCTGTCAATATAAAAATGTGCAGGCTCTTCTTTAGGGGTGTGCATGGTATAGCAGCAACACCCCCACTTAGCCATGCTCCCAACTCAGCCCGCTCACCTCTTCCTTGGTGCCAGCCAGGGACAGACTGGGGCTGTAGATCAGCCCTGGCAGTTCCCCCTGTGTGTGCGCCGAACAGAGCACACCAACCCATCACTGCCACCGCCCCTTTCCTCCCTGAGTTTATACCGGTGGGGGGGGGGTGAAGGGCGTGGACACCACCGAAATTCGGAAGATGACCTCCATCCTGTGGAATGGCAGCTACATGCAACGAGCCGGGCCTGAGGCCATCGCCCCTTCTGGCATTTGCCAGAAGTGCCAGATGGCCAACCTGGCCTTGGTGCCAGGTATGAAGTGTTGGCACTGGATTGTAGCGCCTACCAACATCTCTGCTTCTGGTGCTGCTTGGCTTCCCAGGTGAACTGTCAGTGAAGTCAGTGCAAATTCGGATTTCGACTGCCTAATGCTGGGTACCCACTTGTTGATATAATGTTCGTTCATTGAGCGATATATTGGTAATGCATCAGCGGGTGTGTACACCCGATATGTCTGTGCACAAAGTTGGTCACAGACATATCAGGTTGGCCCTGCAGCACAGCCAATGCCGATATATCATGCAGATATATCAGAACATCTGTATGCGTGTACGGGTAATCCACCGCCTGCCCGTAGACTGCCGACACTGACATCACAACAATGTGGGCAACTTTAAATGCACACCTTATTTGTGATATCTGGCCAGACATATTGAGCTGTTTAGCTGCTGAGTTGGATAAGTGTGTACCCTCGTAAGGGGTGTGCAGACACGCACTCAGCCTTCCCCATGCACACGCCTATGGTGCTAACAGGACTAGCGCCGCCTCTATAAGTGACTGTTTATTTGTTGCTTATTTCACTCCTTATTCTGGTTGTAATTATGAAACTGGGGGCCTAATTTACCAGTGAGTGATATTCCTGCTATCACTCGTTACTAATCTTAAATGGTGCTCCAGTCAATCAGCTCCTAACTGTCATTTTTCAAACACATGACAGTTAGGAGCTGATTGACTGGAGCACCATTTAAGATTCATAATAACAAGAATATCACTTGTTGATAAATGAGGACCTGGGTTAGTGGCCACATTATATAGTAGCAGGGCTCTTGAAGACAGAGGAACTCTCTGATTGATCCCTGCTGTGTTTATCAACACTGAGGAGCAGCTATTCGTTAACTAGCAACGGTCTTCTTTACAGCAGAGCTGTGATCTGTGACTCATATTTCAATGCATGACAAAGACCAATGTTCAAGCAATATTCCTGGAGATACCCTGAAACCTCCAGCATTTAAGTGCCAACAATTTTTAGTAAAGTGCGGACTATTTGTAAAAGTAAAAATTAACATGGGAATTTCAGGTTATAAAAAAAATCTCAGCTTTTCTGGTGGACATCCCCCCATCCCCTGAGACTTCCATTATTCTCATTGGCTGAGATCAGATCTTTGAAAATATCTGAAGACGCCATGTTTGTGTTGTCTGCACGATGCCATCTGGCGTAGTAAGTATAATATAATTGTGTATAGCGCTATTTAGCGTTGTGTGCATCTGCCGTGCTACTGCACACTGTTAAAGTCTTTACATAATAAATGCGCACAGATAAACATATGTATTTAAAGACTTTATATATATTTAAAAATGCAAGATTTGGTCAGTGCTGGGAGACAAGTCCTGTGGACATGTCTGTGACTAGTAATTGAAAAACACACACATACTGTGAGGTGCAGACGAGTGTTTTGAATGAAGTCTGACTATCATTGTATGCCTAAAGGAACTAGCATTTACATTCCAAGTAGGCTGGAGAGGCCTTTGATTACATTGTGATTCCATCAAGTATCTGCTGGCCATCTCTGATCAGATCAACTCCATTGTCTGTCATTTTTGAACTGAGGGCCTGATTTAGAGCCGCTCGCAAAAAACGTGCGCTCGCTCTGAATCAGGGCGTGTGTTTTTTTTTTGTTGCGGCCTCTTGGCCGCTCGCATAGCTGTGGGTTACCATTCCACAGCTTATGCGAGCGGCCATGATGATGGTCGCGATGGTCAAGACCATCGCAACCATCGGGCTTGCGTCGAGACCGTTGCGGTAGGGACTTGTTGCCACAAGCCCCAGTGGACTTCCTGCACTATTAGAGCAGGAAGTCCACCTACTGACATCACTAGTGATGTCAGTAGGGCCGCCCACAAACAGCAGGCGTTTGCATGGGAACGCCTCAGTTTGTGAAGCCACCCCCCCGCCACGCCTACAAAATGGGGCGAGCTGTTGATCAACATTGACAGCTGCCCCTTTTGTAGTGAGTCCCGGAGTGAGTGCTTTTTGCGCTCGCTCCGGGGCTCACGCACTGGGCCACCATTGACCCGCTTGCGAGCGCATAGCGCTTGCGAGCGGGTCTAAATCAGGCCCTTAGTTCAGACAGAAGTAATATCAATAATACCAGTTACTGAATAAAACTATATACATATATATATATTAATATATGTATATCTATAAATCCATGACACTGATGCACATTTGCACACACGTATATATATATATATATATATATATATATACATATATACACTTAAACAATCGCATCTGTAGCCACAATGCGTGCACACATATACACAGTTGCTATTGTAAATATAAACACACACAGCGCATGTTTGACTGTACACAACCCCTGCACACAGCGCACCTTTTACGCTGCGTGTAGACGCACAATGCATACTTACAAATAATCATAAATATACACGCACTCATAAAAGGTTCCTTCACATTAAGCGTAATATTAGAGGTTTTAGTAGCATATAATTATGTTGTGAAATGTATGTATATGATATTTAAGGTATACAACATGGTAGACATGGCATGTTTGGTACTATACTGACACCCTGTTTATTTCCAGATATTCAAGTCTATCAGCGAGGGAATCGCATCTTGCATTCGATGGTTTTGGATCATAGGAAATCATTGGTTAGAATGTATACTCTGTATGTAGTGTCTTAAACCAATTAAAGAAAGACAATGTAATCTCAAGAGACTGTGGAGAATTGGGACATACCCCTAGTGAACTGTCCTATGAACTGCAGCGTTCTACAAAGACCAAGAGCAAGAACCAATGGAATTATGTTTGTCTGTCTATATTGTTGTTATCATGATCTGTTAGGGTATATAGCCTGTGTCCCGGTCCCAGTCAGTAGCCATTCTTCTTGGATGACCACAGGCTTCTGGAGTGTCGACTGTTTACTGGGACCGGTGCGCATGCGTATGCATCAAGCTGTACCTTTTGTATTTAATTGCCTTTGCGCTAACTGTGATAGATCATAGCGTGTAACTTACTTTTTGTTGCAATAAGAACTTTTTGTGCTTTGGAAACACAGTTGGGCTGGAAAGCAATTATTTATTGTACGACAGGTAATGCTAAATAGTGTCTTGCGATTATTTAGGGGTAACGACGATACGGTATTCATAGTTGGGGGCTCATAGTTTGGAGGTCACGCTACCCGATTTTACACGGTAACACGGCTCTCGCTTTCTCAACAAAGTGTGGAAGGCGCCATATGCAGGAAGAACGCACTGTGTTCGAAACCTGCTACCATCTAGTGTTGAAAAACCGATAGCCGTTATTGTGTGATTTCAAAGGGGCACTGACTAGGACCTGGGGATGGGAGAAAAAAAAATCTGTTTCTTTCTTTGTTAAGTTTGGTGCTAAAGTGCAACTTGCACAATAGCATATACGTGTTTCTTATATTGCTTCCATATGTTTAAACAATCAGTAAGATAACATTGTTGTATTGATAGCGTGATTGCATTGTTTAAGGTCTCTGATACTGCCATACTGGGGAAAGGTTTATTTTTCTACACAGTAAAGGTGTTTGAAAGTGAACGTGTGCTTGTGACGTGAATAGGAATACTGTGGGTTTCCTATTGGACTAGGTAACGTGTGTCGGTCCTTAAGACTTGGTATGTGTCTGACGAGGCAGAAAGCTACTGGGTGTGTACACATAGCAGGTGTATTGCAACAAGGACAGGGATTTTGTACCTTGGAGAAAACAAGTAGGTTTTCGAAATTCGACCCTCAAATAGTGGTCGCAAAGGTCCATTGATCAGTTAGGTTCTCTGGTCATTACGGTTGGACAGCACGGTTGGGCAGAGACAATCCCTTAACTGATGAAAGTAACCAAGATAACATTGCCCGCATAGTCACCCAATTGGCCGTATATTTTCCAGTAGTAGTGAACTGGAGTAAAATTTTCACCATTAAACAGAAGGAGAGTGAGTCTGCAGCAGATTATTTCCCCCGAGCACTGCAGACTATCACCCAGTACACTGGGATAGAAGACATAAAAGACAACACACACCACAGGGAAGTAGCAGTCACGGTACTTATGGATAGTCTTAAAGACAACCTACAGACCAGGGTTAAGACCTCCCAGCCTAACTGGAGGGGAATCACGGCAGATGCTCTCAGGGAATCTGCTATTGAACATGATAAAAACATCCTCAGGAAAAGAGAAACACAAAGTGAAAATCTAATGGCTGTTAGCATTCAAGCTTTGGAAGCAATGTATATACAGCCACAAGAGACATGTACACCTGCGCAACTACATGCTCTCAGTACATACCATCCTGCGCAGCCACATACGCATCAGCAACAAAACACATATCAACATACCTCGCCTCAACACACATACCATACACAGCCTCAAACTCTTCATGTACGCCAACCCACACAACAACCTTTCAACACATATTCACGAAGGTGTTATAACTGTAATCAGATAGGACACAAGTAGAATCTGCAGGGAGAAGAGGAGGGGGCCACCTTACCAGGGGGCACCTAAACACCCACAGAAGTCAGGACAGTTCCAACAGTCACCAGCACACATAGTGGCAGTAAATGCTATACTGGAAGAAGAAAGTCAGTGCTAGGGGTCAGGTCATACCTGTAGTCTACAGCCAATCAGGTTAACTGAGAATACTAGGGAAGAACCTACAATGACAGTTGATGTAGCTGGTACTAAACATACTTTTCTTGTAGACACAGGGGTGACCAGGTCAGTGATAAATTCTCCATTAAATGTTCAGGTTACTAACAAGACCATACCAGCCATGGGGGTAACGGGTAAAGTGCAACATTATCTTTAACCAAATCCGCAGAGGTTACTATCAGACCATTACAAACCAAACATTCTTTTCTCTTGGCAGCAGCGGCTCCTACAAACCTACTGGGAAGGGATTTGTTGTGTAAAATGGGATGTGTCATTTACTGAACCCCTGATGGTATATACCTAGATATCCCAGAGAAGGTTGCGCATGAGGTAAGGGATATATTGGACATCCCACAAAGACTAATGTTGCACTCTACCGTTCTAGAGCAAATATCACCCCAGCTAAAGGAAATGTTGTTACAAATACCAGGGTCCCCATGGACCAAAGATGGACAGGACACTGGATTGATAGCAAATGTAGCTCCCATAA
This sequence comes from Taudactylus pleione, assembly GCA_031769625.1. Classification (NCBI taxonomy): domain Eukaryota; kingdom Metazoa; phylum Chordata; class Amphibia; order Anura; family Myobatrachidae; genus Taudactylus; species Taudactylus pleione. Next base: position 13,727,159 of record JAUIMM010000009.1, on the reverse strand, counting down.
TGGTAAATCTAAAAAGTGGTAGGCAAGCTCCAAAATTTCCCCAGTACCCGTTAAAACCAGAAGTAGAGGTAGGGGTGTATCCCATAATTGAGCGGTTATTGCAACAGGGAATTTTAGTCCGTACAGCATGTGTAGCCAATAGTCCCATTTTTCCGGTGAAGAAGGCTGGAGGGAGGAGCTATAGATTAGTACAGGACCTTAGATGGGTCAATAAAGTAGTTGAGAGCCAATTCCCCGTAGTGCCAAATCCAGCTGTCATCCTTATGCAGATTCCACCATCCGCAACCCATTTCACAGTCATTGACCTGTGTTCTGCATTCTTCTCTGTCCCTCTTCACCCTGACTGTCAGTATCTATTTGCATTCACATACAGAGGGGTACAATACACATGGACACGATTGCCCCAGGGCTTCATAGATAGCCCCAGTATTTTCTCTCAGGCCTTACACGACTGTTTGTAATCTTTTCGACCTGCTAATGGATCTGTTCTAATTCAATATGTAGACGATTTATTGTTATGCTCTGATTCGTTTATGTCATGTTTAAATGATACTAAACTGTTGTTACTTCATCTCTCACAAACAGGGCACAAGGTTGCAAAGGACAAATTACAGCCATGCCAGACTAGGGTCAAATATTTGGGACACTGTCTAACACAGGGGCTACGACATTTGACAACTGACAGAATACAGGCCATACAAACCATGACACTGCCGCAAAACCAACAGCAAATCCGTACCTTCTTGGGAATGTGTGGATAGTGCAGAATGTGGATCCCAGGTTTTTCTATTTTGGCATTACCATTGCAGGATTTAGTTTCATCCTCAAAACCCGATCGTGTCACTCACACTGAGGAGACAGAGCAGGCTTTCCTTAACCTTAAGGATAGTCTGACAAAAGCACCTGCCCTGGGAATACCAGATTATGAAAAACCCTTTGAGTTATATTGCACGGAAGCTGATGGCTGCGCAGCAGGTGTCCTCACACAAAAACATGGTGACGCTAACAAACCTGTAGCATACTACAGTAATCAATTGGACACTGTGGCAAGATCACTCCCAACGTGTTTAAGAAGAGTAGCAGCGACTGCTCTCTTGGTAAATAAGAGTGAGGATGTAGTATTAGGTCATGATATGATTATTTTTACACCCCATGCTGTATCTGCTTTACTGAATTCTGCCCAAACTAGACATGTTTCTTCAGCTAAGTTCACAAAATGGGAACAAGCTCTAATGGCACCTGCAAATATCACCATTAAATGCTGCAGTACATTAAACCAAGTAACGTATTTACTGTATGTGACTCAGGATGGACAAAGGGTGGAGAGAGGTGAGCCGCTGGTAGAAGGTGAGTTTTGCAGGTATACTGATGCACATGACTGTATGGAATATTTGAATCAGACTTTTACTGCAAGACCTGACATACGTGATACACCCTTAGAAAATGTAGATTTGATGTTTTATACGGATGGGAGTTGTCATAGACAAACTGACATGGGTGAATTATGCATAGGTTATGCTGTTGTAAATGATGAAGATGTTGTAGAAGCTGAACCGCTTGGTCCACCTCACTCAGCACAAGTAGCTGAGCTGGAGGCATTAAGGAGAGCGAGTGAACTGGCAGAAGGTAAGTCAGCTAACATCTACACTGACTCCAGGTGCGCATTCGGGTAGTACATGATTTTGGAGCTCTTTGGCATCTGGGAAATTTTATGACAGCAGCAGGCACACCAGTTGCACACTCATACCACATAAAATGACTGTTGACAGCAAATCAAAAACCAAAGGCAGTAGCCATCATTAAGTGTAAAGCCCACATGTGCAAGGAAGACCCAGTGTCACTGGGCAATAACAGAGCAGATGAAGCTGCCAAATGGGCAGCAGGTTTAAGAGTGAACATGCCAATTAACCAAGTGATGGTTTTCCAATCAATTGATGCACAGAAATTAATTGAGATGCAAAATTTGTGCTCCATACCGGAAAGGGCAGTCTGGAGATCAAAGTGATGTATCCAAGAGTCCTCTGGACTTTGGAGAGATGGACAAGGTAGGCCTGTTGCACCCAAGGCATATTACCCAACCTTGGCTGAGGTAGCGCATGGTTTGACTCACCTAGGAAAGCAAGGTATGTGCAAGTTGGTCAGGGCATATTGGTGTGCACCAGGCTTCTCCTCTCAAGTTGAAAAGAGGGCTATGTCCTGTTTGACTTGCTTGAGGAAAAATGTAGGGAAAACAATCCGTACTGAGCCATCCCACATCCCTTCGACAGACTTTCCAGGTAATACAAATTGATTTCATCCAATTACCACCTTGCAGGAATCTCAAATATGTATTAGTTTGTACAGATGTGTTTTCTATATGGGTTGAGGCATATCCAGCTGCCACTAATACTGCCGCTTTTACTGCTAAAAAGATTGTTCAGGAGTTTGTATGCAGATACGGTATCCCTAGAATCATAGAAAGTGATAGGGGTAGTCATTTCACAGGTGATGTCTTCCAGAACATGTGTAAGCTCATGGGTATTAATAGTAGACTTCACACCCCCTACCGACTGCAAGCCAGTGCCAAGGTGGAGAGGGTAAATGGTACTATTAAAAACAAACTAAGTAAGACCATGGCAGAGACTGGACTGGGGTGGCCAGAAGCCTTACCGCTCATCCTCCATAGCATCAGAACCACTCCTAGAGCTCCTCTTAATTTGTCCCCCTTTGAAATACTGTTTGGGAAACAACCGCACTTGATTGTAAGTCCACAGGACGATTTGAAAAGTAATAATGAGGTTACAGTAAAATATCTCATAAGCATGAGTACACAACTGAAGCAGCAGCAGGAGAAATTAAAATTGTTGTCACCTGATATGCCTGGAACAAACTGTCATGATGTCAAACCTGGAGAATTTGTTATGATTCGAAATTTCTTACATTCAGGTTGTCTGACAGATCGGTGGGAAGGTCCATATCAAGTGTTGCTGACAAGTACAACAGCCTTGAAAGTGTCAGAGAGAGATACTGTACCTGGGTCCATTCCATTCACTGCAAAAAGGTCAATCAAACGGTGGAGATACAAGGCGGAGTCGAGGCAGATAACGCAGACCTGTCAATTGCAAGCTTGTTCCGGGAGAGTTAAAGACTGCAGTGAGATACCTGAGCTAGAGAAATTTGCAGTCCACTATTCCAGCAATGGAATGGCGGGCTGGGTTTGCATTCCTATTTTTTTCTAGAATTCTCACCATCCTTGTTTGGTTCGGGATGTACTGTTTCTGTAATGGTGGGCAGATGAAGGAGGAAGAGGTCGATGGCAATATCAATGGAGTGGAGTCTGGAGAAGGAGTCATACATTCACAAGGGTGGTATCCAACCAAACTCAGTACAGTAATTGCTAAGAGATCTGTTATCCCAGAAACTCGGAGACAGTGTGAGGGGTTAGTGTCTGAGGAATACTGTATTTGTGAGTATTGAGGGTCCCTAATCAATGAGAGATGTCTCCAACGGTGCCAGCCCAAGTATAACCAGTATTGGGGTGAGTATCCTTTAGAGGATTATCATGCCTTGGTGGGCAAAGTCTTAAATCAGACTGAATTTTGGGTATGCTCTCACGTGCCTCAGGGACGACATAATGTAGGACTAGTACCACTCCCGTTAAATTTCTCTGAGGTTCTTGTATTACATAAGGGGAAGACGCTGGACAGAAAATGTATGTCCAAGCCTCCAAATGTTAAGCTCCATCAGTACCAGGTGGATAGATCCCTGTTAGGTTTAAACATCACCAATTCCAATAAACCAGGAAATTGGGAGGTGTCCGGGAACAATCAGACAATAACCTTTTCACACAGAGCTGATAATGAACCAGTAGATGGTGGACTTATATGCAACATTACCAGTGGAAGACACTTCCGGTACAAGTATACACTTAGGGCCTGATTCAGAGCCGGACGCAATTAGCGCTCGCTCGTCCAAAAAATAGGGGTGGCTATTCAAATGAACCGTTCGCTCTTTGCGGTCTGTTCACGCCTCTAGGTCTGAACGAGCTAACAAAACTTGCGGTCGTTTTTTGGATAAATACGCCCCCTGGCCGCTCGCATCCTACGTCATGTCCGCTATTTATTAGATTAATCGAGTACATCGACCAGCGTATGAACTGCTCGCTATTCTTGTGGTTGGTTTTTGCTACCACAATCTTGCGAGCAGTTCTTGGCTATAAAATAACCCAGTGGTCAATGACGCTGCTGTTTTAATTATGCACACCCATAAAACGCCCGTTTTGACCTTTAAGCACGCCTGCGTTCGGATCTCCACTCCCCGTTTTCAAGCACCTTCCCCTGTTACCACCCACATACGCCTCTTTCTGTCACTCAAAATAGCAGGCATTCGCTATTTAGCGAAGAAACGATTTTCGGCCGCACTGACTGGTTCGCGCATGCGTATTACAATCCATACGCATGCGCAGTTGGGCAAACATCGCTCAGAACGAGCGTACTGCCGCTTACGAGCGGCTCTGAATCAGGCCCTTAGTTCCACCAAGGTAATGGTTGACAGAGTACAGAAGGGTACTGTACAGTTATTCTACAACCTAAAACATGTATTAGTCAAATGGGAAAATCTGGGGTAGGATTATTTGTCAGAGAATTGTGTACGATGATAATGATGCATTCTATTCCTTATGTACTCCCAGATGATGTGTATTTTATGTGGAAGGAAAGCGTATAAGTGGCTCTCTCCGATTTCCGAAGGTTTAGGTTATCTGGGAAGGGTACTTCCAGAGGTTATGACCTTTACACATGGTGAAATGCTTGGTATCCATAAAAACACACCATCTCCATATCTTCATATGCATTATGAACACCGTGACAAAAGACACATAATACCTGGTGACATACATGCAGCTACACAGTTGATTAGCGAAACAACTGGTTTCCACATTTTAGTAGCACTAGATCCCACCAGGATCACGCGGGGTACTTTAAATTTTAGATACATCCAAGATCTTGCTAAATTAATAGATAATATCACCGTGATGTATGATGACACGTTCAGGTATACCAGCAAGGAGTTACAAGCTTATAAGAAAGAACTTGTGCAACATAGGCTAGTGTTAAATTATTTAACAGCTGTTACTGGTGGGTACTGTGTAACCTTGGCCACCCAGTCTGGTGTTAAGTGTTGCATGTACATCACAAATAACACAAGTGACCCCAAGGAGATGATAGACCGGAAGATGGATGAAATTCTACAGCTGAAATGGGAATTTCAAAAGAACCATAATGCTTCACTGGCTGAAGTAGAGGAAAAGATAGAAGAGTGGTTCTCTTGGTTGAACCCTGTGAAATGGTTCTCTGGTCTAAGAGAGTAGGGTCCAGGAACTGGTTGCTATTGTGGGTAAGCTCTTGATCCTCATACTTATTGTCATCTTAGTAATTGGCTTATGTGTCAGGTGTGTTCCTAATGTATTGAAGTGCGGAAAATGTACAAGGGCAAACAGAGAAACAGAGATTATGATGGTGGCAAGCAATGGTAACATGGATACCAAGGTCAAGGAAAAACTGTATTACAACCCTGAATTAGAATGTACCATCAGATGAAGAAATGAAAAAAAAAATTGTGTGGTCATGCATAGATGTATTATTAACGTTATTTTTAAACATCCTAGATAATGTATTCTCAATCCCCCCCAAAATTCCTTTATAGGTTCGATGAGATCCCACATCCCACCAATGATCCCTATAGATCCACAGATGGCATATAAGGGTTGTTTTACCCTCTTTTGAAATGCATTATTAACGGTTCAGTGACTTACTCATGTCGCACCATTTATAACCTTGAATAATACGTTATTATGCATGACTACAAAAGGTTAAGAACAGGTGTGATAGCTTGTTGATTGCTATCAAAGGGTGGTCTGTCGAAGCTGGATGATTGGCTGAGATCAGATCTTTGAAAATATCTGAAGACGCCATGATTGCGTTGTCTGCATGATGCTATCTGGCGTAGTCAGTATAATATCATTGTGTATGGCGCTATTTAGCGTTGTGTACATCTGCCCTGTTACTGCACACTGTTAAAGTCTTTACATAATAAATGCGCACGGATACACATATGTATTTAAAGACTTTATATATATTTAAAAATGCAAGGTTTGGTCAGTGCTGGGAGACAAGTCCTGTGGACATGTCTGTGACTAGTAATTGAAAAACGCACACATACTGTGAGGTGCAGACGAGTGTTTTGAATGAAACCATTGTCTTTAAGTCTGACTATCATTGTATGCCTAAAGGAACTAGCATTTACATTCCAAATAGGCTGGAGAGGCCTTTGATTACATTGTGATTCCATCAAGTATCTGCTGGCCATCTCCATTGTCTGTCATTTTTGAACTTAGGCCCTGATTCAGAGCCGGATGCTCTGACAGAGCGCTCGCTCTGAATCAGGGCCGGGCTATTTGTTTTTAAGAACGGTCTCCTGGCTGCTCGCATAGCTGTGGTTGACCACCCACAGCTATAGCGAGCAGCCAGGAAGATGGTCGCGATGGTCAAGACCATCACGACCATCGGGCTTGCGACGAGACCCTTGTGGTAGGGTCTCATTGCCGCAAGCCCTAGAGAGATTTTGGCTCTAACAGAGCCAAAATCTCTCCCACTGACATCACTAGTGATGTCAGTGGGGCCGCCCCCAAATGGAGGCGTTCACATGGGAACACCTCCGTTTGGGCAGCCACTCCCCCGGCCCGTCCACCAAAGGGAGCGAGCTGTCACTCAACATCGACAGCTCGCCCCCTTTGTTGCGAGACCCGGAGCGACGGAGTGCCCGTCGCTATCTGGGTCTCACGCATGCGCACTGGCCCACCATCGACCCAGTTGCGGGCGCACAGCGCTTGCGACCGGGTCTGAATCAGGCCCTTAGCTCAGATAGAAGTAATATCAATAATACCAGTTACTGAATAAAGCTAGATATGTATATATATTAATATATGGACGAAAAAGATCAGTGGCACTTGGAGCTTTAGCAGAGATTTGTTTAATGTGCACCCAGACACATGTCACCAACGTTTCGGGGGAATGCGCCCCTTTGTCAAGGTAAAAATGTATACATGTATACATGTGTATACATTTTTACCTTGACAAGGGGGCGCAGTGCCCCGAAACGTTGGTGACATGTGTCTGGGTGCACATTAAACAAATCTCTGCTAAAGCTCCAAGTGCCACTGATCTTTGTCTTCCTACTGTTATTTCACAGGAGGCACTGGAGTACTTTTGCTGCGAGTTTAGCAGAGTGCCAGTCCGTTGGTTTATTATTATATTAATATATGTATATATATAAATCCATGACACAGATGCACATTTGCACACACATATATATATATATTGTGATAGGATCACTGGTAAAGTGGTCTGTGGCAGGTACATTTGTCCCAGATTCCTGTCTTATGTGTTTTAAACCCCCAGGAGAAAGTCTGCAGTGTGGCAGGCTTGAGTCTCGGCTTTTTGAAAAGCCGGTTTGGGACCTGGGGGTTGTGGGTGAGAGGAGAGGGAGGGCTCCACCCACGGCCACTCCAGGTTTTGGGCCTTGCAGCCTGGTAACAGGCTTGTTAGGGTTTCCACCTGAGAGTGGCCAATATAAGCCTAGTGTGTTTAGGGCTGAGTGTCTCACCTGGGAGAGCAGGCAGGGAGTTTGCTCAGAGACACTTGAAAAACCTATCCGTGAGTGTTGTGCTGTGCCTTTGTTGCTGGTGAGGGCATTAGGCCCTGCCAGGTTCTGGTAGTGAGGGAACCACCTGTAAAGTTAGAGCCCAGCCAGGGCTAGGATTTGTGTTTATGGTTTCTTTTTGTTGTTTCTGTTTTGCACAATAAAGACTGGCGCCGACCAGCTTGTACTCGAATCCAGACTGGCGTACTGTTTCCCAGGTGCTGTGTGTGTAAGGAAGGAGACCTCTACCCAGGAGAGGGACCCCTAATCTGACTGTGTCACAATATGGTGGAGAATGCGTGCACCCACACACACTGAAGTTGCAGCTAGAGGAAAACTTTCCGTTTAAAAATTAAAGGGACAGACACCCAATTTGTGAGTGTGGAAATAACGCTGTGTCCTTGGAGTCCCATAGAGGAGGCGTAAGCCAGTGCTCAGAGAGGCAAGGTTCAGCTTCCAACCTACACCCCAGGACAAAATGGAGGACATTTTTAAGGCCTTGCTTCAAGCTACAGCAGTTCAGCAGGAATCTACCAGGGCTCTGCAGGAATCCAACAGGGTGCAACTGTTGGCCTTGGAGACAGCCCAGAGGCAACAACAGGTTGCCATCGAGGAAACCCGCCAGGCCTTAGCGGAAAACAGCCAGGCCATAAAAGAGGTGGTACAGCACCTGGTCGCCCGGCCCAGAGATGTTAATACTGGTCCTCCCACCACCACTCACTCCGTACGAGCCAGTCACTTCCTCCAAAAGATGACTTCGGGCGATGATGTGGAGGCCTATCTCGCCGCATTTGAAAGAACGGCCGAAAGGGAGAGTTGGCCCAAGGAGCAGTGGGCAAGTCTGGTGGCACCTTTTTTGTCTGGGGTGCCACAAAAGGCCTATTTCGACTTATGCCTGGCTGATGCCAAGGACTATAAAAAACTAAAACAGGAGATCCTAACTCGCTTGGGAGTCACCACCTTTGTTCGTGCCCAACGGGTCCACCGCTGGGAGTTCCATATGGACAAGCCTTCACGTTCGCAGAAGCATGACCTCGTCCATCTGTCCTCAAAATGGCTACAGCCCGAGACGCTGACGGGACCACAGATCGTGGAAAGGGTCGTGATGGACCGATACCTGTGATCGTTACCTGCGACTCTGCGCAAGTGGGTGAGCCATGCAGACCCTAAGTCCGCGGACCAGTTGGTCGAGCTGGTGGAGAGGTACGTGGCGGCTGAGGAGCTGATGAGTATGCCCCACCGAGCCCCGATGGCACACCGGCGAACTCCCACAGACACTGGTAAGACTGTTCCAGAGGAGAAGGGTGCTGGGCGGTGGAATGTACCTAAGACTGAGGGTGTAGAACCTGGAGACAGGCCTGCCGGGCCAGGAAGGTTCTTGCCCCGTAAACGACTAGACATTAATATGACTCAGTGTTTCCGATGTGGTGGCTTCGGCCATATTGCCGCTAATTGTTCACTTACAACTGAACCTATGCAATGTGATACTGCTCATGTCTACCGCAGGGGGTCTTTCTTTGCACAGACAGCCTGTACGGCTGACCGGCAGGCTGAAACTGATAAGCACGTGTGTGTACTCACTGTAGATGGCAACCGAGTATATGCACTGTTAGACTCTGGTAGCTTGGTGACACTTATGAAAGCTGAGCTGGTGAACCCTTTGAGGCATAAGGGGAAAACTGTTGGTGTGACCTGCATACATGGGGATACTCGATATTATGTTACTGCCGAGGTGAACATCGAGACACCATGTGGCTCTGCTATAGTTTCTGTGGGTTTGGTGCATGGTCTGATGTACGATGCAATATTGGGGAGAGACTTTGCTCACTTCTGGAAGTTGTGGGAAAGCCGTTTTGTTCCAGAAGTGAACAACCCCGATCCATTTGAGAAGGTTGTCGATGTAGTGGAGGAGGGAGTTTCTTCTGAGTCAGAGTTATTCCCTTTTTCTACTATGATTGGCGAACTAGAGAATGCGGAGCGTGACGGTGTCCCGCCAACTGATGTACCTCCCATTGAGGTGGGAAGTGTTGTTGGGCCAGTTGATCGTCTGCCTGATTTAGAGGTCAGAAGAGAGGTCTTTGCCGTGGAGCAGTTGAATGACCCTACTTTGGTAAAAGCCAGGGAGAATGTAAGTAGTTGATGGTAAACCCGTAGACCCTGATAGTCCTTTGTCCTATCCCCACATGGCAATGTGTCAGGATTTGTTATAGCAGGTGACTAAGAAGGGGGAAGATGTTGTGGAACAGGCTCAACAGGCACAGCAGAGGGTACACAACCGCAATGCTCGGTTACGCAGCTTTGCTCCTGGGGACAGAGTGTTAGTGTTGGTTCCCACTGTGGAAAATAAACTTTTGGCTAAATGGCAAGGGCCCTTTGAAATCTTAGAAAGAGTGGGACAGGTCAATTACAAAGTTTAGCAGCCATTTAAAAGAAAGCTGGAACAGATATACCATATAAATCTGTTAAAGCCCTGGAAAGATAGAACGGTACTGTCGGCCGTCCGAGCCCCTCCAGTAAATCCAGGGCCCTTAGTTCCCGAAGTGACAGTGGCAAAAACTCTGTAGGCAATTCAACAACAAGAGGTCAAGGAGTTTCTGATCAGAAATAGGGTGCTGTTCTCTGACGTACCTGGGAAAACCTCGGTCATTAAACATGACATAATCACTGACCCAGGGGTTAAAGTTAATCTAAAGCCCTATAGGTTACCAGAAGCACAAAGAGAATCGGTGTAGAAAGAAATTAAAAATATGCTAGAGTTAGGGGTTATTGAAGAATCACATAGTGAATAGTGAATGGTCAAGTCCCATTGTGTTGATTCCAAAGCCCGACGGGAGTGTGCGTTTCTGCAATGACTTCCGAAAGTTGAACAGTGTTTCAAAATTCGATGCCTACCCGATGCCAAGAATGGATGAACTGATTGAGAGACTAGGGACGGCAAGGTATTTAACCACTCTTGACCTAACCAAAGGGTATTGGCAAGTACCGTTAACCGAGAGTGCCAAACAAAAGACAGCTTTTTCAGCGCCAGAGGGCTTGTTTCAGTACAAGATGTTGCCCTTCGGGCTACATGGGGCACCTGCTACCTTCCAAAGAATGATGGACAGGATTCTAAGGCCCCATAGACGGTATGCGGCTGCTTATCTGGATGACGTGGTCATTCATAGTCCTGATTGGCAGTCTCACTTACCCAGTGTACAAGCAGTGTTGGACTCCATCTATAAGGCAGGTTTGACAGCCAACCTAAAAAAGTGTTGTCTAGGCATGGAGGAAGTAAAATATCTGGGATACACCATTGGCAGAGGCCTGATAAAGCCTCAGCTCAATAAGGTTGATGCCATACAAAATTGGCCACGGCCTCTGAATAAGAAGCAGGTGAGAGCCTTCTTGGGAATTACGGGGTACTACAGGAGGTTTATACCCAACTTTGCCACCATGGCAGTCCCACTGACTGACCTGACCAAAGGCAAACAAAAAGTCATGGTAGAATGGAGTCCTGAGGCAGAGAAAGCTTTTCAGGAGTTGAAAGTAGCGTTGTGTTCCCAACCAGTCCTGATGACTCCTAATTTTGACAGGGAATTCATAGTACAAACCGATGCATCAGAAGTAGGTATAGGAGCGGTCCTGTCCCAGAACAAGGAGGGTGAGGAACACCCTATTTTCTATCTAAGCAGAAAGTTGAATGTACATGAAACTATGCCACAATGGAGAAGGAGGCGTTGGCCATAAAGTGGGCGTTAGAGGCTCTCAGGTACTACTTGGCTGGAAGAAAGTTCAAATTGACAACTGATCATGCCCCTTTGAAGTGGATGTCCGAAAATAAGGACAGTAATGTGAGAATTACGAGATGGTTCTTGGCGTTACAAACTTTTAAATTTTCAGTGGAACACAGGCCAGGAAGCCAGCTGGCCAATGCAGACACGTTGTCACGCGTTCATTGTTTGGGGGCTTCAGTTGTTCCGCCTCCAGGGGTCGAAACAAAGGAGGGGGATATGTGATAGGATCACTGGTAAAGTGGTCTGTGGCAGGTACATTTGTCCCAGATTCCTGTCTTATGTGTTTTAAACCCCCAGGAGAAAGTCTGCAGTGTAGCAGGCTTGAGTCTCGGCTTTTTGAAAAGCCGGTTTGGGACCTGGGGGTTGTGGGTGAGAGGAGAGGGAGGGCTCCACCCACGGCCACTCCAGGTTTTGGGCCTTGCAGCCTGGTAACAGGCTTGTTAGGGTTTCCACCTGAGAGTGGCCAATATAAGCCTAGTGTGTTTAGGGCTGAGTGTCTCACCTGGGAGAGCAGGCAGGGAGTTTGCTCAGAGACACTTGAAAAACCTATCCGTGAGTGTTGTGCTGTGCCTTTGTTGCTGGTGAGGGCATTAGGCCCTGCCAGGTTCTGGTAGTGAGGGAACCACCTGTAAAGTTAGAGCCCAGCCAGGGCTAGGATTTGTGTTTATGGTTTCTTTTTGTTGTTTCTGTTTTGCACAATAAAGACTGGCGCCGACCAGCTTGTACTCGAATCCAGACTGGCGTACTGTTTCCCAGCTGCTGTGTGTGTAAGGAAGGAGACCTCTACCCAGGAGAGGGACCCCTAATCTGACTGTGTCACAATTTATATATATATTTACATACACTTAAACGATCGCATGTGTAGCCACAATGCATGCACACATATACACAGTTGCTTTTGTAAATATAAACACACACAGCGCATGTTTGCGCTGTACACAACCCCTGCACACAGCGCACCTTTTACGCTGCGTGTAGACGCACAACGCATACTTACATATAATCATAAATATACACGCACTCATAAAAGGTTCCTTCACATTAAACGTAATATTAGAGGTTTTAGTAGCATATAATTATGTTGTGAAATGTATGTATATGATATTTAAGGTATACAACATGGTAGATATGGCATGGTTGGTACTATACTGACACCCTGTTTATTTCCAGATATTCGAGTCTATCAGCGAGGGAGTCGCATCTTGCGTTCGATGGTTATGGATCATAGGAAATTATTGGTTAGAATATATACTCTGTATGTAGTTTCTTAAACCAATTAAAGAAAGACAATGTAATCTCAAGAGACTGTGGAGAATTGGGACATACCCCTAGTGGACTGTCCTATGAACTACAGCGTACTACAAAGACCAAGAGCAAGAACCAATGGAATTATGTTTGTCTGTCTACATTATTGTTATTATGATCTGTTAGGGTATATAGCCTGTGTCCCGGTCCCAGTCAGTAGCCATTCTTCTTGGATGACCACAGGCTTCTGGAGTGACGACTGTTTACTGGGACCGGTACGCCTGCGTATGTATCAAGCTGTACCTTTTGTATTTAATTGTCTTTGCGCTAACTGTGATAGATCATAGCGTGTAACTTACTTTTTGTTGCAATAAGAACTTTTTGTGCTTTGGAAACACAGTTGGGCTGGAAAGCAATTATTTATTGTGCGACAGATAATGCTAAATAGCGTCTTGCGATTATTTAGGGGTAACGACGATACGGTATTCATAGATCATTAATCCCTATTGAGAAAGGGACCACAAGAGACATGAGAATGGAAAAAGAAATTTAGGAGAGATTGTTGTTGGTCATGGAGCATTTGTATGCATTATGTGCCCATTTCTCATCAAATAATATCTAGTAATGTACACTCACTCTGCTCTGCTGTATAAACACACCAAATCACAGATGCATGTTGGGATGATGGGTATTTATTTATTTATATGGTAAGAAAAAAATGTAAACTATTAACTCATTGTATCATTTCCTACAGGCATTATGTATCCTTTCCACATCCTGCGAGCTTTATTAACTTTTTTCTTAAAAAAAACAAAATATACATTTACAATGACTTCTCCATAAATTTAACAGGAGAGAATTGCATTTTGCATTTACCACTTTGCAAGATTAAATTAGAGCTTGTGATGTTGATTGGGTTCCCTGAGCATGGCACAGCCATGTGTTCTGCATCCTTTTATACTTCATATACTTCAGGATCCCCCAAGCATGGGTTTCTTTCAGGAAACCCCTTGGCTTCCCTTAGCAATCTGGTGTCCTCCGTGGTTTGAGGCATATTGCAGCATCAAATGACCAGTGAACATCAGCTGTATCGCAACATGCATAAGAAACCCTTGGAGTATTTCAAAAAGGTGAATGCAAGCACAGGGGAGGTCATTGCTTGCCTTGAGTAAGAGCAGAGTAATCACAAGCAGATGCTGCTAATTTCATATTGTAAAAGTGGTAAAGTCCTCCCCCCTCCAATTCCATGGTGTTGTGAATAAAGTTTAAATGAAAAGGGTTAGAATCTTATATAACAAAGCTTCCAGTCCAGAATCCTGGAATCACAACTTAATAAATTAAATTTAAATGCAACAATGTCAATTGACTCAAATTGAAACAATGTTATATTTAAAGAAACATTTAAACAATGAGATCTACATGTAAAATGCTACACAAGGCCATGGTTGGATCAGAGCCAGTTGTCATGGTATAAAAAGACATGGGGAAAGTTCAAACTCCTTAACTACAGTAATAAGACAAGAGAAAAACTCTCCATGTCACACCTCCATGCTCCTACTGTACATGTAAACTGTCCAGCAATGTTTATAACTAGATGGGCTTCCAGGGGTGAGGACTGTCTGAAGGGGAAGCCCAACATCAATACAGAAGTATCTACAACCATAAATTACTGGTAATATTTTTATTTGATGCTATAACACAAGCCTGTATATATTAACTTTACACGTTCACATTTTCTCACATATATTTTGTTTCTGTCTTTACTGTACTGTGGATACTGGATAGGTATCTCTGCAATATAAATATTCTTACTCTACTTGTATTCATGTTATCATGCTCAAAACATCACCTGGATAAATATCTAGTTCTCTATCCATGTATTCAATGTCATTTATGCAATTTTGTTTATTTGCAACTTTTTGGGGCTTTATAAATAATTTAAAATAGCAATGATCATTATGCACCAAATATATCTGAAAACATGCATATCTGATCATGTATTATTTATCAAACAGTACACTCCAGACATATATAAATAAATACAAATCAGATTGGTCCGCAGACTAAACAAACTTAGCTTTTAAAGGCCACAGAACCTAATCCTTTGATGCACACCTATAACACTGTATATTTTTGAACACTGAAACATATTAGTTACTAAGTACAAGAGATAAATTACACATTGTTATCAATACAATGATAACATTGTCATGTTTATGAACATAAGCATATGCTACACAATCACGTTCAGCAATCAGCCACTACCAGAAACTAAAGGAAACTTCAAAGCACATATTACTATTATGTATATAGGATTAATGGTGTAAATGCAACAGAGTGGCCTCTGTAAAAGAGTGGCCTCTGTTTGTAAAAGTGGGAAAATCAGCTCTGGATACAGTATATGGAGATGTTAGTGAAGCATTACAGCTCAAATTTTCTGAACCTATTATATAATATACAACATAATTTTCCATGTATATAAAGAAAGACAGAAGATTACATACAGAACACATGTATAGAGGCAGATGGACTCTGCTACAAAGATTAAATCCTCATGTATATACAGTACGTTTGTATTTGAGATGACGGCAAAGATTACAATACATCTCTGATTGTCTGTGAAGTAAAAACAGACCTTCCAGATTTATCTTCCAGCTTTTTCTATTTTAATATATTGTATAATCTCCTTTCTGTGATCAGATATACATGAATAAGCATCTAACTCTAGCTACAACTCTATTACATCTCATGTAGCAGGTATCCAATGACTATGCTATGTACTACCACTATAAATATTTCTCCTCTGATTACATCACATGTATCTGCCACATGCGTTTTGTCACCACACCACTTCAGCAGAACACCATCCTCTTTTGAGTACCTATTTTTTTTTTTAGAATCTATATGTGTATAAAATAATTTACATATATTCTTCTTCTTCTTCTTCTTCTTCTCATAAATCATTTGTTCACCATATGCAGCAGGACATATCTAGACACTAAGCTTACACCACAGATCTATAGTATATACTGGCATAATGATAGCCTTACCAGTATGGTGTCACAATGTTGCCATGTTTTAAATACAGGCAATGCAGGAAATGAAGAGATGATGCTGTGATATGTTTTGTTATAATTGAACTAATCTTTACAGTATCCTAGCTGCATAAATGCAGAGCAAGGCCCACTTTCCTCAGTAGCAGGTCTGCCAGTGCTCCTCCCCTTACAGTGCATAGCAAAACCAGTATCTAACCATCTAATGATTTCTCTACCAGTATACCTAAACTTCTGCTACTCTATAATCCCAAAGCTCTTTTATCAATCTCATAATTTACCTGTCTTTCTTTCACCATATACTACACCTATTAATTTTATGCTGAAGCGATACTTGTACATGCTTGTACCCCCTACTCACACGACCAACATCTCTATCACTCCAGCAACCATTTTCTTCAGGCATTCCCCATTTTCCCTTTAGAATATCCAGATGCTCTTAATTATACCTATTTCTTATTTTTTATATTACATGTCTATTCCTTGTCCCCAATTTAAGCACCTATTATTAATTGTCATTTTAACAAAACACTTCTATTTCCCTTTACCCAAATGTCATTCTGGCCTCCTCCAATAGCCCTCCCCCAACTCTAATTCATCTCACTTATCTATTTCTGCCAAAATCCAGAATAGTATTGTCTACCCAGAGCTCATTTCTTAATCAACACAATCCTACCAGCATTCTGTCACCACTACTACACCAATCTATAGCAACATGTCACTATCCTGGGCTTTTTCCTTATTCAAAACTATGAGACCTTTAGTAGCTTGTCTACCCTATCCTCACCAATACATCAGTTTTCTCCATTTTCTGTACCCCTCCCACGTATCCCAATCATCTTACCTTTGTGCAGAACAGACTAGAAGGAGTGTAGCCAAAGCTGAGAGAATTGCTCCAATCCAGCTCTCTCTCCCCAAACTCAACATTTCCACCTGGACCATGGAGTGAAGAGGGGGTTTTGGATGGAGGGGGAAAGGGATGGGGGTGGGGAAGGTCTTATATTTCCTGCAACCCCTCAATAAAAAAATGCAAAATCCAAAATATAAAAATGAATCCTTCCTTTATGAAAAAAGGGAGAATATTTATCCTCCCCAAATTTTAAGTGAAAATGTAAGAGAATGGGGTAGGAGCAAGTAGAGAGGCTAATCCTCTTCCTTCCCTGTAACAGAAAAGACATGAGAAGCCAGACTTCAAATCCAGAAGATGGTTGGACTGTGCGTTTCTTCAACCTCTATTTTTCTTTCCTTCTTCCCTATTCCTCCATCTGCATTTTGTTCATGGCTCCTGTAAGCCAGGGTGAAGGGGGAGGGAGGGTGATCTAGGTAGCAAATTGGGATCTCCCCCTTTGTACCTTGCTCCCCCTTTTTTGTATGTTGCTGGAATTGAGGGGGGTCTGTGTTTTGCCCCCTCTCACACCCCCTCCTCTGTCCTTTCTTCTGTACAGGAGGGGGATGAAATGAAACAAAAATGGGGAAAATAAAGGAGTGGGGGAAAAGGGTAAGCTTCAACACAAGGAGGAGGTGGAGGGATGCTCCATTATATCTGCTGCAGAAGGATCTGACTACTGCACATTGTGTGGAGGGAGGGGTGAAGGAGGGACGGTGCGATAGAAGAGAGGGGGAAGAGACAGGAGGGTACGTATAGAAAACGGAGGGAGTGAAGTGAGGAAGCAAAGGAGGGAGGCAGAAAAAATAGGAAAGGAGGGAGAGAAAAATCTCTGGGCATATTGGAATTCTGACGTCATATGTGACAGTATTAACTCTTTCCTGGAGGGATCCAACCTCTTTTTCTCACAAACCCCCTTCTGGAAAGAGAACTTGTGCTCTGGGTACAAATGAGAGTGGGCACTATGGTGCAGAGGAGAGCTGTCCCAGGTGCTGAGCAAATTAATTAGGGTAGCGAATAAATACTGTATAGTATGTAAATATGGTGTGTGTGTGTGTGTGTGTGTGTGTGAGTGTGGTGCTAGAGTAATGACATTTCTTGATTGTCTCGTGTTAAGGCATTGCACATGACATCAGGTTTATCAACATGTGAAGTCCACTCAATATTTTGAGGTATTCTCCTGTCTCAATGTATGTCATTATTTATCTCACCTGCAAGACTCTGCTAATATAATGTAACTACAGAATCACAGATTCAGATTTGGGTTTATTATTTAAAACAAAAACGTATTCCCAGCGTTCACCCACTCTCATCCCTCCTCCACCTTATACCCTAGTGAATACGAATTATATGATAATCACAGCTCTGACAGCCATACATGGATACATGTTAAATACATTTTATTTAAACCAATATATCATGCGGTTGTAGAGAACACAAGAGCCGCTGTCATCCAGAACAAATCCACGAGCATATATGTAATGTACAACACAGTGTCGCCGGGAGGATGGAGAGGGCTTCTGTTACCATTTCAGGGCAGAAACGGTGCATATCTGTCTGGTACATAAAACTCCGCATTTCTTGTTCTGCGTTTATTTTATAGCTTATCATGTTCTGTCTATGCAGCTCTGCAGTTTGCCACCTGGGGAACGCTGTCATTGGGAGTTTTTAGGATATACTCCATTATCTCATTTGTACGGTGTCATTGTGGAAGGAAGAACATACTACATACATGTCATAATCCATCATACGTCTGTTGCGAAAAGCTGCCACTTATAACAACATAAGTCAGCCAAGCATTAGCCTTAGGCAGCAATGAGGCTCTGAGGTGGGAATGTCACTAGGATGGATACATTTATCATGGGATGTATACCGTGACATTTCATATCTTAATTAATATGGAGTCGTTTTTGCACTCATGTTTCTTTGCTGTAGACTTGCTGCTGTTACACATACGTAGGCCTTAGCTTTGTCTCATAGGTCAGTCCTGTCACTCAGTCTCTCAGAGCTAAGAATAGAAAGCTCCTCCTCTGCCAACCAATTTCTCCACATAACCAACATGCCCAAAGTTCTTTTATTGTACCCTGGAAGGATATAGGTGCTTTCCTGTTCTCTTTAATCTCCTATTCGTTTCCATTTATATAAAATAGTCATCACACATTGAATTCCATCAGGGTGGAAACCACTGCACCTGCCTTGTGACTTTGTGAAAGCCTGCACACAGGGAAACCCCCAGGTGGGTTGTTGCATTACTCTCCATTACCCATCCCATGTATATGTCCCCCTGCCCGTATTTCGCATAACACTGTATAGGTTTCCTACCCTTGTATGCTGCACAGTTTGCAGAAATCCCCCCATATAGATAAAAAGACCACGTTTTGGGGTATACCCCGTTTCTCTATCGCCAATGCCGGTAATTATCTTTATATCTCGTTCTTCAAATATGATTCCATTTGTATCACACACACTGTACCACTTTATTTCTTTTGTGGTATTACCCTGCCTATTGTCATCTCTAATTCACACACACAGTCTGGAATAAGATTTATCATGTACATTCGTCTTTTCTTTTCTAGAAAGCCTGCTCCTAATGAATTCCAGTCCGTGTCTTTCTCCCAGTTCTCTACTCACACATCCCGTTTTCTATCCATATTTTATTTCTCCCTCTCTATATTGCCCCCCTCGTTTCACATAACACAGGAGCATCCCCTCACGATGCCCAGGGAAGAATCAGACTGGTTGCCGTGGAGATGATGGATGCTGCAGCCGTGACGACCAAAGCTAGTGTTACTATTGGATAATATTACATAGGAACCTGTAGAATTCATTCATTCTTTCTTTCTTTCTTTCTTTCTTTCTTTCTTTCTTTCTTTCTTTCTTTCTTTCTTTCTTTCTTTCTTTCTTTCTTTCTTTCTTTCTTTCTTTCTTTCTTTCTCTTTCTTTCTTTCTCTTTCTTTCTTTCTCTTTCTTCATCTATACCTATAGATGGGCAGTTAATTCTAAATTACAAAAGGAGGTAATCTGGTAAACGAAACGTATACTTTTCTTTGGGAAGGGTCGCAATTATTTTTAAACGTTAAAGCAGTTAAAATTGTTAAGACTGGTTCAGAGGATATCTACAGTAAATAGATGGTGTCAATGGGAAAATAATGACCTAAGTCCATGCATTGCACCTCTGATAGGGCCCCATTTATCAATGATCGCATTTGCAATGTGATCTGGGCATGACATTACCACCCCCATGGTCACATTGCATCATACTGTTGCACCGCAATGTATCATCCATCACCCGCAGGGACAGGAGCTGCGACGTGCCCAGAGTGCTGCAGGGAGAAACCCGGCTAATTAGGCTACAACAGGCTAAAGCCATCTTCAGATGTTGTTAGCTGCAAGGGCCAATCTCTGGAAAGCATCACTTTCTGGAAGTTGGTAAATATGGCAGCAGCTGACAGGAATGGAGGGATCTCAGCAGGTATTGGAGATATCTGCTGCGATCCCTCCTTGATACATGGGGGTGATACTAAATATTTGCTGAATATTTGGTGCAGAAGACACATTTGGATACAGGTGAATTCACACATTCGTCCAACTCTGCATGCACTCAATGAACTTTGCCTATCTGAGAATCCCCCATATGGCTCTGCCTCGTTGGAACGTACTGTATGTATGCTTGGGGTCATTGTAACGCAAACCACTTGCACAGATCGTCAAACATCACAGTTGTATGTAAACCATAGGGATTGCATACAATTCTGAATCAAGCCCATGTTCTGTAAATTGGTGTACATTCAGCTATCAGCTCCTTTGTCTGTGGAGTTTTCAAAGAAATAAAGGACAAAGAAATCGTTAATGTAGAATTATTGGATAGTGACTTTGGGCTCTATTAACATTATTTTTACTAAAATAAAGTGAAAAAGGGTGTTTTCACACCCATTTCACATTATTTTAGTATCACCTATAATTATTACAGGGCAATTGGCGTAGAATTTGTAAAATTCTACTCCAACCCCTAAGTATCACTTATTTTTAGTAAGCAGATCGCATTTCCCATAATTGTAATGGGAAATGTGATCTGACCAAAGTTACTAAAACTAAATTGTAAAAAAAATACCGGGGAAAGCCCTGTGATAATAACGCCACCTGGGGGTGGCGTTATCCAGGGTCTCCTCCAGTTACCGGCCTCCTACTCTGCTCTAACAGGGAGAGCAGAGCCCGGAGCCGGTCCCAGTGATCAGCTGTGTGGTGTAAACCACAAGCTGATCTCTGCTATAAAAAAAAATAAAAATTCACTTACCTGACTCCAGGGACCGGTGGCCGGGGCTCTGGTGATGTTCTCCCTCCGGTCAGCTGGTCTCCCATGGTGCACTGGGGCCCGGTCATCAGGTGATCGGGTCCCAGTGCAGTATGGGACATCAGCTGACTGGAGGCATGGAAAACATCACCGGAGCGCCAATGAGTGCAGGTAAGTGCTATTAAGGGAGGGGGGTTGCGGGGGGGTTTCCGCGATCATGGGGGCGGGGCTTAATGACAAGGGCAGGGCTTAGCGCCGGGGGTAGCAGCGGCGGCTGGTCGGCGAATGCACGGGCACTTTGTCATGGTATTTTTTGCAAAAATACCGTGACTAGTGTGCGGAGGGGATTCGCAGGGACAGAGCTTTATCACAAGCTCTGTCCCTGCGAGGGATTTGTAGTAAATCCCTGTGATATTGCCTGAATTCGCAATACGAATTCAGTCAATAATATCACACTACAATTTGCATTACAAATGCGGATTGTAGTAAATAGAGCCCTTTATGAGATTGGTGAACCAAGTCATGAGAGACAGGCTCTCTTTTCACCAACTATTTCTTGAGTGGTATTCAAATGAGAAAATTTCTAATAGACACCCAACTTTCTTCTATGTCTCAGGTTTAATTAATTCATTTATTCTTAGTTTTAATAGAAACCCAAAGTCCACCTGCATGAAGTAAATTTGTCCCAGTTAACAGTATGTTCAAGACTCAACCCAATTACAGATCATTTGGCAAAAAACAGCCCTTATAATGATTTCAGATTGATTAATAGGATACAAAAATAATTTACAGCCATATGTCAGAAATATCCATTTAATTTGTAATTTCTGGGAAATTATTGTAAATTAAATGTGAAATGTCATTATTGACAGTTGTACAGTATATATCTTTGTACATAATGTACTCTTAAAAATATATAAACTCTCATAATCTCGTTGTATATGTGTGGGTATGAAGTATTTATGTCGACACCCAAATGTCGACACCAGAATGCTGACATGGTCAAATGTCGACAGTGAAAATACAGACATTCACATGGTCGACATGGTCATAATGTCGATATTGCAAATGTCCACAGTCCATGTTAGTGTTAGGTTTAGGATGATGGTTAGGGGTTAGGGTTAGGTTGATGGTTATGGTTTAGGGTTAGGCTGCAGTTAAGGTTAGGCTGTGGTTAGGGTTAGGCTGCTATTAGGGTTAGGGCTTAAATACCCTAAAAACGATGTTGGCATGCCGACTGTCAACATGGCACATGTCAACATGACGCCCATAATGACATTCCAGATGTTAACATTCAGACCATGTCAACATTCTCATTTAGAGAAAAAAAACAATGGTATGTCAACACCTTAGCGCAAGAAAAGAGCAGCTGGAAATCTACCCAGTGTTATCAAAGACTGGATACAAATATGAAAAAAGTAAAAAGAATGATACAGCACTCCACTGAAAGGATATAATTTAGGAATGTATCAAGTTCTCACCACCATGCCATGAAAAAAACAGAAATAAGTCTTAAGGTGCATACACACACAACGATTTTTTGAACGATTATCGTTAACGATATTGTTTATCGTTCAATCATTGAAAAAAATTGTTCACTTTCAAAGTTAAAACGATGAACGATTATCATTCATGCGCGATCACGCTTGTAGTTTAGTCAGACTGACCAACTGAACGATTTTCATTAAGGCAAAAATTGTTTGTAGTTCAAAAAAATCGTTCATTACACTTTAAAAAATCTGAGATAATCTGACAGAAAATCGTTCATAAAATCATTGTGTGTATGCAGCTTCATAGTGTAATGGAGGAGCATACACGGTCAGATTTGTCAGATGTGTCAGATGAACGAATTGAACTATGAACTATTTTTGACTGCATTAAAATGAATGGAATCGTCCAAATCTGACTGCAAACACATCAGATGTCAGATATCATTATCTGACCATCGGGAACGCGCATCGTTCATCATTCAGACATGTCAGATATGTCAGATTTTCCTTCAGATATGAACGATTGAATTTTAAATCGTTATCGTTCAGATCTGAAGAAAAATCTGACCATGTGTATGCACCATAATACGTTCAAAATACAACCAACATTTCAAATAGGAAGATGAGATCCAGAATCCAAGAGCATAGAAGTAGATGATCGTGTCTAATGTTCAGCTGAAAACACACCAGATGTGTATAGCAGTAGATAATCTGGACAAGAATTCGGTGCTCACATCAAAGCTTACATATATCAGATAGAACCAGACATGTAGCAGTTTCTTTAACCCTTGTATTTTCAATGTAGATGATAAAACACCTTGTGCTCAGGTGTGCTAGATAGCCTAGGGAACTCACATGTATGCTTACATTAATTCAATGGAGCAAAATCCCATCAAGGTTTCTTTAAAATTTTCTCTCCTCAGAAAATAGGCTTTTCTTACCAAAATGTAGGTCTCTGTGTCTTGGCTAAAATGCTGGAATTGAAACCCTCACCTCACCACCGACACGTTTCAACTAATTAAAGGCTTTTTCAAAAAGATTTTAATTAGCTGAAAAGCGTCAATTCCAGCATTTTGCACCACATCCTATGGGGCATACAGAATTAGGCGCAAAGTTTACCACACAGGTAAAAGCTCCGGGTTCCACATAAAACACAATGTTTACTTGCGAGTTTGTTGTCAAACGACTAACCACTGTAAAACGTTAGGATAGCACAGAGGTGACTGACTGTGCTTTCCACTTTTATATTACCCTGCTGCCGTTTTCTAATACAGGGGTCCAGGAACGTAACTAGGGGGTTTGGCGCCCACGGCAAGGGAATAAATGTCCCCCCCTCTTATCAGTGCCACGGGCCTAATTACCCCACAGGCCTAGTGCCCGACAACCTGGTGGTCTAGGGAGAGATTAATGATAGCCTTCCTGTCCGGGCGCCAGCCGCATTCTTCTGTCACTAGCCAGTCCTGGCCAGTGACACTGCTGCCGGAGCTCTTTTGTCTTGAGCCTGGCATCTTGTGGCCTCTTCCAGGGCCGCTGGAGCTCTTCCCGCGATGTCTGCATCCTTCACCTATCCCCAAACTGACTTTTCTGCCCAGTGGCTACTGACGTCAGACGACCCTGCTGGCGCCAGCCAATTGGCTCACTGTGGCCGTTTTCTAGTGGCTGCCGGTCCGCAAGGCATAACTGGCTCGCGGCTGTCACCAAATTCAAATGACTGCCGGTCTGCAAGCTGCACCCAGCTCGCAGCTAGCACCAAATGTCACCCACCACTGGGAACAGTCCGGTGAGATGTGTCTCACCGGGGACACATCTCACTGGAATGCAGGACTTCTGGCGATGGGATCAACACTTGATCCCAGCACTGGACATTGCCCTGGCTGGCGGCACCCCCTTCTGTCGGGCCTGTCAGATGTCACCCAGGGCAAGGTGCCCCACATGCACCCCCCTGGTTACACCACTGCAGGGGTCCCCACGCCCTTTAATAGGAAATAAATTGAAAAGGTGTGTAGAAATAAAATGGCGTTGAGTATAAATTGACTCCTGAGAAACCTATATAGCGGTATACAGCGTTTGTAAAAGATAGATAGAACAATATAGATTCCTTGATAGGGTTCTAACAAAATGATACTTCTATTACATGTAGCTAATGTGGCATCAATAATGTGGTAAATCTGGTTGGTGGGTCTGCAGCTTATAAGTGGTTCCGAATTAAAGATGTCTGTTAGTATCTCTGGCAGCTCTGTCTCTCCCCTGTGGCACCAAAGCCTCTAATGCATTTCACCCCATGTGGGGGCACGTGGGGGCTATTTATAGCTTTATCAAGAACTCATTTATACTAGGCACCACTTTTTTTTACACACCTTTTCTAACTGTAAAACTAACTTTCAAAGGATGTGATACAACTGATTCGCTGGAGACATTAGAAAACATTATTAAGACATATCATAAAGACATTATTTATTTTAAACTGGACTTAGTTGAACATTCCAGCTAGTTTGGGCTTTACCTTACATGGTCAGGAGAGGAAAAGGAGGGACTCGTAGTGTGATCCAGCACTGCTGGACCCCCTTTCATTGTAGCCCCAGTAAATTTGATGCATTCTCTACAGTGGCCCCTGGTTGGTTTAGTCTGAAAGAAGTTTTGATGGTTGATCTTTGAGAATCCTATATTATACATATGTACAGCCATGGCCAAACGTTTGAGAATGACACAAGTATTGCTTTTCACAAAGGAAACACGTGCAGTCATCATTGCTTTGCACAAAAAAGGGCTTCACAGGCAAGGATATTGCTGCTAGAAAGATTGCACCTAAATCAACCATTTATTGGATTATCAAGAACTTCAAGGAGAGAGTTCAATAGTTGGGCACCCTGAAGAAGCCTTCTTCACGGTGCCCAAGAATGTCCAGCAAGCGCCAGGACCGTCTCCTGAAGTTGATTCAGCTGCAGGATCGTGGCACCGAAAGTGCAGAGCTTGCTCAGGAATGGCAGTATACAGGTGTGAGTGCATCTTCACGCACAGTGAGGCGAAGACTTTGGAGGATGGCCTGGTATCAATAAGGGCAGCAAAGAAGCCACTTCTCTACAGGATAAACATCAGGGACAGACTGATATTCTGCAAAAGGTACAGGTATTGGACTGCTGTGGACTGGGATAAAGTTATTTTCTCTGATGAATTCCCTTTCATATTGATTGAGGCATCTGGAAAAACGCTTGTCCGGAAAAGGAAAGGTGAGCGCTATCATCAGTCCCATGTCATGCCAACAGTAAAGCATCCTGAGACCGTTCATGTTTGGGGTTTCCTCTCAGCCAAGGGACTGGGCTCACTCACAATTTTGCCTAAGAAGACAGCCATGAATAAAGAATGGTATCAAAACATCCTTCAAGAGCAACTTCTCCCAACCACCTGTCACACGCCGGCCTGGAGACCCCAGAATCAGACCCCGTCGCTTACCTGTATGGGCGCTGACCCGTGCTGTCTTCCGGCTCCCGCGCTGTACGCTCCTTCCTCTTCTCCCAAGGCAGTCTCCGCTGTTGTCCTCTGGAGGGTCCCGCTGCTGTGCTGCTCCCACGCCGGCTCCTGCTGACCGCTGGTCCCCGCTGACTACCTCCAGGAAGCGCTGTCCTCCGGTCCATGGGCGCGGCCATCTTGGATTGCCCATGTGACCCCACTACCACCAATGAGGAGCCTTCTCCTTCTCTCTCAGCCTGTCAGCTCCCAGTGTCCACTATAAAAGGATCCCCAATGCTCACACAAGTTGCCAGTGCAACTAGTTTCTTAGTTTAGCTAAGCAACCCTTCCCACGGCGCTCCAGCCGCTCCACGTAGCCACTCAGCTACCAACGTCTACCCACGGCTTTCCAGCCACTCCACGTAGCCACTCAACTACCAATGTCTACCCACAGCTATCCAGCCGCTCCACGTAGCCACTCAGCTACCAAGTCTACCCACGGCTATCCAGCCGCTCCACGTAGCCACTCAGCTACCAACGTCTACCCATGGCTATCCAGCCGCTCCACGTAGCCACTCAGCTACCAACGTCTACCCACGGCTACCAGCCGCTCCACGTAGCCACTCAGCTACCAACGTCTACCCACGGCTATCCAGCCGCTCCACGTAGCCACTCAGCTACCAACATCTACCCACGGCTATCCAGCCGCTCCACGTAGCCACTCAGCTACCAACGTCTACCCACGGCTATCCAGCCGCTCCACATAGCCACTCAGCTACCAACGTCTACCCTCGGCTATCCAGCCGCTCCATGTAGCTTCCTAGCTACCACGTTACTGCCGCATTCCTCAAACTCCTGTCAGTTCGCTGCACCCTCTCATGCGGAGAAACTTCATTAAGCCAAGTCTCCTCCAGCGAGCATCTGCGCCAAGTAATACAGATCCAAGGCCCAGTCCGGGAACACAGCTCCTAAATTCCACGTTTGTGACAGTATCCAAGAACAGGACTCGGCAAGTGGTCAAGGATCTGGGGTAGAAGCCTCGCAGGATGTACTATCCCGTCTGGAAAGACAGGAGACCTCTCAGGCTCAGCTTATCCAATTTATCCAAGATATGTCGTCACGCCTGGACAACATTCAGTCCTTACTGGCTCATCCCGCTCCCGCTGGCTCCCAAGCCGCCTCTCCTCCTGTGGTGTCACCTGCTCCTCCGGTTCTACCTCCTGCTCATCTTCAGCTCTCCCCTCCAAGCAAGTTCGATGGCAACCCCAAATTATGCAGAGGTTTTTTAAACCAATGCGAAATCCAATTCGAGCTACAATCCGCCAACTTTCCGACGGCCAGAACCAGGGTGGCATATATCATCTCTCTACTCTCTGGCCAAGCACTCGATTGGGTCTCGCCCCTTTGGGAGAAGTCGGATCCCCTGCTCTCCAACTACCCCGAATTTGTTGCTAATTTTGCAAAATCTTTGATGAACCCGGAAGAACCACTTCCGCATCAGCTGATATTCTACGCCTCCGTCAGGGCAGCAGGACCGTCGGCCAATACGTAGTCCAGTTCCAGACTCTGGCTTCAGAACTCAATTGGAACGAGGATGCCCTCATCGCTGCCTTCTGGAGTGGCCTTTCTGAAAGGCTCAAAGACGACCTAGCTTCCCGTGACCTTCCAACCAGTTTGGATGGGTTAATCTCTCTCTGCAACAAGGTGGATCTCCGTCACAGGGAGCGCGCCTTGGAAAGAGGCAGATTTGATCGTGGAAGGCCACGTCCAGTTTCCCGCTTACCCTCTCCTCCTCTGGGAGAAGAACCCATGCAGGTCAACCGCTCTCGTTTATCGGCTGAGGAGCGGCAGAAAAGGCAGAGGCAGAACCTCTGTATGTACTGCGGATCTCCTCAACATTTAGTTAAAACTTGTCCCATTCGTCCGGGGAACGCCTCCTCCTAACTTATGAAAGAGAGGTTAAATTAGGAGTTGCCATTGAATCACAAAGGAAGTCTGATTCCACCATCCAGGCTCATTTAAAGTGTCCTCGAGGTTCCAAAGCTGTATTAGCTCTCCTGGATTCTGGAGCGGCAGAGAACTTTGTCACTACTGACTTTGTCCAGAAGCATCAAATCCCCATGGAAGAGTTGCCTCGAGTCATCACTTTAACCGCCATCGATGGTAGTCGCATTTCTAGTGGAACCTTCACCCATCGTACAACACCACTTAAACTTACCATTGGGGTGCTCCATTCCGAACAACTATCCTTTCTAGTGATTCCCAAAGCCTCTCATTCTTTAGTCCTCGGATTACCCTTGCTACAGAGACATTCACCACAAATCGATTGGACCACCATGCAAATAACCTCCTGGGGTTCCAATTGCTTCAAAGGCTGCCTTCAGCGGGTAATACCTATCAGATCTTCCGTTGTACAGGATTCTACAGACCTGCCCTAAGACTACGATGGGTTTCAAGACGTCTTTAGCAAACAGAGCGCACACCTGTTACCTCTCCATCGTGATTGGGACTGTCCCATAGATCTGATTCCCGGGAAGAATCCTCCTAGAGGCCGAACCTACCCTCTATCTCTCCCTGAGACTCAGGCCATGTCGGAGTACATTACGGAAAACTTAAGTAAAGGCTTCATTCGACCTTCCACGTTTCCAGCAGGGGCTGGATTTTTCTTCGTAAAAAAGAAAGATGGTGGCTTGCGCCCGTGTATTGACTACCGGGGTCTTAATGAAATAACTATTAAGAATCGCTACCCTCTTCCTCTCATTACAGAGTTATTTGATAGAGTCAAGGGAGCCACAGTTTTTTCCAAACTCGACCTAAGAGGAGCCTATAATTTAATTCGTATCCGTCCAGGCGATGAATGGAAAACGGCCTTCAACACCAGGGATGGGCACTACGAGTATCTCGTTATGCCCTTCGGCCTCTGTAATGCTCCGGCCGTCTTCCAGTTTTTCGTCAATGAAATCTTCCGGGACCTCTTGTACAAGTGTGTGGTCGTTTACTTAGACGACATTTTGATTTTTTCTCAAGACCTCCAAACTCATCGAGACCAGGTCAAACAAGTCCTTCTGAGGTTGCGGTAGAATCAACTGTTTTGCAAATTAGAGAAGTGTCTGTTTGAGGTCTCAAGTGTACCATTCCTGGGATACATCATCTCCGGAACAGGCCTTCAAATGGATTCGTCAAAACTACAAGCCATTCTCGATTGGTCTCTTCCTTCTTCCTTAAAATCCATACAAAGATTCCTAGGATTTGCCAACTATTATCGCAAGTTTGTAAAAGGTTTCTCGACTCTGGTAGCTCCGATTACAGCCCTCACCCGCAAGGGAGCAGATCCAACTATATGGCCCGTCGAAGCTACCTCTGCATTTCAACTTCTTAAGCAAGCCTTCATCTACGCTCCCATCTTAAAGCAACTAGACTCCACCCAGCCCTTTATCCTGGAGGTGGACGCATCCTCTAAAGGTGTCGGTGCAGTGCTCTCCCAGTGATTTAAAGGTGAAAAACTTCATCCCTGTGGTTTCTTTTCCCAGAAGTTTTTGCCTGCAGAAAAGAACTACACCATTGGAGATCAAGAGTTACTCGCCATGAAACTAGCCCTCGAAGAATGGCGTTATCTTCTAGAAGGAGCTCATTACCCCATTACCATTTTTACTGACCATAAGAACCTCCTTTATCTTAAATCTGCAAATTGCTTGAACCCTCGTCAAGCCCGGTGGGCAATGTTTTTCTCCAGATTTAACTTCAAAGTCTCCTATCACCCCGGTTCACAAAACCTCAAAGCCGATGCACTCTCCCATTCCATGACGAGCGACCCTGATCTACCCATGGAACAGCCCCAACCAATCCTTGAATTTAGCTTTCTTCGCCTCTACCCAATTATCTTCTATACCCCCGGTTGGGAAGACTTTCGTCGCTCTGGAACTCCGCAAGAGGTTACTGCATTGGGCTCATGCTTCCCGGTTCTCTGGTCACTTGGGTATGGATAAAACCCTAGAATTTATCCAGCGGTCCTATTGGTGGTCTTCGATGAAAAAGGACGTCAGGTCTTATGTGTCTTCATGCATCAAATGTGCCCAACACAAGATACCTCGGCGGGTTCCACATGGTCAACTCCAACCTCTTGCAATTCCATCTAAGCCATGGACTCACCTATCTATGGATTTCATCTCTGATCTTCCTCCATCTCGGGGCCACAACACAATTTGGGTTATCGTGGATCGTTTTTCTAAAATGGCTCATTTCGTACCACTTACTGGGCTTCCGTCTGCACCTCTACTCGCCCAGAGCTTTATAAAAGAGATCTTCAAGCTCCACGGCCTTCCTCAAGAGATCATCTCCGACAGGGGAGTACAGTTCGTAGCGAAGTTCTGGAGGTCACTCTGCTCAGCCCTTCAGGTAAAACTAAAAATTTTCTACCGCTTATCATCCCCAGACCAACGGTCAGACCAAAAGGGTCAATCAAGACCTGGAACAGTTCCTGCGCTCTTTTGTCTCATCCTCCCAAGATGACTGGATTGAACTTCTTCCTTGGGCCGAATTCGCCCACAATAATCATTATCACACGTCCACCAGCTCAACTCCTTTTTTTACAGTTTTTGGTCAACATCCTCGAGTGCCAGATTTCCCTCTTCTTCCAACATTAGATGTGCCTGCGGCCAAAATGTCCCTTCAACGGTTCTCCAACATCTGGGAAAAGGTTAGTTCCTCTCTGACTAAAACGTCAGCCCGGTACAAGAGATTTGCTGACCGCCAAAGACGAGTGGTTCCAAATTTCCAACCTGGGGATATGATCTGGCTCTCTACCCGAAACCCAAGACTCCGAGTACCCTCGATGAAATTTGCTCCGCGATTCATTGGTCCATTCCCAATCATCAAAGTCTTGAATCCTGTGGCTTACAAGTTAAAGCTTCCTCCATTTCTTCGCATTCCAAGTTCTTTCCATATTTCTCTTTTAAAACCACTAGTCTTAAACCGATTTCAGAAGGTCCTGCCTAAAGCTTCTAGTGTTCAAACACAGCAGGGAGAGGAGTTCGAAGTTGACAGAATCTTAGATTCCCGTTGTCGATACAACCGTCTTCAATACCTCATCGACTGGAAGAATTATGGTCCGGAGGAACGAATCTGGATAAATGCCTCCGATGTCCATGCACCCCGTCTGGTCAAAGCGTTCCATATGAAATTTCCTCATAAACCAAGGAAGTGTCCGGTGGCCACTCTTGAAGAAGGGGGTACTGTCACACGCCGGCCTGGAGACCCCAGAATCAGACCCCGTCGCTTACCTGTACGGGCGCTGACCCGCGCTGTCTTCCGGCTCCCGCGCTGTACGCTCCTTCCTCTTCTCCCAAGGCAGTCTCCGCTGTTGTCCTCTGGAGGGTCCCGCTGCTGTGCTGTTCCCACGCCGGCTCCTGCTGACCGCTGGTCCCCGCTGACTACCTCCAGGAAGCGCTGTCCTCCGGTCCATGGGCGTGGCCATCTTGGATTGCCCATGTGACCCCACTACCACCAATGAGGAGCCTTCTCCTTCTCTCTCAGCCTGTCAGCTCCCAGTGTCCACTATAAAAGGATCCCCAATGCTCACACAAGTTGCCAGTGCAACTAGTTTCTTAGTTTAGCTAAGCAAGCCTTCCCACTGCGCTCCAGCCGCTCCACGTAGCCACTCAGCTACCAACGTCTACCCACGGCTATCCAGCCGCTCCACGTAGACACTCAGCTACCAACGTCTACCCACGGCTATCCAGCCGCTCCACGTAGCCACTCAGCTACCAACATCTACCCACGGCTATCCAGTCGCTCCATGTAGCCACTCAGCTACCAACGTCTACCCACGGCTATCCAGCCGCTCCACGTAGCCACTCAGCTACCAACGTCTACCCACGGCTATCCAGCCGCTCCACGTAGCCACTCAGCTACCAACGTCTACCCACGGCTATCCAGCCGCTCCACGTAGCCACTCAGCTACCAACGTCTACCCACGGCTATCCAGCCGCTCCACATAGCCACTCAGCTACCAACGTCTACCCACGGCTATCCAGCTGCTCCACGTAGCTTCCTAGCTACCACGTTACTGCCGCATTCCTCAAACTCCTGTCAGTTCGCTGCACCCTCTCATGCGGAGAAACTTCATTAAGCCAAGTCTCCTCCAGCGAGCGTCTGCGCCAAGTAATACAGATCCAAGGCCCAGTCCGGGAACACAGCTCCTAAATTCCACGTTTGTGACAGTATCCAAGAACAGTTTGGTGATGAACAATGCCTTTTCCAGCATGATGGAGCACCTTGCCATAAGGCAAAAGTGATAACTAAGTGGCTCAGGGAACAAAACATCAAAATTTTGGGTCCATGGCCAGGAAACTCCCCAGACCTTAATCCAATTGAGAACTTGTGGTCAATCCTCAAGAGGCGGGTGAACAAACAAAAACTCACAAATTTTGACAAACTCCAAGAATTGATTAGGCAATAATGGGTGGCCATCAGTCAGTGGGCCTCATTCAGACCCACTCACAAGCGGCTGTCCGCTCGCAAGTGGGTCGATGGTGTGCACTGCGCATGCACACGACGGAGGGAGCTCCGTCATGCGCATGCGCCAGACGTGACGAGCGAAGGACTTTCCTTCGCTCGTTGTGTCTGATCAAAGGGGGCTTGCTGTCGATGTTGATTGACAGCACGCCCCCTTTGGTGGGCGTGCCGGGGGCATGCCTGCCAGACGGAGGCGTTCCCAAGGGAACGCCTACCGTCAGAAGCCGGCCCCACTGACATCACTAGTGATTACAGTGGGAGTGATTTTGGCTCTGATAGAGCCAAAATCACTCCAGGGCTTGTGGTCGAAAACCCCGACCACAGGCTTCTGGTCGCACTGGCGATGGTCGCGATGGTCAAGACCATCGCGACCATCATCCTGCACGCTCGTATGCGCTGTGGGTGGTGACCCACAGCTATACGAGCGTCCAGGAGGACGCTCCTTTTTTATGGAGGACGGCCCTCAATCAGAGCGAGCGCTCTGCTCAGAGCGTCCGGCTCTGAATGAGGGCCAGAAGTTGATTGACAGCATGCCAGGGCGTATTGCAGAGGTCTTGAAAAAGAAAGGTCAACACTGCAAATATTGACTCTTTGCTTAAACTTAATGTAATTGTCAATAAAAGCTTTTGACACTAATGAAATGCTTGTAATTTTACTTCAGTATACCATAGTAACATGTGACAAAAAGGTCTAAAACACTGAAGCAGCAAACTTTGTGAAAACCAATACTTGTGTTATTCTCAAAACCTTTGGCCATGGCTGTAGGTTACTTGCTCAGAATGCCTTTGTGGTTCTTATCCTATGTGAATTTTTAGAGACTTGTGTCAGTTAAAATCTTAGAATACTAGGTTTAACCTATTGCACCTGCAACCTTGGATATTTATCAGAAACACATCATATATGTGCAATTTGCTTTGTATTATGATCATACTGACATAGGCCATATATACAATACTTAATCATCTACCAATATGATCATACTGTTATCTGTACAAACAAGAATATAAATTTATGAAATGGGATATGTTTAATATGCCAGCAGATGGGATCCCGGGCGTCAATATACCAACTTTTAATATGCTGGCGGATGAGATCCCGGGCATCGATATACCAACTCTGGAATCCCAATGCCCCGCATAATGCAGATGCCGCTATCTCGAAGACATCAGGATACCGATGTCGGCATCCTGACCCTGGCCATCCTGAAGGTAAGTATACAGGTAAGTATTACACTTAGCCGGGGATGGGGAGTTAAGTTTAGGGACCCCCAGTGGGAGATTAGGGTTAGGCTGCGGGGAGGGGGGTTAGGGTTGGGCACCACCAGGGGAGGTTAGGGTTAGGCACCCCCTGGGGAGGGTTAGGTTTAGGGTGCAGGAAGGGGGGGATTAGGGTTAGGCACCACCAGGGGGAGGTTAGGGTTAGGCACCACCACGGGAGGTTAGGGTTAGGCACCACCAAGGGAGGGGTAGGATTAGGGGAAGGGGGAGGGTTAGGGTACTTAACGCCCCTGTCGGGATTCTGCACCTTTGGGCTTCCGGCGTCGGGATTTGAACCGGCAGCAATTTAGCTGCCGGCTATTCATACCCAACCCTATGAAACAACACATAATTACCCTAATCCAGACTTGATCAAATCGTGGCTGCAGCACTGTTACTGTAATTTTACATTCCCTACTAGAGGATGGACACCGCTCTGAATTCTGCCACTCCCCTTGGTAACATTCAAACACATACAATACAGAAATAAGTGCAGCCTGTACTGTATACAGTGTTGAAACATTTCAGGATTTGGGGCAATTAGTGGCCAGGTAAAATTTCATAACAAGAAATGTATGAAGTGTGTGAATTGTAACTACCTGAAAGATCATACCATAAACCACTTATTTTCCAAGTTTATTAATGCACCCACCAGGGGCGGAACTGCCGGAGACAATGGAGGCGGTCACCAGTCCTGCAGGGGGCACCTCTCCTCCATTGTCTCTGTCTAAGCGGGATGATTGGCTGAGACTAGATCTTAAAATTAATATCGAGTGACGCCATTTTAGGTTGCCCCTGACGATACCATCTTGCGTCCTCAGCATGAAACCTTTGTGTGTGATTATTAGCATCAAGCATCTGTTTGCCAAGGCTTGCTACACAAATGAACAGGACAAACCCCATTGTCTGTCATTCTTTTAGTTCAGACAGAAGTAATATTAAATACCATTTTGAAGCCATATATATATATATATATATATATATATATATATATTATTTATTAGGGGTGTGCACCGGCCACTTTTCGGGTTTTGTGTTTTGGTTTTGGTTCTGGATCTTTCTTCGTGTTTTGGATCTGGATTGGTTTTGCCAAAACCACCCTTCCGTGTTTTGGGTTCTGGGTTTTGTGTTTTGGATCTGTATTTTTTTTTAAAAAAAGCATAAAAACAGCTAAAATCACAGAATTTGTGAGTTTTTTTGCTCCTATGCTATTATTAACCTCAATAACCTTAATTTCCACTCATTTCCAGTCTATTCTGAACTCCTCACACCTCACAATAGTGTTTTTATGTCCAAAAGGTTGCACCGAGGTAGCTGGATGACTATGCTAAGCGATACGAGTGAGCTGCACAAACACGTGGCCCATCTAGGAGTGACACTGCAGTGGCAGACAGGATGGCAGTTTGAAAAACTAGGCCCCAAACAGTACATAATGCAAAGAAAAAAAAGAAGTGCAAGATGGAATTGTCCTTGGGCCCTCCAACCCACCCTTATGTTGTATAAACAGGACATGCACACTTTAACAAACCAATCATTTCAGCGCCAGGGTCTGCCACACGACCAAGGCTGAAATGATTGGTTCGTTTGGGCCCCCACAAAACAAGCTGGCAATTAATCTGTCCCTGCACAAACTGGCTCTACGGAGGCAAGATGTCGTCCCCATCCACCAATTCCTCATCCTCTTCAGTGTTGTGTACATCCTCATCCCCACAGAGTATTAATTTGTCCCCGCTGGAATCCACCACCACAGGTCCCTCTGTACGTTCTGGAGGCTGGTCTCCCTGGAAGAGTTGATAATTCATTTTTATGAACATCATCTTCTCCACATTTTGTGGAAGCAACCTCCTACGCCTTTCGCTGACAATGTTCCCGGCTGCACTAAACACTCTTTCAGAGTACACACTGGAGGGGGGGAAACTCAGGTAAAATAGAGCCAGTTTGTACAGGGGCCTCCAAATTGCCTCTTTTTCCTGCCAGTACAGGTACGGACTGTCTGACATGCCTACTTGGAAGCTGTCACCGATGTAATCCTCCACCATTCTGTCAATGGTGACAGTATCATATGCAGTGACAGTAGACATGTCAAAAATTGTTGCCAGGTCCTTCAGTCCGGACCAGATGTCCAAACTTGGTCCTGCCTGCCCTGCATCACCGCCAGCGGGTTGCTTAGGACACCTAAGTTTTTTCCTGGCAGCCCCAGTTGCGGGAGAAAATGAAGAAGGAGCTGTTGACGTGTCACGTTCCGCTTCAGCTGACAGTGTTCTCACCAGCAGGTCTTTGCACCTCTGCAGGCTTGTGTCGGCCGGAAAGAGAGACACCACATAGGCTTTAAACCTAGGATCGAGCACGGTGGCCAAAATGCAGTGGTCTGATTTCAACAGATTGACCACCCTGGAATCCTGGAGGGCTTCATCCACAAGTCCCACATGCCGAGCGGAATCGCTCCGTCTTAGCTCCTCCTTCACTTTCTCCAGCTGCTTCTGCAAAAGCCTGATGAGGGGAATGACCTGATTCAAGCTGGCAGTGTCTGAACTGACTTCACATGTGGCAAGTTCGAAGGGCTGGAGAACCTTGCACAAAACGGAAATCATTCTCCACTGCACTTGAGTCAGGTGCATACCCCCTCCTTTGCCTATGTCATAGGTGGATGTATAGGCTTGAATGGCCTTTTGCTGCTCCTCCATCCTCTGAAGCATATAGAGGGTTAAGTTCCACCGTGTCACAACCTCTTGCTTCAGGTGATGGCGGGGCAGGTTCAAGAGTGTTTGCTGGTGCTCCAGTCTTTGGCACGCAGTCGCTGAATGGCGAAAGTGGCCAGAAATTTTTCGGGCCACCCAAAGCGTCTCATGCACGCCCCTGTCACTTTTTACAGGAAATTCTGCACCACCAAGTTTATTGTGTGAGCAAAACATGGGACGTGCTGGAATTTGCCCAGATGTAATGCCCGCACAATATTGGTGGCATTGTCAGATATCACAATCCCCAGGAGAGTCTAAGTGGGGTAAGCCACTGGGCGATGATTTCCCTCAGTTTCTCTAAGAGGTTGTCGGCGGTGTGCCTCTTACTGAAACCAGTGATACACAGCGTAGCCTGCCTTGGAACGAGCTGGCGTTTCTGAGATGCTGCTACTGGTGACGCTGCTGTTGTTGCTGCGTAAGGTGATACATCTACCCAGTGGGCTGTCACAGTCATATAGTTCTTAGTCTGCCCTGTTCCACTTCTCCACATGTCCGTGGTTAAGTGGACATTGAGTACAACCGCATTTTTCAGGACACTGAGGACAGTTTTTCTGATGTTTCTGTACAGTCTCGGTATCGCCTGCCTAGTGAAGTGGAATCTAGACGGGATTTGGAACCGGGGACACACTACCTCCATCAATTGTCTAAATCCCACTGCACTAATGGCAGATACCGGACGCACGTCTAACACCAACATAGCAGTCAAGGCCTCAGTTATACGTTTTGCTTCAGGATGACTGCTGTTGTACTTCATCCTCCTCGCTAAGGACTGTTGGAGGGTCAATTGTTTAGTAAAAGTAGTGGTGTTCCTACTTCCTCTCTGGGATGATGAACGACTCCCAGCAGCAGCAACAGCAGCAGCGGCAGCAGTAGGCGTAGCAATGCAGGATCCTCCGGAGGAATCCTGGATAGGAGAGTCAGTCATGCCAGTGACATGGCCTGCAAGACTACTTCCGATCCTGACTAAGGAGGAAATTGATGAGGAGGGAGTTGACGGTGTGGTTTGCAGGCCTTGGATACAACAGGACAAAGGGATTTAGGTGTCCCTGGACTGCTTACGGTCTTAGCCAAAGTTTCTGAACTTGACAGTGACTTTTTATGAACGCGCTGCAGGTGACGTATAAGGGAGGATGTTCCTAGGTGGTTAACGTCCCTACCCCTACTTATTTCACCTTTACATATGGTACATATGGCAAGACAGTTGTTGTCCGGATTTGGATAGAAATATTGCCAGACCAAAGAGGTGGAATGTTTGGTCTTCTGCCCAGGCATGACCGTGATGGGCTTTTTCATCCCATGGACAACAACTGTCTCCCCCGGAGCCTGATTTAAACAAACCACATCACCATCGGAATCCTCCTCGCCAACTTCCTCCTCAGCGCCAGCTACACCTCTTCCCGTCCAGTGCTGGGAAAGTCAAGCATCACAACCGCCACCACACTTGGACTCTCCTTGGGGATTTGTGATATCTTCTTAGAACGCACAGTTCTACGCTCCTTGAACTCACACAATAACGGATATCAGTCTCTCAACATCAAGTGGTAGCAGGTTTTCGGACACAGTGCATCCTTTCCAGCGTATGACGCCGTCCACCCTTTGGAGAGAGATCGATAACCGTGTGTTACCGTGTAATTAAGTAGCGTGACCTCACTGCGAGCCCCCAACTATTAATATCTAATAATCTATACACCCTAAATGTCGCTATTTAGAGTTGTAAGTCGCACAAGAAATAATTGCTTTCCAGACTTTGAGTGTGGTTCCAAAGCACAAAAAGTTATTATTCACATAAAAAGCATTTAGTTACACACTGTGATCTAAATACAATTAGCTGAAAGGATTATACAGAAATAAGGTACAGTCGATACATTACGCAGGCGTTCTGGATCCAGATTTCCGGCATCAAAGGTGAAGCCTCCGTCAAAAGAAAGAATATGATGACTAACTACTGAATATAGAGCGCCTGCATATATACCCTTACAGAGAGCAGGCGATACAATAGGAATGAGTTGGAATAATGCCATTGGTTCTACCTCTTGGTTCTTCTGTCATAGGTCAGTTTGTACAATGGTAGTTCAGCCCTCCAATGGCTCTTTTTGTGTGTTCTAACTAATCAATAGACACTACATACAGAATGCATTCTAACCAATAATTTCCTATATTCCATAATCATCGAACGCAAGCTGCGACTCCCTCGCTGATAGGTTCAGATATCTGGAAATAAAGAGTGTGTCAGTTTAGTACCAAATATGCCATGTCTATCATGTTGTATACCATTAATATCAAATACATGCATTTTACATCATAATAGGTATAGGTATAGAGGATATAAAACACAGGTATAGAGGATATAAAAGACAAGACACACCACAGAAGTGCTTATGGATTATGGATGGTCTTAAAGACACTCTAAAGGCCAGGGTTCAGACCTCACTTCCTGGGTGGAGGGGAGTTACAGTAGACACACTCAGGGAATCTGCAATTGAACATGATAAAAACATCCTTAAGAAGAGAGAAATGCAGAGCGAGAAACTAATGGCTGTTAGTATTCAAGCTCTGGAAGGAATGCAAATAACACCGCAGCACTCATATCACACACAGCCACAATACACTCATCCCACACAACTTCCAAACCCTTATCCCCATACACAACCACAATCTTTTCATACCCCTCCAGCCCACACAACAACAACCTTTCAATACACATCAACCACGAAGGTGTTATAGATGTAACAAGGAGGGGCACATAAGTAGGTTTTGTAAAGCTAGACAGTGGGAAACCCCAAACCAGGGAACACCGAGATACCCACAGAAGGGACACCCACCACCTACAGGACAATTCCAGCCATCACCTGCTCACATCATAGCAGTGACTGCTTTGCTGGAAGAAGATAGTCAGCTCTAGGGGTCAGGTCACGCCTGTAGCCTACAGCCAGTCAGGTTAACTGGGAGTACTAGGGAAGAACCTGTAATGACGGTTGATGTAGCTGGTACTGAACATTCTTTTCTTGTAGACACAGGGGTGACCAGATCAGTGATAAAATCTCCATCTAATTTACAGGTGACCAGCAAAACAGTACCAGCAATGGGTGTAATGGGTAAAGTGCAACATTATCCTTTAACCAAATCTGCAGAGGTTACTATCGGTCCATTGCATACCAGACATTCCTTTCTCCTGGCAGCAGCGGCCCCTACAAACTTACTGGGAAGAGATTTGTTATGTAAAATGGCATGTGTAATTTATTGTACCCTTGATGTTATATTTTTAAATACTGCAGAGAGAGTTGCGCATGAGGTGAGGGATATATTGGACACTCCCCAAAGGTTAAATGTTTCACTCTACTGTTTCAGATAAAAATCCATCTCAGGTAGAGCAGATGTTATCTCAAATACCAGATTCACTTTGGACCAAAGATGGACAGGACACTGAATTGATGGCAAATGTAGCTCCCGTAATGGTAAATCTAAAAAATGGTAGGCAAGCTCCAAAAATTCCCCAGTACCCATTAAAACCAGAAGTAGAGATAGGGGTTTTTCCCATAATTGAGCAGTTACTACAACAGGGAATTTTAGTCCGTACAGCAAGTGTAGCCAATAGTCTCATTATTCCTGTGAAGAAGGCTGGGGGAGGGGCTATAGGTTAGTTAAGGACCTTAGAGGGGTTAATAAGGTAGTTGACAGCCAATTTTCCATAGTGCCAAATCCAGCTGTCATTCTCATGCAGATCCCACCAACTGCAACCCATTTTACTGTCTTTGACCTCTGTTCTACCTTCTTCTCTGTCCCTCTTCATCCTGACTGTCAGTACCTATTTGCATTTACATACAGAGGGGTACAATACACATGGACACGATTGCCCCAGGGCTTCATAGACAGCCCCAGTATCTTCTCCCAGGCCTTACAAGACTGTTTACAATCTTTTCAACATGCTAATGGATCTGTTCTAATACAATATGTAGAGGATGTATTGTTGTGTCCTGATTTGTTTATGTCATGTTTAAATGATACAAAACTACTGTTACTTCATCTCTCACAGACAGGACACAAGGGGCCTGATTCAGACCCACTCGCGAGCGGCTGTCCGCTCGCAAGTGGGTCGATGTTAGGCACTGAGCATGCGCACGACGGAGGGAGCTCCGTCGTGCGCATGCGCCAGACGCGACGAGCGAAGGAAAGTCCTTCGCTCGTTGTG
This sequence comes from Taudactylus pleione, assembly GCA_031769625.1. Lineage (NCBI taxonomy): Eukaryota > Metazoa > Chordata > Amphibia > Anura > Myobatrachidae > Taudactylus > Taudactylus pleione. The sequence continues at coordinate 13,686,601 of JAUIMM010000009.1, read as the reverse complement.
TCCGATCAAAGGGGGCGTGCTGTCAATGTTGAGTGACAGCACGCCCCCTTTGGTGGGCGTGCCGGGGGCATGCCTCCCTGACGGGGGCGTTCCCACGGGAACGCCTCCCGTCAGAAGCCGGCCCACTGACATCACTAGTGATGTCAGTGGGAGTGATTTTGGCTCTGTTAGAGCCAAAATCACTCCGGAGCTTGCGGTTGAAAACCTCAACCGCAGGCTCCGGCTCGCAATTTCGATGGTCGCGATGGTCACGACCATCGCGGCCATCAAAATGCACGCTCGTATAGCCTGTGGGTGGTGACCCACAGCTATACGAGCGTCCAGGAGGACGCTCCATGAAAATGGAGCCCGGCCCTCATTCAGAGCGTGCGCTCTGCTCAGAGCGTACGGCTCTGAATGAGGGCCAAGGTTGCTAAGGACAAATTACAGCCATGCCAGACCAAGGTTAAATACTTGGGACACTGCCTAACCCAGGGGTTACGACATCTGACTAATGACAGGATACAGGCCATACAGACCATGACACTGCTGCAGAACCAACAGCAAATCCATACCTTCTTGGGCATGTGTGAATACTGCAGATCATGGATCCCAGGTTTTTCTATTTTGGCTTTACCATTACAGGACTTAGGTCCTGATTCAGAGGCACTCACAAAAAGCGAGCGCTCACTCTGAATCAGGGCGGGCACTTCATTTTTTACTTGCGGCCTCTTGGCTGCTCGCATAGCTGTGGGTTACCACCCACAGCTTATGCGTGTGGCCAGGTGATGGTCACGATGGTCAAGACCATCGCGACCATCGGGCTTGAGACGAGACCCTTGCGGTAGGGTCTCGTGGCTGCAAGCCCCAGTGGACTTCCTGCTCTAATAGAGCAGGAAGTCCACCTACTGACATCATGAGTGCTATGCGCTTGCGAGCGGGTCTGAATGAGGCCCTTAGTCTCTACCTCAAAGCCCGATCATGTCGTACACACAGAGGAAGGCTTTCCTTAACCTTAAGGATAGTCTGACAAGAGCACCTGCATTGGGAATACCAGATTATGAAAAACCTTTTGATTTATACTGTACGGAAGCTAATTGTTGCGCAGCAGGTGTCCTCACACAAAAACATGGTGATGCCAGTTGGCCCGTAGCATACTACAGTGCACTATTGAACAATGTGGCAAGATCACTCCCAACATGTTTAAGAAGTGTAGCAGCAACTGCTCTATTGGTCAGTAAGAGTGAGGATGTAGTATTAGGCCATGATATGATTGTCTATACTCCCCATGCTGTATCTGCGTTGCTGAATTCTGCCCAAACCATACATGTTTCCTCAGCTAGGTTCACGAAATGGGAACTAGCTCTAATAGCACCTGCAAACATCACCATTAAATGGTGCAGTACGTTAAACCCATCAACGTATTTACCATATGTGCCGCAGGATGCACAATGGGTGCAGAGAGGTGAGTCGTTGGTGGAAGGTGAGTTCTGCAGGTATACTGTTGCACATGATTGCATGGAATATTTGAATCAGACCTTTACTGCAAGACCTGACATACGTGATACACCTTTAGAAAATGTAGATGCGACATTTTACATGGATGGGAGTTGTCATAGACAAACTGACACTGGAGAGTTATGTACAGGTTATGCTGTGGTAAATGATGATCACGTTCTAGAAGCCGAACCCCTTTGTCCATCTCACTCGGCCCAAGTGGCTGAACTCGTGGCATTGAGGAGAGCGTGTGAACTGGCAGAAGGTAAGTCAGCTCATATCTACACTGACTCTAGGTATGCCTTCGGGGTAGTGCATGATTTTAGAGCTCTTTGGCATCTGAGAAATTTTATGACAGCAGCAGGCACACCAGTCGCACATTCAAAACATATAAAAGGACTATTGACAGCGATCCAAAAACCAAAGTGTAAGTGTAAAGCCCATACATGTGAGGACGATCTGGTGTCACTGAGCAATAACCGGGCAGATGAAGCTGCCAAATGGGTAGCAGGTTTAAGAGTGAACATGCCAATTAACCAAATGATGATGTTTCAGACGATTGATATGCAGAAACTAATTGAGATGCAAAATTTGTGTTCCATTCAGGAAAAGGCAGTCTGGAGATCTAAGGGATGTGGGCAAGAGTCCTCTGGGTGCCGGTGGCACCCAAGGCATACTACCCAAGTTTGGCTGAGGCAGCGCACGGTCTGACTCACCTGGGAAAGCAAGGTATGTGCAAGTTGGTCAGGGTGTACTGGTGTGCACCAGGTTTCTCTTCCCAAGCCGAAAAGAGGGCAATGTCCTGCTTGACATGCTTGAGAAAGAACATTGGAAAAACAATACCAACCGAGCCATCCCACATTCCTCCGACAGACGTAATACAGGTAATACAAATTGATTTCATCCAATTACCACCCTGCAGAAACCTGAAGTATTAGTTTGTACAGATGTATTTTCTAATTAGGTAGAGGCATATCCAGCTGCCACTAATACTGCTGTGTTCACTGTTAAAAAGATTGTACAGGAGTATGTATGCAGATACGGTATCCCTAGAATTATTGAAAGTGATAGGGGTACTCATTTCACAGGTGATGTCTTTCAGAATATGTGTATGTTGATGGGTATTAATAGTAAACTTCACACCCCCTACCAACCCCAGGCCAGTGCCAAGGTGGAGAGGGTAAACAGTACTATTAAGAATAAATTGAGTAAGATCATGGCAGAAACTGGACTGGGATGGCCAGAAGCATTACCGCTAGTCCTTCATAGCATCAGGACAACTCCTAGACCTCCTCTTAATCTATCCCCCTTTGAGATACTGTTTGGTAGGCAACCTCATTTGATTGTAAGTCCACAGGAAGATTTGAAGAGTAATAATGAGGTTACTATGAAGTATCTTATAACAATGAGTAAACAGTTGAAACAGCAGCAGCAGAAACTGAAATTGTTGTCACCTGATATGCCAGAAACAAACTGTCATGATGTCAAACCTGGAGAATTTGTTATGATCAGAAATTTCTTACGTTCAGGTTGTCTGACAGATCGGTGGGAAGGTCCGTATCAAGTGTTGCTAATGAGTACAACTTCCTTGAAAGTAGCAGAGAGAGATACCTGGGCCCATTCCACTCACTGCAGGAAGGTCAACCAACCGGTGGAGATACAAGACGGAGTCGAGGCAGATAACGTAGACCTGTCAATCGCGAGCTTGTTCCGGGAGAGTTAAAGACTGCCGTGAGATAACCTGAGCTAGGGAAATTTGCAGCCCACTGTTCGAGCCATGGAATGGCTGGCTGGGTTTGTGTTCTTACTTTCTTCCACAGTTCTCATGATCCTTGTTTGGTTCGGGAGGTCCTGTTTCTGTAATGGTGGGCAGATGATGGAGAGAGAGGTCGATGGTGATATTGATGGAGTGGAGTCGGGAAAAGGAGTGTTAAACCAATCGGGGGAGTATCTGACCAAACCCAGTACGGTAATTGCTAAGAGATCTGTTATTTTGGAAACTTCGAGACAGTGTGAAGGTCTATTGTCTGAGGACTATTGTATTTGTGAGTTTTGTGGGTCCCTAGTCGATGAGAGATGCATCCAGTGGTGTCAGCCTAAGTATAACCCAGATTGGGGTGGGTATCCTTTAGAGGATTATCATACCATGGTGGGCAAAGTTTTAAACCAAACTGACTGTTGGGTATGCTCTCACGTGCCTCAGGGACAGCATAATGTTAGTGCCATTCCCATTGAATGTCTCTGAGGTTTTAGAATTGCAAAGAGTGGATGCACTGGATGGAAAATTTCTTATGTCCAAACCACCCCATTTTAAGCTCCACCAGTACCAAGTAGATAGATCCCTTTTGTGTTTGAACTTCACCAACTTCAACAAACCTGGAAGTTGGGAAGTGACTGGAAATAACCAGACGATGACCTTCTCACTAAGAGCTGATAATGAACCTATTAATTTTGAACTTTTACGCTCCATTAGACTAGATGGGAGATATTTCCGGTATAAATATACACTTAGTTCCACCAAGGAACTGGTTGGTAGGGTACCAGAAGGGTACTGTGCCAAGGTTATACAACCAGAAACTTGTATGAGTCAAATGGGAAAAATCTGAAATAAGATTATTTGTTAGAGAATTATGTTCGACAATAATGATATATTCTATCCCTTATGTACTCCCAGATGATGTGTATTTTATATGTGGAAGGAAAGCGCATAAGTGGCTATCTCCGAGTTCCGAAGGTTTATGGTATTTGGGAAGGATACTTCCAGAGGTTATGACCCTTACACATGGTGAAATGCTTGGTATCCATAAAAACACACCATCTCCATATCTTCATACGCATTATGAACACTGGTAACCCCAAGGAGGTGATAGACTGGAAGATGGATGAAATTCTGCAGCTGAAATGGGAATTTCGAAAGAACCATAATGCTTCAATGGTTGAAGTAGAGGAACAGGTAGACGAGTGGTTCACTTGGTTGAACCCTGTGAAATGGTTCTCCGGTCAAGGAGAGAGGGTCCGGGAACTGGTTGCTACTGAGGGTAAACTCCTGATCCTTATACTGATTGTCATCATAGTAATTGGCTTATGTGTCAGGTGTGTTCCTAATGTATTGAAGTGTGGAAAATGTACAAGGGTGAACAGAGAAACCAAGATGATGGTGGTGAGCAATGATATTATGAATACCAAGGTCAAGGAAGAACTGTATTACAATCCTGAACTATAATGTACCACCAGATGATGTATAGAATTAGTCATGCATAAAATGTATTATTAAATGTTATTTTAAACATCCTAAATAATGTAAGTCCTTATCCCCTTCAAGACTTCCTTTATAGAATAGATGCATCCCCACATCTTTCCCATGATCTTCCAAGATCCGCGGTGTGCGTATAAGGGCAGTTTTACGTCCCTACCAGAGACACATTATTGATGGTTTAATGACCACATTGTGCCATCCCATAATATAACATTAAATAATATCCTATAGTGTAAGACTAAAAAAAATAAAAAGTAAGACCAGAGTGTGATAGCGTGTTGTTTGCCATCAAAGGGTGGACTGTCGAAGCCGGATGATTGGCTGAGACCAGATCTTAAAATTAATATCGAGTGACGCCATTTTAGGTTGCTCCTGATGATGCCATCTTGCGTCATCAGCATGAAACCATTGTGTGTGATGCTAATATGCTATTATTAGCATTGTACGATCGCATTGCCACCGCATACTGTTGAAAATCCTATCATACCCCATACGCACGAATACACATATAAATATATATATTTAAAGACTTCATATATTCAGTGATGACAGACATGTCTTGTGGACATGTTTGTGACAAATAATTAAGAATACACAAGGATACTGTGAGTGTTTGCTCTGCATACAGATATAGTGTGTCTGTGACAATTGAAGTAGAACACAGACACTGATATGCTAAATGTGGATTTGGAAACAATGGTCAGACATTTAGGTATCATTTAACAATTGTAGGCCTTGTATCCAATGCTGATGTGGTTAAGTAGAACTAACAGTTGTATTCTGGATAAACATAGGAGAGCCATTTGTTAAAATGATCAGACTGTTTGCCAAGGCTTGCTACACAAATGAATAGGGCAAACCCCATTGTCTGTCATTCTTTTAGTTCAGACAAAAGTAATATTAATAATAACCAGTTTGAAGCCATATATATGTAAATATACACTTAATCGATCACATAGGTATCCACAATGCGTGCACACATATATACAGTTGCAATTATAAATAGAAACACACAGCGGACCTTTTACGCTGCATGAAGACACACCACGCATACTTACATATAATCAGAATATACACACACTCATAAAAGGTTCCTGCACATTATGGTTTATATTAAAGTTATTAATTATGATGTAAAATGCATGTATATGATATTAATGGTGTACAACATGATAGACATGGCATGTTTGGTACTAAACTGACACACTGTTTATTTCCAGATATCTGAACCTATCAGCGAGGGAGTCGCATCTTGCGTTCGATGGTTATGGAATATAGGAAATTATTGGTTAGAATGTATTCTGGATGTAGTGTCTATTGATTTGTTAAAACACCTAAAACACACACAAAGAGCCATTGGAGGGCTGAACTACCATTGTACAAACTGACCTATGACAGAAGAACCAAGAGGAAGAACCAATGGGATTATGCCAACTCATTCCTATTGTATTGCCTGCTCTCTGTAAGGGTATATATGCAGGCACTCTATATTCAGTAGTTAGTCATCATATTCTTTCTTTTGATGGAGGCTTCACCTTTGATGCTGGAAATCTGGATCCAGAGTGCCTGCGTAATGTATCGACTGTACCTTATTTCTGTATAATCCTTTGCGCTAATTGTATTTAGATCACAGCGTGTAACTAAATGCTTTTTATATGAATAATAACTTTTTGTGCTTTGGAACCACACTCAAAGTCTGGAAAGCAATTATTTCTTGTGCGACTTACAACGCTAAATAGTGACATTTAGGGTGTATAGATTATTAGATATTAATATCTTCTATTACTAATTGCCCGCAGCACCAGGGTCAGACTGGCCTGCCGGGCACAGTGCAGTTGCTTGCCGGCAGCAGGTCTTCATCTGTGTGTGGCTGTGTAAATTGTGCAGCAGCGCAGCCACCACTGATTCACCGAGGAGGCTACAAGCAGGTGCAGGGCGCTCAGTGCTCCTTGCAGCCACAAGCTCCCTGACAAGCGCGCCCCCGCCGCTGCTCGCATGCAGGGGGCAGAGTGAATTTGGCTAGCTCCGCCCCTTTCCCGGTTCCCCGCGAATTGCAGGATAATTTCCACCCATGATAGCAACTACATTGTGGTATGTAATATATATCTAAATGTGTGTGTATGTGGTATATAAAATGTGTGTGTGTGTGTTTCATTATATATTTATTTTTTAGGGGGTCATGTGTTTTAATACTGTCTGTGGTAGTGGGCTGGTGTGTTAATGTGTGTGGGGGTGTCTTCATATTGTGTGTTTGTGGCGTATTCATATTATCTCTGTTAAATGTGGGTCACTGCTGATGGTCTCTGTGTTATATGGCTGTCACTGCAACGCTCTCATAATGGGCACTGCGACACTGCATTATATGGGACACACTGAGACACTCTCTGCATTACATGGTGGCCACTGCAACACTCTCTGCATTACATGGTGGACAGTACGACACTCTGCAATATATGGTGGGCAATGCGACACTGCATTAAGTGGCAGGAACTGTAACGCTCTCCTAATTATATGGCGGCCACTGCAACACTGCATTATATGGGGTCACTGCGACATACTCTGCATTACATGGAGGGTGCTGTAACACTCTGCATGACATGGTAGTCACTACAACATCCTTTGAATTATATGGTGGTTGCTGCGATATTCCCACTAAAATGCTCTCCATAGTGTCTAGCGGTCACAAAAATGCATTCAGTGGTGTATGGCAGCCACTAAATTGCTATCAGTATTGATAGTATTGTCTGGAGGTCACTAAAAGGCTCTCTGTATAGTCTAGTGTCACTAAAATGCTCTCTGTATTGTCTGGCAATCACATAGATTGCAGAAGGAAAGAGTGATTTTTACTCTACTGCATATGCGTCATTTTCTGAGATATCGCTCTGCGCATGTGTCAAATTAGCAGTCCAAAATCACATGGATGTGCATCAATGGGTGAAAGCGAGCAATAACAGTTTAGCGGGATATGGGCTGTAACTAGATGGGGAGTACTGAGGGCCCGATTCAGACCCGCTCGCTAAGCTGCGTTCGCTCGTAGCCTGACGATTTTTGCAAACTGCGCATGCATAAAAGACGCAGTGCGCATGTGCAAACCAGTCACAGCGATCGGGAGATGATCGCTCTCAGCATACAGCCAGCCCGCTTATTTGAGTGGCAGGACGGGCCGTTTGTGGGTGGTGACAGGGGAAGGACAAAAGAAACGGCGGTGTGGATGTGCGAACTCAGGCGTGTCAGTGCGTTTTAACACCATTATAAGGGCATGCATAATTAATATGCAGCGTCAGCATACACGTCACAGGAGAGAAATACAGCCAGCGGCACTCGCAGTGCTTGCGGTAGCCTAAGGTCTACCTCAAGCACTGCATGCAGGTTCGATGTCGCCCGATGGTACCAATGTTCTCGTACACTTCCTGGATATGACGTCTGAAAGTGAGCGTCTAAGTCCAGGCTGGTGGGCGTCTAACTTCAGACTGCAATTGCATGCTAAGACATAAGGGGTGTACTAATGTCTAAGCGTGAGATCGCGGCAATTGCATACTTGCTTTCCTTATGGCTGCGTGTGAACGCAGCCTAGCGAGCGGGTCTGAATCGGGCCCTGAGTCACATAATACAAGTCATTTTCATAGGGATGTCAAGGGCAATTAATTTATTTTACGAAGTTGAAGAGTCAGCATGGGGGGGCGCCAACATCTATCTTGCCACCGGGCGACTGGGATGAAGTTATGCCACTGGCACCCACAGAGTGTCTGACAAATGGTAGGCTGCGGTGAGATATTTTTATTTCTTGAGAGCATTCCAGTGTGTGGTTTAATAAATTATCTTCTGCACTTAAAACTGATAAGAACAATTCATAATGCTAAAAGTAACATACAAAAGCTATTCCCTTCTTCCATTTTCTTTTCAATTAATTTTTTTTTGGGGGGGAGGGAGTGTGGGTCCGCAAAAGTAACTACATGAGATAGCAGCTGTGTACAAAAGGCAAGGAAGCGCTGAGTAGCTTCTGCGTGCAGTGAGGTCTAGCCTGGGATAAATCAAAATAGAGACTGAGCTGTGAGTTGGTGGAATCTATTGAAATGAAGAAGAGACATGGTACTTGGGGGAGATAATCCAACTTCAGAGAACACTGTGGCTGTGCATATTGCAAACCCAACAGGACTGTTAATTTCTGAGATCTCCAATAGCTCAAATATGGACTCTGATTTGGAACTTCACTTGCAGACTACCCTTAAGCTGTGGATACGGTGGGTGGGCACTGTGGATGCTGGGTACTGTGGATAGTGCAGCAAATACAACACTTCCAGGCAGAATACCGTGCCCAAGCAGAGAGAGAGTTTCCCCAAGAGCAAGTAGTGAGAAAGTCTACAGAACACTAGGCCGAGAGAAAGTTGCAGCTACTGACGGCACAGATCTAAAGGAGTAATCATTCACCACAACACTGCCAGTATAGAGATGTTACTACTTTGTAACCTTGTTTGAAACATTTCCCATTTATGTCAAAAGATGTAGATGGATATTTTTCTACAAAGATTAATAAATACTTGCAGGCAAGGGTGTCAGAATGATTTTAAGTTGGGGGCAATATATAATTTAATTCTGGCGCTACTAATGGCAATATTAGTTAGCAGAGGAATGGGTCAGATACTTGATGCGTGGATTAAATTGCAAAGCAGTGGAAGTCAGACTTGATGGATATTCCCAGGCTATAGAACAATCCATAATCATTACATTTAACTTCACACCGGAGATAATGACTGCAATTTTGACATGGTGGATAAGTTTGGATCCACCCAACAGCAATGGCTAAAAGGTATGACTGTATGTTACCACTTTTGAGGGCCTTAAGGACTTAAAGGTTAAAGATCAATATCTGCATATATGCCATGTAGCCTGCTGTGGATATTCACAGGTGTTTTGTATGAAATAAACTTTGTCAATGTCAGCTTTTCTTGCTTGGACAAAAGGAAGAACAAGCTGATCTTCACTACTTTCTCCTGGCCCACCTACCACTGTTTTGTGTGTGTCAGTGACCAAGAAACGGACTGATAATCTACAGGTGGTCATCATGGGAGACACGCTCACATTTCAAGTGAGAGATAATAGGGCCAGAGCCATATTAAGGTTTGTGGGGACCCCAGGGTAACTAATCTGTACCAATAAAATTACATTATGCCACAATGCTCCTAGTATAATAATTATGCCACACTGTGCCCCAGAGTAAAAAAGAACCCACTATAGTATGCCACACATTGCACCCCAGTATGCCACACAGAGCCCCCATATTAGTATAATGACCCAGTGCCCCTCCAGTATGCCATATAGTGCCCCCCCATATGCCACACAGAGCCCCTCATATTATTATGTTCCAGTGCCCCCTTAGTATGAAACAGAGCTGCCCTTCATATTAATATTATATCCCAGTCCCTCCCCAGCATGCCACACATTGCCTCCAGTATGCTACAAAGAGCCTTCCATATTTTCTCAGTGTGAAACAGAGACCCCAATATTATTATTATGTCCAAGTGCTCCTCAGTATGTCACTTGGTGAATTGAGGGTGAGCCGAGAGGATTTTTATCAGGAGAGACCGAGTGAGAGCAACAGCTACTTGAAAACCTTTCTGTTCTAGCAGGTGCCAGTGTACTCATAATTTTGTGCACTCTCACCCTGCAAATCTGGGAGGTGGGGGTGTCAGGCTTCTGGAACTGGGTATAGCAGCTGCACTTTGTCCAGAGGGATCCTGGCCCTGCTTGCTGATGCAGCCGGACCCGGCGGTGACATCAGACAGAATGGTGGATCTGTATCTTGCCCACAACAGCAGCAGAGTTCAGCAGTGGCTGTGAGGTCATATGTCATTATCCCTTGGTGCAGGAGTCTGCAAAGAGAGCCAAGGCGAAGAATGTGCTAACTACCCAGGTGGTAGAGGAGTAGCTGGCGGAAGGGAGGGAGTACACCGTGATAAAAAGAGATTCCTTGGTGCAGAGATCTGCGAAGAGTCCGGACTCCGGCCCTGATTCAGCAGTGCACATACAGTAAGTGCACTCCTGAATGCAGATTCCTGATGGTCGAAAATCTGCAAAGGCGCCGGACCCATACTGCGCATGTGCAGTACAGGTCCTTCGTAATCTCATGCAGACCGGTAGTAGACTGTCAGTGATTGACAGTCTGCTGCTGTTTGTGGGCAGGGAGGAGGCGGTGAAGGCCTCTGTTCCCCATAACGGAGTCATGTCGCCACCATTGACTGATGAAAATAGCCTGGTCTCTTTGTTGCATCTGCGGTGGCCGGTTTGCGTGACCCCATGTGATCACAGATTATCAGATGCTGCATCCTTGGACACAGCTCAGATATAAGTAGTACATGCAGAAGGCATGACACCTTCCACTGCATTACCAAATCACAGCTATTGCAGCTGCTAACATGTCTTGTGTCCTCTGTTGAATCATCCCCACTGGATCTGTGAACAAAGGCCAGCGGTTGGAACCAGAGACGATGGTCTCAACTCTTGGACAAAGGTAATCTCTGTCTTTGTAAAAATGTAGCAGGGGCCAGTGTATTTGTGAGCACACCGGCCCTGCTGTTGTGCACCCTCTCCCTCCACGTCCAGGCACTGGGTATAGCGGTGGACATGGATTCCAAAGGATCCTAGTTCCACTTACTGATTCAGCTGGACCCGGTGGCAACATCAGGCAGGGCGGCAGACCTGGATCTTGAAGGATCCAGTCCCTGCCCACCACAACAGCAGAGTTTGGAAGCAGCCGTGGGGTTATCAACGGTGGATTTCAGGTCCTGCCAATCACAAAGCGCCATTTCGGATTTGGCATCAGCCACTAGCCAATCATGCATTGCGGGCTGGCAGACAATCAGAGAAGCCAACAATGGCTCAACGCATCAATGCCTCATCCCTTTGTGCCGGCTTTTTTTAGCCATCGCAAGGGAATGGCAGGCAATTTATTGCTTGGGAAGGAGCAGTAAAGATTAATATGCTGGATGTCCTGGAGGGCTACGGCAATTGCAAAAGAGCTTAAACAAGCTGCCCACCAGGTGAAGACAAAAGAGGCGAATCTCACCAGAAGTGGGTTCGGTGAAGACACCGAAGACCTGAGGCAGCAGTGTGCCCCACTTGCATCAGCAAGTTGGGTCAGGATCACTTCAGATTAAAGCCCGCCAATGTACCCAGGGCCTCCTCGGAACCTTGACCACCATCCAGACGTGGAGGGTGAGAGTGCACAGCATCAGAGATTTGGGAATCGGTATGTAATACCGACAGACGGGATCCAGGCTGTCAGAATCCCGATGCCTGGATCCCGACAGGGTTAACATACCGACACTTGGTGGTCAGTATGCTAACCCTTCCCCTCTCCCTACCCAAACCTTAACTCTCCCTTCCTGGTGCCTTAACCTAACCACACCCCTAGTGCCTAAACCTAACTTCCCCCTCCCAGCACTCTAACCATAACCCTCCCCCTTAGTGCCTAACCCTAACCCCTAAACCAAACCTTCCCCCCCACCCCGCTACTTACCTTCGGCATCCCGGCAGTCGCGATGCCAGCGGCGGGATTCTGACTGGCGTCAGTGTTCTGGCATCGGTAAGGTAAGCAACCGGCATCCAAACCGCCGGGATTGCGAACGCATACCCAGATGTGATATATACTTCATTACTATTTATAAAGAATGAGCTAAATCATTTTCTTAGAAATTGATTTACCATATGCAAAGTTGTTATCCCTTTGGTTATGCCACCTGCAAACCTAATCCAGTCAACAGATTTTCATTAACTCACAACAATAACTATATCAAGGTTTTTAGAATGACCAATTTTTCTATTGTGCTGCCATTGAAGTGGCTCTTGCTGGGTGCAAGTTCTCCTCCAGGTTATCGCCTGGTGGATCTTCACCTTCCACATCCTATCAAGCTACAGATGGACACTTAAGGTAAGAAGACGCACTTTCCAACAAGTATCCTACAAAACATCTTAACATATCTAGCTGTGTGTGGGGTGTGCTGAGCAGAGCTCATTCTGCTCCCTTGTGAGAGGAGGTTCCTAGCTGTGGCTTAGGAGATGCAGAGCTGGTCTCATACTGCCCTCTTCTGAACAGGTACTTGAGCCACAATCTATCCGGGTTTTGAGGTCATGATTGGCTATGTGGTAGTCCTCGGGCTCGGATGGCTTCTGCTGTGAGGAGGTAAAATGGTATGATGAACATTAATACCTTACCAGTGAGTGGGTCCACACTAGTGCATGTAGGGTGATGGGTAGAGGCGACCTCAGTTGGAGGACTCTGGGCCTGATTCAGCATGGATCGTAAGATTGCACACGCATGCACTCGTCTGCCGCTAAATTATGCAAATGAGTGCGATCACAGCACTATACCAAGATGCCTGCCACTACATAGAGGTGCCCACGTCCCATTACTTACATGCGCTATACCTTTGCAAGTCTGCGAAAACATCGGTAACATCAAGTAACGTCAGACCCATTTGCAGTTGTGGCTGAGCTGACCTCACTCACAAACTGCTAAACTTCCTGTCGGTATATAGAACTGAGGCTGCGTATGCTGTCGCAGGGGCTTAGTTATGCATACCCCTGTAACAACGTTCAAATGCAATGACACTCCTGTGTTTCTCCGACCACCCCCCATCACCACCCACAAACAGTACTTCCTGTCAATCACTCTGTTATGAGTCTGCATAGCCACTGCGATCGCAGTGGAGCGTTTGCGCATACGCAATCGCATCTGCGATACTTGCTGAATCAGGCCCTCTGTCTTTTGTTATATTCAGAGCAGAGAGAGGCTTCTGCATCACTAAACAGTTTCCTCTGCCCTTTTTTGTTCTACCTTGAACTACTATGAAGGAAAAATACGGGAGATGAAGGAAGCATATAGGAAATGTAATGGGATAAGAAGGAATCCAGATCATATATGTTATTTGAGTTTTCTGCTACACAACTTGCATAGACACACATTTTAAAATATAGTTAATTATTTTTTATACAAATAAGAAACATTATAACAATGAAGTTGATCTAGAGCGCCTACAGGGGGTGCATCGGACCACCCATTAGCTAGATCGCCGATTCGCAGGTAGTCTTACATTCTGCCTCGCCAGGAACAGATTTACATGTCCGGTAATGCCCACGGCAGCTGCCCCATTCTGAGCGAGCTACAGCTAAGCTAGCTAGCTTACTGCCACTTTAAAGCTCCGCCTCCCCTGCTTCCCTTACCAATAGCATATCGACTGGTTAAGCGATGACGTCATGCCACATGCTGTGTGTTTGTGCATGGTCATGGCATACTTGTGTGGAGAACAGCAGAGCAGAGGAGGAGCTGCAGTGCATACTAATAGGGTAGTGTATAAATCCCCTTCTGTTTCTGTATCTGGAAGTGACGTGCAGTGAGGGCGGAAGTGCGGTTTCCTGTCCATACAGTCCACCAAAAGAAGACAGTTGTCCGCTCGCCATGCTTCGGGCTCGGTGGCTCACTACACTTACCACAAGATTAGATTCCCCCTCTATGCCCACATGGATGGTAGGGAATGATGCTGGACAGTAACTGATGATGTCATGGTACAGAAAAGAAAGGGGATCTATCCACTACCATACTAATAGGGTAATGCGGAGAGGACCCTGATGGTCATCAGCTACTGTCCAGCGTCATTCCCTACCATCCATGTGGGCATAGAGGTGGAATATAACCTTGTGGCAAGCGTAGCGAACCACCGAGACCGCAGCATGGCGAGTGCAGCGAGCCCGCAAGGGGACAACTTTTTTGTTTAGGTTGCTTTAATGGGCATGGACTGCACTTCTGGCCCTCACTCACGTCACTTCCAGGCAAACTTACCAACTTTTAGTTCCCTCCCTTGAAGGGGAAATAACCTCTACCATACTAATAGCACTTGGAGGACACCAATTTGCCTCAGTTGTGTAGTAGCGACTGAGTGTCAACAGCTGCCTGTCTGTACCTGACGGAGAAGAGATGGTGACAGCTTTAAGCAGTGCTTAAAGATATCAGGTAAGCTGCATAAAAGGGTGAAAATGGGGGGGCTCTGCTTTGCCTCTAGCCATCAATGAAGTATACACACACTTCAACCCTGGCAAATGCACCAGATATCTGCAAAAGTGTTCATGAACCGCCGAGTGACAGTGGAGAAGGTCACGCTCTAAGGCAGATTTTCTCCATTTCAAATTTATGCTCCCATCCTATAGCGCTGCTCTCTCCCTCTCTAAACAGTCTCTTCACCACCCTGAACTCCCTCCTCTGCCCACCCCCTCCTCGCCTTCCCTCCTTGCTCTCTGTCCTTGACTTTGCTTCGCACTTTACATCTAAAATTGACTCCATACGATCATATCCCACCAGTCCCCCAGCACTACACCTGCTCCTTTCCTGGATCATCCCTCCCCTTCCATATTACCTACACTGACATCCTTCTACCCTGTATCTGGTGAGGAAATCATGGCCCTTTATCCAGTCCCCCTCCTTCCACCTCCCCCCCTTGACCCTATCCCTTCACGTCTCCTCTGCTACCTCTCTCCTTGTGCCTGTTCCCATCTTGCCCACCTCCTTAATCTCCCCCTCTCATCTGGCACTGTCCCTTCTGCATTCAACCATGCCCTTGTCTCCCCCATTCTTAAAAAACCTACCCTTGATCCTAACACTCTCGCCATCTCTGCTCTCTTTTGCATCCAAACTCCTTGATCATATTGTTTACAACCACCTTACCACCTTTCTTTCCTCCCACTCCCTCCTTGACTCTTTTCAGTCTGTTTTCCGTTCTCTCCACTCCAGTGAATCTGCCCTCACTAAAGTCAGCAACGACCTCCTTGCTGCCAAATCCAAAGGCCACTATTCTCTGCTCATTCTCCTTGACCTTTCTGCTGCTTTTGTGGACCACCCTCTCCTGCTGCAAATCCTTCATTCCCTTGGTCTACATGACACTGCCCTCTCCTGGCTATCTTAATACCTCTCTGACCGATCCTTCTCTGTCTCCTCTCATGGCTTATCTCCCCCCCCCACACAATTTCTCACAGTAGGTTCTCCCCAAGGTTCTGTTCTTGGACTACTCCTTATCTCCCTCTATACGTCCTCTCTAGGTGAACTCATCAGCTCTTTTGACCTCCATTATCATCATATCTATGCTGATGACACTCAGATCTACCTTTCCTCCCATGACCTCTCTCCTCACTTGTATCTCCAACTGTCTCTCTGCTATATCTTCCTGGATGTCCCAGCGATTTCTTAAACTTATTATGTCTAAGACTGAGATGATCATCTTCCCATCCTCCCACATAACCTCACTTCCCACTATTTCTTTATCAATTGATGGCACAACTACCTTCTCTAGCCCCAAAGTGCGCTGTCTTGGAGTTATACTGGACTCCTCCATCTCCTTCAAGCCACATATCCAGAACCTCTCACAGTCCTGTCATTTCAATCTCAAAAATATTTCCAGGGTCAGAACCTAAGACATCAATACACTCACTGGTCATCTCCAGATTGGAATACCTCCTCCTATCTGGCCTCCCCAACTCCCATCTCTCTCCTCTCCAGTCTGTCCTCAATGCTGCTGCTCGACTCATCTTTCTCTCCAAACGCTCTACATCTGCCTCCCCTCTCTTACAAGCCCTCCACTGGCTCCCCTTCAGAACCCAATTCAAGGTTCTCACACTCGCTTACAAAGCCCTCACACACTCCTCTCCCATTTACATCTCTGACCTCATCTCCCTTCACTCTCCTGTCCGCCCTCTTTGTTCAACAAATGCACACCGCCTCTCATGCCAACTGATTACTTCCTCCCACTCCCGCCTCCAAGATTTTGCCTGTGCTGCTCTTCACCTTTGGAACTCTCTCCCTCTCCCCATCAGACTCTCCACCTCTCTACAATCCTTCAAACGGGCTCTCAAGATCCACTACTTCATCAATGCTTTCCAGCTCTCATCCTAACTAGCTGCTACATGCTCCCTCCTCCCTGTCTTCCCCATCTGTATCATGCCTGTCTGTCTGCCCCTTCCCTTGAGAATGTAAGTTCTTGCAAACAGGACCCTCTACCCTATTGTGCTTCTCCTTACTTTAATTTCCTCTACGTCTTACTCACCACTAGGACACCTAACACTTGGTTGCTTATGCTCTGTTGCTTAATTGGGTGTTATGGCCACCAATGTATCAATTTACAGTATATTATCCATGTCCTTGTCCTGCATTGTATTGTGTTGTAGTGTAAGTCACTTTCTTGGTTATGTACTTTGTAAGGCACTGCGGAACACTTGTGGCGCCATATAAATAAATGGTAACAATAATAATAATAGCAATAATACTGTAAACTATCTTATTGCTGCAGTGAACTGCTTTCATAAATATTTGCTTAAGGTATCATACTAAATAGGGGACATCCAGAGGCAATGAATGTATTAAATATCTTTTTGAGGATGTGTATAATGAAGTTTTGAAGAAAATGTGTGTGTGTGTGTATATATATATATATATATATATATATATATATATATATATATACATACATACATACATACATACAGTCAGGTGCATAAATATTGGGACATTGACAGAATTTTCATATTTTGGCCTCTATTCACCACCACAATGGCTTTGAAATGAAACAAACAAGATGTGCTTTAACTGCAGACTTTCAGATTTAATTTGAGGGTAATTATATCCAAATCAGGTGAACGGTGTAGGAATTACAATGGTTTCTATATGTGCCTCCCACTTTTTAAGGGGCTAAAAGTAATGGGACAAACTAAACAATCCTAAATGTAACTTTCACTTTTTAATACTTTGTTGCAAATCCTTTGCAGGCAATTACAGCCTGAAGTCTGGAATGCATAGACATCACCAGACGCTGGGTTTCATCCCTGGTGATGCTCTGCCAAGCCTCTACTGCAAATGTCTTCAGTTCCTGCTTGTTTTTGTGGCATTTTCCCTTCATCAAGTGAAATGCATGCTCAATCGGATTCAGGTCAGGTGATTGGCTTGGTCATTGCATAACATTCCACTTTTTAGCCTTAAAAAACTCTTTGGTTGCTTTTGCAGTATGCTTCGGGTCATTGTCCATCTGCACTGTGAAGCGCCGTCCAATGAGTTCTGAAGCATTTGACTGAATATGAGCATATAATATTGCCCGAAACACTTCAGAATTCATTCTGCTGCTTTTGTCAGCAGTCACATCAATAAATACAAGGGAACCAGTTTCATTGGCAGCCATACATGCCCACGCCATGACACTACCACCACCATGCTTCACTGATGAGGTGGTATGTTTTGGATCATGAGCAGTTCCTTTCATTCGCCATACTCTTCTCTTCCCATCACTCTGGTACAAGTAGATCTTTGTCTCATCTGTCCATAGGATGTTGTTCCAGAACTGTAATGGCTTTTTTAGATGTTGTTTGACAAACTCTAATCTGGTCTTCCTGTTTTTGAGGCTCACCAATGGTTTACATCTTGTGGTGAACCCTCTATATTCACTCTTGTGAAGTCTTCTCTTGATTGTTGACTTTGACACATATACACCTACCTCCTGGAGAGTGTTCTTGATTTGGCCAACTGTTGTGAAGGGGTTTTTCTTCACCAGGGAAATAATTCTTCTGTCATCCACCACAGTTGTTTTCCGTGGTCTTCCGGGTCTTTTGGTGTTGCTGAGCTCTCCGGTGCATTCTTTCTTTTTAAGAATGTTCCAAACAGTTGATTTGGCCACACCTAATGGTTTTGCTATCTCTCTGATGGGTTTGTTTTGATTTTTCAGCCTAATGATGGCTTGCTTCACTGATAGTGACAGCTCTTTAGATCTCATATTGAGAGTCGACAGCAACTGATTCCAAATGCAAATGTCACACCTAGAATCAACTCCAGACCTTTCACCTGCTTAATTGATAATGAAATAACGAGGGAATAGCCCACACCTGTCCATGAAATAGCTTTTGAGTTGATAGTCCCATTACTTTTGGCCCCTTAAAAAGTGGGAGGCACATATAGAAACCGTTGTAATTCCTACACTGTTCACCTGATTTGGATATAATTACCCTCAAATTAAATCTGAAAGTCTGCAGTTAAAGCACATCTTGTTTGTTTCATTTCAAAGCCACCAGGATGTAGTCAGGATCCCAACCATCAGAATGCCGACGGTCACAATACCGACAGCGGCATCCTGAAGTGGGTACACACCCGCTGACATGCTAGCAATCTATCACCTGTTCGAGTGAATGGCCCATATATTGCCCAGTGTGTACCCAGCTTAAGCTTGTCAGATAATGTGTCTGTCAGTCTGACAATGTTTGCCCAGAATTAGTTTGCACAATAATAAAATACCTGCTAAAAAAGTTGAATAAAAAAAAGAATTAAGAAAAAGATAACCTGCTTAAATGCTGAATAATTGTAAAAAGTTACTGTCATATATAAAAGGCTAAATCAGAATACATAAACACCAACAACAAATCGTGATCAAGACATACTTTTTTTTAACATAGGGGACAATTCAATTGATTTTGGGTGCCTATAAGTAATGGGTGCCTGTAGGCCAGTATTCAGTTGCTATGGTCACACCATTGAAACTTGCACCAGCCCTATGGCAGGAGCAGATTTTTAGCATCTCAGTATAAGAGTGCTACTGCTTCCCAAAACAATTGACTGTTAAATAATCCTTTGCAAAGATTCCACATGAAAAGCATTTCCCAACCTGTACAGGGACATTAAAAAAAAAGTTATTTTTTTTATTATTTATTACCAGTTATTTATAAAGCGCACACATATTCTGCAGTGCTTTATTTATCCATTCACATCACTCCCTGTCCCAATGGAGCTTACAATCTATATTCCCTACCACATTCTCACATTTAGTGGCCTTCAAACTGCCGTTGTACCCACTGTCCACTTAACCAGAGCAGATATATGGTCAAGCACAACAGAGCAGCAAATGCAACATATCAGATTTAAGGTTTAAAGCTGCATACACACACAACGATTTAGTTAATGAACGATTTTAGTAAACGATTTTCGTTAATATTTTTCAAGGGAAAAATGAACAAAAATCGTTTACTAAAATCGTTTATTTACTAAATGTAATTAATTATTTTTTTGAACTACAAACGATTTTTGCATATTCCCTTACTGAAAATCGTTGAGTTGGTCAGTTTGACTGAACTACAAACTACAAACATGAACGCGCATAAACGAAAATCATTCATCATTTTAACTCAGAAGTGAACAATTTTTTCAGCGATTGAACTATAAACGATATCATTATCGATAATCGTTCAAAAAATCGTTGTGTGTGTATGCACCTTTAGTCCTACGTTGTGTCTTTCTTGAGAATTCTTGAGCACCATGCCTGCTGCTGGGAGTGGATTTTCATTCCAGATGGGAAAAAGACATTGTTTCGTATTCCCAATGGACACAGATCTGAAAAGATGTAAATAACAGTGACAGGAAAAAGAGGCAATTTGGAGGCCCTTACACAAAACTGCCTTTGCTTTACTTGAGCTGGTCACCTTCCAGTGTGTACTCAGAAAGTGTTTTCAGCACAGCCGGGAACCTTGTCAGTGATCGACCTCAAGACTACTTCCCCAAAATGTGGAAAAGATTATGTCCATCAAAATGAACTACAAATTCTACGAGAAAGACCTTTACCGCCAATTACGTGCAAAAATTACAGAGGCACCTGTAATGGTGGATTCCAGCAGGGACAAATTAATATTGTGTGTAGAGGATGATGTATGCATCACCCCAGATCAGTGCTCGAAGTGGGAATTAAGAGGTGGAGGTATGGAGTTTTGAATCTCTCCCCCATACCCCCCCATCAGCCCGTGCATCCATATCACCCCATGTACCTCGCATTCCCCACCAGAGGCGGATTGGGAATTGAAAGTGGACCCATGTATACTTATTAGCAGTTGCGTCTGGCACATTTGTGCGGCGGGTGCGCCTCTGAAAAGTGGGTTTGAGCTTGTTACAAGGGGTGTGGCCTAGTGTGAAATGCCTTACCCGCAAGACACTCCTCCTATTTTCATCATGCTGGGGGCATGCCCATCGCTCTGGGAGCTGCTGGGCATGCTGCCAGTCCCCCTCTACCCAGTGAATAAACACCGCATGCGCATGGCAACTGTTAACCGCTTGTTCAACTAAGCAAAGCAGCACATGAGTGGGGGCCTCCCAACTCCACCCACCACCGTGCTTTTCTATCAGCACACACTACATTTGTAGGAGCTACAGACACGTCTTTATCTCCACGATCTAATTAAGCTGCCTATTAGGAGGTAATTTCTATTATTTACAAATGTTAAAAAAGACAAGTGGTTTATTTTTTGGCTATTACGGTTTTCTTTGCTTTTACAACATCTTTGCTACCTTATGTTATTTTGAGAATTATTTCCATTATGACCATGATGAATATTCTTAGGAATTTCACTATGAGCTAACTGTGATCAGCATTTCATAGATATTTTGAATTAATGTTTCTTTTCACTGCATTGGCTCTGGAACCTCCTCTAAGGCATTGCTGGGACCAATTCTGCACATTTCCAGCCTCCGCTGCCAGCAGCAGCACAGCAACAGCTGCGGGGGGCGGAGGCTGGAGACAAAAAAGAAACGTCCCCAGACAGCAGCAGGGCCGGCAACAGAAATCCTGAGTCTTTTGTTACCTACTGTATATGGTGGTTGCTTTGCAATGGGGAACCTATGAAGAATCTGATCCTCCCTGGCCAGACGATAGCTTCAGTCTGTATTCACTCTTCATGTAGGCCGGGTGGTGCCTATGGTCCGGAAGATGCCTGTTTATGTATGAATATAACCATTGTAATCAGGTTATATATATTTTTTTTTTTCAGAATTCGTGTTCTAATAAAGATTTTGTGCTCCAGTCGTTTCCTACTAATTGTGAAAGTTGTGGAAAATCTCCAGCCACTTCCCTCCTGCCACCGCGTTTCATCCTGTCACATATTCCATAACCTCAGTTCCCCCTGTGTCTTTTCAGCAGCATCAGCTTACCTCCACTGCCTCCTGTGTCTCTCCACAGCCCCAGAGCACCCCTTCTGTCTCTCCATAGTATGAGCCCTCCCCCGTGTCTCTATAGTTTCAGCCCTCCCCCTTGTGTCTCTCTATAGTCTCAGCTAGCACCCATGTGTCTCTATAGTGTCAGCCCTCCCCCTCTGTGTCTCTATAGTGTCAGCCCTCCCCCTCTATGTGTGTCTCTATAGTGTCAGCCCTCCCCCTCTATGTGTCTCTATAGTGTCAGTCCTCCCTCTCTATGTGTCTCTATAGTGTCAGCCCTCCCTCTCTATGTGTCTCTATAGTGTCAGCCCTCCCCCTCTATGTGTCTCTATAGTGTCAGCCCTCCCCCTCTATGTGTCTCTATAGTGTCAGCCCTCCCCCTCTATGTGTGTCTCTAGTCCAGGGGTTCTCAAACTTTTTTGCTCTGGGACCCCGTTCAACAATAAAAATTATTACAGGACCCCAGCAAGTTACTGCAGAATGACTTCCACACATACGTGGTCAGCAGACCGCTCATGCACAGTAGCACTATGGAGACGCAGTAGACTATGGAAACTGAAGTGAGGTATCTGCTAATGCAGGGGCAGAACTATGGGAGACAATGGAGGCGCCTCCTCTATTGCCCACAATATAGTCACCCCACTTAAGGCTATTCTATATTAGTGTTTTTGTGCATAAGTGATAGATAGATAGATAGATAGATAGATAGATAGATAGATAGATAGATATGCACCACATTTATTTTCCCTTTTGTTTTAGGGGGGCACAAAAATAATAACTTGCCTCCTGGCATCTGGTATGAACTTATGCCACTGCGCTAATGCGATCATTTCATTTAGACATTGCAGGGACGAGCTCCTTTCGAAGCCCCTGTCCTTGCAAGGTGAGGCAGAGAGTGACTGGGGAGACAGTGGGTGACTGGGGAGGCAAAAGGTGATGGAGGAGGCAATGGATAACAGGAAGAAGCTGTAGGTGACAGGGAGAAACAGTGGGTGATGGTGGCAGAGGGTGGCATGAAAAGGCAGAGGGTGACTGGGGAGGCAATAGGTGACATAGGAGGCAGTGGGTAATAGGGAGAAGCAGTGGGTCACAGGGGGTAGGCAGAGGGTGTCGGGTGACGGAGAGGCAGTGGGTGGCAGGGAGAAGCAAAGGATGGCAGTGGGTGAGGGGGAGGCAGTGGGTGGCAGCAAAAAGCAGTTGGTGACGGGGGGAGTGGGTGAAAGAGAAGCAGTGGGTGGCAAGGAGCAGCATAGGGTGTCAGGAAAGACAGTGGGTGACTGGGGAGGCAAAGGGTGACATAGGAGGCAGTTGGTAACAGGTAGAACGAGTGGCTCACATGGGGAGGCAGAGGGTGACAGGGAAAGACAGAGTGGCAAGGGGTGACTGGATGACAGGTAGAGACAGGGTGATAGGGGGGAGGCAGATCATGGCATGGAAAGGCAGAGAGTGACTGGTGAGGCAATACTTGACATAGGAGGCAGTGAGTAATAGGGAGAAGCAGTGGGTGACAGGGGAGGCAGAGGGTGACGGAGAGGCAGTGGGTGGCAGGGAGAAGCAGAGGATGGCAGTGGGTGACAGGAGGCAGCAGTGGGTGGCAAGGAGCAGCAAAGGGTGGCAGGGAAGACAGTGAGTGACTGGGGACGTAGTGGGAGGCTAAGGGTGACATAGGACACAATAGGTAACAGGGAGAACCAGTGGGTGACAGGGGGAGGTAGTAGATGAGAAAGACAGAGGGTGCAGTGCGTTTCAAGGGGGAGGCAGTGGATGACAGGGGGAGGCAATGGGTTTTTAATAAAAAAAAAAAAATTCTGTTCCCCCCTCCAGTTCCCACACTGTGGGCCTCATTCAGAGGCGGTCGGAGGATGCAAGCGGTCGCTCAGAAACTGGGTGGTCACTTGCATCCTGACCGCCCACCTCTGTTGCGGTCATTAGGCTGTGGGTTAACACCCACAGCTCTAACGACCGCTCGGGTGATGGTCGCGATGGTCAGAGACCATTGCGACCATTGAGGCTTACGACGAGACCCTAGGGTAGGGTCTCCCTTGTCATAAGCCCCGGAGAGCTTCTGGCTCTGTCTGAGCCGGAAGCTCTCCACTGACATCACTAGTGATGTCAGTGGGGCCTCCCCCAAATGGTGGGTGTTCCCATGGGAACGCCTCCGTTTGGGCTGCCACCCCCCCGGCCCGCCTTCCAAACGGGGCGAGCTGTCAATCAACATCGACAGCTCGCCCCCTTTGGAAAGAGACCCACTACGACCGGCGCTGTCGGTCGTAGCGGGTCTCACGCATGCGCACGACGGCGCCGGCGTGCGCATGCTCTGTGGGGGCCATCGACCCGGTCCGAGCGCATCGGCGCTAACGACCGGGTCTGAATGACCCCCAGTGTGCTCCCCTTTTCCCTCATAGGGTCTGTGCTCAACACTCCCCTCATTCCTCCTCCTGCTTAAGTTTCTTCTCCCTACACAGCAATCAACACACATTCTGTGTCCTCCCACCCTGGCAGCAGTGGTCCCCCAGGCTGCACTTACTTAACAACATCTGCACAGACTGCAGAGAGAGTCTGGCAGCTGGCACCTCTGAGTCTGCTGCTGAGGCTTGCTGCCTGTGTGTCAGTTTCTGCTGCTGGGCAGGAGGACAAGAGAAGCTGAGCACTGGGGTGGGGGCGGGGCTGCCTGATGACTCCTCAGATCTCTCAGGAAGTGATCCGAGGAGTCTGAAATAACAGACAGTTCAACTGGTTTCACTCTCCTCAGAGGGGTCATCAACCTCACCCCATGTGAGTCGTGACCCCAAGCTGGGATGGCCGTGACCCACTTTGAGGTCACGACCCACAGTTTGAGAACTGCTGCTCTAGTCTAATCTATAGTGTCAGATCACCATCTGAGTGTCTCTGTTGTCAGCCTTCCCTTTGTATGTGTCTCTAGTCTAATCTATAGTGTCTGCTCACCATCTAAGTGACCCTATAGTGTCAGCCCTCCCCCTCTATGTGCCTCTGTAGTGTCAGCCCTCCCCCTCTATGTGCCTCTGTAGTGTCAGCCCTCCCCCTATATGTGTGTCTATACTCTATAGTGTCAGTTTACCATCAGAGTGCCTCTGTAGTGTCAGCCCTTCCCCTCTGTGTCTCTCTAGTGTCAGCTCACCATCTGTGGATCTCCATAATCTCAGACCTTCCCTCTCCGTGTGTTTTCCTCACTTACCTGTATCTTCTCTTCCTCCTAATGGTGGTTGAAGGCTCCTCACTGACAGCCTCTTCTTAAGCGCACTCAGCGCTGACGTCACGTGTGCAGAGAAGGGGAAAAAATAAAAAATAAACTTTATAGGACGGGTCACGTGATCCTAGCCCCGGCCCTCATGCCTGCTTAATGCAGCAGCGCAGGCACAGGGAGGCCAAGCCTGTCATGGGAGGAAGGGAGCAGTCCGAGCTGAGTCGGAGAAGCTCCGGCTGGGAAGCCTCCCATGCCCCTCCCTCTTTAATCCGGCTCTGCCTCATCACTGGTGTGTGTGGCTTTGTGCAGCTGCAGCTCTGCTGGGTGGGTACACTTCTTGGAGGAATCAATTCTTGGCAGCTAGCACTGGCTGTGAGCCAATGAGAAGCTACCACTTGGCAGCTTCTCATTGACTGGCGGCCCGTGAGCCACGATTGGCTGGCGGCCAGTGCTGCAGTTTACTAATACTGCAGTCCGGGACCCAATACTCCAGCCCCAGATATATGTCAGCGCCTCCGCTGATCGAGATGTGTCCCCAGCGGGACATATCTCTATACAATGCCACTGCTGTTCCAGCGCTGGGATCCCATACTGGATCTCAGGACTGGTACACTCTTTAGTGAGGCTAAAATGAAGTGGGGCCGGGAAGTGGCGGTATGTCATACCACCGTATACCGCCCCACTTCGACCACTGCCCCAGATTATACCATCACCCAAGCCTATATCGTCATCCCATCCTGTGTTGTGTATAAATTACAGCTGCGCTCCTCATTAGATTGGGGATTCATTGTCCACTTTAGTGGATGTGAGCTCCATTTTAGTCCATATCATCACCACACCCCCTACACATCTTCTGACCTGTGCTACAGGAGGAGCAGTTGCACTCTGGGATATGGTTGCATGGAGTTGCCCCTCTGACTCGCTGAAATTCATGTAGAGGGACCATGGGTAGGGACTGGGAGTAGGGACACTATAATCAGAGAATGCAGTTTTAGCTGCTTTATTCCATTTTTTTAAACCATATACTCTGAAAATGTTTATGCAAATCTCAGCAGAGGTGTTTTGTGATGCAATGGCTAACGCGGACACACACACAGAAAAAAAAACCAGATTGATTGATTGAATTAATTTTTGGGGGGCACTTGGGAGGGAGAGCACACGAAGGAGGCAGTAGCCTCTTGATAAACGACACAGGCAGCACCCCTCTGCAGCTACATTGCTGATAAATGTGGCTAACGCGCGCACACACACAGAAAAAAAATACTTTATTTTTTTCACACTCGGGGGGAACGCACCCCTGAATGAGGCTGCAGCCCCTTGAAAAATTACACAGGCAGCATCCCTGTGCACCTACGATGCTGATAAGTGTGGCACTAACGTACACACACATACACACACAAAGAAAAAAAAATTCACCTTGGGGGTGAAGAGCACCTCTGATAACACAGCAGCACAGCTAGCTAGCCAGCCCCTATGGACAGGACAACAGTCAGCCAGCCCCTTTGGACAACAGCCAGCCCCTATGGAGTGGACAGGACAACAGCCAGCCCCTATATGAACAACAGCCAGCCCCGCACCCTATGCACATTAAGCAGCCAGCCCCTGAGTGACAACAGTAGCCAGCCCCTATGCCCAGCATCAGCAACAGCACAGCACAGCGATCATATTCACAGCCCCCTCCCTCTTCACTCTTCATAGCTAGAATGAAAAATGGCGGCGATCGTGGGACCTTTTATACAATCCAAAACCCGGGAGAATCAGACAACGCGATGATGATGTTTTGCCTCATTTTGAAATCCGAGTCAGGCGGGGAAAACCCAAGCCGACTCGGATCTGCCTCATATCTCCTAAGTTCGGGTGGGTTCAGATGTCTGAAATCCGAACCCGCTCATCTCTTTTTCAAATCAGCACTGTAATGTGTGCCGTGTAACAGTGCAAGGGCTTGCTTGTGCTCTCTTCTCTTTCCTCCTCTTCCTTTGGAGAAGATGAGGCGCAAACTGCCGGGCAATATCTCCCAATAATATTTTTTTTCTAAAATATATTTTAGAGTTCTAAATTTACCAAGCTCTTGATATCTATTAAAAGAGGACACATTTCTATGACATTAAGGGGTGATTCAGATGTGGATGCTGTTGCAGTAGTGACTGCAAATATTGTTGCAGTATCTACTTTATGTTAATGCACCTTGAGATGGGCGTCCTATGAAGACGCCCAATGGCAGTGGCACAAATCCGCCAATGTGTGTACCAAAATTATCTATCGGCAGACCATCGGCCTATGGCAGGCGCAAAGGGACCATGGCCACCGATGCCAGTGAAATTGCTTCTTTAGACGCAGTTGCTGACACTGACACACCTGCGTCATGTCCCTGTCTGTTAGCCCCCCATTTACTGCCCAGAAAAACCCATCAAAATTGCCTTCCATTCAATTTCGATCTGCGCCCCCCCCAGAGGTAGCCGCTGGGATGCATGCACAGTGCCTCTCGGACACATGCGCAGAGGGAAGACTTGAGTTACTCAGGTGACTGATGTTCATTAAAGTGATCCGATGGCTGTATCCTTGGACATAACAGCGGATCACAGAAGCCGGCAGGAGACGTCTATTTACACAAGACACCTCCTGTGGCATTAGCAAATTTACACAGAGCTGCCGTGTCCAAGGACGCTGCGGCTGTGTGATATGCGTACAACTCTGAATCAGGCCCCTAGTGCACTGTACTCCCCAAAAATTGTGGATTTTTCCATCCAAAACTTTTTTTTTTTAGTGCATATCTTTTTGCAGATGCAAGTCTGGATTGGGACTGTGGCCCTGATTCAGAGCCGGATGCTCTGAAAGAGCGCTTGCTCTGAATCAGGGCGTTTTTTTTTTTTTTTAGGAGCGGCCTCCTGGCCGCTCGCATAGCTGTGGGTGACCACCCACAGCTATTGCGAGCGGCCAGGATGATGGTCCCGATGGTCTTGACCATCGCGACCATCGGGCTTGCGACGAGACCCTTGTGGTAGGGTCTCGTGGCCACAAGCCCCAGAGAGCTTCCGGCTCTAATAGAGCCAGAAGCTCTCCCACTGACATCACTGGTGAATCACTGGTGATGTCAGTGGGGCCGCCCACAAACGGCAGGCGTTCGCTTGGGAACGCCTCCGTTTGTGAAGCCACCCCCCCGCCACGCCTACAAAACGGGGCGAGCTGTCGATCAACATCGACAGCCGCCCCTTTTGCAGTGAGCCACGGAGCGAGTGCTTTTTGCGCTCGCTCTGGGGCTCGCGCATGCGCACTGGGCCGCCATCGACCCGCTTGCGAGTGCTATGCGCTTGCGAGCGGGTTTGAATCAGGCCCTGTGTACGACTAGAGAGCTGGAATGGGGGCTGGGTGGGCGTGGAGATCCAGTAAAGGGACGTGCAGGTGCTAAAAATTGCAGTAAGGGTGTGTATGTGGGGGTATTGGGGGGACCAGGGGTAGTAATATGTAACTTTGCCTAGGTCGCCATGAAAGCTTGCACCAGCCCTGACTGTTTGGCATAATGTGAATTGTTGGGACTATTCTTTGGTTGGCTTTGAACCAATCATAAAGGCAGAGGAACCCACCGCAAAGCACACCGCCATATTGCAGCCACGCTCAAAATCTTAGCAGCATCCTCTTCTGAGCAGGAGGTACCAAACTACTGTTCTTTGTTACACCCATTCTACAGCAACGTGACTTGTAAAATATCTTGGTGGCCCTAAGGGTTGAATCTGGGACCACCCATTACCAAGTGTCTAGTTTTGCCTATGGCGCCTACTTGTGCTTAAAATGTGCACAATAAAAACATTTGTAAAAATGTTTTGTGACTAATAAAGTGTATATGTGCAATAACATGTGAAGTATAATTTGTAAACAGTTTGAGGTCTAAATCTTATTAAGGCAATTGCATAACATATACAGTGTCTCAGTGCATGACTTTTCAACCAAAAGTGATGAACATCAGTCGTTTTGATGGTAAAAAGTAAAATGCAATTTATTTACTATAAAATAAGGTATAACCAAGCACCATAAAATGATTCCACAGTTAATATAAGGCAATAAAAAAACACCAAATAGATGTAAAAAAAGACTAAGTAAGATTTAAAAACAACGAATAGGTATTGAGCTGATCTCGCATTCAGGTCAGGATAGCACAGCTAGCGCGTTTTGTCTGGTTTACAGGCTTATAGATTAAAAAACATCATTGAATTCAAGTTCATCGTTTTCATTCAAGGTTTACCGTTTGTGTTATGAAAATAGTTTAAATGTATCCATTTAAGATGCCTTTACTTTCCTCAAATTTACATGGTGTTTTCATTAAAGACTGCAGTGCCTACCCGTCGTTGCCAAGTGATTATTAATTTTATTCAGTTATGCAGAGTAATTATTCATTTTATTCAATAATACTGAATTGATGTTTAAAGTATTATGTGGATGGAGACTCTCTCACCTGGTTATCAGTGAGATCAGCCAGTATGTCTGCTTAGAGCCATGCAGGCAGTGTGGCCACCTCTTTCACTGGGATCATCTGGAGCTTAGCAGTCACAAGCTCCACCCCCCAGATTACACTAGGAGCTGCTGCTGGAAGAAGCCCAATATCTCTGTAATGGCCATTATAGAGATTGTATTGGTGTGTGGAGAAAGGGTTGGTGTATGTGTGTGTGGAAGGCCGTGCACTGAAGGCCGTGCTGGGAGCAAGTGCACAGCTGCAGCGGCAGATGGAGATGTGTCCCCAGTGGAACACATCGACGGCCGGCGCTGGGATGCTGTTTCTGCTCCCAGCACCGGGTTAACAAAGATGGCGTGTAGCCGGCGCTGGGACAGAGTGTCAGTCCCACCTAATTAATGATTGCAGACACCAGTGTTGAACTAGAAAACACGTATAGTGGGCGTTGGCATCAGCGCTAATTTCAGGAAGGATGTGCAAACATAATAGTATATTAAAATACTTATTAAATTTATTGAAAGCACAGTGTGCAAAAAACGACAATGGTAAAATCCACAGTACAGCAATAAATAAAATGACATAAGATATAAAATGCAATGGGAGCAACAGTGAACGCCATGGCGAGCCGCTTTCATAGCCCCGCCCACTCGCAGCATCTTATATTATATGCCGCAGACCGGGTGCAGTCAGTCCGATGGTGAAGGAGGAAAGAAGACCTCATGAAGAAAAGTAGATGAGCATCGCGACAAGAGCTCCAGCGCCCACGGAAGAAGCCTGAATATGCCGCGATCAAAAAGAAAGAACAGCGGCGCTGGCTGGTCAGGACGGGACAGCGGCAGAAGAATTCGGCTGAGGACCGGAGAGGACTCACTATTGGTGCCCTGAAGTAGGCAGGCCCATGAGTCTGAGCCCTCATTAAGATGGGAACCCAGGACATTAGGCCCAGGTTCACTTTTTGTGCCCTGCAGTAGGCAGGTTAGTGGCCTGAGCCCTTTGAAGTGCCCTTGGGTATTAGACCCAGGGGACTATAAGTTTATTTAGGCAGGCATAAGGCCCATGGTAAATGGCCCTGGTTAGTAGGCCCAGGTAACTAAAATTATGAGTAAATAAGCAATCCCTGCATATTTTATTACAGAGGTGTGATTAGCTTTGCGGCACTCACCCTCAAGCTACCCCTCACAGGGAGAGCTGACAGACTCCCACTAAAGCAATGTTATTTTCTTTTGGCAGCTAGAAGAGGAGCTGGCCAGCTCTAGTTAGGCAGGTAGACAACACTTAAAGGGACAGTACCGTGATTTGCTTTTGTTGTAAAATTCCTGTCTGTTATTGTGGTTGTTATTCCGTGCAGGGCAAACGTGTTAGAACTTTAATGTTAAATGTTGTGCCGCACTTCACACACAGTAGGTTGAGGGTGATGTTGTTGTAGTTAGTGTAGTGGTGTGACACACTTAAGTTAGGTTTAGGCCCTGCACGGCTGTGGTGTTTGGTTATCTCCTTACACAGACCTGTAGACAAGTGAACAAGAGTGGACACTGTGAGAAACATCTGTGCGTGTACTGTCTCTTACTGTCTGTCTCTTCCTGTATCTTTCCTTCTGGGCGGACAGTGGACCTTAGACTCCGGTGCAAGGTTGAGTCTTCACCTGGTGCGCAAGTACCTATTGGTGAAACTCGGGATCTGAGGCCAAAAGTGCCAGTGATCAGGGCCATAACTAGGGTAGTGTGACCAGTGCCATGGCACAGGGCACCGCAAGGCAGGGGGTGCTGATTGGGCCTGTCAATTTTCCTGTTTATTATCATTCTCACTTGTAGCTTCCTCTTCTCATCCCCAGTATCTCCTGGCCTCCCCTATCTCTTTCCTGGCCCTTACCCATAAGGCAATGGCACTTTATCGGGTGCACTATCATGTTCCTATATGAAAAATGGGTGGGGGGAGCGCCAATGCTCTTTCTGGCACAGGGCCCCAGAAAGTCTAGTTACGGCTTTGCCGGTGATGATCTTCACTTAAAACCCGAATCCCTATTTCAAGTGGTTCTCAGTCCAGTAGACGCACGGTCTGTTTTGAGGAAGAACGGCCCTCACTTCATCTCCTTCCTGCTAGGTCATCATTACCGTGTCCAGTTTAGCATACAAGGATTGTCTGAAGGTGAGAGGGTGCAACGCCAGGTAAGCACGCACCTCTCTTACATGTGTATAGCCTATGTTAGTTACTGAGAAAATTTCAAGAAACATTTCAGTGAAAACCTGATTAATATCCGTTAAGTAGCTAGATTATCACGAACATACTTACAAACAAACAATTTTAGATAGATATAGATAGATAGAGAGTTAGGGGCCTATTCATTAAGCCTTGGAGAAAGATAAAATGGATGGAGATAAAGTACCAATCAGCTCCTGTCACTTTTCAACACAGCCTGTACAGTGACAGTTAGGAGATAATTGGTTGGTACTTTATCACTCTCCACTGTATCACTATCCAAGGCTTAGCGAATAGACCCCATAGAGAGAGAGATAGATTATGGCCGTAGATTTCACAAACTTGAAAAACACTTAGATCATCTGTGAATTTAATTTTGTGTCTACAGTTTGCGAATGTCCAGGTACATTTTTGCGAAAAATTATTTGCGCAATTCAAAAAATCTGAGGTGTCTGATCAATGTCCAATATACACTTTACCTTTTCACATGCTAGTACCTATTGCAAATGGCAGTGAGAACGAATAAACTGTTATCTTTCTTTAACATCCCCCACCTGCTATAGGTTATAAAAGGGGGTAATGAGAAGGACTCACTAGTTAAATTAACCTTCTTTTTTCAGCCTCCCAATCTAAAGTTTAATTTCTTCCTAACAACATATTGGGATCTAACTTGACCCCTGAATGATTATTTTCCAGGGATGTAATATGTTGATCGGAGTTTAACGCCCCATTGGCATTACAACTAGAGATGAGCGGGTTCGGTTCCCTGAAAACCGAACCCACTCGAACTACGGGGATCAGAGGCAGATCAGAGTCTGCTCGGGTTTTCCCGCCTGACTCGGATCTGAAAACGAGGCAAAATGTCATCATCCCGCTGTCGGATTCTCGCGGGTTTTGGATTTTATAAAGGTCCTGCGATTTCCGCCATTTTTCATTCTGGCTGTGGAGAGTGAAGAGGGAGGGAGCTGGGAGCTGTGCTGTGCTGTTGTTAATACTTGTTATTGTTAATTGCACGCTGATGCTGTGCATAGGGACTGGCTACTGTTGTCCATAAGGGCTGGCTGGCTATCTGTTCTCGTGTCCAACTCCATAGTGGCTGTCTGCTGTTGTCCTGTCCATAGGGGCTGGCTGGCTGTCGTTGTCCTGTCCATAGGGGCTGGCTGGCTGTCATTGTCCTGTCCATAGGGGCTGGCTGGCTTGCGTCCTGTCCATAGGGGCTGACTGTTGTCCTGTCCATAGGGGCTGGCTGTCCAGGGGTTGCTCTGTCCTTCAGGAGTGCTCTTCACCAACCCCCAGTGTAAAATTAAAGAAAAAAAAAATAGTGTTAGCCACACTTGTCATCAGTGCAGGGGTGCCGTGCTGCTGTCTGTTAAGGGGCTGCTGCCTTTTTTCAAGGGTTCACCCCAGTGTTAAAAAAATAAAAAATAAATAAACAATTTTTTTTGTGTGGCGTGTTAGCCACACCTGTCATCGGCGTAGGTGTGCAGGGGTACTGTGCTGCTGTCAAGGGGCTGCTGGCTCAAAAATAAAAAATAAAATTTGTGTGTGTGTGTGTATGTCAGCCACACCTGGCTGTCACTGTCATTGGCGCAGCTGTGCAGCTGTCTGTCGAGGGGCTGCTGCCCAAAATAATAAAAATAAAACCAACATTTTTTTTGTGTGTAGTTGTATGCATAGGGAGTATGGAGGACAGTCACATGACTGGAGAGCAGGATCCAAATACCAGTCTTGTAGCTATGGGCAGCAGTCATGATGATGATGCAGGGCCGTCAGCATCATCAATGAAGGCCGATGTACCAGGACTTGAGTCAGGCCAAATAGTCAGGGTAAAAAAAAAATAAACTTTCACCCTGTTAAAGCAAAAAAAATTTAAAAGCTAAGTCAGCTTTAGAAAAACAAAAAATTGGCAATATGCCATTCACTACATGAAGTGGCAAGGAAAGGATAAGGCATTGGCCTGTATTTATGACTGATGGTTCTAGTGATAATTTAAGCTTCTCTGCTTGTAGAAGAGGTACAAAAAAAATGTAAATTGTTAAGACGAGTAAGACACCGGAACCAACTGTGTGCTCGGAAAAATCAGAAATCCCAGAGGAGAGTCCAAGTGTGTTCGCAGTTGTCTGACCTTTCTAATACTATACTTGAAGAGGATCCTCCTTCAACCATTTGTGTGCCTTCTGACGTAGAAATCGAGGATGCTTCTGTGGAATTGCACGAGGAGAATGAGGATATTTATGTAGTTGGCGATAACAAGGATGATGAGGATGTTGATGCTGATGATGAGGATGTTGATGGCGAGGATGCTTGTATAAAAATTGTAAATCAGGCAACAGTTGTTGCCCATGGTGGGAAAAATCCCATTGTTGCCATGCCTGGGACCAAAAAATCCACTTCTCATGTGTGGCATTAATTCCACCCAAACCCGGACAACCTTTGCCAAGCCATTTGTAGAGGTAAGGACCATATCCATCTTGGAACCTCCTCCCTGTTACATCACTTACAGCGCATTCATCAAATCGGAAAGGGTACAGAAATTTTGGGGACAAAAAAAACAAACAACAATCAGTCCAGTGTCACCAAGCTGCTCCCTTCTATCTGGATCCAAGCACCTGCAATATCCACCATCAACTGCATCATCATCGACATCCTCATTTGTGATCAGAAGTAGTCCTGCATCCAATATCATAAGGACTGACTCCTCTCCTATCCGTTATTCCTCAGAAGGATCCTTGAGTGCTACGTCTGTTGCTGCTGCTGCTGTTGTTGCTATAAGTGGATCTTCACCCCAGAAGGGGACCAGGAAGAAGACTACTTTTAGTAGTTCAGGAAGTTCAACAAAACAATTGACTATCACACAGTCCCTTGCATTGGCGAACAAGTATGACAGCAAACACCGAGCTGCACAGCGGATTACTGATGCCATAACAGCTATGCTGGTATTAGATGTGTATCCAGTGTCCACCATTAATGCAGTGGGTTTTACCCAGTTAATGGAGGTCCTGTGTCCCCGCTACAATGTGCCTTCTAGATTCCACTTCTCTAGAATAGCAATTCCCAATCTGTACAAGGGCATTAAAAAAAAAATCTTATTAATGTCCTCCGAATTGCCGCTGTGCCCACTGTCCACTTAACCACAGATATGTGGACAAGTGGGACAGGGCAAACTAAAGATTACATGACTGTGACAGCCCACTGTGTAGGTATATTGCCTCCAACTGTGCAAACAGCAGCAGCATCTAACAAATGCCAGCTCATTCAGAGGCAGGCTACTATGTGCATCACCGGTTTCACTAAGATGCATACCACTGAGAACCTCTTAGAGAAACTCATGGAAATCATTGCAAAATGGTTTACCCCACTTGGACTCTCCTCTGGATTTGTGATTTCTGACAATGCCAGCAATATTGTGCGAGCATTACATGTGGGTGAATTAGATCACATACCATGTTTTGCTCACACAATTAATCTGGTGGTGCAACATTTTTTTAAAAATGACAGGGGCGTGCAGGAGATGCTCTCGGTGGCCAGAAAGATTTCTGGACATTTTCGACATGCAGCAACTGCATGTCGCAGATTGCAGAACCAGCAAGAACTGTTGAATTTACCCTGCCATCAGCTGAAGTAAGAGGTAGTAACTATGTGGAATTCTACCCTCTATATGCTTCAGCGGATGGAGGAGCAGAAAAAGGCCATCCAAGGCTAAACTATGACCTATGACATAGGGAGAGGAGCAGGAATGCATCTTAGTCAAGCACAGTGGAGAATAATTTCCATGTTGTGCAAGGTTCTCAAACCCTTTGAACTTGCCATACATGAAGTTAGTTCAGACACTGCCAGCTTGAGTCAGGTCATTCCCCTCATCACACTTTTGCAAAAGCAGCTGGAGAAACTGAAGGAGGAGCTGAAATGGAGTGATTCTGCTAAGTATGTGAGATTTGTAGATCAAGCCCTTCATTTGTTTTGACAGGATCCAAGGGTGATCAATCTCTTGAAATCAGATCACTATATTCTGGCGACCATACTTGATCCTAGGTTTAAGTCATACCTTGTGTCTTTCTTTCCAATGGCCATAAATCTGAAAAGATGCAAAGAGCTGGCGGTGAAAGAATTGTCAGCTCTAGCGGAATGTGACATGGCAGCATCTCCTCCTTCAGTTTCTACAGCTGCCAGTAAAAAAATAAATTTTCCTAAGAGACCCACTGCTGGTGGTGATGCAGATCAGTCAGCAAAATCTAATGACATCTGGTTGGGTCTAAAAGAACTGCCTACAATGAGTGACATGTCTATCGTGACTTTGTCTGCTACTGTCACCGTTCAGAGAATGGTGGATGACTATTTTAGGGATAGCATCCAAATAGGCATGTCAGACAGTCCGTTTCACTACTGGCAGGAAAAAGAGGCAATTTGGAGTCCCTTACACAGACTGGCTTTTATGTACTTAAGTTGCCCACCCTCCAGTGTGTACTCTGAAATAGTTTTCAGCGCAGCCGGGAACCTTGTCAGTGATCGTCGTAGGAGGTTACTTCCCCAAAATGTGGAAAAGATGATGTTCATCAAAATTAATTACAAATTCCACGAGGAAGACCTTTACCAACACTTAAGTGCAAAAAGACATTAGCGTCTGACTCTGTAATGGTGGATTCCAGCGGGGACAAATTCATATTGTGTGAAGAAGAGGAGGATGCACACACTGATGGGGATGACAATGATGAAGACGATGACGACATCTTATCTAATGTATTGTAAAGCCAGTTTGTGTATGGATCATTGCCACCAAAGTCCACTGCGCATTGACAGCTTGTTTTTTTTTGGGGGGGGGGCAAACAAACC
This sequence comes from Taudactylus pleione, assembly GCA_031769625.1. Taxonomy (NCBI): domain Eukaryota; kingdom Metazoa; phylum Chordata; class Amphibia; order Anura; family Myobatrachidae; genus Taudactylus; species Taudactylus pleione. Next base: position 13,650,204 of record JAUIMM010000009.1, on the reverse strand, counting down.
AATCATTTCAGCCACAAGTGGCAATTCCTGTCACTGAAGTGATTGGTTTGTTAAACTGTGAATGCCCTGTTTCATATAAACACACACAACATAAGGGTGGGTTGGAGGGCCCAAGGACAATTCCATCTTGCACCTTTTTCCTTTCCATTATGTGCTGGTTGGGGCATTGCTGCCTGACATTTTTAATGTTATGGTTTATGAATGTCCAGAAATTGGAATGGCCACAGACAGCATCTCCTGCATGCCCCTTTCATTTTTTTAATAGAAAATTTTGAACCAATTGCTGCTTGTTGTGTCAACCCAACGGCACAAGTCGCACAATAGTGACATTCAGCCAAGGGTTCTCAGCCCTTAAGGCTGCTACATGGTCCAAAGGCCGCATCCTGCTTCATGGCCCAAAGGCCAGCTGTCGTCACTCCTCACCAGCCCTCAAGACTGTAATGGCCGCAACTTGCCAAGAATTCTAGGCCTCAAGGCTGTTGCAGGACTAATCATAGCTCTGCATTCCACTACTACTCAGCCCGGAGGCTGCATCAACAATTAACTATCAACTATCAATTCTTCAGCCAGGGACTGCACCAATTATCAATTCTTCAGCCAGGGGCTGCATTGATTATCAATTCTTCAGCCAGCCAGGGGCTGCATTACTAATCCATTCTTCAGCCATCCAGGGGCTGCACCAATTATCAATTCTTCAGCCAGGGGCTGCACCACCAATTATCAATTCTTCAGCCAGGGGCTGCACCACCAATTATCAACTCAGCCAGGGGCTGCACCAATTATCAATTCTTCAGCCAGTCAGGGGCTGCACCAATTATCAATTCTTCAGCCAGCCAGGGGCTGCACCACCAATTATCAATTCTTCAGCCAGCCAGGGGCTGCACCAATTATCATTCTTCAGCCAGGGGCTGCACCATCAATTATCAATTCTTCAGCCACCCAGGGGCTGCACCAATTATCAATTCTTCTGCCAGGGGCTGCACCACCAATTATCAATTCTTCAGCCAGTGGCTGCACCACCAATTATCAATTCTTCAGCCAGCCAGGGGCTGCACCACCAATTATCAATTCTTCAGCCAGGAGCTGCATTAATTATCAATTCTTCAGCCAGCCAGGGGTTGCACCAATTATCAATTCCTCAGCCAGGGACTGCACCACCTATTATCAATTCTTCAGCCAGCCAGGGGCTGCACCAATTATCAATTCTTCAGCCAGGGGCTGCACCACCAATTATCAATTCTTCAGCCAGGAGCTGCACCACCAATTATCAATTCTTCAGCCAGCCAGGGGCTGCACCACCAGTTATCAATTCTTCAGCCAGCAAGGAGCTGCACCACCAATTATCAATTATTCAGCCAGCCAGGGGCTGCACCACCAATTATCAATTCTTCAGCCAGGGGCTGCACCACCAATTATCAATTCTTCAGCCAGCCAGGGGCTGCACCAATTATCAATTCTTCAGCCAGGGGCTGCACCAACAATTATCAATTCTTCAGCCAGCCAGGGGCTGCACCACCAATTATCAATTCTTCAGCCAGGGTCTGCACCACCAATTATCAATTCTTCAGCCAGGGTCTGCACCACCAATTATCAATTCTTCAGCCAGCCATGGGCTGCACCACCAATTATCAATTCTTCAGCCAGCCAGGGGCTGCACCAATTATCAATTCTTCAGCCAGGGGCTGCACCACCAATTAGCAATTCTTCAGCCAGGGGCGGCACCACCAATTATCAATTCTTCAGCCAGCCATGGGCTGCACCACCAACTATCAATTCTTCAGCCAGCCAGGGGCTGCACCCATTATCAATTCTTCAGACAGGGGCTGCACCACCAATTATCAATTCTTCAGCCAGGGGCTTCACCAATTAATAATTCTTCAGCCAGTGGCTGCACCAATTATCAATTCTTCAGCCAGGGGCTGCACCACCAATTGTCAATTCTTCAGCCAGGAGCTGCATTAATTATCAATGCTTTAGCCAGCCAGGGGCTGCACCAATTATCAATTCTTCAGCCAGGGGCTGCACCATCAAATATCAATTCTTCAGCCAGCCAGGGGCTGCACCAAATATCAATTCAGCCAGGGGCTTCACCAATTATTATTTCTTCAGCCAGGGGCTGCACCAATTATCAATTCTTCAGCCAGCCAGGGGCTGCACCACCAATTATCAATTCTTCAGCCAGGGGCTGCATTAATTATCAATTCTTCAGTCAGTCAGGGGCTGCACCAATTATCAATTGAGCCAGGGGCTGCACCAATTATTAATTCTTCAGCCAGCCAGGGGCTGCACCAATTATCAATTCAGCCAGGGGCTGCATTAATTATCAACTCATCAGCCAGCCAGGGGCTGCACCACCAATTATCAATTCTTCAGCCAGGGGCTGCACCACCAATTATCAATTCTTCAGCCAGCCAGGGGCTGCACCAATTATCAATTCTTCAGCCAGCCAGGGGCTGCACCAATTATCAATTCAGCCAGGGGCTGCACCAATTATCAATTCAGCCAGGGGCTGCACCAATTATCAATTCAGCCAGGGGCTGCACCAATTATTAATTCAGCCAGGGGCTGCACCAATTATTAATTCTTCAGCCAGTGGCTGCATCAATTATCAATTCTTCAGCCAGGGGCTGCACCAGTTATCAATTCTTCAACTAGGGGCTGCACCAATCATCAATTATTCAGCCAGGGGCTGCACCAATCATCAATTCTTCAGCCAGGGGCTGCACCAATTATCAATTCTTCAGAAGGGGGCTGCACCACCAATTATCAATTCTTCAGCCAGCCAGGAGCTGCACCAATTATCAATTCAGCCAGGGGCTGCACCAATTATCAATTCAGCCAGGGGCTGCACCAATTATTAATTCTTCAGCCAGGAGCTGCACCAATTATCATTTATCAACTCTTTTTACTTCAGTCAGTAGTTGCGCCAACTATCAACTATCAATTCTTCAATCCTCAAGGGGTACCCCATGCATCATCTTTGCACAGTCCTCAACTCTATTGATCAATCAGTTTTGAGCCAGATAGCTGGATGCAACGTTTTGGCCCTTTAAGTTTAACTAGATGAAAAAAAAATCAATATTGTGGTCAAAAGTGACTGGAAACGAGTGAGAATAAATGTTATTGAGGTTAATAATACCGTAGGAACAAAAAAAAGGCCCATTTTATGTGAGTGTAGCTGTTTTTATGATTTTTTTAAAGAAAAAATCCAGATCGAAAACCGAAAAACAAAACACGGAGGTGAGGTTTTGGCAAAACCAATCCAGATCCAAAACCAAAACACGGGGGTCAGTGCAAACCTCTAATTACAACTCTTCCATCCAGATCTGTATCAATGAGCTCACAGCAGGTAGAAGGGAATCTTTGGCCCTCCAGTGGTCACTCTTATAACCGTCTCATCCAACAAATTAACAATGCAAATATAAAAGGGGATAAACCAAGATGACATACCTATTTTAGAAACACAGTGGTAAGAGGGAAGAGCAGGGTAATAGGCAGAAAACTAAACAGTTACAATAACAAAAAAAAATGAATCATGGTAAGAAATATAGTAATTCACTATATTATATGACTATAATGTAATAGACACAATATTAATGGTTAACTGTTTATACAGTTTTTTTATGATAGAAATCTCTTAACAAAACACAAACACATACAGTAAAATAAATAATCGACAGTATTATTTGAAGACTTATTGTGCGTACACACGGTACGATAAAAATTAACGATATGAATGATAACGATATCGTTCATCGTTTTATCGTTCATATCATTAATTTTTAGGTACCGACCAACTTGCCTATGACCAACGACGCATGTACTCGCATGGACTATAAAGTTATCGCTCCATAGGGGTCCGCGATCGTTGATCGTTTGTGGTTTTTTGGTGTGTGGATGAAAGATATCGTTCATTCAGCAGATTGTTCAGCGATATCGTTATCGCTGATGATCGTCCCGTGTGTATGCACCATTAGGATGTGAATCAGTGTTGTTGCTGTTGATTCAAGTATAAATTTGTATTAAAGTGACTGATTCAAACCAAGCTGGCCCAGTTTTTAGCAAGTTAAAGATCTCATGAGGTGTGCAACAACTAACAACTCTCGGTAACACAAATGAACACTATACTTTACTTGGTTATATCTATATTCTATACAAAGCGATATCCTTTTGTCACTGTTTCTAACTTGTTTAGTGGATTCAGGGCTTGATTCACTACCGATCATGCACGCAGTTCAACTGCGATAGTATGATAATCCATTGCGATCGCCATGCCATCGCAGTACAACATAAGGACACCCACTTTAACTTACACACATTCGTAATGTTTAGCAAGACTGCAAAACCATCGGTACCCTAGAGTAGCATTGCAGCTCACGCACCCTTTAACAAACTCTGACCTTACTCAGGAATTGCTAACTTCCTCGCAGGCTATGAGTGGATAATCTATGCATACCCCTGCAATGGCGTTCAAATACACTGGCACACCTGTGTTTCCCCGCCCACCCCTCCAACACCACCCACACACGGCACTTCCTGTCACTCTGCAATGGAAACAATAAAAGTGTGGGAAAGGCCCAACCTTCTAGAATATAATCAAAAAATATATATAAATATAAAATGGTCCCAAATATGTCCACAAGTTCACTAGAAAAATAGAAGAAAGTTTCCTCCTTCAATTTTCAGAGTAGAATGATTCCAACAAATAAGATCCTCGTGGTTGACATGCAAAAAAAGGAAAAATCGCAATTTAGCGTAATATGTTCATTTTAATCACATGGCATGAATAATAACATAAAACAAACATGTATCCAACATTTAAAATCCTCCACCAATATCAAAACAGCGTACCAGAGATGGCGGTGTATAATGCACACCCATTCACATATAGGCCATAAAATCCAAAGTCTCACGGGTTCAACCTGGAATGGCAGCTCCTGGATGTGCACTCCTCGCCTTGATGTTGAAAAATCCACTGGTGCTGTGTTCCTTTACCAACGCGTTTCAACTCCTATTTGGAGTCTTTTTCAAGGTGTGTGTAGTTGGTGGTTTAGTCAGTCCTTAAATATCCCTTACTACCCTCTGATAGGTCAATCTGGGTAGCAGGAGTTCAATAATAAAATCTATTTATTCATTATAAAAATAAAACAATAATATTACCTTTATAAATATAGACACATCTAAATCCGCTTTTATAAATCTAAAATAGAAATAGATAATATAAATAGCGCTTCACTCCTAGAGCGCACCGTCCAGTGGGGAAACGTCACTTCCTGTTTACACAACACCTGGAAGTGTACCGCCAGTTTCCCCGACATGAACTAACCATATGGCCCTTAACACGGCTCGTGTCAGCCCGGATGTCCTCCCAACAATACGGTCCTCTCCACAGCGTCGCAACCGGAAGCTACACTCGCGCATCCCCGCCGGTGCACAGGAACAAACCTGTCCTACGCACTCTGCAATGGGTCTGCATAGTCACTGCAGTCTTCATCGCTGTGGCCGGTTCGCGCATACGAGATTCTGGCAACAAACGTGGCAGCTGGGTTGTAATACCTCCACTTATATAGCACAGTCCCTGGCACACAGCACCGTCTCTGGTATGTGGTTCAGAGGCACATCGTCTTACAATGTAGAAAAAACTAAGGAGATGCGTGGAGATGTCGCACATGGGCAATAGCTCACTAAGAATCCAGATCGGAGGTCGCAGCAGTGGTGCAACTCCAGCAGTGACTAGGATTTTAATGAAGTAGACGGGAAGGGAGAATGCCAAAGGCATTATGCCAAGACTGTTGTATTGTTAGTTATTAGTTTTATCCTTTATTTATATGGCGCCACAAGGGTTCCGAAGCGCCTAACAAGTACAAAAACAAAGTACAGAAACAGTACATAAAAACAGTTGAACAGAACAAGAAAACACTGACATACAGTATAAGACATTGCAGGACAAGTACATGGTATATAAACATTGCTGCAACAGTAACAGGATGGCAAAAGTCAAGGGTTAGGTGCTGTTATAAAGGAGTATAGAGTAGGTAACAATATAAGCAAAGGAAGGAAAAGCACATGAGGGAAGAGGGCCCTGCTCATGAGAGCACATTCTAAAGGAGAAGGGCATATAGACAGGGGTGACACAGATGGGGTAGACAGTGAGCATGGAACAGAGGGTTAGAATGACAGATGGTTGGATTCTGGTTTTACATTATGTGAGCAAGTAAGATTTACCCCTCTGACATTCTACTTTACGTGACAGTACTTGTAGGTGTCTGCGGAATGCCATGGTTGTTACTGTAGGTGTCTGTGGAAATCCATGGTTGTTACTGTAGGTGTCTGTGGAAAGCCATGGTTGTTACTATAGGTGTCTGTGGAAAGCCATGGTTGTTACTGTATGGCTAAGGTGTGAACCAGCAGTCTCAGGTAAATGTAGAAATTGGTGAAAGTAGTTGTTGTAAAGAGATGTTCAGATGTAAAATAATGATAACTTGTGATAGAGTGTGGATTCCATAAGGCACATTTATTGATTTAGAGGGTGATGGGGGACACATGGGGTTTGCAGGGTATTTATTCCGTATTAAAACCACTGTGTTTGTGTGGGGCCTGGATTTGGTGATATGTCACCAGATAATAAAAGCAGAAGGATAGAGAAGTAGATATAGTTGTAGGAGGTGTGTAAAAGTTTTCTATAGTGACACAATGAGGCTGTAATAGTCAATGTATGATAAAAAGAAAGCTCATGAGTTTTTAGAGGAGGGGAGTGAATTAATATGGCTGCAATGAGCACAGAGAGGTGAGATGCAGGGAGAGTTAAGGATGTTATATCCTTAGAGAAAATATAAAGAATAGTTTTGATTAAAGGAAATGTGTACTACATGATGAGTATTAGGTTTGTTACTTTAAAAAACTGATTTCCTTAAAATGTATCTAAATCTGAAATTACCTTAGATGTTGGTCAATGTTTGTTCAACTGTTTGATTTGTCATGTTATCACACTTTGTGCCTATAACCCCAGCTGCCCCTATACTGAATATAAAGGAGTGGTATCATTGATTAAGACAGGCTACATCTGACTCAATTGGTTTGCTGATCAAAGGAGATAACTTGCTCTGAGTTGGAGCAAAAACCAGGCCAGATATATACCATAAACCAGGGGTTCCCAACCACGGTCCTCAAGACACACTAACAGTCCAAGTTTTAAGGATAGCCACACTTGAGCACAGGTGACTTAATTAGTACCTTAGTTATTTTGATTTAACCACCTGTGTTCAAGCATGGATATCACTAAAACCAGGACTGTTGGTGTGCCTTGAGGACCGAGGTTGGGAATCACTGCCATAAACTATGCTTCACTGAACAATATAGACTATACATGTAAAAACAAATCTATGCAAGAGAGGAAATATCACATACATTTAAAACTGCACATGATTGCATGAAGGTCTATGCAGAGTATATATGCAGTAGGCAGGATGAGAGAGGAAATATCACATACCTGAGGGATGAAATGAAATAAACAGATGATTAGTCCATATTCATGCAGGATAACTGTTTGATTAACTGTTATGTTATCACACTTTGTGCCTTTAACACTTGGTGCTTTTAACCCCAGATGCCAAACAGCCCCAGCTGCCCCTATACTGAAGATAAAGCTGTCAGCGGACACCGATAATATTTTTTAACAATACAATTACATTAGCATTCTCCAACATATCAGGCCTGATTCTGATTTGGGAATAAAGAAATAAAAATAAAGTAACTGTGCACCTGGACAAACCATGTAGCATGCACAAACAAGTGTAGTCATGCACCACAGGGGCGTGTTTGTGCATTAGATTTGCATATAGCACATGTACTGGGTTTTTGGAATTGTAGAGAGAGCAGAGCAATGAGCTGCAACACAAAAGATGTCATCTGTGGAATTGTTTTTCCACATCTTTTGTTTTGCAGCTCTTTGGACTCTCTCGGTGCAATTCCAAACATCCAGCACATGTACTATGTGCAATGCTAATGTATTTGGCACAGACTCTCACAGCAGGTATATTATGCAATTCAGTTCTGACTGAGTAAGTCTATGACTAGTAACTTAAATTTATGAAACCGGGGCCTGATTCCAGTGTACAAGGCGTGATGCACAGGCGTGATGATTCCAGGCCTGATGCACAGTGGCAAGGATATGGCTGTGCAATACCATCTAACTAAAATGCAAATACAGCAGGAGGTGTCTGTAGGAAGTATGCAGACCCTGGGCTTGGCACGCCTACAAAAAGGGGGCGACACACCCCGTTTTGTACAACAAAGTCATGGTCGCCTCTCCCGCTCTGCCCCAAACACTGCAGCATGTCAATCTATGACTGTGGGCCTGATTCAGCAAGGATCACAATTTCAAAGCTGCACGCAGGCATATACTGTAGTGTGTAGTGCACGCAGACAGCTTTGCAATTGCGATCCTTGCAGATATGGTAATGCAGCAGGAGTCATCATGCCTCCTGTGCATTACTTATCCAAGCTGCATTGTCCAACGCAGCATCGGATGAACTGCGTAATATCAGCTGGTTAAGGTGACCCATGGGGTCACGCAGCCGGCCGCCGCAGTTTAAAGGAAGAGGCCAGGAAATCTCTCTCAACCGACGGAGATCCTGGCTTCTTCCCTCCCCACCAACGGCGGTGACACTCCTCTATTTCGGTTAAACGGAGGCTGTCACCACCCCCTCCCCGCCCCCAAATGGCTGCAGACTGTCAATCACTGACAGTCTTCTGCCAGTTTACGTGCAGCCTTGCAGACCCATTCTGCACATGCGCAGAACGGGTCATGTGCCTGCGCAGATTCCCGAACATCAATAATCTGCACTAGTGTGCACTGCTGAATCAGGCCCTGTGAGCGATCACGCAGGACTTGTTCTGCACATGTGCGGAATGGGTTCATTGAGTTACGTACATATCAGAATCCGGCAGACAGTTACTATTAGAACTTACTTACATATAAAGATAAGGCGTCTTAAAAGCTGACTACAGTTGATCTGAAGCCAGCAGAGCTGGTTCTAGACCAAGTAGAGCCCAGGGTGAATAGTCCCTTTGGTGCCCCCCTTAAAAAAAATCTATACTGTTTTTTGTGTGTACTAAATAAAAATACACCTTACCTATATAGTGGTTTCTCTGCAATGAGAAACCTCTGCTGAAAATAATCCTCCTTGGGCAGACAGTGTCTTCAGTCAGCATTCACTATTCATGTAGGAGTTCACAAGGGTCCGGGGGATGCCTGTTTGTGTAAACCCAATGTCATCACCATTCAACAGAGGTTCAACCAGACTCGTGACTCCTGTGTCAGCTCCTGCCCCATGTCCCCGCCAGCCTCCTTGCCTCTGTGTCTCTCCAGCCTCTTCCTCCTGTCACTCCAGCTCCATATTTCCAGTCTCCTACCCCATCACTCCAGCCTCCTGCCCCATCTCTCAAGCCTCCTGCCCAGTCACTTCAGCCTCCTGATTCTGTCACTACAGCATGCTCTCTCTCCAGCCTTCTGCCCCATGTCTCTCCAGCCCCATCTTTCCAGATGGGGCTCCTAATAAAAGGCCCTACCAGCCCATCTCTGGAAGGCAAGCAGGGACACCACTGGAAGTGAGTGGCCTGGACAGCGGCTCAGCCTCAGCTCCTTTTTGCACCAGGGAAGGGAGGATGACGTGATGTTGTGACTTCAGCATCATGATCCCGGCAGCCCTGGCTTCGGCCAAGCAAAATAGAGGAGCTGTCTGTCACGCTACTGAGCACTTTGACTTTTTCAGAGACGCAGTAGGGACATAATGGTGGTGCTGCAGCTGTAAGGGTCGAGCGATTTGGCGTACCAGCCTCTAATTTCTTAATGGTACTTCATACTGGCCCATACCGCCGTACTTTCACCACTGTAAGGGGTGCAAATTCATATTTTTTTGCATGTGGTGTAAATACCGGCTACCGTTGCATGTAGCCCACAAATGCTGGACAGCTTTATTTACACTGGAATTTAGATATAAGTTTGGACATATATCTCTCAAATCTTAAGAGGCCCATACAAGGTGCGATTATGCAACCGGTCCGACTGATTGGTCCGATTTGGTTGCAACATCGCACCGCGTATGGGCCTGATGTTGTACAAGGTGTGTTCCCGTGGGGTCGTACATCGCATCTCCTGTTCGTACTGCAAAACCGGTTGATCAGGGGTTGCGATGTGCAATCCCATACAGTGCTATGCGGCCGAGGCAGGAGGGAGCCGGCATATCGGACGGTCGGCCACCCGTGTATGGCCGGCATAAGTCTCTCTGTACATTTTAAATCTGCCCCAACTGCAGTGCAACATGGTTTTACCAGGGGGGGTCATTCAGACCCGCTCGCGAGCGGCAGTACGCTCGCAAGCGTGTCGATGTTCCCCACTGCGCATGCGCACGACGGAGGGAGCTCCGTCGTGCGCATGCGCGAGACCCGGGGAGCGACGGGCTTTCCATCGCTCCGGGTCTTGCACCAAAGGGGGCGTGCTGTCAATGTTGATTGACAGCACGCCCCCTTTGGTGGGCGTGCCGGGGGCGTGCCTGTCAGACTGAGGCGTTCCCATGGGAACGTCTACCGTCTGAAGCCGGTCCCACTGACATCACTAGTGATGTCAGTGGGAGTGATTTTGGCTCTGATAGACCCAAATTCACTCCAGGGCTTGTGGCAGGGAGACCCTACCGCAGGGTCTCCGTCGCAAGTCCAGTGGTCACGATGGTCAAGACCATCGCGACCATCTTTTTGGCCGCTCACATATGCTGTGGGTGATCACCCACAGCTATACGAGTGGACAGGAGGCTGCTCCATTTTCATGGAGGAGGGCCCTGATTCAGAGCGAGCACTCTGGTCAGAGCATTCAGCTCTGAGTCAGGCCCAAGGTGCACTGTTATTTGCTCTTTCTTGCTTTATCCCAACTCAGAATCAGGACCATTGACTGTCAACGAAATGTTGCATATCTGTCACTGCCTATAATGCCGATAATTTATTTTTTGCTTTCATTCTGTTTGTTTCCTTGAATTTTCTGCTGGCAGCCTAGGCTAACACTATTTTTTTTTTTAAGAATATTTTTATTAGTTCCAAAGAATATAAAATAAAAATATAGTAATACCTGACATTTTTATAATACAAATAAGGATCGAGAATGATAAACATTGAAAGGTATAATCTCAAATAAGTATTGCATTAAAACAAATCATAAAAAATTATTTAAATGAACAGTACAAAGTACTAGAGAAAAAAAAATTAACTACTGTATATATAAGAGTACACTTCAGAACTTCACCTTTTCTCAATTTTCCACCTAGGTAATTTAAAACCCTGCACCCAGAAATTACTGGGGCAGAGGGAAAAATTTAACTATCATAAAACCTAAATTAACCCTAAGCATGTGAAAAACAAATAAAAGGCTTCTCTCACAGTGTTAAGACAATAATAGTTATGATAATAGAACGTAGTGTTGTTTCTTGTCTTAGCCAATGAGCTAATATAGACCACCAGGGATAAAAGTGCTAACCCAGGGTAATATATATAGCGCAAACCATGAGTAGTAGTAAGGGTAGGGAAGCAATTGCCAAGTGTTCGTGTACCAAGAATACTATTCACATAAAGATAGGAAGATTTCCCCATAAAATTAGAGAATTATTGTTGAGAAATATGGTAACATATTGCTTAAACCAGACGATTGGGTCTTAAGTTACCGCTTATGTAATGGCACCTAAAAGGCCACTAAAAATATACAATATAAGGTATGTGTGGGGACAAATCGAGTAGAACTGGTATCTGCTATATGCCACCCAATGTGCTGAAGCATAGGTAGCGTACTGCGGGAATGCTCCCATACCCATATACAAATCCCAAATGTCATGGAAATGAGGATCACGATCTGCATCAGAACTGTACATTGCTGTAAGACAACTGTAAGATGGTGGGGCAGGAGTAAATAATGTATCCTCAAATATGTGCATGGGCATAGAAACAACAGGCAGAGTTTCAGGGCTAATATGAGTATCATCACCAGTCTCCAAATCTCTCTGTATCTGTATTGGAGTAAGTGGACAAGGGGCTTCGACTTTCAAATGTGCCAGGTCATGCCCCAAATCAGGGGTATGGGTTGTTATGTGAACAGGGTTATGGTCTAAGAGTGACAGGATGCGGTCAAATTTGGCATCAATATAGAGTAGCAAGATCTCTGCCAACTTTATGGCCAACTGGTTTGCAAAAGCTTCAGTGAAGGACACTGATGACATGACTGTCACTCCTGATAAAAAGGAAGGGACAGGGGGTAGGGGAGAACATGTCTCCTGTTGAGGAGTTTCAGATATGAACATATTACAAAACATAGTGTGACACTAGAAAACAGACAGAAAATAAATGCAGATTGCAGAATATTAAATAGTGTCAGTTGCAATTTCAGTACTCACCACTAGATGTCAGTAAAGAACCAGTAGAAAACACATACTCATCGAGAATACTGGTAATAAATAAGTCGGTAACAGTCAAAGAAAATAGAGTGATAACAGCTTTGATAAGTGACAGTCCCCACCAATCTTAGCAAGATAGTACAGGGAACGTCCATTGAATGTCCAATAAACGAGGGTGGTGTACTTTAGCAGCTTTTTGATAACACAGGAAGTTTATATGGCAGCATGCAAATATATCACCCAACACCTTCAATAATCAGCTCCAGAAGAGTAGGCACCAGCCAGGCACCAGCAGGATAAGTGTTGTTCAGACTCCAAAAAGCAGCAGTAATTGCACAACAAGTCCCAGACATCAAGCTCCAGCAGCCACAGGCATCCAGGAGAGTCACCACACCTGCAGCTCACAGCACAGGAAAGCAGATGGCAGCAGGGAAGGGAATCGGATAACAGGGCTGTGTCAGCAAAGCATTCAGAACAACCCCAAAAGCAGCCACCACCTCAATCAGGTAAGCAGCAGCCAGATGGGGGGTATAGAGGGAGGAACTGCTGCTGACAGGCTCATGCCAGGGGGGCCCTGGCAGTCATGCTGATGGCTGGACTCCGGTGGAAATATTGTTCTCCAAGAGAATAGCCTCACCAAAATATTCCCTACATCAAGGACAACTTATAGTGGTAAGATGGAGCCCTGTTTTCAGTGTAGATGAGGAGGATGGAGGCAGATTCTGCAATGACTCTCAGGAGACTAGCTAAAATGCGGCCATACTAGATGCCCCGCCCACCGGAAGTCCGGCTAACACTATTTTAAAGCTTTTTTACACTAGAAAAGACTGTTCTGGTGATCCTCATAGAACTTGCACCTGCTTTCAGCAGGCTCAATAGATACAACTTTTTATAGAGACAATACCAGTTTGAGGGATGTGAGATCAGGTTGACTCCCAGGACACAACACTGGGGGGTGGCATGGTTGGTACCCCAATGGCACCTGTTTCCAGCTTGCGAGGCGCCCATAAGGCTACAAATGGAGATGCATCAGAGTTACCTCTGAATGTATATCCCCCATAGTTGCTCCAAGTTGTGTGCAGTAGGTAGGCTATTGCATACAACTTGGTAGAAATCACAAGATCCATCTGCAAACTAGACAGGTGGGCAATTGTGAATTAGCCCCTAGGAGTGGCAATGTGCATAACTAAATTCTGCTAAATATTCTGCAGCCATCCTAATGTTGCTGTGTTTTAGTAAAGCTGGTCTACAAACAATTAACACAGTATTGCTTTTGGGGGAAAAGAAGCAGAAATACTTTGTGAGAAATTTGCCTGCACATACTGTATTCAGGACTGAGCAAAGACCATTTTCACAGACTTATTTGTGTGTTAAACTTGAAAAGCATATTATATACTTGTGACAACTTTCTCTGATGAATTATATCCTCATCATGGAGTTGCCATGTATTGAGTAAGGACTGAGGGCCTGATTCATTACGGATTGCAGCTGCGTTCGCAATAGCAATTACACATGAAGTCTCACTGTGATAGCGATCGCAGTGGATTAGCATACTATGCCATCGCAGCACAACATGAGGACGCCCACTTTACCTTACACACATCCGTAATCCTTAGCAAGACTGCAAAACCATTGGTAACATTGAGTACCATCACAGCCTCACGCACCCTTGCACAAGCTCTGACCATAATCAGGAATTGCTAACTTCGTTGCACGCTATGAGTACCTAATTTATGCACGCCCATACTCCGTGTTCAAACGCACTGGCACGCCTGCATTTCACCGACCACCCCCATCACCTCCCACAAATGGCACTTCCTGTCAATCACTCTGCGATGAGTCTGCATAGTCACTGCGATCACTGGGTCTGATTCAGAGCCGGACGCTCTGACAGAGCGCTCGCTCTGAATTAGGGCTGGGCATTTTTTTTTTCAGAACGGCCTCCTGGCCGCTCGCATAGCTGTGGGTGACCACCCACAGCTATAGCGAGTGGCCATGATGATGATCGCGATGGTCAAGACCATCGCGACCATCGGGCTTGCGACAAGACCCTTGTGGTAGGGTCTCATTGCCGCAAGCCCCAGAGAGCTTTCGGCTCTAACAGAGCCGAAAGCTCTCCCACTGACATCACTTGTGATGTCAGTGGGGCCGGCCCCAGACGGTAGGCGTTCCCATGGGAACGTCTCCGTCTGGGCAGCCACGCCCCCGGCCCGCCCACCAAATGGGGCGTGCTGTCACTCAACATCGACAGCACGACGGAGCCGGTTCCATCGTGCGCATGCGCACTGGGCCACCATCAGTCCCAATCACAGTGGCTGGTTCACACACCTGCACTGATATGCATATACATGCGCAGAACGCAACGATCGGACCATTTTGTGCGTAATCGCAGTTGCGATAAGAGATAACTGGATACAACAGTTTTGTGTTCCATAAATGTTATATATTCGCACCTCCAAACATTTCCAAAGGAAGGCAAAATTAGGATCTTTTCATGATCCACCTGATACACCCACACTACATCCAGAAAAATCCAAATAACCTTAATTATATTCACCTCAACCACACTGCGTTATCGTGAAGCCCCACGCAGTCCAAGTCTACAGATCAGGACAGTCCCCCTAAAATAGGCACTAATGCCAACGATGTAGGTTGACCGTTGTTGTGGCATACTTGTTAATATTTTCCTTTTCATATAATACCTGGGTCTGTCATTTCTGTATCTCTAGGTACTGTATGTATACATTATTAAAGTAAAATAATTGCGGTCCGATCAGCATAAGTGGAGTTCCAAAGCCCAACTAGGTTTATTCGCAAATTCAAAATAAAGAGTACCGCCAATACACAAAGCACAGCGCGGTAGATAACAACACAAGGCTTCAATCCTGAAAGCACTGACTTTTCAAGGGTCAGTGTTGTACAATTTGAAGGGTAACATTCACATAGGGCCTGATTCAGAGGCGCTCGCTGTTTGCGAGCGCTCGCTCTGAATCAGGGTGGATTTTTTTTTCAGTAAGCCTCCAGGCCGCTCGTAAAGCTTGTGTGAGCGGCCTGGCGATGGTCGTGATTATCGCGATCATCGGCATTGTGAGGAGACCCTAAGGTAGGGTCTCAGCACTCGCAATGCGGAGTGGACTTCCTGCTCTAATAGAGCAGGAAGTCCACTACTGACATCACGAGTGATGTCAGTAGGGCCGCCCACAAATGGCAGGCGTTCCTTTAGGAATGCCTCCGTTTGTGCAGCCACCCCGCCTATCCGCCTACAAAACAGGGCGAGCTGTCGATCAAAATCGACAGCCACCCCGTTTTGTTGCGAGCCCCGGAGCGAGTGAAGTTCTCACTCGCTACGGGGCTTGCGCGCCGCGCATGCGCACTGGGCCACCATCAACCTGCTTGCGAGCGCTATGCGCTCGCGAGCGAATCTGAATCATGCCCATAGTCCACACGGAATAAATTCTTTGGATACGTGTAGGTATCTGTGTATACTCAATGTCGGCTCCCTTTGTCCAAGTGGCTGTAACTTGCTAAAGCCAGCAGCTCCCGCCAAAGAGTATCCAATGCTGAAGGGGTGGGTCTTCACTGATCACATCGGGGGTGGAGCTAAGCTCTGTGTCCCTTTTGCCTGGGGAGAAAAATAAAAATATTGCCGGGCCATTGGATCTCTACCAACGATAGCAAAAACCATCGGCCATCGATGGCCATCCCTAATTTCTCTGTTATTTATAGAAAGATGTTCACGTGGGATTTGTGGGAATGTGGACCTGTGTCAGCTGCAAGCTTATATGTGATTGATCAAAATTTTAACTACCGTATATACTCGAGTATAAGTCGACCCGAATATAAGCCGAGGTACCTACTTTTACCCATAAAAACTGGGAAAACTTACTGACTCGAGTATAAGCCTAGTGTGGGAAATGGCAGCAGCTGGTAGTGCCCCCAGTAGTAATTCCCCCTGGTTGTGCCCCCAGTAGTAATTACTCCTAGTAGTGCCCCCAGTAGTAATCCCCCCTTTCAGTGCCTCCAGTAGTAATCCCCCCCTGGTAGTACCCCCAGTAGTAATCCCCCCCTGGTAGTGCCCCCTGTAGTAATCCTCCCCTGGTAGTTCCCCCAGTGGTAATCCCCCCTTTTAGTGCCCCCTGTAGTAATCCCCCCCTGGTAGTGCCCCCTGTAGTAATCCCCCCCTTGTAGTTCCCCCAGTGGTAATCCCCCCTTTTAGTGCCCCCTGTAATAATCGCCCCCTGATAATGCACCTTGGTAGTGCCCCCTGTAGTAATCGCCCCCTGGTAGTGCCCCCTGATAATGCCCCCTGGTAGTGCCCCCTGTAGTCATCGCCCCCTGGTAGTGCCCCCTGTAGTCCCCCCCCCCTAGTAGAGAGAGACGTGAAAAGAATAAAAAAAAAATGAACACTTACCTTAAACTCCCGCTCCTGGTCCCGCCGCTGTCCGCTCCTCCGGCCGCTTTGCATGGGAGAGACGTCGTCATGACGACGTGTCTCCCATCACCCACTGCGGGAGCCGGAAGATGGCTCCCGCAGTGGGAGCAGCAGCAGCCGCTGAGAGTCTGACAGATTCTCAGCGGCTGCTGATTACACCAACACGCAGCTGCCGGCTCCGGCGGCTGTGTGTTTGGCAGTGTGTAGCGCTGACCGAACTCCGTCCAGTCAGCGCTACACTTGACTCGAGTATAAGCCGAGGGGGTACTTTTTCAGCACATTTTTTGTGCTGAAAAACTCGGCTTATACTCGAGTATATACGGTAATAACCCATATTTTAAGTGTTCTAGATATATTGTGTTAGCAGCAGCAAGGGCAATCACAGTTTTAGCATTTAAACAGCTATATTGTTATGCTGGCTTTATACCGTATGGGGTAGATTTACTAAAGTTTGATTTTACTCGATTTAAAATCGATGATAATCACTCAACATCGATGTTGTATTTCTGAGGCTAAATCACACATTTACTAATACTTAAAACCAAAATAAAAATTTTCTGTTAGTAAATGTTTTAGGCCCAGAAGCACAACACTGATGTTGATTTTCATCGATTTTTTTTAGTAAATATTACCCCTCTGTGTTCATTACAATCTTTGGCTATTTATTCATTAATTGAATTATTTTTAGCAATACTGTTGTTTAATTCACAAAGCTGGCAGGACAACAATTTCTCTACTAATTCACAGGGTCTGATTCTGAGTCACAGGCAATGCTGATGTTCACGTAGTTGAGCGATTTTCTAAAACTGCGCAAAAATTCCTGAAAACCCCACCGATGCATGCGGACGCACAAAATTGCTGCTGCGATTGTGACAGATGGTTTCAGAAATAGGGTGGAAAACTGATGGGCATTTCTGGGCGGTGACTGGGAGGTGGCCTTAAGGGAACACGAAAAGAGTCCATCTCTTGGGTGTGTTATTGCAGTGTCAAGGGCCTATCTATGAAAGTGGCTGCGTTCCCAGATGCAGAGCCACAGCCAAAGGAGAGTCAGATGGCGAAACTGCATTTGCCATAGGGCTGATACAACAAGTATTGATGGTGCGCCAATGGTGGCCTCTAAAAAATAACTGGCAGTGTTACAGAGCGCAGAAAGCGGTTGTCACAGTCCTAGCACATTCAGACGAAGGCTACTACACCAGGGGTAGCGCTAAAACTAGCATTTGCATATTATCCTGGCTGCAACTCCAGCAACAGACGCAAAAGCAGATGCAGCAGCGTCTATCTCTTAATCAGGCCCATATTGTATTATTTAATGTGACTTAACAGTGATCTGTTATATTGTGAGAGGAATTTAGTTCTGGAATGAACTGTTTTTGATTTGCCTATTAACATTATCTTAGTTAGTTATTCTGACTGCATCCTCATCATTTTGTAGGAAAGAAAGAAGAAAAGGAATCTGTATATGTGCACAAACATTAAATTATAACCTTTATTAAATTTACATTAAATGACAGCAAAGCGAAATATTTAATTAAAAAATATATAGATAAAGAATGTGTGTGCAGAATGAAAAAGTGACTAAAAATAAAAGAATATATATTCTTTTATGTTGCCGAGTGCCTTGTTCCAGTGTCTATCAATAAAGGGTTAATACAATATCCTAATATTAATGTCTGGTGCTGTTATTGCTGTGTCCTATATATCAGTGTAATTCTGCATTTGTTTGATCACTCTATTTATGAAAACCACATAAATAAAATTATTCACTGTTCATATTATGTACAGATGTAACTTAACTGTAAAAAATACAGAATGTTGCAAATACAAAATTGCTATTATAATTCTTCACCCTCATCGTCATCATCCCAGTGAGAGTTTATATTGTTTACTATATATTAAAGGAGTGGTTTAATTAATGATGTATAATGTAATAGCTAAAAAGGATCAGCGTAACCTTGTATTTTCAATTCTCTTTAGTTTTTTTTATTTATTTTTTTAATTTAGTTGTTTTTGTGAATTAACTGTTTTATTTGCTTGTGACTGATCTTAAATGTTGGCAGACACACTCAGTGCTCCTTGTTCTTTTGCCTTCTTTGCTTTGTATAAACCTGTATGTTGATTAGGTAGATGAGAAGTTGCATTTTCGCCAGGTAAACAAAAAGACAGAGCGACAGAAGTCTTCCAAACTTTATTTAATGCCAAGTTTATTACAAATGGGAAGTAGTTACCATACCGGCGGTCGGGATGCCGGCACTCAGAATATCGGCGGCAATATCCTGACAACAGTCGGAATCCCAGCGCCGCCAGAATCCCGGCGGTAAGTATTAGGGATGGAGGTAGGTTAGGCGCTAGTGGGATGGCTAGGGTTAGGCTGTTTTAGGATTAGGCTAGGGTGTGTGGGGGGGGAGGGTTCAGGCTAGCATACCTTCAAAGTGTCAGGATTCTGACTGTCGAGATGCCGCTGTCTGTATTTTGACCACCGGGATCCCGTACCCATTTCAAATACCAGCCTGACAGTGGTAGTACTCGTACAGCACTACCATGTAGCAGTTGTGAGATGTAAAGCTCAGATCAGCAGGAAAGAGTAAAAGTGTCTAAACATCCTCTTTGGATTCCTCACATCACCAAATGAAAAATTAGGCCACACCCATTTTGTTAAAAATCAGAACATTGCTGCTAAAATGTGTTCTTTTGGTAGATACCTCTTTGGAAAACTCCCTGAAACTATGGGCCTCATTCAGAGGCGGTCGGAGGATGCAAGCGGTCACTCAGAAACTGGGCGGCCGCTTGCATCCTGACCGCCCGCCTCTGTTTCGGTCGTTAGGCTGTGGGTTTACACCCACAGCTCTAACGACCGCTCGGGTGATGGTCGCGATGGTCAGAGACCATCGCGACCATCGGGGCTTACGACGAGACCCTAGGGTAGGGTCTCACTTGTCGTAAGCCCCGGAGAGCTTCTGGCTCTGTCAGAGCCGGAAGCTCTCCACTGACATCACATGGGAACGCCTCCGTTTGGGCTGCCACCCCCCCGGCCCGCCTTCCAAACGGGGCGAGCTGTCGATCAACATCGACAGCTCGCCCCCTTTGGAAAGAGACCCGCTAGGACCAGCGCTGTCGGTCGTAGCGGGTCTCACGCCGGCTCCCTCGTGCGCATGCGCACTAGACAAACATCGAGGCGGCCGTGCAGTCGTAGACCGTACGCCCGCCTCTGAACACAGCCCTATGTGCTAGTGTAAATGTTCTCTTCATCACTCACGTATATCATTATAACAATTATAGGGTAACCAAGAAATTAAAATTTAGCAAAAATAATGGAAAGCTACAGAATTCATATATTCTTCCTTAAGGAAATGTAAATAGTGAAAAATGCATTAGGCATGTCCAAGAAAAAAATATTACAATTATTGTTTTATGAATTTAGAAGTTTACTTTAGAGGAGTGGTTCGGATTTGGGTTACTCTGACAAAGCCCATGTCCAAATCGCAGAGTTTTATTTGACCAATCAGTGAGTATTAAAAACAGGAATCCTCAGAAAGAAGCAGCTGTTGTCATCGATTGTCAGAAAAATGGAGGGAGCATTACCCAACAACCAGTGGCGGCACTGGGGTCAGTGATGCCCAGTGCGGCAAGTAGACCCCTGCGTGTCCAAAAAGTGGGTATGGCCTCACTAAGAGGGGCGTGGTCTCATTGCAACCCTCTGGTTTCATCACTCTGGGCTGGCTCAGCACTCCCGGAAATTCAGGGCTGCCCCCAGAGACTCTCTCCCAACACTGCCGGCTCCTCCTCAGTGACCGGAAGCCCGGTGCTGCACTGTGATGTTAGTGTGCAGCCCCCAGCTCCCTGTCACTAAGGAGAATCCAGCATTTTGGTGTCATCCCCTCGGAGGGTCCGCACCCCCCTAGTTACGCCACTGACAACAACAGAGGCCCACATGCTGCATCAGGCTCAGCCTAGGGAAATTTAAGTAAGAATGGTGAGTGCTATTGTAGGGTTGGGCACATTTGTGTCCTGACCGTACTCTGGAAAGGACACACACACTATAAGCTCAGTCTTATGATGTGTCGAGCTTTTCAGTACTAGCATTTATGCCAAGGTTTCATCAGTATCAACAAGTGGCTTATTACCTTATGCCTAAACAATATTATAATGTAATGAAGAGTCCTATACATAAAAGAAAAAAGTGTATGGATAGTATTTTTAATAAATGCAAAAGTCACATTTATTATGTAAAATATAATTCAATACAAACACAAATACTAATTACATTAAATTCTATTACATTAAGTGAAATTAAATGTTATTACATTAAGTTTTCCACTATAAAAATAGTTTCCTGGAACAATTCAAATAGTTGGCAGTGACGTCATATAATAATATAATATAGCTTCCACACTACAGTATTAAGTTGCACCAGCTGGAGAAGTGAATCCACAAACATCCAATTAGATGTGTCTAACTAGTTCTGCTGTCATCAGCTTTGCTGCACCAGCTCTCCATCAGCCGCAAAAGGTACGCCCTTGTCAGGCAATATGTGTTTATTTCCAGGTCTACCTCAGGTGCAATTACACTAACATGTCCTTACTGTACCCTGTCTACATTTGCCCTGCCCTTCCCTCCCATCATTACTGTTCTCCAGTCATAAGGAGTCACAAATGTAAGATGTGACCAAAGGTGCAGTCAGATTTATGTGTGCACACTGTCTGTATGGAGATGTATCCTCATACACTGAGAGTCTATATACGCCATATGGCGTGAGACGCCCGGCACAACAGTGACACTCCGAGATGAGTAGCACACCGTATTTTTCTTTCCATTTTGCTTCTTAAGCTGGGTTCACACCTGAAAGATATACCTGCAGATGATGGTTGTTCATACAAACTGAACAACCATCAGTGCCATCTGGCTGGGGGTCCCACTGCCGGGGTTCGCATGGCGCCCCCCTCCCCAGTGGCCTGTGCAGTAAGTGTACGGGCAGTTGTCTGACCAACCGTACACTCAGCACGATGTGTAGATATATCTGCAATGGGCTGTGCTGCACAGCCGACGTGATATACTGTATGTCTGTGAACGATGTTGTTCACAAACATATTGTCTGTACACACTGGCCGATGTACACACAATATGTGGTGGCCAGTGTGTACCCAGCATTAGTCACATCGCAGACGCACTGAAAAGCCATTCACAGTGTAAGAGAGAGGCCAGGCTGCTACATTAGCCACACAGGAATTGGTGTACCACACGTACAAAGTCACAGATCAAGCATAACGGAATCTGGCAGCAGGAAAAGCCACGGCTGCTTGGATTTGAGCCTTTCTTACACAGATTCAGACTGGGTCACACACAGATGTACAAATGTTGCACAACCAAGAATATTGGGGGTCATTCAGACCCGGTCGCAAGCACCGATGTGCTCGCAACCGGGTCGATGGATGGGGCTGCGCACGCGCAAGCCCCGGAGCGAGAGAGAAACTCTCTTGCTCCGGAGCTCGCTACAAAAGGGGCGGCTGTCGATGTTGATTGACAGCTCGCCCCGTTTTGTAGGCGGGCCGGGGGGTGGTTCCCAAAGGAACGCCTACCGTTTTGTGGGCGGCCGCACTGACATCATCAGTGATGTCAGTGGGGAGCTTCCTGCTCGATCAGAGCAGGAAGCTCCCTGGGGCTTGCGAGTGCCCAGACCCAACCTTAGGGTCTGGTTGCAAGCCCCGGTGGTCGCGATGGTGATCACCACCGCGACCATCACCATGGTTGCTAGCTAAGCTGTGGGTGGTAACCCACAGCTTGGCTTGCGACAAGGAGGCCGCACCAAAAAAACAGAAGCGCCCGCCCTCATTCAGAGAGAGCGATCGTTTCTTGCGACCGCCTCTGAATGAGGTCCATTGTCTTTTAAGTTATTAATAAATATGACAGTGGCATCTTTGGTATAAAATATCATTAAATACCAACACTTTCCATATTTGTTGCTTACTCCTTCCATAATCAAATCGCAATCTGCTTTCCAGTAGTTTTACAAACAGAAATGTCATATAATATGAGCAGCACACTCATACATCTAGCTTACACTTGCTCACCCCTTAAACGCCTCCACAGGCATAAGTCAGCTATATGTATAAATCTAGATACAGAGGAATGAGGACGCACTTTTGATGCACATGCACAATAAGGAAAAGCGGACTATGCCAAAAAAAATTTAATTGCTATACATCCAATTCTAAATAATTCCCATAACATATATTGTTAGTGTTGCAAAATGATGAAATGATTGAGAAAGTAGTTGGTCCAGGATAAAGTAGATGTTCTTCCAGCTAGTGCAGTGGACTGACTCCTTGGTGGCCACGGATAGGCCTCTCCCTCTGTTGCTCTTGTTGCAGTTTTAGAGCATGCATAGCTCTTCGGTAAAGCTCTGTAGAAAAGGAGAGTTGTCATTATTCCGGGGACAGAAAGGCAAATACTTTTAATGCTTCAAAATCAACACTTATTTTTGTAATTGAGGATGCCATTACATTTTTCTACAGGCGAGCAATGAAGAGCAGAACTAAGATTTTTATGAACATTTTCAAATTACTGTTTGGTAATGTATTAAGCTAATTATCACCTAGGGGCCTATTCCATCCGGCCCCCCATCATTTATTACAAACTCCCGGTGATTTGCAATGGTGAATACATAATTACCGGAGAAATTAAGTATTACTCTGGTGTGGGGACAGCAGCTCCAGAAAGCAGCTGTCTCTGCAATCCCCTAACACTGCTACAGTATCTGTGATACAGTGATAGTTACCGGACTGTGCCGGCCTTCTGCACATGCGTGACTCAAGGTCACACATATGTACAGCCAAAGGTTGCGCTGTGCAGAATCAGCAGATGGATCCACTTACCTTTTCGCAACACCTGGGGGTAAATTTACAAAAGTTCGATTTGGGATTCATTTTTATGAATCTCTTAAATCATCTGAAATCGAATTGAAATCGAACTGCAAAATCCCTTAGCATATCTCAAATTGACTAAGATTCTATTTTGCATTCAATTTTGTTAAGAATGGATTTGATGTTCGATTTTGCATGTTCATGTACAAATCGAACTTCAAATCGCACTCCAAATCGAACTTCAAATCCCCAAATGAATAGAAGTGCTAGGTGCTTTCATTTTTAGCATGAGCAGGTCAGATTGACACAGATGCATGCATACATCAGTGAGATGCATGCATGTTAGTGTAAAATGTTTGTTAAGTGTTAATTTAAAAAAAAAAAAAATGACGTGGGGTCCCCCTTAAAAGCACAACCAGCCTCGGACTTTCCATAGCCAGTCCTAGTAGTATAAATACAGGAGAAAATATGCGTAGGGTTCCCCTGTACTTACCGCAACCAGCACCAAGCTCTGAGCCAGTCCTGGTTCTGGAAATACAGGGGGGAAAAGTTCCCTAACCAGCACCTGACTATTTCTTGCTGGGACCTGTCTGTTAAAGACAATGTTTACACTTCTATTTTTACACACATTTTACACTATCCAGGGGTGCCAGGGACAGCCCCGGGCTATCAGCCGAGGCCTGGAGTGCCCTGGAGAGGGGGACCCCTTTATTGGAGAGGTCTCCAACTCCCCAGGGATTCCCGGCCTGGGCTGACTAGCAGTTAGGGGTAATGCTTTGGCCGGGGAACCCGGTGATAGGGTTTCCCTGGCTGTTGGATTTCCCCCCTTCCCCCTTCCCCACTAGAAATAGCAAGGTGCTGGTTATGGAAATTACAGGGGAACCCTACGCAATTTTTCCCTTGTATTTACACATCCAGGACTGGCTATGAAAAGTCCAGGGCTGGTTGTGCTTTTAGGGGGGACCCCACATCAATTTTTTTTTAAAATGAACACTTAACAAGCTTTTTACACTAAGATACATGCATGTATATCACTGATGTGTGCATGCATCTGTGTCAAATAGAAATGCTCATGCTAATATCGAAAGCATGAAGCACTTCTATTCATTTGAGGATTTGAAGTTCGTTTTGCAAATCGAATGTTAGTAAATGAAGAGCAGGGCCGGCTCGAGGCATGTTCAACCTGTCCGTTCGAACAGGTGCCACCCTAAAGAGGGCGCACCCCTCCCAGCCATTTCCGATTGCAGCGGAACAGTCACGTTTTTCGGGCACTGCCCTGCTGTTCCACCTGCAGGATGAAGTGTCCCGCTGGTGGTCGGGAGGCTGGTCCCGGAGTAGAAGAACAGGGAGAGAGCAGGGGGCAGCCCAGCTACTGACGTAGCGCTGGGCTCGCGCCCCAGCATGACATTAAATGAGAGGCATGCAAGGTTTGGGGCATCCGGGTCACTCGCTGCACAGGGCCCGGCTCCTGCTAGATGAAGGGATCCTATATTCTTCTATGGGAAAACATCAATGTGGTTTCAGAAATTCGATTTTGAATTAAATTAATTTTTCTGTTCGATTTGGGCTTTAGTAAATCCCCTCTAAGAAAATGTAATGGAAAATTGAACCAAAATCGAATGGAAAATTGAACAGAATCCAAAATCGAACCTTTGTAAATATACCTCTTGAACTCTTTCCCATAGGAAGGAGCGGGGCAATGGGAATCAGTGCCATGTGAAGTTTCAGTTTTCTGAGTTTGCTGAATATTAGGCGGAATTAACACTTAGGGGTATATGTACTAAACTGGGAGTTTTTAGAACTGGAGATGTTGCCCATAGCAACCAATCAAATTGTATTTATTATCTTCTAGAACAGGGGTTCCCAACTGCGGTCCTCAAGGCACAATAACAGTCCAGAATTTAAAGATAGCCATACTTGAGCACAGGTGACTTAATTAGTTCCTCAGTTATTTTGATTTAACCATCTGTGCTCAATCATGGATATCACTAAAACCAGGACTGTTAGTGTGCCTTGAGGACCGAAGTTGGGAATCACTGTTCTAGAAGATGCTAGTTAAATGTTAAGTAGAATCTGATTAGTTGCTATGAGCAACTTCTCCATTTCTAAAAACTCTTACCTTAGTAAATATTACCCCTAATATTCTGGAAATATAGTCCTATTTTTGTAAAGTATTAAGAATTGAAATATGTAATTTTTGTGGACTTCCAGAGCTATGTAAAGTTTTTGTCAGATACTGGTGGTTAATATCATTCCTCCACAATTGTCACATATACCATATTTTTCAGAGGTAAATTATTGATTGGAGTTCCAATGTATGTTTTTTTTTATGTTGCTGATCAAGAACTGTTGGTATATCCTAGTCCTATGTTGGCTAACCTTGACACTCCAGCTGTTGTGGAACTATATATCCCAGCATGCCCTGCCACAGTTTTAGCATGCCCTAATAGCAAAACTGTAGCAGTGCATGACAGTTCCATAACAGCTGGAGTGTCAAGGTTAGCCAACACTGTACTAGTCTGACGTCACTTGGTCCTTTTATTTATATACCATTTTGTCTATCCTCTGGGTTTTTTAATTCTGCTTTATAATATAATATTTTATATACATTTAATGTACTAAAGTGTTTTTTATGTTTTATCAGTAAAGTCAAATACTCTTGATGTTTAAAACTGGGCTCACGTTGTTTGATTTATAGCAACACCAGCGCCTCATATATTCTTTTTTTAGTGTTCTTTTCTTTAAAGAATCTAGCCATTCTGTTAGAGGGCCTCATTCAGCAAGGATAGCAGTGGCTAATACCCATGTTCTGCGCATGCGTATACATTGCAGTGCGCGTGCGAGAACTAGCTATTGCGATTGGGACTGCATTCACAGGGGCTACGCAGACCCCTTGCAGAGTGATTGACAGGAAGCACCATTTGTGGGTGGTGACAAGGGAAACGCAAGCATGCCAGTGTGTTCGCACGCCATTGCAGGGGCATGCATAAATTATCCAGTCGTGTGAGGTCTCAGCCTGCGTGGAAGTTAGCAATTTCTGAGTAAGGTCTGACCTTGTGCAAATGTGTGTGAGGCTGTGATGGTACCCGATTGTACCAATTGTTTCGCTATTCTGCTAAACTGTGTAAGATAAAGTGGGCGCTCTTATGTTGTGCTAAGTGCATTGCAATCGCAGTGGATTAGCTTGCTATCTCAGTTGAACTGCGTGCATACGCAATATTGCGATCCGTAGTGAATCAGGCCCAAAGGCTGCTGTGTTGTCTATACAAGAAGGTTCCGTACTGTCAGTACAGAACATATTTGGACGGGATGTCATAGGGGGATTGTGCGTTCAAACTCAGACCTTATCACACATTTGGAAGGTCTGAGTTTGTCCCACAACTCGGCAAATGTAATAGCCTGCGAACTTGTGAGTTCGAGGCCATTACATTATGCAAGTCTGTGTGAGTTTTCTCCTATGAAAACTCTGACTTTGTAATGCGACTTTCATTACAAGGTTTAAGTTATAAAGCAGCCTTCACACATGAGTGAGATACGTGAAGGCTTCTGTGTTTAAAAAAATAGTAAATTGTAAAAAAAAAAAATGACGTGGGGTTCCCCCCTAAAAGCACAAACAGCACCAGGCTTTTGTTAGTTCTGGTTGTGAAACACTAGAGAAAGCCACAAGAACCACCTATAATCCCTGTAGCTATTCACGTCCACTTGTCCAGTAACATCCACGACACCTGAAAAAAAAATCCACACTCAGCAACCCCTTGGTTCCGGTCCTCTTCAGTTCATGTAGGCATCAACGTCATCGGAAAAAAAAAACGGAGCCCACGTACAGGTATTATCCTCTAAGGACAGTACCTCGCGAAGGATGGCTCAGTAAATTTAATAGCTCGCCTCTCTCAGCCAATGAACGCTAAGCGCATGCATTGCTACAAGAAATGTTGCGGCTGAGCCCTCATTCATAAGGTAGCGTCCTTAGAGAACGGTACCTGTGCGTGGGATCCAGTTTTTTTGTTTTCCGAAGACGTGGATGCCTACATGGACTGAAGAGAACCGGAACCAAGGGGTTGGTGAGTATGGATTTTTTTTCAGGTGTCGTGGATGATATTGGACAAGTGGAAGTGAATAGCTACAGGGATTGAGAAGAGTATGCGTGAGTGTGAATGTAAGTGTGCATGTACGTTTTAATAAAATGATACTGTCACGGTGTGTTTGTTTTGTTGTTATTTGAGTATTTCTTTAACAGGAGGACTACAAGTCACAGCGGGCACTTGATGCAAGGCCTTGCTGAGACTTGTAGTCCCCCTGTTAAAGAGAATAATCACTACATTTATTAACCCCACAGGGGTGTGGGGGGGGGGCCTGGAGAGGGGGACCTCAATATTGGGCGGTCCCAACCTCCCCAGGGTTCCTTGGCCTAGGCCGACTATTGAGGGGTGCTGAATGCTTTGGGACCCGGTGAAAGGGTGCCACGGCTGCAGCCTTACACCCCACTAGAAAGAGTCCGGTGCTGGTTGCAAAGAATATGGGCGACCCCTACTCATTTTGTCACCCGTATTTCCAGAACTAGGACCAGCTCACTGAGCCTGGTACTGGCTGAAGAAAATACATGTTCTCTCATTCTATTACATTGTCCGAGTTCTAAATATGTGAGAGTTTACTGCTAAACTCTGACATTTTAAAACTTGGACCCTATTATATTTGACCCTTTGTGTCATTTCCCAAATAAAGCATAATCAGCACAAAGCTAAATGACAAATTGCTCTCATAACTACATTGTTTGGCAGTGTTCCACACTGATTGTGATCAGCAGCGATTCACGGCCGATTTTAATCAATACAACTTATTGATCTCCCTCTGTGTGCAGATACCAGATCCGGCATACGCGCTAAAGCCAATTTCTTGCTTTGGGACTACAGTATGCTGAAATCCACAAGATCCGTGTGCACTGCAACTTCCATGCATCTCAATTAGACTCAGTGACTGTAGGAGAGCTCAGTGACCATCTCTATGTACAGCAGCAACAGTTCTTTACTTGCTTTTCTCTCTCTATAGATAACAAATTTCATGTAAAAGAAGTACAGTATGTCCTTGAGGGAAAATAAGTAAAGTGGTGGAACAATAGCAAAGAACAACAATGTTTATAGTGTTACTAAACAATGTAGCACGGGTAGCATCTAAATGAAAAAATAAACATAAATGTCCGACTTAATGGAACTATGAATATTATATAGCACATGCAAACATTGATTGAACTCACCAAATGTGTTTCCCATATCTCCAGTACAGGCTCCAACCTCATAAGATTTTATTTGTTTCTTTGAAACAGATTTTTTCTTTTTCTTTTTTCTCTTGTGATCTGGGTACAGAGGTACACAGCAAATACATTATTTCAGTTTTTACTCAGTGTGTAGTCTGTCTACAGTCTTTACTGTACTTGCTCACAGAGCCGGCCCTAGGCATAGACAAACTAAGCAAATGCCTAGAGCATTTGGAATGCCTAGGGTCATCTAAGCCTGCATAGGGCCGGTGGAGGTTTGGTGCAAGGCACAGCCGGGGCACCTACTGAGACTCTGGCAGCTGCTACTGCAGCTTTGTAGCGTCCACGTTCGGAGTTCAGCTGACAGATCCGATTGGGCCTGGCAGCAGCAAACATTGAGTGGGCAGCAGCGGAGCAACATGCAGCAGTTTGCGGGGGCGGAGCACCTGGACGGCGGCAAGTGGTTAGAGCCGGGCCAGCTCTGAGGCATCACACAATCAGAATGAGCTTCTGCGCATGGGCAGTAAGTAAATGGTCGCGGGAGGGCTGCTGCACCATGTGACTTTGCGAAGCTCGGAGTAATGAGTCACACCTCAGGGCTCTGGGTTCCGACTCCAGCAATCATCACACACAGCTGCGGCCTGCCAGCCAGAGATGGGAAAAGCAGGTCTGCCACCCGCAGCTTGCTGTACTTGAGTCGGACAGCTCTGCAGGCTGCGCTCAAGTAAAGTAAGTTTGCAACTGGGGTGCTGGGGTGCTGTCGTGCTCACTGCTGAGAGAGGGGGCTCTGCTGGGATAGTGGTGGTGGGTGAGGGTGGGTGCTGATACCATACTGTGCTGGCCACACCACTATTCAGGATCCCACGGGGAGGGGGGCACCACCCAAAATCTTGCCTAGGGCATTAATTTGTCTTCTGTCTAACACGCGTCATTTTTAAACTTATTCTATGTTTTTATTCTCCATTTTTTATCATCATAAATTCTGAAAAATTGAATGACAACAGTCTAATATTATATAGTTAAATACTACTAATTTAAGGCAATATCAGCATCACATCCTTCATAAGAAAGCGCTTGGACTAACTCGCTGTATAATTGTTTATTTTTGATTATCTCCTATAGCAGATACAGGACAGTTTACAATTAATTGGAATTAGTAGCCAAGTAATATATTCAGTTTATCTGCACCATCTGTCTAAGTTTGCATATAGTGTCAATCTAAGTATAGATATTAAACCCAAATTCCTGCTCAGTAAGCAGTGCACAGCTTCAATGGGGGGCTGGAGATGCAGAAACACAGGGGAATGAGGCTAGAGAGACACAAGGGGGATGAGGCTAGAGAGACACAAGGGGGATGAGGCTAGAGAGACACAAGGGGGATGAGGCTAGAGAGACACAAGGGGGATGAGGCTAGAGAGACACAAGGGGGATGAGGCTAGAGAGACACAAGGGGGATGAGGCTAGAGAGACACAAGGGGGATGAGGCTAGAGAGACACAAGGGGCATGAGGCTAGAGAGACACAAGGGGGATGAGGCTAGAGAGACACAAGGGGGTGAGGCTAGAGAGACACAAGAGGGATGAGGCTAGAGAGACACAAGGGGGATGAGGCTAGAGAGACACAAGGGGGATGAGGCTGAAGAGAACTGAGGAAAGTGGCTGGAGAATATCCACAACTGGCAGCATTACTGGCACATTACTTCCACTTTTGCACCGACGGGGGTGATGGGGACGGATGTGTTGGGGAGGAGGGACCATCATCTATTTCGCCTCCAGGCACCTGAACTTACGCCCCTGACACTCACACTCTGATTTAAAAAGATTGGTCACATACTCGATAGACAATTGTAATGCAAACAAGGCCTCGGAAATGGTTCAGAATTTCTATACTTGTAAGTAAGGAATCTCTGATCTGCCCACAGCAAACACAAGGTTTCACCTGTAAATCCAGGTGCATTTACACAAAAGTAGACAAGTAAATTCAGAAAATAGCATCTGCCTGCAGCTGTGCACATTTGTATTTATTAAATTGACTTAATTGTGTAAGTTGTAAGTGGGCAGAGATGGAACAATCTGAATATTTACAAAGGTAATAAATATTTCAGGAGATATCTGTCCTGTTTACTTGTGTAATCGTGTTAGTGAAGACATGGCAGCACCATGATGTGCGAAGGGCAATGGGAAGCTAGCAGTTAGCTCTAGACAAAAGTAAGAAAGAGTGGAGGGGGCAGGGTACTCTAGCAGTACAGAGTAGTGATGTGCGGCTGCTGACAGACTGGTTAGAGAATATTGTGGTGTAAAATGCACATCTGTACATGCACTTTGTTTATTTTGAGTATCAGATAAAGTCTTCTAGATCCATTCAGTTGTGTCTTCCTTTGATGTTAGGGATCCAATGTCCCTTTATGGTGGTGCAATGTAGTTACCTTCACTCGTTGCCTGGATTTTATCCTGTGTCTCTGGAGTGATCACAGTTCTGTGTCCCACCATGTGATACAGTTGAGCATCACTGGAAGAAGATACTTTAGCTTCAGCTCCTTCCTCACTTTCCCCACCTCCAGCTACATTCAGATGATGAGGTTGGCCACTCTCCTTCACTCTCACCTTCCTCCTCCTCTTCTTCATGCTACGCAGATTGTATCCCGAGCCTGTCTATAGATAGAAACTCAACATTTTTATTTTGAAGGAAAAAATCGGCACAGAATGTATAATAACAATTGCATTAATTATATGCACAACAGCATAAGGTTAATATTTTGTGTACGTCTTCTGTCTGTGTGTGTGA
Organism: Taudactylus pleione; assembly: GCA_031769625.1. Taxonomy (NCBI): domain Eukaryota; kingdom Metazoa; phylum Chordata; class Amphibia; order Anura; family Myobatrachidae; genus Taudactylus; species Taudactylus pleione. The sequence continues at coordinate 13,618,447 of JAUIMM010000009.1, read as the reverse complement.
TTGTGTGTTTCTGTGTCTGTGTGACCCTGTGCATGTGTGTCTTATGTGTGGAGTACAAATTAAATGAGGTGGATGGTAGTGGAGGAGGAGTAAATTGAATGCGTGTGGTATAAAATGTTGACATTCAATGAGAATGTCAACATGGTCATAATATCAACATGCCTATCATGTATTTGATCATGTTGACACAGTATGTTGACACAAATATGGTAGAATGTCAACATATCGTCCCTGGAGGCCCAGCGGTTACCTGCTCCCAACGGCTGCAGCGTCATCTTCCAGGTCCTGGTGGTCATGTGACTGTCAGTTCCGCCTAAGTCATCTGATGGAGTAAAGTTCCGGTGGCCCTATACCTAACCCTAATCCCCACCACTAGCCCCCACCCCCATAGCCTAACCCTGTAACCTAACCCTTTAGTCTAACCCTAAATCTCCGATCCCGCAGCCTAACCCAAATGTCGACATTTTCATATCTCCAAATTTCAGATCTGAACATGTCGATATGTTTCCTGTTGACATTTTAACAATGTTTATCATCATAATGTCAACATTGTGGTGTCAACATTATGAATTACAACATTGTTATTGTCGAATTGAAGGTGCAGGGTGGAGATAAATGAAGTGGAAGAAATTACTTTTGACAGATCTGAAGAGAAAATTAATTACATGGGTGGTACTAATTGACTAGTTAAGGTGCATGAATTGAACTGAGGGTGGCATGAATTAAATTTAGGACATGAATTGATCAGGCATAGACATGAATTGATGTGGATTGAGAGTTATGAATTGTACTTACCCACCCGTGTTATCACAGGTTGGCTGGTCACAAGGGTAGTCTGCTGTCTCTGCAAGTCATAAGGTATATAGATGTAGGGTGCTGCTGCTAGGTTGTATCACTTAACACCACCTCCATTATATTCAGGATGACTGTCTGTTCCCTGGTACTTACCTGGCTGAGTGGAAATGAGGAGATCCCAGCACACTACATTGTATCCTGACCTGCTGCTACTGCTGCAACATCTAACACAGACTAAGCTGATGGACAGAGACCATTACACATTCTTTAGTCCCATAATTCTCTCAATTTTAGACCATAGACTCTATGTCTAGTGCCCCAGGCCCCCAAAGCCTTAACATAGATCTAAGGGGTTTATTCATTATCCCTTAATTTCTACAAAAGTAGGTGAAAATGTAAATTTTCACCTACTTTTGTAGAAATTAAGCATCGGGGCCATTCATTACAAAGGTAACACTGGAGATATAATTGATATCTTCTGCTTACCTTTCAGTCCCGATCTGGTGTAATGTCCCCAAAGAATAGTATTGGGACCTAAATTCATTAAGCTTAGAAAATACTACAATTTTTAAACTTAACAGAGGAAACCTATGCCATCTACAGATGGCATTGATTCCTGGAACCATGCTCCTTCTTATGTAAAAGGAGGCACAGGTTGCAAAAACAGATCCTCTACCCCTGTTCGCTCCCTCTGTATGACATCAGAATCTTCATGCACATGCGTGAACCCCAGTTCCTGCATGCATACTAACACTGGTGAGTCAGACTTGGCAGTGCTAACTTTTACTGCTTACAAATTAGCAGTGCTAAAGATTGCGGGGATAGCTGATTTCCAGATAAACTGTCCCTGCTTCGGAGCAATATTGAGTACTGACATTTTTTCCACGGTAATCTAGAAAAACTAATCACAGAATAAACTACAGAGTCTTCTATCACGATACTTGAATATATGTTCCCCTCTGTACAGCAGGATTGGAGTGGCCAACAGGGGTACAGGGAAAATTCCCAGTGTCTCCAACTGCCTAAGGGGCTCCCCTTCCTCTGGGGTCAGGTTACAGACTGTGCACTGAAATTATACATTGTTGCTCTAGTAGAGGGTCAGTTGCCTGGCGGAGCAGGACCATGGATGAACATGGGTGCTTGTTTCACTCCTTTAAAACCACATTCAAGATTTGCCCTCCTGCCAATCAAAGTGTGTGGTCGCCACACACCTCTCCGTCCCCAACTCTTGTTGGCTGTGGGCTTTAGCACAGTTATTGGAATGCCATTGTAGCTCTACATTCATTCACTTTCCTACAAATAATTCAACACAGAGGTGAGAACTTTGATAGTTGCATTTTTTACAATGGTATGTATTTTGCCTTTACTAGAGCTATAGCAGTTCTCATTGAGTTTTAGGGGCCCATTTATCATTCTATATTTGCGGCTATGTCCCCGAAAACACCCGTTTTCAGGCATTAACCACAAATAATTAGTATGCCCCGGATGTATTAAGGAGGGAACGCAGCAGTCATCTGCCATACGTGCTGCGATCCCTCCATTCTCACAGGCAGCCGCATCCCTCCGGAACCCTCCCCCAGGAATGGCCACCGCACATGCGCAGTCAGCGGGACTACGCATGCGCGGCAGCCTTAGGGAGCTCTCTGACTGCATGTGCCGGATAATACATCCCAGCACTATGATCGCATCTTGCAATGCTATCATGGGTGGTACTGGTATGCCCAGATGCAATCGCGATCATTAATAAATGGGGGCCTAAATAATGTTTGATAATGTCATCAGAGAATCAGTCTGTATCAGCTTCCAAGATACATCTCAGTTGTATCACATCCTTAGAAAGTTAATGTTTTACAGTTAGAAAAGGTGTGTAGAAAGAAAGTGAGTCCTTCATAGAGTTCTAAAAAGCCTCACGTGCCCCCAAGGGGTGAAAAGCGTTAGATGCTTTGGTGCCACAGGGGAGAGACAGATGGGGGCCTTAGACACTGGTGCGGGGATTCCCTATTACATGTGCAGTGCATTAATGTGGTATCTATATATATATTATACAGTATATACACACAGAGAATCATTATCATGAGCTTAATTATTATACATATGTAACATTATACTGCATACCTAGGACTGTATTAACTGCATTACATTGCTGTTATCAACCTGGTACATTATCATGCATAGGCGTCTTTATAATGGGTGCTAGGTGTGCGGTGCACATGGGCCCCTGGGTCCAGGGGGGCTCACACCGCACACCCTGCACCCATAGGTAATTATACTTACCTCTCCGCCGATTCCCGAAGTGCTGCTCCACAGCGCCGGATCGGCTCTGCAGAGCAGCAAACACTCACTGGGAAAATGGCGGCGGCATGAAGCCAGAATCTACAGCGCTTAGTGCCGCTGAGCCGCAGACAGAGAGGAGGGGCCCAAACGGAGGCTGCACACGGGCCCCCTCCTCTCTTAAAACGCCCCTGTTATCATACATGCATTAGTATTTACTATAACTATATTTATAAATGGACCCAAACCATGCCCTCTTTAATGGTTGTCCAAGCCTCTGTGGTAGCTGGCCACACCCCCTTAGGCATGGGCCCATCACTGCATTCCCCTAGTGGGACCTTCATGCCCCAGTCCGACACTGCAGTAAAGTAGACCTAACCTGAAAGGATTACTTTCGTAAAAGCAATGTAAACTACATCAAATATTGTATAAATGTACACATATTATTGTATATAAAAATTTAAATGACAAATAAAGTTTGGAACAAAATTATTAAAATTTTTGTAAAAAGCATTTCCCCATTTTTCCTGATATACTACAATAAAATATGCTCCTAAAAAAGTCTGATCTGTCTAAAGAAAACATAATAAAAACAATATACTGTACAGTATAATTTGCTTGGCTGAAATTAAAAATAAAAATCTTATTCCCGGTGTGCCTTACTTCACTTTGACTGTCAAACGAAAAAAGTCACGCCCATAAACATTGTGAAAACTGAAAACATAAGCACTGGTTTGGTCACACAGGTTAAAACAAAATATTAAGAAGGTTAATGTGCTTTTTGTAGAATTACCATACTACCCCTTTAAACCGGGACACTCATGAAATACACAGGTTCTGTGGCTAGCTGACTTCAAGCCTTCATTTCACCTGGTTTTAATCATCCAAAGAACCTGGCTAATATATGAGTGTCCCGGTTTAAAGGGATAGCATGGTAAACCTAGCTGTACGTAATCAATTAATGAATTAGTCGATTATATGATTAATACCTGTGTCAACATGTTTTGAAGAGGCTTCAGTGGTCTTTTTTTGCCACCAGGAAACGGTTTGTATTCCACAAGATCTGTGCTGCTGTCATGAGGCACTTCCATTCCTGACAGGCCACTAAAACGCAAAGTACAAGTCAAATGAAGTAGTAAAGGTGCGTACACACGTAACGATTTTTTTAACGATTTAACTATAACGACGTCGTTATCATTCAAAAAATCGTTCAGTTTCTGAGTTATAACAATGAACGAAAATCGTTCAAGCGCGCTCCAGTTTGTAGTTTGTAGTTCATTTCAGATTGTCCAACATAACGATTTTCATTAAGGGAAGGAACATTTTTCGTTCATAGTTGTAAAAATCGTTCATTACACTTCAAAAAATCGTTCACTTTTCAAGGGAAAATCTGACAGATAATCGTTGGTTACAAAATCGTTACGTTTGTATGCACCTTTACTCAGTACAGCTAATGCTGACCATACACTGCCAGATCAAACTTGCCATTGGACAAACAGACCAATTATCTGACATTGCCATACTGTACATGGTGAGATACTCCGTGTGTCTGATGGCGAGTACATCCGTGCACAAATTATCATATGCTGGAAGATTTTTCATGCTGACAGCTGCGGCCATGCACTGTGCAATTATCGACCTGAGCAGCCAATTATTGTCAATTAAGTCTGTTGTGTTGTGTTATTGGCAATGCTATATGCCATGTTATGTTACAGTATGCCATAATCTGTTACTTATAACGCAGAGAGCACACTGGGAAGGTATATAACACTAAAAATCTCCCTGTTACTTTTATTCCACCCAGAATTCCTCTATACCTTTTGCTATTGTGGCAAAAGTGAAACTGATGATGTGCCCCATCCTTGAGGCAGTGGTATAGTCATCATGCTTGCAAGGCCCATGGGTACATACAGTAAGTCCTAGGAGGTGCCCGTGCCACACATTCTGCACCAAGGACCGACCAATTGGGCTCGCTGAGAGGCGCTCGATATACATGTCCAGCCACATGTTCTTCCTGGTGATATGATCGGAAAGTGGCACTGCAGAGGGGCCAGCTAAATCCCTGGCACTGTGCCAGATATATCACCAGAAAAATGGTGCAACTGCATGGTGGTGGAGGGCAGGCTCACTGCTCTTCCACCCCAGCCTTGATGACTGTGCCCCATGCTGAATAGCATGGGTTGTTTTGGGGAGGGATTTTGGTTTATGTATTTATTGCCCTAGCTCAGGGGTTCTCAAACTTTTTTGCTCTGGGACCCCGTCTAACAATAAAAATGATTACAGGACCCCAGCAAGTTACTGCAGAATGACTGCCACACATGCGTGGTCAGCAGACCGTTCATGCACAGTAGCACTATGGAGATGCAAAACTGAAGTGAGGTATCTGCTAATGCAGGGGCAGAACTATGGGAGACAATGGAGGCGCCTCCTCTATTGCCCACAATATAGTCACCCCACTTAAGGCTATTCTATATTAGAATGTAAGCTCTCGCAAGCAGGGCCCTCTTCCCTCACGTGCTTCTTCTTGCCTTACTTTTACTTTCATTTACAATGGCACCTAAAACTTGGTTACTGACACCCTGCTGCTTATTTAGGTGCTATGCAGCATTGTTTATAAATCATGTACTTGTCCTGCATTGTCTGTACTGTTAATAACTGTTGTCTTGTGTGCTCATTTGTTTCTGTACTTTGTAAGGTGCTGTGGAACCCTTGTGGCGCCATATAAATAAAGGATGATAATAATAATAATTAGTGTTTTTGTGCATATGTGACAGATAGATAGATATGCACCACATTTATTTTCCCTTTTGTTTTAGGGGGGCACCAAATTATAACTTGCCTTCGGGCATCTGGTATGAACTTACTCCACTGCGCTAATGCGATCATTTAATTTAGATATTGCAGGGACGAGCGCCTTTCGAAGCCCGTGTCCCTGCAAGGTGAGGCAGAGAGTGACTGGGGAGACAGTGGGTGACTGTGGAGGCAGTGGATAACAGGAAGAAGCTGTGGGAGATAGGGAGAAACAGTGGGTGATGGTGGCAGAGGGTAGCATGAAAAGGCAGAGGGTGACTGGGGAGGCAATAGGAGGCAGCGGGTAATAGGTAGAAGCAGTGGGTGACGTGGAGGCAGAGGGTGTCGGGTGATGGAGAGGCAGTGGGTGGCAGGGAGAAGCAAAGGGTGGCAGCGAGAAGCATTGGGTGGCAGGGGGAGGAAGTGGGTGAAAGAGAGAGGCAGTGGGTGACAAGGAGCAGCAAAGGGTGTAAGGGAAGACAGTGGGTGACTGGAGAGGCAAAAGGTGACAGGAGGCAGTGGGTAACAGGGAGAACGAGTGGCTCACATGGGGAGGCAGGGGATGACAGGGAGAGACAGAGGGTGATAGGGGGAGACAGATCATGGCATGGAAAGACAGAGAGTGACTGGGGAGGCAAGAGGTGACTTAGGCAGTGAGTAATATGGAGAAGCAGTGGGTGACAGGGGGAGGCAGAGGGTGACGGAGAGGCAGTGGGTGGCAAGGAGCAGCAAAGGGTGGCAGGGAAGACAGTGAGTGACTGGGGAGGTAGTGGGAGGCTAAGGGTGACAAAGGACACAGTGGGTAACAGGGAGAACCAGTGGGTGACAGGGGGAGGTAGTAGATGAGAAAGACAGAGGGTGCAGTGCGTTTCAAGGGGGGGCAGTGGGTTTTTAATACATTTGTTTTTTTCTGTTCACCCCCCTCCAGTTCCCACACTGTGTGCTCCCCTGTTCCCCCATAGGGTCTGTGCTCAGCACTCCTCTCATTCCTCCTGCTGAAGTTTCTTCTCCCTACACAGCAATCAACACACATTCTGTGTCCTCCCACCCTGGAAGCAGCGGTCCCCCAGGCTGCACTTATTTAACAACAACTGCACAGACTGCAGAGAGAGTCTGGCAGCTGCTGAGGCTTGCTGCCTGTGTGTCAGTTTCTGCTGCTGGGCAGGGGGACAAGAGAAGCTGAGCACTGGGGTGGGACGGGGCTGCCTGATGACTCCTCTGATCTCTCACAGTGATCCGAGGAGTCTGAAATAACAGACAGTTCAACTGGTTTCACTCTCCTCAGAGGGGTCATCAACCTCACCCCATGTGAGTTGCGACCCCAAGCTAAGATGGCCGCGACCCACTTTGGGGTCATGACCCACAGTTTGAGAACTACTGCCCTAGCTAATGTAGGCTATTACCAGGCAGTTTAAAAATACCAACACAGATTGTGATTTAGAGCAAACAGTCATGGATTGCCAGTGGTTTAGTTTTTACCCTCCTAATTGCAAGGTAGTATAACCATTGATTTAGAGATGCCAAAAGAATGTCCCTCTGGTCTCTATATGTGCTGTACAGCCTCTGGTTAAAACTATGAAGTGGCTGCTCTATATTACCTGCCATTCTGAGGTCTCACAGACGCCCTCGGGTGCATGCTCTCTTTATGCTCTGCACTCTCCTGTAATATACGAGCACTTAGCATGGTATAGCTGAGGGTCACAGACCTCAAGACCCAGCGCAGACCCTTTAGAATAGCCCAGTCTTGATAGAAACGGAGGTCTGTGCTCGCAGCGCATGGCTCCTGGAAAATTGAAGACAAGAAAATAATCTATCAAGATGGTTAATTTTACAACATTCATTTATTTTTCTTCATCACATTCTGCTATACTGTGCTTTTTTATTACCCACAGTAACATATCCAATATACTGAGGAATTGCTGAAGGGTAAAATAAAGAGGAAAAAGTAAATGTGTAAATCTTGAAATATATTTTAGTTTTTGGGGGAACCTATCAGGGAAAGATTGTGCAATGAGAGTTGAAAGACAGTTTCTTCAAACTGTCTCTATAAATCTAATGTAATTGCCATTTTAATGTAGTTCAAAGTGTACTGAACATTATGTATTTGTCTTAGAAAATGTTCCTGTATGCTACAGTGTGCTGATGCAAATAACTGTTGACTAACATGAATTCATTAATTTACATTGTTTGATTGTAACGTTATTTGTGGGTATAAGTAAACAGATTTAGCTAAGGAATGGTATATCTATGCTGCTGTACTAGATAAATATTTTGTATGGTTCTGGTATAAAAGATAGACAGGTATTAGAAGACAATGTCTAGATAGACACCAGATGTTAGACAGGCAATAGATCGACAGGGACAAAAAGTCAACACAGTAAAGGTTGTCATGGAAGAAAGTCGAAGAAAGGTTGACACAAAAATAGTCGAAACACAAATGGTCAACACATTTTTATTTGTTTTCTAACCCTAATCTTTACCCTAGTCCTCCCCTTGGTGTCTAACCCTAACTGTTGGGATGGGTACCTAACCCTAATCGTCCCTGTGGCCGTAGGCCGACCACACGTGATTAAAATGACTGCCACGGCACTGAAGAGATTAACCCTCATGCCGCGGCACCATTTTTAAAGGGACCTTTGGGCGCAGTGCACCACGTACTGCGAATGTATGGGTAATGTGTTTGAACATGTCATTCAATGTGCTTTGCGCAGTTGTGGAAATTTACTTTTTAAATGTTTAGCCTATGCACTTATAAGGAATGTATACGTTGTTTTGTTTTAGAAGGCTGTAACATTTAAGTCAAATGGTTATGAGACATTCTCACCTCCTAGTGATATGTAATTATCCTGATGTAGTGAAAAAAACCCTTCGTTTACATCACTTTCATTGAAATGTGGGCTAGGAAGGCTCCTCTGTGTACAATACCCAGCACGTGTGGAAAAAAACTATTTGTTTTTTAAGGAGCTCCTATTGGGTGTAACTTCCTAAGAACTCAGAAGGTGTTAAAACTGGGAAATCCAAAACTGGTTTTAGTTGTAGATATGTAAAAGGACGAATGCAATAGAAATATGCATTATATTTACCTTTTGAGAGACAGTATATGCTAACTCAATTTATGCTTTAGGAAGCCAACTGATTTTGGGTGGTGAAGAGGAAATTAGGTTAGTATCTTTAAAATGTAAGATGTGTTTATTTATTTATATTTTGTGAGCTAGCATGATTGGCTAGAAGGAACCCAGGGTGGAATTGCATCTCAATCCTGCGACTAACAGAATTGAGCCAAACGCTATTCCGTTCTCCGGCTGTTCTGGGTAAGAGCTCCGTGTCTCCAAGTTTAAGCCCTCTGCCAAGCTACCGTGCAGACCTGGTCCATTGCGAGGGATCAAGAGGAATCAGCCGACACCAATCAGAGGGTGTGGCCACAGCTAGTCAAACGCATACGCAGCAGAAGCGGTTCCAGGTGCCGAGGTAGGAGCCTGACTGTACCTAAAAAGCAGTTCCAAACGCCGATGGTAGAGTTTGGTGGTGGCAGCTTCAGTAAACGCCCACGGCACAGTGGGCGGAGTCAGTGACAGGCGGTCACTGACGGTGAGTGGGGGTCCGAAAGCGCTAACCCGTGATCAGGGCCGGCCTAGGCGATAGGCGTCCGGTCACAGTCCCTTTTAGTGCCTAAGCCTAACCCTCCATCCTGGGACCCAACCCTAACCATCGGTGAAGGGCCTAACCCTAACCCTCCAGTAAGTGCCTAACTCTAACACACACACCCACACAAAAAAAACTATGCTGACCATTTTTATGTCGACTTTTCAACCTTTTGTACCAGTCTATTTCTACAGTGGCGACCATTGCCCCTGTCGACCTATTGCTTGTCTGACATGTAATCAGCGACACTTACTCAACTATGCAATTCCCCAAATTTGCAGCAATATGCAGCAGGGACAGGGCTATGATGACACAAATCACGTTGTCACGCACCTTCCATTTCTCACTTGGACCTTCCAAAGATTTATAGTACTGCTTTGGTTGTAAAATATCTAACAAAGCTCTTTGGCACCCTGGCTGTGCAAGGCACTGAACTGATCGCCTTCCTTGGATTTGCCCATGGCTGAGGGACTCACAGTACACCCTGTTCACGCGCCACCTAGTGGTGCTATAAATACTGTTTGTTATATTTTTTCTAAGGGGGCGTGACCACACCTCCCACAATTAGGCTACGACCATGATAGGGGCTGACACAGTGGGCACACATTTATACGTACAGAAGGGCTGGGCTCTCATTTATAGGTACAGAAGGGCTGGGCACACATTTGTAGTGATACAAATGCTGGGCACACATTTGTAGGGACACAAATGCTGGGCACACATTTTTTGTAGGGGCAAATGCTGGCAAACATTTGTAGGGACAGAAATGCTGGGCACACATTTATAGGGCCACAAATGCTGGGCACACATTTATAGGGACACAAATGCTGGGCACACATTTATAGGGCCACAAATGCTGGGCACACATTTTTTTGTAGGGACACAAATGCTGGGCACACATTTATAGGGCCACAAATGCTGGGCACACATTTATAGGGACAGAAATGCTGGGCACACATTTATAGGGACAAAAATGTTGGGCACACATTTGAAGGGACAGAAATTCTGGGCACACATTTGTAGGGACAAAAATGCTGGGCACACATTTGTAGGGACAGAAATGCTGGGCACACATTTGTAGGGACAGAAATGCTTGGCACACATTTGTAGGGACAGAAATGCTGGGCACACATTTATAGGGACACAAATGCTGGGCACACATTTATAGGGACACAAATGCTGGGCACACATTTATAGGGACACAAATGCTGGGCACACATTTGTAGGGACAGAGATGCTGGGCACACATTTGTAGGGACACAAATGCTGGGCACACATTTGTAGGGACACAAATGCTCCTGGGCACACATTTGTAGGGACACAAATGCTGGGCACACATTTGTAGGGACACAAATGCTGGGCACACATTTGTAGGGACACAAATGCTCCTGGGCACACATTTGTAGGGACACAAATGCTGGGCACACATTTATAGGGACACAAATGCTGGGCACAGAATTTATAGGGACACAAATGCTGGGCACACATTTATAGGGACACAAATACTGGGCACACATTTATAGGGACAGAAATGCTGGACACACATTTATAGGGACACAAATGCTGGGCATACATTTATAGGGACACAAATGCTGGGCATACATTTATAGGGACACAAATGCTGGGCACACATTTGTAGGGACACAATTGCTGGGCACACATTTGTAGGGACAGAAATGCTGGACACACATTTATAGGGACACAAATGCTGGGCACACATGTATAGGGACAGAAATGCTGGGCACACATTTATAGGGACAGAAATGCTGTTTATACATTTATAGGGACACAATTGCTGGGCACACATGTATAGGGACAGAAATGCTGTTTATACATTTATAGGAACAGATAGACATGTTCAGTTACAGTTTTTTAGAAAACTGAGGTATGTAATGAGTGGTTAACAAATATGAAAGGAATTAATTGATAATGTGGGGTTTAATTTATTATGATGTGATTAAGAAGTTAATGATGTTGAATGGGTTAATATGATGAGGCTGACTAAATTAATGTTAAGCAGGAGGATGATATTGTATGGCAATCACACTGGAGTCTACATTCTGTATTGTATGGCAGTTACACATTTGCTCTCTATATCAGTGGTCTCCAACCTGTAGGTCTTAATTTTGGTAGCTCACCTGGCTGCAGAACTGCCGAGTCAACTAGGAGGAAGTGACCTCTGACATGTGCTCCCCCGTGACATCGACGCCATGGGTGGAGCCACAAGGAAGCACGTCAGGTGATTATTACCTTCAATTGTTTGGTTGATTTTTTTTCTACAATGTTAGTAGCTCCTCAGGAGGTTTAATTTTTCTAAAGTAGCTCACACCTCAATTAACGTTGGAGACCACTGGCAGTCACTAATCTGCTCTTTGTATTATGTAAAGGTCACTAATCTTATCTCTGTATTGTATGGTGCTCACTAGGATGACAAATAGAATTGAACCTCTCTCTGTTTTTAAGAAAATGAATAAAAAAATCAATACTGCATTAGATAAAATGATTTGTTCCTCAAAGATTTTTTTTAATGCTTCAGAGGTAGTATATAAAACCAGTATGCAGCAACATGTTTTGGAGAACCTATATCTTCTGAGGGAGCAAGTGTAGACTCTGTGAAACATGGTTGTTGCATGCTGGAATTATCTACTGATCCCTTCTCTATATTTTGCATTTACTTTTTGATATATATATATATATATATATATATATATATATATTAGGGGTGAGCGGGTTCGGATTTCTGAAATCCGAACCCCCCCGAGCCCCCCCCCGATCCGAGGCCGATCCGAGTCAGGCTCGACTTTTCCCGCCTGACTCGGATCTGAAATCGAGGCAAAACGTCATCATCCCGCCTTCCGGGTCTCGCGGGTTTTGGATCCTATATAAGGTACCCGCGTCGGCGCCATTTTCTCACTCGGGGCTGTGGACAGTGAAGAGGGAGGGTGGGAGTTAGGGCTGGCTGGGCTATGTAGTGTAGTGCAGAGTAGTGTTGTGCTATGCTGCGCTGTGCTGCTGTTGTCCATAGGGGCTGTGTCCACTACTTCAAAGTCCATAGGGGCTGGCTGTGTTGTGCTGTGCTGCTGTTGTCCATAGGGGCTGTGTCCACTACTTCAAAGTCCATAGGGGGTGGCTGGACTGTGTTGTGCAGTCAGTTGTCCATAGGGGCTGTGTCCACTCCAAAGTCCTGTGCAGTGTCCCAGTCCTAAAGGGGTGCTGTAGTGTTGTCCAGGGGGTGCTCTGTCCGTCAGGGGTGCTCCCCCCAAGCTAAAAAAAAAATATTTTTTCTGTGTTTGTGAATTGTGTGCACAGTAGCCGCATGTGCATCAACAAAGTAGTGCCAAGCGTGCGCCTGTGTCATAAGTAAAGGGCTGGCTGGCTTGACCGTTAAAGGGTGCTGTAACCCCCAAAGTACACTCCAAACCAAATAAAAAAATATTTTCTGTGTTTGTGAATTGTGTGCACAGTAGCCGCACGTGCATCAACAAAGTAGTGCCAAGCGTGCGCCTGTGTCATAAGTAAAGGGCCGGCTGGCTTGACCGTTAAAGGGTGCTGTAACCCCCAAAGTACACTCCAAACCAAATAAAAAAATATTTTCTGTGTTTGTGAATTATGTGCACTGTGGCTGCACGTGCATCAACAAAGGAGCAGTGCCAAGCGTGCGCCTGTGTCCCATAAGTAAAGGGACGGCTGGCTCATTTCTTAAAGGGTGGTGTAACCCACAAAGTGCACTACTCTCCAGCAAAAATAAAAAAATATTTTCTGTGTTTGTGTGCGCCTTAGCCGCACATATATATCAATATAACATAAATGGAGGACCAAACTTTCTCCGATAAAAATAAAATAGGAAAAGATCAAGAACCACTTCCTCCTAGTGCTGTTGCTGCTGCTGGGAGTTGTTCATCATCCCAGAGAGGAAGTAGGAACACCACTACTTTTACTAAACAATTGACCCTCCAACAGTCCCTAGCGATGAGGATGAAGTACGACAGCAGTCATCCTGAAGCAAAATGTATAACTGAGGCCTTGACTGCTATGTTGGTGTTAGACGTGCGTCCGGTATCCGCCATTAGTGCAGTGGGATTTAGACAATTGATGGAGGTAGTGTGTCCCCGGTTCCAAATCCCGTCTAGATTCCACCTGCATCCTTAAAGCAGCAGCGACAAGCGTGCGTCTGTCTGTTAAAGGGTGGTGTAACCCTCAAAGTGCGCTCCACAAACAATAAAAAAATTCTTCTTTTTTTTTCTCTTTGTGAAATGTGTGGGCTGTAGCCGCACCTGCATCCTTAAAGCAGCAGCGACAAGCATGCGTCTGTCTGTTAAAGGGTGGTGTAACCCTCAAAGTGCGCTCCACAAACAATAAAAAAATTCTTCTTTTTTTTTCTCTTTGTGAAATGTGTGGGCTGTAGCCGCACCTGCATCCTTAAAGCAGCAGCGACAAGCGTGCGTCTGTCTGTTAAAGGGTGGTGTAACCCTCAAAGTGCTCCAAAAAAGAAAAAACTATTTTTTTTATGTGTTTGTGACTTGTGTGCGATGTAGCCGCACGTGCATCAACACAGTAGCAGCGCCAAGCGTGCGCCTGTGTCATAAGTCAAGGGCCGGTTTGGACATCTGGTCCGGACTGAAGGACGTGCCAACAATTTCTGACAAGTCTACTGTCACTGCATATGATACTGTCCTCAAAGCAGCAGCGACAAGCGTGCATCTGTCTGTTAAAGGGTGGTGTAACCCTCAAAGTGCGCTCCACAAACAATAAAAATATTCTTCTTTTTTTTCTGTCTTTGTGAAATGTGTGGGCTGTAGCCGCACCTGCATCCTTAAAGCAGCAGCGACAAGCGTGCGTCTGTCTGTTAAAGGGTGGTGACACCCTCAAAGTGCGCTCCACAAACAATAAAAAAATTCTTTTTTTTCTGTCTTTGTGAAATGTGTGGGCTGTCTGTTAAAGGATTACATCGGTGACAGCATCCAAGTAGGCATGTCAGACAGTCCGTACCTGTACTGGCAGGAAAAAGAAGCAATTTGGAGGTCCCTGTACAAACTGGCTCTATTTTACCTGAGTTGCCCCCCCTCCAGTGTGTACTCCGAAAGAGTGGTTAGTGCAGCCAGGAACCTTGTCAGCGAAAGGCATAGGAGGTTGCTTCCACAAAATGTGGAGAAGATGATGTTCATAAAATGAATTATCAACTCTTCCAGGGAGACCAGCCTCCAGAAGGTACAGAGGGACCTGTGGTTGTGGATTCCAGCGGGGACGAATTAATACTCTGTGAGGATGAGGATGTACACAACACTGAAGAGGGTGAGGAATCGGTGGATGAGGCGGATGAGGACGACATCTTGCCTCCGTAGAGCCAGTTTGTGCAGGGACAGATTAATTGCCAGCTTGTTTTGTGGGGGCCCAAACGAACCAATCATTTCAGCCACAGTCGTGTGGCAGACCCTGGCGCTGAAATGTTTGGTTTGTTAAAGTGTGCATGTCCTGTTTATACAACATAAGGGTGGGTGGGAGGGCCCAAGGACAATTCCATCTTGCACCTCTTTTTTTTCTTTGAATTATGTACTGTTTGGGGCCTAGTTTTTCAAACTGCCATCCTGTCTGCCACTGCAGTGTCACTCCTAGATGGGCCACGTGTTTGTGCCGCCCACTCGTGTCGCTTAGCATAGTCATCCAGCTACCTCAGTGCAACCTTTTGGATATAAAAACACTATTGTGAGGTGTGAGGTGTTCAGAATAGACTGGAAATGAGTGGAAATTAAGGTTATTGAGGTTAATAATAGCATAGGAGCAGAAAAACCCACAAATTCTGTGATTTTAGCTGTTTTTATGTTTTTTTTTTTTTAAAAAAAACAGATCCAAAACACAAAACCCAGAACCCAAAACACGGAAGGGTGGTTTTGGCAAAACCAATCCAGATCCAAAACACGAAGAAAGATCCAGATCCAAAACCAAAACACGAAAAGTGGCCGGTGCACACCCGTAATATATATATATATATACACAATTGTTTGGTTGTATATATTATTTGGTTACAATAAATTGATTATTTCTCATAACAATCTTTTGGTGTTCAATTATCAGATATTTATCGATCCATTTTATATTTCTGGATCACTCTAAAT
Organism: Taudactylus pleione; assembly: GCA_031769625.1. Classification (NCBI taxonomy): domain Eukaryota; kingdom Metazoa; phylum Chordata; class Amphibia; order Anura; family Myobatrachidae; genus Taudactylus; species Taudactylus pleione. Next base: position 13,602,836 of record JAUIMM010000009.1, on the reverse strand, counting down.
ATCGCCGGACATCAGGTTAATAAATGAATGTGCATGGTGCATGTACATCCTAGTTAACAGATGAGAAAAATAAATATAACTACTGTACAGTAATTCCAAATAAAATAAATATAACTATTGTACCCTCTATATTTCACAGATAGATTATTAATACTGGTTTCAATAATTGCGTCATTTGTTTCCTGTTTGATGACCACAAACCATCACAAAGTGGACAATTCTGATGACGGCACATGCAAAACAGAGGAGAAAGCCTATTTACTACTTTATACAATATGTTATCTCCAAATACAGCAGCTGCTAGTACAGAATGGAAAAGATGACGTCACGTACGATTCTGCAAAGGGTCTTATTCTCATTCACCAGTTTTTCTAGTGACAGCAACTCAATAATTTCACTGGGGAGAAGTGCACCAGCTTTGTCCTGCTTATTGGCTAATCTGAAAAAGAATAAAGTATTAGTTATTTCTATTGAATATGGGTTTTCACTTAGAAGAAAGATTTGTGTGTAGAAATGGGTGTTATGCACAACATGCAATTTTGCAATCCAAACAAAAAGTAGAAAGTAGAAAGGACGGGGAGAATGGAGCACAAATGTAATAGCAGAAGGCAGAATATGGTCCAGAACTGAGAGAATGGGACGGAGAATAAATCATTATTATTATTAATAATAATTTGTGTGTCCCAGGTGTAGATGTGTATTGGGTGATGTGCACTTTTGCTTGGAAAATGGTAACCACTGTGCTTAGAAGCAGTTAGGGTCGGGAGGTAACCAGTGGCGGATTTTGCCTAGGGGCTGCGAGGCTGCAGCCCCCCCCAGTAAAATCCGCCACTTCAGTGTAAAGTCAGTGACTGCACTCTCTACACTACTGTGACTGACAGTGGCTGCCTATTGGAAGCGCCACCTGCCAATCAGATATACAACAGGCAGTCTCAGGGGGAGGTGTCTTCTCCCCCTGGGACTGCCAGTCCGGACTGCTATTAGCAGAGAGCGGGAAGCCGCTACTCTGCCTTTTCACCAGCTCTAACCGGATCCTAGGGGCAGCAGACGATGCAGCCCTTTGGAAGCCAGTTACATGCGCAGCCCCCAGCCGCTAATGCACATGCGCGTGTCCCGTTGCCTGACAGATTGACGCCAGGACCTGCATAAAGAGGTGAGTGACCCTCGCGTTTTCCGCGATGGCAGCCCCCTTCATCTAAGAGGGTAGGAGCCGCCGCTGGAGGTAACCAACCTCCTTAGGGGAGAGATAGCTTCTAATAGTTTCCGGATCACCAACTAGTATTTTAATTATTGCTGTGTGTATGACGTTTATGATATACAGTATATGTGTTACAAATGGACATAAGCAAGTGTGACAGAATGATAAAAGAAGGTCACCCCCACATTTACAGTGGATGCACGGTCTGCACCAAGAGTATAGACGTTTGTAATACCGCATACATCACATCCACTGCCTTCATCACTAGGGAGGATCTCACATTGAAACTAGGTACACACTAGACGATTATTTTTTTATTTACCTTTTCCCAGCGGCTGCTAGTCTCAGCGGAATTGGTATGGAAACCCGGCTGCCGCATGGCCGGCAGTTCGATTCCCGGCAGCGGCACCCCGACAGATCAGCAGAGCCCGGCAGCGGAAGGCCGACAGCGCTGGAAATCCCGATCGTCTCTAAATGTAAGTATAACCTAACCTAACCCCCTAACCCTCCTTAGGGGTGTCTAACCCTAACCTCCCCCTAAGTGCCTAACCCTAATCCCCCCTTCCCCGCTGCCTAAACCTAAGTCCCCCGGGGGGGTGCCTAACCCTAACCTCCCCGCGGGGGTGCCTAACCCTCCCTTCCCCTAGCCTAACCCTAACCCTCCCAGGGGGGTGCCTAACCCTAAGTCCCCCCCGGGTGCCCTAAACCTAACCCTCCCCCCTCCGCTGCTGTCCGCTCGCGGCACCCGGCATTCCTTCGATCAGGATGCCGGGTGCCGGTCTCCCGGCGTCGGGTAAATGACAGGCGTCTAGATATAGATGCCGGTCATTTATCCCACGCCAGGATAAAGCAGCCGGGAAGCCGGCTGTCGGTATTAAGGCAGCCGGTTTCCCGACTGCATAACGTCTCAGCAGCCGCTGGGTGGTGGTTCTTCTGTGCTGACCGATCAGAAGTGGTCGACAGCACTGCAGACACTGCGGAAGGGTGCAGGCAAGCTAAGCGACCGGAAGGTCCCTCTGAGAGCAGCAGCTGTGGGAAGATTATTTTCCTGCAGCTGCCTTTACTGTTTATTTGACTAGTCGGAATAATGTGACCAGATCATATATAGCACTGCCTGGTATGGTCGGTAAAATGTGACCATGTCAGGCAAGTGGTTAATGGTCTTCTGATGGCAAGAGACAGCTCCCAACTGCCATCTCACAGGCTGTGTTTGAAAAATGACAGTTGGGAGCTGATTGGCTGGCACCTTATCACAGACTTATCACTTTTCACTCTGTCTCCTAACACTGCTTAGTAAATAGACCCCTCAATCCTTCTGGATCTCTCTGCAGCATTTGATACAGTGGACTGGATGGCACAGTCCTTAGCTGGTTCAAATAATTTCTCACCAGCAGGTCACAGAGAGTTTCTTCTGGACTATACTCATTATAACCAGTGCCACTTCCAATGTGGTGTCTAACATGGTTCTACTGTATACTATCTCCAATGCTTTTAGCAGTATACATGCTACCAGACATCATGGCCTGGTCTACCACTGCTATGCAGATGATACACAACTGTACCTGTCCTTTGCTCCAGGTACTGAGAACCCAATACCAACCCTAAATAGCTGTCTTGCTGAGCTCCATGAGTGGATGAGTGCCAGTTGGCTGCAAATGAACCCTGATAAAAACTGTGGGCCTGATTCAGAGCCGCTCGTAAGCGGCCACTCGTTCGCTCTGAGCGATGTTCGCACAACTGCGCATGCGTATGGGTCGTAAAATGCGCATGCGCAAACCATTGCGGTCGGAAATCGTGCGCTCGCAAAACAGCGAGGGGCTGCTAATTTGATTGACAGAATGTACCGTTTGTGGGTGGTAACAGAGGAAGTGCTTGAAAACGGGGGAGTGGAGATCCGAACGCAGGCGTGCCTAACGGTCAAAAGGGCGTTTAATTGGAGTGCATAATTACTAAAGGAGCGTCATCGACCGCGTCACTTGATTGTCTTTTAGCCTGAACTGCTCACAGTGATAGCGGTAAGAAAAACCTACCACAAGCACTGCGAGCAGTTCAGATGCCTTTCGATGTACCCGATTAATCTAATAAATACCGGAGATGACGTGTGATGCGAACGGCAAAAGGGCGTCTTTACAAAATAGCGAGCGCATTTTTCGTTCGCTCGCTCAGACAGAGAGGCGTCAACAAACGGCAAAGAGCGAGCGCTCAATTTAAAAAAATGCGTAGGGGTCCCCCTATAATTAAAACCAGCACCGGACCCAAAATGACTGGGGTTTAATGCCACAGCCCGGAGACCCTATTACCGGGTCTCCAGGGCCAAAGAATTCTCACCCCAAGTCGCTCAGGCCAAGCCGGGGTCCTCGGGAGGTGGGGACCCCCAAAAAAGGGGTCCCCCCTCTCCCAAAACCCCAGGCTTGGTCTGAAGCCCGGGGCTCTTCCCCGCACCCCTGGGCTGTGGGTATGTGGGTAATAAAGTGGAAAATCAAAGAAAACTATTGTATTTTACAGTGGAACTACAGGTGCCAGCATGCCTGCCCTTTGGCACTTGTGGAACTACAAGTGCCAGCAGGCAGCCGGCACCCATACCTCCACTGTAAAATAAATAGTTAAATAAAGACAGTACACACAAATCGTATACAGTAAAAGTTTAATACACACATACCTCACACATACTTACCTGCTGCCAGATGTTCCCATGAAGAAATCCGTGTGGAATGACCTGCAAAAAAGATCCTATACTCACCTCCATCCTCGCGCTGGTTTCCGTAGCATCCAGTGGGGGTCTTCACAAAAAAACAAACCGAGTACCAGATCCATATACTTACCATTAGCGGTGTATGTGTGTGACCACATACACCGCTAACCGGCTCCCGACTGTTCAGTGAGAACTGTTGAAAAAACGTGAAAAAATCCACCTGCTGCATGCACCTGCAATCCCAAAAACACCTGACCCATACTTGCAGCCCCCCAAGAAGCCTATTTCGCTAGTTTTTATGCTTGTCCCCCCCACTTTTCACCCCAACAATTACATGTCTTTCTTGGGGTGTTCTTAGGTTTTTTGTTATTTTTCTATGGCTGATTTGTCCTTTAGCGACTGTCCCAAAGGTTGTGAGTCATTTCCCCACATTTGCACCCCAAAATAAAGATTTTGCACTTCTTTTCACGTATTTATTGGAGAAACTTTTTTGCCTATTACAATGCATTGAGTTTCCGCTTAGGGGAAAAAGTCCTGGAATTGAATTAGGAGATAAGTCGCGGACAGGCGAAAAGCGGCAATAGGCAAAACTTTTTCACCAATTACGGCTTTTCGCATCTAATTGAATCCAGCCCATAGACTACTGCAATGCACTCTACTTTGGTTTCCCAGCTAAAGAATTACACCACTTGTAGATGGTACAAAATGCAGCTGACAGGCTATATACCAACCAGAGAAACTACAAATTTGGTAAATTAGTGCACTGCGAAGATGCTGTATATATAATTTATTGATTTATTATATACAAACCACAAATATAAAAACAATTGTTTCATAAAGAATAGAAAAATGCAGACTATAAAATTAAATATTAAAGCAGTGGTGTCAAACTTTGGCCCCTTCAGCTGCAGTGGAACTACATATCCCAGCATGCCCTGCCACAGTTTTGTTATTAGGGCATGCTAAAACTGTGGCAGTGCATGCTGGGATATGTAGTCCCACTGCAGCTGGAGGGTCCAAGTTTGACACCACTGCCTTAAAGCAATAAAATATATACTGTCAACTTGTGGCCACAGGATATTATTTATGCGTGCATGCTTCCCTTTCTAAAAAAACTAAAAAACAAGCCTTGTCCTGGAAAAGGGCCACTGTGCGTGTATCATGCCAGCCAGCTCATATACACGCACAGTCACCCTTCACCAGGATATTGTATCTTACTAACAATGGGTGAATACAATAAACCTACCTGGCATGTAATAAATTATAAATTAATCAATTCTACATTTAAACCCATGCATGGGAACATTATTATTATTAGTGTCTATTTAGTAGATACTGAAAATAGACGCTCATTTACAGTACCTAGTGATAAGAATTTTATTAATTCTATTACTTTTTTCATCATGAAGCGTATCTTGCCCTTTAACAAAGTGTTACCCATGTTTGTAACATGTGCTCATGGTCTCATGAATGATAGGCATTGGGAAAATTTAACTTTGTTGAAGAGAAAGTGAAACTAAAATATTGATACTGTAGTACACAACTTTAATCAACAGATGGCGATAACAGTCAGCTTTCTACCTGAGGTCTATAAAGTGCTTTTATCTCTCTAGCGCTCTGCAGATTTGTATTCCTTATTTGTATTATGCAGCTGTCCCTAAATTATTAATCAATTTTTCTCTTAATGTACTCTGCTTGTCTGCCTTACTACCTTAGGTCTTTATCTACATTGTCTTCTTTTTCTCTGAAACAAAAAGAAGATAATGTAGGACAATGTACATTGCCCTCTCTTCACTTGCTTTTGTTTTTAAAATGTATACTTTTTACCTTTCCTTGTTCAATTCTCCTTTCTTTCTTCTGTGCTACCTATCCATGGAGTCTGTTCATGTAGATTGGATGATGATTATTAGTTTGATGCAATATATAGTTGTGCTAAGTAGCAATTCCTGTCCAGTGAAGCGATGCGAAAACAGTGGCCCTCTGCGATCCTGGCTTCAGCTTCGGTCCCCAGAAATATCGCAATCTCGGCAAGCTGGACCTGTCTGGTGGAGCAGCAGATCAGACAGAGCAGTGTGGGGGGGCAGTGGGAAGTCAGCAGTATGAAGTGACCCGGCATATGCGGGTCACTTCACTAATATACACGATGTGTCCTTCTACATCTATCAATAAGCCACACAGTGCGACATGCCTGGCATGAGCCGCCAGGTCCCGTGCACCTCTGCTAGCGTTGTGCGTCTTTTTTTTTGTTGAAAATTAATCTAAGTGGCAATGCGATGTAACTAGGATGCACCAGGAGATGTGTGACACTTGTATATCTGTGTGTGACTGAGTCTGTAAACGGAACTTGGCGTGGAAAAAAGCAGTGGCCACTGCATCGTAGCACTTTGTATGATGATTCAGAGACTAAAGGTGCCCATCCACTAGCAGATCAGGGAAAGATGGTGCGATTACAACATCGTAATCGTACAGTCGTAACCCTAGGGGGTGCAGTGCCTACAGTGAACGATTGATCGTTCAGTGTAGGCACATCAATATTCCCCGAACATGACCAGTCTGTCGTTATCAGCAGATTGGCCTGCATATTCGGCCGATGATTGATGTCGGAAACGACCAGCGGGAGCGCGCATGCCTGGTCGTTTCCGACATTTGGATGCACGATTTGCGGCCGATTACTGAGCAATTGCACGATTACGATGTCGCAATCGTACAGTGTAATCGGCTAGTCGATGGGCGCCTTTAATCGCACACAAGTGTCACATGTCAAATTAATCAGCACAGTCTCCTGGTGCATCCTAGTTTCATTGCATTGAGACTTAGATTTTCGCGAAAAATACGTCTCACACTAGCAGTGTCTCACGGGACCTGGCACGCCGGGAGGGGTTGTTTGGCATGACTGAAGCAAAGATGTGCGAGTAAACATCTGTATTTGCAGGATAGAGTGGCGTCGAGGATGGAGGTAGAGTGAGCTGGATGTGGGAGGGTAGGGGAAGCAGCAGTCAGCAGTATGAAGTGACCCGGCATACTTCTATATTCACTCGGAAACCTCCTCATCAGTGTAGTATTCTCAGTGTCCCGGACACAAACAGGAAGCAGGGGCAGATTTTGTTTCTTTGCCATGTTTTCCCTGGCTACTTCTGATTGGCTGGGGTCAGGGAAGGGGGAGGATAGAACAGGGAGAAGGCAGGAAGACAGCGGTCTTCACTGCTATTCTCCCCTAAGGCTATCATTACTCCATCCTGAGTGTATGGGGAAGAGATATGTACACTAATCAGAGGCACTTCTGGAGAAATCTTGATTTCTCCACGGTAACCCCTTCTCTGAATGGGACAAAGGTGTGAAAGACTCTGTTATCACTGATAAAGGGCTGCTCATTGCTACATGAATAGACCACCATGTCTTACGAGCCAATTTTCTCATCCCCCACCAGGGACGGACTGGGGCTGTTTGGCAGTCCCCTAATGCGCCTCCCAGGAAAAGGGGCGTGGTCACACATCATGGGGCGTGCCATGAGCTACGGGGCGTGGCCTCACTGCACGCCCCCCCCTTTTTCAGTGTACCGGCTGAGCAGAGCGCTGGGAGGCGGAGCTGCTCGGCCAGGTTTGCAGCCGAACCGGCCCATCAGCCCTTCTGGCATTTGCCAGAAATGCCAGATGGGCAGTCCAGCCCTGTCTCCCACAATATCCATGTGGCAATGATAATTTCTTATTGTTACATATCATGGCAATAAGAAACAATTTTTTTGGTGGACAATTTATCAAGATTTTACAGAAGGGCCAGATAAAGCCTTTGGCGGCCCGAGGCACTTAAGACTCCTCCTGCAGCCTATTGTACACTGGCAGTGTGGTCCACCAAGGCGGGGCGGGGCAGAGCCCAGGGCATTCGCCACTTTTAATCTAGACAGTGGTTCCCATAAACACCTGTCCCTGCTTACGCTTTCACTGTACTGTCATTCGGTCACGCATATGCAAGCATGGACTGGCAGGAACAGATCCAAAGACTAGAAAATGTAGCCTATACAAGTAATACAACATGTGCCACGGTTCGTCCTGATCCTCTATCCACTGCTGTCAGCACAACTCAGTACACTGCTCCTGTTATCTCATAAAGCTTTTATTTTGCTGTCTATTGTTAATACTGTCTTTTTGGATTGCCAGCTCCTATTTTACTTTGAAAGAAGAATTTGTTTCAGTTCATTGTCATGTCTATTTATTAAAGGGGCTCCATCCTACCTACTAAAAGGCTACAAGTGGCATACTTCCCAACATTAGAGGGTAGTAAGGTAATTAGGACTGGGGACATGGCCATGTCATGGAGGGGGCATCTCCACATGAAGCAGGGGCTTGTCTATTACCTGCAGCATACAACTGGTGATAGGAAGTGGACAAAAGAGGGATTAGGGGCAACTTCTCCACTTTATCTTTCTTTGAAGCAGTGGCGGTTCTAAGAGTGGGGGGTGATAAGGGCGATTGCCCCCATAGCACACAGCCCCAGCCCCCCACCCGAGAGACAACATGATGATCAGAGTGGATCATAACACACAGCTGTACCGCTGTTAACGGTGCTCAGAGTAAGCAGCACACACCCGCAGCCTTGCAGGAATTCTCATTTCACGTAAAACAGGGAAACCCTGCCCATGTTCTGGCAGATCCAAGATCATAAGTCCAATAATGTGCATTGAGGTAAATGGCTGGGGAGGCACTGGCTGGTATCACAGCCAGATTTACACATACATATATGAACCTGAGGGTTCATGTCGGCATTATACAAAGGTGCAGCAGTGTATAGTTCTGGAAATTTGGTGAGTTTTGATAAGGCATGTGCAGAAAGGGTAGACAGGGGAGGCAGTGCCTCACCCGCCATACACTTTTTACTCCAGAGTTTTGACTATAAAAATTATTAGAGTAATACAAAGAAAAGATTTATAATCTTTTCTTTCATTTTTTCTTATAATTTTTATTGTCAAAACTCTTGATTATACCAAAGTATGACAGTAAAGGCTCTGCCTCACCTTTCTCACCTGACCGCATATCACTGCATAAGTCACTCACTGCTGCCGGGAGTATGTGCACCCTGTGTGATGGTGTGTGTGTGCCCTGTGCCGGTACACCGCCAGGTGACTGTGTATAGTGAGCGGAATGGTAAGGGTGACAATCTCCAGGGGAAGGGTGTTTGTATTATACAGGGTGACTTCTGGGGAAGCCCCTATTATTTTGAGAAATATTTCCTATACCCAAAGAACGACCACTCATTAAGGACTTTTGTGATAATAACGGTGAGTACTCATTACTACCAATATGATTTAAAAAAAAATCAAGAATTAAAAGAAAAGTTTATTTTATGGTGCGTATGTTATTAAACAAATTGCACACTGCCGACACGTAGCCTTGGTATAGGGTAATTACATGCTGCAGCCATGTAGCCCAGGTATGAGGTCATTGCACGCTGCAGATGTGTAGCCTAGGTATGAGGTGCCTGCACTCTGCAGACATGTAGCCCAGGTATGAGGTGATTGCACACTGCAGTCATGTAGCCCAGGTATGAGGTGATTGCACACTGCAGTCATGTAGCCCAGGTATGAGGTGATTGCACACTGCAGCCATGTAGCCCTGGTATGGGGTCATTGCACGCTGCAGACATGTAGCCTAGGTATGAGGTGCATGCACTCTGCAGACATGTAGCCCAGGTATGAGGTGATTGCACACTGCAGTCATGTAGCCCAGGTATGAGGTGATTGCACACTGCAGTCATGTAGCCCAGGTATGAGGTGATTGCACACTGCAGTCATGTAGCCCAGGTATGATGTGATTGCACACTGCAGACATGTAGCCCAGGTATGATGTGATTGCACACTGCAGACATGTAGCCCAGGTATGAGGTGATTGCACACTGCAGTAATGTAGCCCTGGTATGATGTGATTGCACACTGCAGACATGTAGCCCAGGTATGAGGTGATTGCACACTGCAGACATTTAGCCCAGGTATGAGGTGATTGCACACTGCAGTCATGTAGCCCTGGTATGAGGTGATTGCACACTGCAGTCATGTAGCCCAGGTATGAGGTGATTGCACACTGCAGTCATGTAGCCCAGGTATGAGGTGATTGCACACTGCAGACATGTAGCCCAGGTATGAGATGAATGCACACTGCAGACATGTAGCCCAGGTATGAGGTGAATGCACACTGCAGACATGTAGCCCAGGTATGAGGTGATTGCACACTGCAGACATGTAGCCCAGGTATGAGGTGATTGCACACTGCAGTCATGTAGCCCAGGTATGAGGTGATTGCACACTGCAGACATGTAGCCCAGGTATGAGATGAATGCACACTGCAGTCATGTAGCCCAGGTATGAGGTGATTGCACACTGCAGTCATGTAGCCCAGGTATGAGGTGATTGCGCACTGCAGACGTGTAGCCCTGGAATGAGGTGAATGCACACTGCACTCATGTAGCCCAGGTATGAGGTGATTGCACACTGCAGACATGTAGCCCATGTATGAGGTGAATGCACACTGCAGTCATGTAGCCCAGGTATGAGGTGATTGCGCACTGCAGACGTGTAGCCCTGGAATGAGGTGAATGCACACTGCACTCATGTATCCTTGGTATGGGGTCATTGCACGCTGCAGACATGTATGGGTAAATTTACTAAAGTGAGAATTTTCAGAAGTGAGTTTTAGAAGCAATGTTGCCCATAGCAACCAATCAGATCTACTTAACATTTAACTAGCACCTGTTAGAACAGGGGTCTTCTACCCGTGGCCCGCGGAGCTGTCGGGTGGCCCGCCGATCGGGGGGTGCTGTTCCCCAGCGGCCAGCCACCATGCTCCATTTGCCGGCTGCCCACTGACATTTTTTTTACCAGCGGGCGGGCGCCCGGCTCCCTACCTGCACCACCAGCCGGAGGCTGGAGCTCACTCCTGAGCTCTGGCTTCCGCAGTGTGTGCAGTGCACTATGGGAGAGACGTCCTATAGTTCAGACAGAAGAGCAGTGGGGCGGGCCGGGGGCAGCAGACGTGGGAGCAGGGTTTAAAGATAAGTAGTAGTTTTTTTTTATTTGTAGCTTCACTACTACTAGGGGGCATTACTATTAGGGGCATTTCTTTTAGAGGCACTACTACTAGGGGGCATTACTATTAAGGCTATTTCTTTTAGAGGCACTACTACTAGGGGGCATTACTATTAAGGGTATTTCTTTTAGAGGCACTACTACTAGGGGGCATTACTATTAGGGGCACTAATACTAAGGGCATTTCTATTAGGGGCACTACTACTAGGGGGCATTACTATTAGGGGCACTATTACTCAGGGTATTACTATTGGGGCACTACTATTAAGGGGCATTTCTATTAGGGGCTTGTACTGGGGGAAATACTACAGTATTAGTGCCCCTACTTGGGGCACTAATACTGGGGCATTGCATAGTGGGCACCACTCCTGGGGACACTAATACTGGGGCACCACTAATGGGGGCATTGCATAGTGGGCACCACTTTTGGGGGCACTACATAAGGGGTACTACTACTACTGGGGACACTGCATAAGGGGCATTACCACTGTGGGCTCTACATAAGGGGCAGCAATACTGGGGGCACTGAATAAGGGGTACTACCTCTACTGGTGGCACTACATAAGAGGCATTACCACTGTGGGCACTGCGTAATGGGAAGCACTACTGGGGGCACTGAATAAGGGGTACTACCACTATTGGGGGCACTACATAAGAGGCATTACCACTGTGGGCACTGCATAAGGGGCACTGCACTACCACTACTGGGGGCACTGCACATGGGGCACTACCACTACTGAGGGAACTGCATAAGGGGCATTGCATAAGGGGCACCACTACAGTGGGCACTGCATTAGGGGCACTACTGCTGTGGGTATTAGGTGTAAGGGGCACTACTACTGTGGGCATTGTGTATAATGGGCACAAATGTGGGCATTGTGTAAAAGGGGCACTGCTGTGTGTCATACATGAATAAGGGACACGACTATGTGGTGTAATGTGAATTGGGTGAATCAAGATTGTGCTACTGTGTGGCGTATAGCTTAGTGGCCCTCGGGCTTGTTCGAATTTTTAATGTGGCCCACACTGTGTAAAAGGTTGAAGACCCCTGTTCTAGAAGATAATAGCTAGAATCTGACTGGTTGCTATGGGCAACATCACTTCTAAAACTCACTTCTAAAAACTCTCACTTTAGTAAATTTACCTCATAGCCTTGAATGCTAGTAATAGTTGTTGCTAATTTTTATTTTTGAATGTGTTATTATGTTTTCATTTACTTTGTTTGTTTGTTTTTTTCTATGCATTAGCCCAAGCTATGAACTAGAATATGTTTTGCTCTTTCAAAAAGAGGTAAATTCACTTTGATTTATTTAAACAGTTATAGATTGAATACAAGTGGACCCAAAGTTTCTATAGATAACCAGGGACCTCATTCAGAGGTGGTCGTTAGTTGCAAGCGGTCGCCCTGAATCAGGGCGGCCGCTTGCATCCTGAACGGCCGCCTCCTTGTCGATCGTTAAGCTTTGGGTTACCACCCACAGCTTAACAACCGACCAAGTTGATGGTCGCGATGGTGATAACCATCGCGACCATCAGGGCTTACGACCAGACCCTAAGGTTGGGTCTGGGCACTCGTAAGCCCCAGGGAGCTTTCTGCTCTGATGGAGCAGGAAGCTCCCCACTGACATCACTGATGATGTCAGTGCGGCCGCCCACAAAACGGTAGGCGTTCGTAAAGGAACGCCTCCATTTTGGAAACCACCCGCCCGGCCCAATATTGACAGCCGCCTCTTTGGTAACGAGCTCCGGAGTGACAGAGTTTCTCTGTTGCTCCGGGGCTTGCACACGCGCAGTACGGCCGCTGCGCGTGCGCAGGCCAAACCATCGAGTCGGATACGAGCGCATCGGCGCTCGCGACCGACTTTGAATGAGGTCCCATATACCAAGCTGCTGTACAGGGGTGTATCTAGGGGTCCGAGCGCCCCTGGAAAACTAAGGGACAGGCGCCCCCATCCAATGATTCAAGGATTGCTTCCACAGGAAATAAAATAACACACACTGATTCGTTGCCCCCACAGCCAGAAAATAAATAAAAACAAACATTGATTCCTCCCAGCCCCCTAAAGAAGAATGAGTGACCACTGGGCTGTCACAGATAGCTGCAGAGCTAATTGCAGGAGACCAGCCTGCAGTCGCTTCAGAAAGTCTAGACCAGTGAGTGTTGCCCTCCAGAGAGTCTAGACCAGGCCAGTGGGTTGGAACTTGGTCCCACTCCCTCCCTCAGCTCATCACCGTCCTCAGCCCCTCATGACCGTCCTCAGCCCCTCATGACCATCCTCAGTCCCTCATCACTGTCTTCAGCCCCTCATCACTGTCCTCAGCCCCTCATCACTGTCCTCAGCTCCTCATCACCAGACCCTCATCACCTCCCTCAGCCACATCACCGTCCTCAGCCCCCATCACCTTCCTCAGCCCCCATCACCGTCCTCAGTCCCTCATCACTGTCTTCAGCCCCTCATCACTGTCCTCAGCCCCTCATCACTGTCCTCAGCTCCTCATCACCAGACCCTCATCATCTCCCTCAGCCCCTCATCACTGTCCTCAGCTCCTCATCACCAGACCCTCATCATACACCTCAGCCACTCATCACCGTCCTCAGCCCCCATCACCTTCCTCAGCCCCCATCACCTTTCTCAGCCAGCCCCCATCACCTTCCTCAGCCAGCCCCCATCACCTTTCTCAGCCCTCAACCGCCATCACCATCCAGCCACCATCACCTTCCAGCCCCCATCACCCCATCAAAGACAGATCCCAACTTCCTCGGCCCAAGTCCTCACGCTGCTGTACACTCCTCCTGCCTGCTCAGTACTCACCTATACAGATCCTGGCAGCTGGAGTCAGCAGTGTAGCATGTGCCCTAACTGCTCCCTAACCCCTGATGTGAAGGGCATCTAGATGCTGCCATTAGGCATGTGTCCTCTCCTCTATCAAAGCACGCATGGTGTGTGACGTCACACGTCACTTAGGGGTCACGATGCGTGGCCGCCCAGTGATGCCAGATCTAGACTCTGTAGTGATTGTGAAAGACTCAGTGTGTATGTGTATACTAAGTCAGCTGGGAAATCAGCAGGGCGGGCAGCGGGGAATTGGTGTGCCCACAAAGGGATAGAAATGGCTGTGGGTGGCACCCCCGGGTGGCGCCGACGCCCCCCTCGGCCGGCGCCCCTGGCAAGTGCCATCATGGCCGATAGAAAAATAAGCCCCTGCCACTGTATGTTGTCCCCTAGAATATAGTATAACTGCTATACCCAGTTGTTTGATTTGAAGTTGTAATTTACCTCTTTTTATGAGGCTAGAAAAGGATGCTTAGGAGAGTGCTCTGGCAGTCTTTCTTTTTTACTTGGTTTCGTTTACAGTGCATGCTATTTTGGGAGATTACTGTAACTGTGAAAAATATATTCCTGACCTTGGCATTTGTACTGTATTTTCTTAGGACAGGGCATAATGACAAGTGAGAAGAGTGTGAAATTTGAAATGTAAGGGGGAAAAAAGGGATAGAAGAAGCAAAAAGATAAATAATAAATGGAGACAGGAATAATTACACAAAGCTATGACATAAGGTAATTGCCTGAAAATGGGAGGAGCCAGGACTGAAAGTGGAAGGAGGAATGAGTAGATGGGGGAGGAGTCAGTATTCATTCTTAAACCACCCCCCTTAAAAGAAAAGTCTAGATCTGCCCCTGGTTTGATGCATCTCCCCCTATATATATTTTGTCTGTTTCTCACATCATCTGCAAGGTCATTCAATTCAGTCTGCCTAGAGTGTGTGTTATGATCCTGGATTCTTTCAGGCCCTGAGTATGGCTTGTTCCTGCATTGCTGTTTGATTTCTGGTTTTGTTTTTGTCCTGTCTTGGATTTCCACCTTGCTACCTACCTTAGTGGCTTCTGCCAGGATCTGAATTTGCATATTATTATCTCTATTATTTTGTTTATATCTTATGTTATATTTTGCACATTCCCTAGCATGGTGTTTGCTTTGTGCCCCTCTGTTTCATAATTTCTCCTATACTGTATAATTGTTTTGTTCTGGCACATGCAATAAACATTGTGTATTCATATTTTCAGTGGCCCAGAGTTGATGTACAACTAAAGAAATCTGGAAATACAATATGCACTGATCATGGCATGCTGTTTCTAAAGCTTGGACATGATCAAAATAAATAGTTAAACTGTACACTTTTGTTGCCTTCTGAATCAGATGATTGTCTGAGACTTCTGTATATTATTCATGGTCTTCCTTCTGTGGGTCTAGCCAAAGCCATTCTAAACTTCCAGAAACACTAGTCCATTAAGGTCTGAAATGTCCCTGCGTCATTGAGTAGGCACAAATAATGACCATTGCATTTATATGTCCCATTGCTTCTTTTAAAGAAGATTTTAGCCTGTCCAAATACTTGCAATGACTTCTGCACTGGTGAGAGGGGTAAGATGCCCATACACTAGGGATGTGCGCTGACCCCCATGTTTTGGTTTTGAATCTGTATCTCCTTGTGTTTTGGATCTGGAGTTGGTTTTGTAAAAACAGCACCTTGCGTGTTTTGGTTTTGGTTCTGTTTTTTTTTTTTTTAAATTGATAAAATCTGCTAAAATCAGGGAGGAGGGAAGGCATTTACGAAAAATATTTTACTCATTCACATCAGTCCTTGCCCCAGAAGAATCCTTGAGCGCTATGTCTGCTGCTGCTGCTGCTGCTTGAGCGCTATGTCTGCTGCTGCTGCTGCTGGGAGTGGATTTTCATCCCAGAAGGGGACCAGGAAGACTACTAGTAGTGCTTTAAAAAACAATTGACTGTTTTCCACTTCACTAGAAAAGCATTTCCAAACCTTTACAGGAACATTAAAAAACTTAATTAGTGGCTTCCAAAATGTCCACTTAATCACAGATATGTGGACAAGCCAAATGTAAGATTTAAGATTTAAGGTCTAAGTCTTGCATTGTGTCTTTCTTGAGAATCCTTGACCACATTGCCTGCTGCTGCTGCTGGGAGTGGATTTTCATCCCAGAAGGGATGAAGACATTGTGTCTTTCTTCCCAATGGACACAGATATCAAGAGATGCAAAGAGCTGTTGTTAAGCAAATAGTCAGCTCAAGTGGCATGTGATGTAGTTGTGGCTTCTCCTTCAGTTTCTCCAGCAAGTGCATCTGCCGAGAAAAAACTAAACTTTCTGAAAAAAAACCACTGGGGATGCAGATGAGTCAACACAACCAAGTTCTTTTGTCTTGTGCCCAGGCATGACAATGGGCTTTTCCTTATCATAGGCAACAACTGTTTCATCCACTGGTGCCTAATTTACACAAACGTCATCCTCATCAACAACATCCTCATCATCAACATCCTTATTAGAGTCAGCTATACAAATATCCTGCTCATCCTGGTGCACTTTCACAGAAGCATTCTCAATTTCTATGTCAGCATGTTCACTTGTGCTTATATCATCATAAGAGACAGAACCACCAGTCATAAATAAAGGCAAAGGCCTTAGCCTTTCCTTGCCACTGCATGTGGTGAAACTGGGATATTGCCAATTTTATGTCTTTATGCAGCTAACTTTCCCTTTGATGTTTTCTTCTTTACCACTGTAAAAGATTGGTTCTTGATTTTAGATGCCCTGACTTAAGCCCTATATGCCCTTGGGTATCAGCTTTAGTAGATTATGTAGATGGACTAGTATCATCATGACTGGTGGCACTGGCAGCAGTGCCAGCACTAGTACAGTATGTGGTTCCTGCTCTCCTCTCAAATCTCAACTGATCATTCTCCATATCAACAAACATGAATGAAGTGGGATACAGCACACACACGTCAATTTGTACCAATTTTAAATTTTACACTGTGGTATCAATGACCTACAGTGTCACAAGATTTTTTATGAATAAGAAAAGAATAACACACTGTGCTGCCACTTACAGTGTCACAAGATTATTTCTGAATAAGAATAACACACTGCGCTACCACTTAGTGTCACAAGATTAATTATTTATGAATAAGAATAGCACACTGTGCTAACACTTAGTGTCACAAGACTAATTATGAATAAGAACAACACACTGCGCTACCACTTACAGTGTCACAAGATTAATTATTTATGAATAAGAATAAACACACTGCGCTACCACTTACAGTGTCACAAGATTAATTATTTATGAATAAGAATAACACACTGCGCTATGAATTTTAGTGTCACAATACATGGATGATAAACTGCGGTCTGGCCGGCAGTGTCACAAAACAATAATAGCACAGCTAAGTTGCTAACGCACACACACAAAAAAAATATATATATTTTTTTTGTGGATTGATATTGATATTATTAATTTAATTTCACTTTTATTATTTTTACACTGGGGAAGAGCAGCCCCTTGATGAACAACACAGACAGCACCCCTTTTTTATGGACAACAAAACACTCCTGCCGAGTGCTGACAAACCACCTGCAGAGTCACAAATAAGTGGACGATAAACTGCGGCAGTGTCACTGAACAATAATAGCGCACAAGCACATAAAAAAAGCACTTTTAATTTTTTTAACTGGGTAAGAGCACCACTAATTGACAGATCACCCCCCTGGACAACACAAAACCCCTTTATTGACTGCAACCCTAGCCTGATGGACAGGACAAAAACACAGAAGCAGCCACAGTTAATTGACAGGACAAGTGGCACAGCAGCTGCAGCACCCACTGAGGTAAGTCCCCCTTTATATACTGCAGCCTAAGTCCCTTTATGGACAACACGGTAGCAGCCTTCAGGCCAAGACCCAGACAGGACACACACACTGAGTGACTGACAGTGACTGACCACATCTGCTAGCTTCTCTCTCTACAGTCGGAGTGAAAATGGCGCCGATCGTGGGGACCTTTATATAATCCAAAACCTGCGAGAATCCGACAGCGGGAGGATGATGAATTTTGCCTCATTTTTACATCCGAGTGAAGCTCGGTTCTTGCCTCGGATCTGGAACTTCGGGTGGGTCCGGTTCTCAGAGAATCGGACCCGCTCATCTCTACCATACACGGTGCGATATAGCAGCCGATCCGACAAATTGGATTGATATTGCTGCTATATCGCACAGTGTAAGGGCATGATATCGGCCAGAGCGTGCTCCCGTGGGGTTGTACATCGCACCCCCAGATCTTACTGCAGGTTCAGTTGATCTGGGGTTGCGATGTGCGATCCCATGCAGCGCTATGCGGGTGGGGGAGGGGGGAGCCGGCATATCGGGCAGTCGGCCACATGATCACACCATGTGTGGGTGCTGCCCTATATGTCGGACGTTGGATCCCCCGTCGCATAGGAAGGTGCATATAGCACCGTGTATGGGCGGCTGTAGGCATATCAGGAGAAACATGTATTCAATTTACAGTGATCAATACAGAAGGGCAACCTAATAGGTTTTTCATAACAGCACAATAGTTGCTGGCCAGCGATTCTGGTTTCTCGTCACCTGAGCATCCAGTACTGTATCTGCTTTAATAGCTGGCTGCAGTCACCATTGCTCATGGAAAGTATGTAATTGGTTTAACCAGGTCCGGTCACCCACCTCTTTTTTATGGAGTAAGATATAGCCTCAAAGCAGGGCCAGTTCTACCATTACGCCTGGTACGCAGCTGAGTAGGGCACCACATAGTGGAGGGTGCCTCAGCTGCGACCATGTGGGCTGCGGGCAGACTGTGTCTCTGTGACACAGCTGCACCGCGCGTGTAGTGATGACCGGACGGAGTTCGGTCAGCACTACACAGTGACAAACACACAGCCACCGGCGCTGGGAGCTGAGTGTTTGTTTTGATTAGCAGCCAATGAGTCTGTCAGACTCTCATTGGCTACTGCGCCCACTGCCGAAGCCGAACTGGAGCCTTCCGGCTCCCGCAGTGGGTAATGGGAGAGATGTCATGACGTCTCTCCCATAATGCAGAGAGGCCCGGCCCGGACTGAGGAGCGGATGGCGGCGGCCGGGGCGGAAGCGGGAATTCAGGTAAGTGGTTTAATTTTTATTACATGTTTGTCTACTGGGGCACTGCATAGGGGGGGGAACCTCCACTGGGGGCACTACAAAGGGGGGACTACTACAAGGGGGTGGCTACTACTAGGGCACTGCATAGGGGGGGAAGTGGGGACTACTACAAAGGTGGGACTACAACAAGGGGGTGGCTACTACTCTGGCACTGCATAGGGGGGAACCTCCACTGGGGGAACTACAAAGGGGGGACTACTAGAAGGGGGTGGCTACTACTGGGGCACTGCATAGGAAGGGAAGTGGGGACTACTACAAAGGTGGGACTACTACAAGGGGGTGGCTATTACTGGGGCACTGCATTGGGGGGAACCTCCACTGGGGGCACAACAAGGGGGGGGACTACTACAAAGGGGGGCTGCTACAAGGGGGTGGCTACTACTGGGGCACTGCATAGGGGAGGCACCTCCACTGGGGGCACAACAAGGGGGGGGACTACTACAAGGGGGTGGCTACTACTGGGGCACTGCATGAGGGGGGAACTACCACTGGGGGCACTGCATCGAGGGACCACTACTGGGGGCACTATATAAAGGGCAATATTGGGGGTACTGCTTAGGGGGGCGGGGGGAACTACAACTGGGGCCACTGTTTAAAGGGCACTGCATAAGGGGTACCACTATTGGGGGCACTGCATGGGGGGGACTACTACTGGGGGCACTATATAAAAGGCACTGCATAGGGGTAACACTACTGGGGGCACTGCACAGGGGGGACCACTACCGGGGCACTGTAAAAGGGGCACTGCATAGGGGGGCGCCAAAATATATACTCGCTTACCAAAAAATTTGGGCTAGGGCCGGCCCTGCCTCAAAGTATACACAGTCCAGAAATCAGTATAATTCCCCCACAACTGATCTGTCAGCATCTTCAGCTGTCTGAGGCATGACAGAGAATCACAGCTTCCCCCCTTTTATAGATTTCACCATTCAGGATACACATCTATGTTGTCCTTTTGGTGGACTGGAAACCCTAATATATGTGTATGTGGCATTTAGTGCTGGGAGAAACAGGAGGAAACATAAGATGGTGATATAAGAAAAGCACTGCAGGGTATAGTTGGAGACAGCAGCAACAAGAGTGGAATATTATTTCAGAGCATTATCACTTTAAATTATTATTGGCATATTACACTCCAGTAGATGTTATTACTAACGACATATTTTTTGAGGGGAAACTATGTAAGTATCTGGTGGTATGAGGTAGAGAGCTCTAGAGAACAGATGCACACAACAGAATCATGGAAGCATGAGCTAGAAGAGGTGACCAGAGAGGAAGGTTTTGTGAGAGGACACTGAGATTAGGAAAGAGATGTACAGAAGTTCAATGCAGTTGAGAGTTTTATATGTTAAGACCAGGATTTACAATGTTCCCCTGTGTGTGATTAGGAGCTAGTGTAGAGTCTGACAGTGAGGAGACTGGAGTGCAGCCACAGACCACAGAGTAGAAGGATGCAATAGTTATATAAAAGATTGAATGTGAGAGATACAGTGATGCTGAAGATGACATTCAGTTGTTAGAAAGTGAATAAGAGTGCATAGTTAAATGTTATACCAAAAAATCAAGTTTGGGGAACCAGAGATTTGGGAATGCTACCTATAGTGTCAGGGGCGTTTCTAGAGAGGAGGGGGCCTTTGTGGAGTCTCCGACATGGGCCCCCACCTCTCCGTCCGGCGGCCGGCTGCCCACTGAGTGGTGCGCGGCTAGGGCCGCACTTATAGACTCTGGGCACTAGAGTGTGCCCAGAGTCTAT
Organism: Taudactylus pleione; assembly: GCA_031769625.1. NCBI lineage: Eukaryota > Metazoa > Chordata > Amphibia > Anura > Myobatrachidae > Taudactylus > Taudactylus pleione. The sequence goes on along the minus strand of JAUIMM010000009.1, from coordinate 13,582,106 downwards.
TGCGCATGCACAGGTAACCGGGAAAATGCCCACAGCGGGCATCTTCCCTGTACTGCGCATGCGCAAATTACGTGAAAATGGCAGCGGCGGCCATCTTCCAGCTGTTTTTACAGGCGCAGACACCGGAGCCGACATGGGACTCTGGAGAGGTAAGTTTTATGGGTACAGGGTGTGCAGTGCGGGCCCCCCTGAATTTGTAAAGAATATGTGAACATTATAAAATATATTAATAGCCCAAGAAAGTAGTGTAGAGGCAAAATGAGACTTAAAGTATAATATTAATAAAGAAAATGAAGCATAATTATTATGTTCCAGATCTTACATTAATAGTGGTTTCCCAGCCACTCTGGGGTGTTTCAGTAGGCTAGCCAGGATGCTTGAAACTTCCTTTATACGTCCATGGTCACTGGCATCCACTACAAAGACAAGCGCATGGGCATGAGGATAGTACAGCTTCCAGTTGGCCCTTGCCTTTTGTCCACTGGGGAGCTCAAGAAGAGTGAGGTCAAACTGATCAAGGCGAAGCTCAGTTCTGAATGGATCACTGGATGAAGACATCTGACATGAAGGAACTAAAAGAGAATAACAGATTTGTATACTTGGGATACATTAATGCAAATGAGTCCTTAATTGATTTCATGCTTTTAATTAATCAAATGAAACTAAGCTCATTACTGTCATGGTAACTTAAAAAAAACTTGCCAAATAAAGTAACTCTATACAAAAAAAAAACTAAAGAGATTTTACTTTACTTCTACTTTATTTAGATTTTACTTTACTTCTACTTTATTTAGATTTTAGATTTTACTTTACTTCTTACTGATCGCCTAAACGGTCTCTTATCGGAGTTCGTAAATTGATACATTTCAGCGAAAATACAATTATCATTGCCGCAAGATCCAACAATATAGATTCTTAATATTTGGAAACAAATTAAGAGAGCGGCTACTGAGTTAATATAAAAAAATATATATTTTATTTTCACAATAATATTTAATACTGTATATGAGCCAATTATATATTTAAAAAAAAGTAAGAAGCATAAAATATCAACATTATTTCTCTGGCCACAGACAATATATATAACATCAATTAATTACATGCACCAATAAAAGTAATATACAGTATCTGTAATGTTAGTATATTATTAGGAGCAAGAATGATCAGTGCCTTATAAGTTCACTTAGCAGCCTTAATAGTAACACAGTTCCAGTGATTATACTATATATTCAGGGTCAATAAACTGCTCCCTTAGATATGATTCGTTAGAATAAAAGGAAAGGAATCTAGGAAAAGCTTCTGCACCAGTAAATAATTTATCAGAAATAAATGTGGAACTTGAACATAATGAATTCAATATTTGTACGATGTCTGGGGCGTGCTGCCCGGGACAAGATTAATCATACAAGAAAATAAAAAAGAACACAGAAATGTCCCTTTGTTGGCGCCAACAAAGGGACATTTCTGTCTTCTTTTTTATTTTCCCTTAGATATGATGAAGTTTACTGGGTATCAACACCGTATATTATAAAATATGCCCCATAGTGCTCTGCTTGGGAATTTAGAGATGTTCTCTCTTTGATAAATAGGTCCCTTAGAAGATTGTAGCACATTTGTGCCCTCCAGCAAAAATAAGTAGGGCACAGTGCAACTAAGCTTACAGTTTGTGATGAAGGATTTCGTAAGTGGGAGTTTCCCAGCTTGCTCCATGGGAGGCACGTTATATAAGGTTGGGAGATTTTCAGGATTGAACACCATTTTTAAATTAACAAACGTAGTATATTAGTACAATCGTATTTTACAATTGTATTTCAAGTGTATTGAAAACAATCCCAGGGTTGACTGGTCTGTATCAATCCCATTTTATTAACGCAAAAAATATGTTTATTCAGAGTCAGATGCAAAGTGGCTGAAAGTGCCGAAGTCGTTGATTTTTTTATATTATGCGAGCATCTGTCCATCTAGTTAAGTGTAGCCGTCTTCATGCGTATGGTCGCACCACCATTGTTTTTCCAGCTGAAGCCGCCATACTCACTCTCGGCCCATGCAGGGTGCAAAGGATGCTTCTGAGGCAGGCGTCCACCTTCTACCTGGACGTTTCAGACATGCACAGAAATTCAGGTAGGTTCATGCCTTTGACACTTCCTAAAAGACGCTTCTGTTCCATACGTCGGCACAGTAACCCCTCAGTTGCCTCCCAGAAACGCCCATTTTACAGAAGGCTAAAGCTGGGCATCCACTATACAATTTTCTGTCAGATATCTGTCCAATCTGGCTAGTTGGAATGAAAACCTGGTAATGTATGGGAGCAAACAGGGGCGGAACTATGGGAGACAATGGAGGCGCCTGCCACCGGGCTCCAGCTCTGAAGGGGCACCCTCTCCATTATCCACAACATATTCACCCCACTTAGGGCTGTAATTATATACCCGGAGTATACCGTCAGCGCCGCCCAATACATTGCACCCCTTCCCGGCACCTGAGAAGCCACCATACACTAGTGGAGAACTCCATGTCAGACCATCAGCTGCTGCCTTCGTCTATCTATATCTATCTATATCTATCTTCGTCTGCATGGGAATTGCTACATTACAGTGTCGGCGGCTGTGACGAGGGGGGGCACCAAATTATAACTTGCCGCCGGGCGTCTGGGATGAACTTACGCCACTGGGAGCAAATGACAATCGTCCATTTGCTCACAAACACCTGAAAATAGTCAAAAAGTGGTTGTTCAGACAAATTGGTTAAAATACACAAATTTAACCAATTTGAACAATTTTTTTTGTCCTTTTTTCAGTGATTAAAATCATATGATCGACTGTTATTTGCTCCCATACATTACCAGGTTTTCATTCCAACCAGCCAGACTGGACAGATAATTGTATAGTGTATGCCAGCTTAAGTCTGCTAGAGATCCTACTTGCGGATGCTTCATGTGATACATGCACAGACCACTTTTGCTATTTTTGACATGTGCAGTCTGCAGAAAATTGCAAGATTTGGCCGCTTTTCAACTTGCATCCACCATAGAATCATTCTCAGTATCTCTATGTTCATACTTCTGTGACGAGACTTTATATTCTTACCTTTCTTTATAACTCTGATTAATGAGCTTTTCCCAGCATTCTCCAGCCCCAAGAAGAGAACTGTCACACTCCTGCAAGAGAAAGTCACCCAATGTATATCACACCATATATATATATACACATGACTGGTCTGCCTGGACTTTGACCATAGGTTCTTTTAACAACCAGCCTGGCTCTGACATTCCTGCTTTTCATGGAGTGCCATTGAGGGGACGTGTCATGTTCCGCCCAAAGGACAATATAGCTACACGAGACAGTGGGGATTTAATTAAGTTTCTGAAGCAGCGGGAGACTCTACACTAAAGTACTAAACATGTCTTTTGTTTTAAATTAGTTGCAAACTAATTAAACTATAGTAGGCACACATGGTCTGATTCAGACCCGTTCGCTAGGCTGCACTCGCATGTAGCCTGCCGATGTTTGAAATCTGCGCTTGAGTATAATACGCAGTGCGTGTGCGTGAACCAGTCCATGCGATCACGAAGCACTCGCACCCTGTACACAGACGCCCCGCTAGAATGAGTGACAGGACGTGCCACTTGTGGGTGATGACAGTGGGTGGTTGATGGAAACAGGGGTGTGGTGGTGCGAACGCAGTCATGTCTGTGTGTGCATCTGAACGCCGTTTCAGGGGCGTGCATAATTAAGACGCAGCGTCAGCATACACGGCACATGGCTGAATTACACACTGCAGCACTCGCAGTGCTTGCGGTAGGGTATGGTTAGCCACAAGTGCTGAGTATGGGTCCGATGTTACGTCATGTTACCGATTGTTTAATACACTTCCTGGAGATGATGTGTGTTACTAAGGGAAAGTGGGTGTCTTGTGTCAGGCTGGTGGGCGTCTAAATACATACCGCGATCGCATGGCAATACATAGTGGGCGTGCTAATATCTTGCTAGTGATCGCGGGATTTGCATACTTTGGCAGCTGATGGGTGTGTGTGAATGCATCCTAGCGAATGGGTCTGAATCAGGCCCACAGTTCAAACCTCAAGCCTATAACATAATTTTTATCATGAAATTTGAACATAAATTTACTGATTATGGACATAAATCTAGTCACAAGCCGCCTCGCTGCCAATGCTGTGCAGGGTGAAAGCCGGACAAGCGTTCGCTGAAGTCTCCTCCTTCCTCCTGTTAGGATCTGTGGTAGCAGCATATTGTTTGCAGTTCCAGTCTTGATTGCTGCTGAGGCTCTGCACTAATTACTACCTGCTGTGTGCAGTATCAGGTGCACACATTGAATATCCTGTCTGTGCAAAGCCCAGGTGCACAGTAGTCTGTCATCAAGGGAGACTTGCTCTGATTGGGCTCTGTCTCTGTTAAATTCCAGCCAGCCCTGCACTCAATGCCGGTGATAGCGTACACGTGTTTCCGGTTGTTGTTTTGGTCTCCTGTTTCACAGTCGAGTTCCCAGCATCTAGCCTGCTTCCCTGTTACTGCCGTTTGTGTCATCCAGGCGGCACGGTCTGCATTTGCACCAGCTGTTGTTTGTGTCATCCAGGCGGCACGGTCTGCATTTGCTTCAGCTGTTGTTTGTATCATCCAGGCGGCACAGCCTGCACTCAATGTTCCGAGTGCGCAACCCAGCGTCTTATGTCAACCCGGAGACACAGGCCCCACATCAGAGTACGCAACCTTGTGTATACCACTGGTGTCATCTGAGCGGCATTAAGCTCACCTCAGCATCCTGTGTACGCACCCTGTGTACAAACGCTGGTGTCATCACGGTGACACTGTGCGCACCTCAGCGTCCTCTTGCCAAGTTCTTCTGCCCTCAAGGCAGCATCCAGCCAAGAGGCTGCTACCGGCCCAAAGACTGCACCACAGCTTACTGGCCCTCAGGCCCCCAACCAGCCCAGAGGCTGTTACTGGCTCAAAGGCCGCACCACAGCCTATTGGACCTCAGGCCTCAACCAGCCCAGAGACTGCGACCAGCCCAAAGGCCGCATCACCACTCATAGGCCCACAGGCCTCAACTAGCCCAAAGGCCGCATCACCACTCATTGGCCCACAGGCCTCAACCAGCCCAGTGGCTGCTACCGGCCCAAAGGCCGCACCACCTCTATACGGCTGCATCTAGCCAAGATACTCCAGTCCTCAAGGCAGTGCAAGACTTTTACCCCACTGTTTGCTCTGAGCCTTAACATTATCACCGGCCACAAAAAACATTATACTCCCGCAGGGTTTGTGAATTTTCCATCATGGACCCTGGTCAGAATACGGCTCAGATCCTGGCCAGTCAGATCCAGATTTTGACACAAAAAGTGCAGGAGCTGTCCCTCCGAGTTCAAGATACCCGTGGTGCCACTGCATATGCTACGGTTGAGCCTAAACTGAACCTTCCTGACCAGGTTCTCCGGAAATCAGAAAGACTTCTTAAATTTTAGATAGAGCTGCAAGCTCTATTTCAAACTCCAACCCAGGTCCTCGGGTTCAGAGACCCAGCAAGTAGGCATTATTATTTCCCTGCTTCAAGGTGACCCACAGACTTGGGCCTTCGGACTCTCTTCCTCCAGTCCGGCTCTTTTGACTATAGATGCATTCTTCAAGGCACTAGGGTTACTCTACGATGAGCAAGATAAGGCAGCTTTGGCAGAGGCAGATCCCTTAAACAGGAGAATAGGGCTGCAGAAGACTATTGCACGGAATTCCTCAAATGGTCTGTTAATTCTGGGTGGAACGATCTGGCCCTGCGTAGTCAGTTCAGCTGAGGCTTGTCAGACGAGATCAAAGATATTCTGGTCCAGTATCCAGCCCCAAGTTCTCTGGACAATATCATGAGCTTGGACATTCGTGTTGATTGCCGGCTTTGGGAATGCAGGATGGAAAAGAAGTTACCTCCTCAAACCCCACGGTCTCCATTATGGACCGCGCCACCCTACTTCGATAAACCCATGCAGCTGGGAGCGTTTCGCCTTCCTCCTGAGGAAAAACGCAGGAGCCGTTCATTGGGCTTATGTCTTTACTGCAGAGGTAAAGGTCATATGGCCCAGCTTTGCCCTCTGAAGTCGGGAAAAGCCAAGTTCTAGATGAAGTTGGGGAGATTTGTCTAGGCCTTGAATCTGTCTCCCCGGAGACTACTGTCCTGGTCCACGCAGTGATTCATCTCTCTAACGCACAGGTCTCCATCCCAGCATTTATCGACAGTGGTGCAGCAGACAATTTTATGGACTTGTCTTTTTTCTAGGGATGTGCAGGCTCGGTTCTACTCGGTTCCGTTCGGTTCTTTTTACCGAATCTTATTGGGTTTCAGCTGTCACGAGTTTTGGATAGCCAATAAGATTCGGTAAAAAGAACCGAACAGAACCGAGTAGAACCGAGCCTGCACATCCCTACTTTTTTCCAAACCCTTGGGCTGACTCCGCTGTCATTGTCCACTCCTGTGTCAGTGATTGGATTGGATGGATCCAGTCTTTCCAAAACCTCAGTCCGGTTCCGAACTCCTCATGTGCAGCTGTCAGTCGGGGTTCTCCATCGTGAGGAACTTTCTTTTCTGCTCTTACAGTGTCCCTTGGCTCCAGTGGTCTTGGGGTTACCCTGGTTGAAGAAGCATAACCCTGTGATCCAGTGGCAGAACGGTGAAAAAGAAAAAGCCGATGTCCTGCCTCCTCATCATTCCTTCGACTGAGCCATCGATTTGCTGCCAGGTGCCAGGCTTCCCAAAGGCCGTTTATATGCCCTGTCCTTACCAGAGGACAAAGCCATGCATGACTATATTCAGGAGGCCCTGGAGAAAGGCTTCATTCATCCATCTAAATCCCCAGTGGGAGCGGGATTTTTCTTTGTGGAGAAAAAAGATGGATCCCTCAGACCCTACATAGATTTCCGTGGACTGAATCAGATCACAGTCAAAAATGCGTATCCTTTACCTCTCATCTCTGTTCTGTTTGATCAACTGCGAGAGGCCTCCATCTTTTCTAAAATAGATCTTAGAGGCGCATACAACCTCATTCGCATCAGAAAAGGAGATGAATGGAAGACGGCATTTAACACACATTCTGGACACTTTGAATATCTCATCATGCTGTTCGGCCTCTCCAATGCCCCAGCCGTCTTCCAAGATTTCATCAATGAGGTTCTAAGGGATTTCTTGGGAGTCTTTGCAGTGGTTTACTTAGACAACATCCTCGTCTACTCAAAGTCTGTAGAGGAACACCAGGGGGAACATACGGCAGATCTTACAAAGTCTCTTGGCCAACAACCTATATGCCAAATTTGAGAAGTGCGAATTTGACGTGAATGAGCTGTCATTCCTGGGATATATAATCTCTTCACAGGACTTCTCTATGGACCCTGGCAAGGTAAAAGCCATCTTTGATTGGGAACAACCCACTACAATGAAGGCCATCCAGCGATTCCTGGGCTTTGCTAATTACTATTGGAGGTTCATTAAGTCCGTCTCCTCGATTGTGTCACCCATTGTGGACTTAACGAAGAAAGGAGCAGAGGTTGTGAATTGGTCTCCTGAGGCTATTCAGGCCTTTAAAACTTTGAAGGAGGCATTTGTGTCAGCTCCTGTCCTCCACATTCCAATCCTGAGTTTCCCTTCATTGTCAAGGTTGATGCATCGGAAGTTGGAGTAGGTGCTATCCTATCACAGAAGGATGTCAAAGATGGCAATCTTCACCCGTGCGCCTTTTTCTCCCGGAAATTTGATTCAGCGGAGAGAAACTATGACGTGGGCAATCGAGAGCTGTTGGCCATCAAGTGTGCCTTTGAAGACAGGAGGCACTGGTTAGAGAGGGATAATCATGTGGTGACGGTTCTCACAGACCATAAGAATTTTGCCTATATTGAGACTGCTAAAAGGTTGAACAGGCCCGCTGGGTCTTGTTCTTTACTTGATTCAACTATGTGATCTTGTTCAGACCGGAATCTAAGAATGTCAAGGCAGATGCCCTGTCTCAAAGTTTTTCCACCACTCATCCTCCAAGGGCCTCAGAAGAGAATATTGTGCCGACTTCCAGAATCCATTTTGCTGTGACCAGGACCTTGGCAGATTCTCTTAGCGCTTGTCAGTCGGAAGCCCCTCGTGAGACATCAGCTGTAGTGCTCTTTGTCCCTGAGAGACTGTGCAAGGAAGTGCTGAAGGATTCTCATTCTTCCAAGATGAGGGGTTATCCTGGCATCACCAGAACTCTGGAGCTGATGTCCACGGGAATTCATCTTGGCATGCGATGTCTGCACGAGAAATAAAACTCTCCGAACCGCTCCTCAGGGGTTGCTGTGTCTTCTTCTTATGCCCTCTAAGCCATGGTCCCATATTACTATGGACTTTGTTGTCGACCTGCCAGTGTCCTCACATAGCTCTGTCATCTAGACCATTGTGGATCTGTTCTCCAAAATGGTGCACTTTGTTCCCTTGAGCAAGTTACCATCTGCTAAGGAATTGTACACTATTTATCCACGTGGTATGCAGTTTGTTGCCCGGTTTTGGAGATGCTTCTGTGCAATCTGGATATCAATGTCAGCCTGTCCTCTGGATACCATCCACAGTCCAACAGTCAGACAGAGCTGGCAAATCAGTCGTTGGAGCATCTCCTCCGCTGTTAATTTCCAAATGTCAAGACGATTGGGTTCCACTTCTGCCCTTTGCAGAATTTGCATACAAAAACTCCTGCCATTCTGCGTCCTCCGTCTCTCCGTTTTTTTGCACCTATGGAACACATCCTAGGAGTAATTCATTCAAGTCTTCTACTACTGGAACTCATGTTTCTTCTTCTGTGTCAAGGCTACGGTCAGTATGGAAGAAGGTATACCTTGCATCTTCAAGCATCTGGGTGATCCAAGGCACGGGCAGACAAACATCGGAGACCGTGTAATTTCAGAGTCGTGATCTGGTGTGGCTATCGTCCAGGAACATCAATTTGCGCCAGAGGTTGCAGAAATTGGGGCCAAAGTTCATCGGGCCATTTCGCACCATTGCCCAGGTTAATCCCGTAGCCTTCAGGCTGAAGTTACCAAAGACCCTTAGAATCAACAGCACATTTCATTGTTCTCTCCTCATACCAGTGTTCTTTTCCTCCAGGTTCACTTCTAGACGTCCAGTCAAACCTCCACCAGTTCTCGTCCAGAGGTGCCAAGAAATTGTGGTGGAGAAGATTCTGGACTCTAGATTTTCTCGTGGACATCTTCAGTTCCTGGTACACTGGAAAAGGTATGGACCAGAGGAGCGTTCTTGGGTTCCAGAAAGATCTCTGCATGCTCCCACCTTGCAGAGAAGATTCTTTGAGAACCATTGAAGGTGCCCTGATGCAGACACAGCAGCCAGGAAGGAGCCAGAGGAGGCACAGCTATCAAGAATTAAAAAAAAAAAAAAACGAACCAACACCATCAAATGGTAAAAAAAAAACTACCATGGGAACAAAAACATTGATGGTTAGTAATCGTTGAATTCTGATGTCAATTCATAAGCTGAACCTGCAGGCCGAGAACTGGAGGCACATCCCATGGAAGTCAGTGCTGTTCTTGGACAGGGGCACCACAGTGACAAAGCTCAACAGGAAGACCAGGAAAATACAGGGTACATTGTGGAAAGAGGACATTGCTAATCACCATGTTCAGCAGCCGGGGAGGGGTGTGAATGGAGGCTGCGGAAATATGCACAGGTGTCCCAGCCACAGGGACATGCTGCTGATAATGCTTATGGTAGCTGCAATACAAATATCTCATCCATGATACTCCTGATCCATAATCAACCAGCTTCAGGGTACCAGCAGGGGGTGTTGTGGTGACAGTGAGATGCACGGGGCAGGAGTGAGAAGAAGGGGTTGTGGTGAGATGCAGAGGTCTGTGATGAGATGCAGGGGGCTGTGTTAAGAACCAGTGGCAGGACTGAGAACCAGGGGTCTGTGGTGAAATATAGGATGCTGTGGTGAAATGCAGGGGGTAGGAATGAGAAGCAGAAGGCTGTTGTGAGATGCAGGGGACTTTGGTGACATGGCGTAGGTTGTTATTAGATACAGGGGGTTGTGGTAAGATGAAATTGCTCCTGTGAGAAGCCGGGGCAGGTCACTAGTATAGCATATAACAAATATGTCATGACTATAGTTTTCTGTAACAAATGTTAAGTTTAACCCCCAGCCTTACTTGATTGGTTCTTGCTTAATCTGCACCCAACGCCAGCAATGAGAGAATAGATGGAACATTGTCCAGTGTCTGGTAAAAGAAGGAAATTCAGTGTTAGCATTTTTAATCATAACAACAATACAATAATCCATGGCCAGAATAAAGCAAGGCTTTGTTTGTTTGTTGATTTTCTTTGAATAATGATTCCAACTATTGGCACGCCAAGTGGTTTTGGTCCCTTTAGTTGAATATCAATGTCATTGTTCATTAAAGCACAACTCCCTTAAGGCCTTAACTCCCCATCCACCACATTATATACATTTTAAACATTATGGGCCTAATCCTAAAATTGGGGACGCATACGTGGCCGCATTCCCGTCTGGCCGCGGAAGCTTACATACTAGTCAATGCTATTGTGATAATGTCAATTATACGGAGGTCTGCATGTGAAAGGCCACTGATTTTACTTCCGCTGCCTCCTTCATTAGTATCTGGACTTCTTGCCACCACATGCTGGGTGCAAAAGATCCATCTGAAACAAACATCTTATCTCCATCTGCACCCTACTATCGAGTACAGCAGTCAGCTGCATGCTTACAACACACCCATGACACTTCCACAAGACGGAACAGTTCCCTGCATCCACATGGGCACCGCCCAGAAACTGCCCAGAAACGCCCATTTCATGGAAAGAGTGCTCCATGGATGGACGGATCAATCTGTCCACACTTGCAATTTCTGTCTGGGGGCCTTACTCAGAGAGGTACGCTATTCTGATTTTTTACACAGTTGACCGATTGTCGGTAAACTTTGCATACGTCTAAGTTGCACAATGCATGCACCAAGGTACATAATTGTAGTTGCTCGCAGCGACTTTTTACTCACAGTGTGATTGACAGTCAAGGAGCATTTGGAGGAGGTAACGGGAGAATGGCGGCAAAACTGCAGGCATTTTGCGACTGTCTTGGGGCATGTCACAGCTTGCGCTTGAGATTCAGTACGCAGATAACAAGAGCTCTGAAATCTCAGTAAACGTGGCCATTCCGCAAGACCATAGAGATAACCAGATGGTTGATCATCGAAGGATCTGCCACCAATGCTGCCTTTTTTTTCGCAGTTGCTTGGATTTGCTGAGCCACCAGTGGGCATCTCAGTACATATCCTGGTGGCTGCAACATTTTTCATATTTTCACTCAGCAGATGCATACAAGGATGCAGCAGTTAAGGCATTTAGTACATCATTGAATCAGGTCCTGTGTGCGTACACATTGTCAGCGATTGCTATCTACTGCACTTGCGCAGTTTGCAGATATCTGTGAGGGCAGTCTGCAATTGCACTTTTGTCCGACTCATAACCAGGCAGTTTATGTAATACAATGCCCCCAGTTCATATTATACGTTACACTGTAGTGCCCCAGTTTCACAGAGATATACAAGTGTTGCATATCGACTTAATCAGTGCACCCTCTTGGTGTGTCCCAGTCGAATCGCATTGCGACTAAGACACACTTTCAGGCAAAAAAGACGCTCAGCGCAAACAGTCACACGGGACCTGGCGTGCCAAGAATGGTTGTTTGGCGTGACTGCAGCAATAATGTATGAGGATACAGATGTATTCAATTATTGTAAACAAGTCTGCTCTGGAATGTGGGATTGATTAGATATATTATTTCTCCCAAACCAAACGCATTAGGGGCCTGAGATGGAGCGCAAAGGCAGATCGAGCGATTGTCATTGTGCATGCATATAAGCCGCAATGCGTGTGCGCAGCAGTCGCACTGCGATTACAGATGCACAGAGGAATCTATCACAAAGTGAGTGACAGGCTGTCAGCATTTGGGGGTCGTAACAGAAAGTGGTCATAAAAACGCAGGAATGTCTGGCCATCTGAACACCATTACATGGGCGTGCATAAATTAGCCCTTGCGATCTTTACACAGCTCTGCGTGTTAAGAGAGCTACCAAATCTGCAGCAGGCCAGACCTCCAGCAAGGCCAAGATGGCAGCTCGATGTTACCGATATTTATGCAGGTAAGCGACGTTGTATGCATGTGATAAGGCCGAAGTGGGCTTCCTTATGCTCAGGTGCTCTTTGGAATAGTTAGCATATTTTCACAGCTGCGTTTCATGCGGCATCGCAACTGCGTTAGCATTAGCATCCGTCTCTGAATCAGGCCCTAGTAGATGCCCTCAAATTACACCAGCCAACGTACATACTTCAGGTATATTTTTATGATTTTGGGAACTCCTAGCTGTAGTGGAAATATACATTTTTAGTCAAAAACAGATAAAATATCCTATGCAGGTGGTTGCCTTTCCTGTTCAAAAGAACACCATAACTGAATGTATATACTGAAGAAACTACACCAACCCTCTCTCAGGCTTCCTCAGTGATTTACATGCTAATGAGAAACCTTCCATGTGCTCTACCTTTGATATTTCTTGACCACCATTATGTTGGTGATAAATGCCACAGGATTACAGAACTTAACAAAAGGGAATGACAAATAAAAAACTACATAAATAGACAAACAAGAACCAACAGTAGAGAAGAAATTAAACAAAAAGTCCTAATATTACGCTTATAAATTATAACTGGACTATTTCCATCGACCCAAGGCCTTAATCTCCACCACTGAGAATACCGCCACTACAGCAGATGTAGCAGCGCCGATCAGGAACAAATGCATGCCAGTCTACTGCTGTGGGTTGACGACACTCTAAAGCCAACCAAATTGGTACTCTGTTAGTGGAGTACCGTCAATATGTATGAGCCATGAGTCGGGCACATCCAGGTGCAAGGACACATACTGTTTATCAAGGGTAACAGGGCAGATTCGGTAATCCCTAGAGGGAACCAATGAAATGCACCTACTGTACCGCTTCCAGTTTGATCTGTCTTGTCGTGACTAAGTCTACAGAGGATCGACCCTACACCCACCAGGACATCCAAGCAGAGCATAGCAGCATCCACCCACCTGGAGGAGGCAACCAGCTCAGAACTCCGTGACCTTTCCTCCATGAAAGGTCACAGAAAATGCAACTTTAGACAACACTTCCTCTTACCAGGAAACAACCACCTCCTCAACGGCCACTAGGATGTACGGGAGCAGATGTGCATCAATAGGTCTCCTATGGTCAGCTACTGCCCGGGAGATGCGCGTCCAAACCTTTAAAGCTTTCACAATGAGAAAGCTTTTAGTAAGGTCAGGAAAGCCCTTTAACTTGCAATAAAATGAACTCCCATCAGGGAATTATATACATAAGCCTGGGATCTGCCAGAGACATAGAGATGCCAAATAAAAGAAAGCATTGATTGATGGCTCCCCTTTACTTCCATGTTTGCGGCAATGAGAAAAAAACTTCCCACTCTTCCCGTGCCTAGCGATAAGCTTGCAGACTGCCAGGGGCTAGAGATCGTTCTGCTAGGCCCTCTATACCTGTTTGATCACCTGCCAAACATGAGAGGGACAAGGCATACCAACTTTATCAGCAAGAGGAGCCAAAGATCTTAATCTAGCCCACTGAAACAGAGACAACACATCAGCAATCTTGTTCTCCACCCTAGGCACATGCCAAGCTTTAAACAAATATTACAATGCAAACAGGTTAAGATTAGCTGCACGAGCAAATGAAAAATCATCAGGGACTAAGCAGTTTGCAGAGTTATCGCATGTACCATACCAAGGCTATTACACTTCAGCAAAATTCTGCAAGTGCGCAACAGATTGCCCTAGATTTCCAGGGTGACCATTATGGGGAAGAGTTCAAGAAGAAGATCATTTGTCAAACCCGTCACTGCTCATGCCTCAATCCAGGGAGCCATGCACCAGGAACCGCTAAGGTAATAGCCCAACCCTGTAGAACCTGCTGCGTCTGTAAACAAATGCAGCTGAAAACTGTCAGAAACCATGGCAATCCAAAACCGAACATCATTAAACTCCTTGAGAAATCCATACAGACAGGTCCCACTTAATCTCCTATTACAATTGACTCAAATGATGATGCTTAGATATCTCCGCAGTGGATCTTTTCAGTTTCCGACAAAAAATCTCATGCTCATGGGTATAACCCATTCAACAGTACTTAGGTGGCCGTCTGGACTTAACTCAAGATAGTAGAGCCTTACATGGTTATCCTAAGGTTACTGGATGTTATGCGACTGTAGGACCTCAGGAGGGAGTGAGATATGCAATGGAGGAGTTGACAGAGTGACTAAGAGCTGACAGACATCCCGATGGCTATGTGGCCTTAAGTACCAGGAATAGACTAAAAAGCCAAGGTGAAGCTTGAACAGCTGATAGAAATACAGACTGATATGTGGCTTTGAGAGCTGAAGTATGGCTACTAAAGTCGAGGTGCAGCTTGTGAGCCTAGATTCGACTTTGAGAGCCTGGGTGTGGCTGGAAAGCCAAGATGTTAAATGCAGAGATGCTGCCTTGCGGGCCGTGGTGCGGCTTGCGAGCTGAGGTGCGGCTTGAGAGCCGCGGTGCAGCTTTGAGAGACGGGGTGTGGCTGGAAAGCCGAGATGTTAAATTTAGAGATGTGGCCTTGCGGGTCGTGATGACAAAGCCTCAGAGAATATCACAACTCACAGAGAAATAGAACTCTAGATGATGAAATGAGAGCAATTGCTTAGAATCTCAGAAGCACAGACAAAAGCAGGCACAGACGGACAGATACACGACTGGCAGGAACCGGAAGCACATATCAGAAACGCTATAGCCGCCAAGCCAGCGATGGACCAACAGGCTTAAGAAAGGTGCTGAGCCAATAGATACAAGGCAGGTGATTAATGGAATTAACAGATGAGGAGGAAAGTCATCCAGTATCTGGTGCCATAGACCGGCGTTCTAATCTCCTAGCAACTGGAGATGCCGTCCCAGTACGGCGTGTACGTTGTCCAGGAGCAGGATTTCGGGAGTTTGACTGGCGACCTGAAGGAGAGACACCCTGAGCACGAGTAAGTAACAAGGCGCGTTGGCGACTTGTAACAGGAAGGCAGCAAGACCTAGCGCAGTCTTGCTGTTAGTTAAACGACTCCAAAATTTTTAAATAAAGCTTGCCATGAAAACAAAAAGTGACCACATCTATCAGAGTCAGCAGGACCAACACACAGAAAGTCATTAAGATAGTGAGTTATCCCATGACCACCACAAGAAAATTCAACACATCAATGGAGGAAGATGTTGGACTGCTTAAATAATGCACAGAACACCCCATAGGCAAACATTTGTCAATGTAATGTCCATCATCAAGGTGAAATCCTATGAACCTGAAGAATTTAGGGTGCAAAGGAAGTAAAACAATGTTCAAAGCCTTATCAAAAGATTGGTATAACACTGAACAAAATTCAGCTGATATAGCATCATTACCAGATGATCCAGATGGATAAGAAATATGCAGAATGAGCCTGTATTTCCCAGGAATCTTCTTAGGAACCACCCCTACTGGGGAAAGATCAATCAGGGGTTCGGCAAAAGGATTTGCGTTATGAGCGTAATGCACCTCTTTGGTAATGTTATCCTTAACTACATGAGGCAATTCAAATGCAGACTTCAGGTTCTTGGGGGAACCTGTGTCCACAAAACCACTAACTGGCAAATGAAACCCCAAACTAAAACCATGGAACAAAAATGCAGCATCCTGTCCATTCAGGTACCAGTCTAACCATTTGGACATTCCCGCGAAACAGAAGGGGTGGGTGCCTTACACAGCAGCTACTGGATCCAACTTGCTTGATTGCTGTTGGGCCGCAAGCTTGAATCAATTGGATACTGGGAGAGCTCCATCACATCGCAAAATGGCACTGCGGGCAGGATGTGAAAGTAAATGCAAAGCATCTGCTCTTAGAAGCCTACTGCACATTCACTCTAACAGGGCAGAAACCCTATGCGCAAGAGGTACATCAGGTGCAGCACATGAAAGCCGTGTGATCACCAGCCACACCTCCACATCCTTGCAAGTCCATCACATGCCTACCATCTTGCTTACAATGAAACTCTTCGTCATATGCATACCAAGCCATGTATCTGGATGATCTCTGCATGCTGTGCACCAGATGAAGGTTCTTTATGGTGTTCATCTGGGCACGTTTCCTGGTAGCAAGAAGATAATATATAAAATCCTGCTAGCCATTTCCCGTGTGACTTGAAATCCTCCAAGCTGATTCCATCCTGGAATCCTTTTTTGCTTTCTCTTTAAGAGCGAACATGTCTACAAAATATCTTTCATGAATCTCATTATGATAAGTTGCTCTCAAGCCTCACAATACAACGTTATTGTCACAGAGTACAACTCCAGGGATCACACTAACAACTGTTTTAGCAATGCCCTTGCCCCTCTTAACACAATGCGCCTACCTGGCATGTCTATTCGCTGCAAGCCTAGCATATTTTACACCCTGCTTATGTGCCCTCATAGAGCTATGAGAATCAGATAGAAGAGAGGAGGAAGACACAAAGAACTAGAATCCACAGAATCCAGAAGTGACCCACCTTACTCTCATTGCGGATCACCATCAGATGCAACAGATGACATCTCGTCGTCCATGGCCACAACACTTGTCATTCCCAGCACCATCATCTAAAAATTATGAAAGCACAGCAGATTTGTAGACCGTTACTAGTAAAATGATGGGCCTTTCTGAAAATCATTGAAAAAGATATGTAATGTAAGGGCGCAGATTGCTAGATTGGGAAATCCTAAAATCGGGCAACAAATCTTCAAATTGTTCAATTGTGGTTTTCTGACTGCTAATGTATGGGCTTCATAGATTGCAGATTGCAACTAAAAAGTGATTGGAATTGGTAAATCGCTATTTGCGAGCGCTCGCTCTGAATCAAGGCGTTTTTTGTTTTTTTTTTAAATCCGCCTCCAGGCTACTCGCATAGCTGTGGGTGACCACCCACAGCTTTTGCGAGCGGCCTGGCGATGGTCGCGATTATCGCGACCATCGGGCTTGCGATTAAACCCTTGGGCAGGAAGTTCACTACTGACATCACGAATGATGTCAGTAGGGCCGCCCACAAACGGCAGGCGTTCCTTCGGGAATGTAGCCATTTGTCCAGTCACCCCCCCTCCCCGCCTATAAAACGGGGCGAGCTGTTGATCCACATCGACAGCCGCCCCGTTTTGTAGCGAGCCCCGGAGCAAGTAAACTTCACTCGCTCAAGGGCTCGCGCACACGCATTGCGCACTGGCCGACCATCGACCAGCTTGCGATCAGCAGATTTGCAGACTGTTACTAGTAAAATGATGGGCCTTTCAAGATTGGAAGCTCTGTGTTTGCTGACAAAGGCCCTGATTCAGAGCCGTTCGTAAGCGGCCGCTCGTTCGTTCTGACCGATGTTCGCACATCTGCGCATGCGTACGGATTTTAATACGCATGCGCGAACCAGTCAGTGCGGACGAAAATCGTTTGTTCGCTATATAGCGAATGCCTGCTATTTTGAGTGACAGAAAGAGGCGTATGTGGGTGGTAACAGGGGAAGGTGCTTGAAAACGGGGGAGTGGAGATCCGAACGCAGGCGTGCGTAAAGGTCAAAACGGGCATTTTAAGGGAGTGCATAATTAATACAGCAGCATCATTGACCACGTCACTTTGCTTTTTTTTACTTAGAACTGCTCGCAAAATAGCGGTTGAAAAAAACAGCCACAAGAATAGCGAGTAGTTCATACGCTGTTCGATGTACTCGATTAATCTAATAAATAGCGGACATGACGTATGGTGCGAGCGGCAAGGGGGCGTATTTTTCAAAATTACAACCGCAAGTTTTGCTCGCTCGTTCAGACTTAGAGGCGTGAACAGACCGCAATTAGCGAACGGTTCATTTGAATAGCCACCCCTTGTTTTAGAACGAACGACCGCAAATAGCAAGCGGCTCTGAATGAGGGCCAAAGATCTGTAATGTATGGGCGCAGATTGCTAGTTTGGGAAATCCTAAAATCGAGCAACAAATCTTCAAATTGTTCAATTGTGGTTTTCAGATTGCTGATGTATGGGGGCCTTAAAGCCTTTCATTTTCATTTTTGTTACAATTACAGCCACTCATCCAAAGCAAAACTTGGTTAGGTTCACCCAAACCCAAACTGCTCATCTCTAAATGGATCATGTGATTGTTGTTCTGTATAAATGAATTGCCCTTAATCCCAGTTTTCAGGCACATGATAATGATAATATTGTGCTCATGTGCGCAGAGGTTACAATCTCATAGCTCACCAGGTGTAAGGCGTCGTTAGACAATCAGTAGTCACCTGCTGTGTGCAGTGTCCACAGCAGCTGGGGCTCTCTCCACTTGTTCTATTGCTGGCCATTTTCTTGCTAGTCCAGACTGCAAGCTATAAAGGATGGTGCACAGTTCTGCTTTAAAGTGGCAGTTACATCTTAACCCAGGACCGCAACTAGGGGTGAGCGAGTGATGCCGCTGCCCAGAGTGCAGGGCGCTGGGGGCAGCACTATCGCTGTACCCATGGCAGCTGCATTTGGCTTGCCAGTAGAGCTGCAGCAGAGCCACCCGAAGCATCCAGTAGTGTTCTTCCTAATGCTGATGGCCCTGGCCACTCAGCGTGACATCATGATACCACATGTTCGGGGGCGGCACAGGGTGGAAAATCACCTTGCTCCGGCGTGGTTTTTATCAAAGTCATGAAGCCTATCTAAAAATAGGGTATTTAAAGTTACTCAGCTGTGGTGAAATTTAGAATTTTTAAAGGTTCTTGTTCTTGGGGGTGGACAACCTGGATAATCTAATAATTTTATTATGTAGGTGAACTATGTTACAGTGAGTTTGAACAATGTTTGCCAACCTAACAAATAAAGAATTATTTCACCAGACATGGGTTGTGAGTGTCATCTTGGAGGTGTCAGTTGCACAACGCATTTAACCAGTGACGTGCGGTGAGGTCAATGGCTGGGGAGGCACACAGTTTTTATATAAAAAATCTGGTACATAACAGGGAGTATGATAGGGGAGGGAGTGTGACAGTGGAGGCTCTGCCTCCCCTGCCTGCACGTCCCTGCATTTAATGTACATTTACAAACATGTTCAATTTACATTTTAAAAAAATGTGACTGGACTACCCACCTAATGTATGATTGCAGCCACCTGTGTTGAACTAGGTAATTGATGAGACAGGTGTTTCAGCACAGGTGTCTGCAATCATACATTAAGAGGGAAGTCCAGGAACAGAGCATTTTGTACCGGGTGGAATGGGTCATGTTGGAGGGTCAGCAGATGTGTCCTCATACATCTAGCCTTCTTGCGCACTAAACAGCCCTAGTAGTCGCGCCATGCTGTGGCATGACTCGGTAGCACCGAGCGTCTTTTCGTGCGACTTTTTACCTTCAAATGTGTCTTAGTGGCTGTACCTTCAAATGCGTCTTAGTGGCTGTAACACTGTAATGAAGCTTTTCGTTTGCAAATACACCCACAGTCGGACACAGAACATAGGCATGCTGCATATCATTTTAATTAGCAGAAGCTGATTGTGCTAACTATTCACATCTCTGTGCGAATAAGATGCATTTGAAGGTAAAAAGTCACAAGAAAAGACGCTCGGCACTACAGAGTCACACAGAGGTCCCGTATTGTGTAGTGCGACTTGTAGTGCACGGAGGATAGATGTATGTGGACACATCTCTGTAGGTGCAGAATCAGACTTCTGTGACTGTCCACTACTCTCAGGGCCGGATTATAGGCAGGGCGGCCGTCCACGGGTCCTCCCACACATTGCCCCTACCCTGCCACCTCCCTGGCTAGGATGGCTCCCATCAGCATCGCTGACTCTACTACTACAACTGCAAAGCCCTCCTCCTTACTCACCTTCCAGTCCGGTGTCTGTTTCCCTCTGCCGGGGTGGATGTGCTCTGCGCTCTTCGCCTCCTCCGAACCCACTTCAGCCTGGTGCCACAGGGAGGCTCCATTTGCCAGGCGCCCGCTGAGATTTTGTTACCAGCGGGCGCCAGGCTCCCTCCCCACAGTGCCAGCCAGAGGCTGGAGCTCACTCTTGAGCTCCAGCTTCTGGCTCTCCCCACGGGCACTATGGGAGAGATGTCATGACGTCTCTCCCATAGTTCAGAGGAGCAGCCAGGCAGACCGGAGGCAGCAGATGCAGGTGCGGGGCTTAAGGTGAGTATTGTGTTTTGGTATTTTTGTGTACGCGGTTTCACTATAGGGGGCATAACTTCCATGGGCAATATTGGGGGCACTACTATAGGGGGCATTTCTATTGGGGGCACTACTACAGAGGGCACCACTACTGTGGGCACTGCATAAGGGGCACCACTACTGGGGTCACTGCATAAGGGGCACCACTACTGGGGTCACCTGCATAAGGGGCACCACTACTGGGGCACTGCATAAGGGACACCACTCCTGGGGGCACTGCAAAAGGGGCACTACCACTACTGTGGGCTCTGCATAAGGGGCACCACTACTGGGGGCACTGAATAAGGGGCACTACCACTGTGGGCACTGCATAAGAGGCACTACCACTCCTGGGAAAACTGCATAAGGGGCATTACCTCTACTAGGGACACTGCAAAAAGGGCACCACTACTTGAGGCACTGCATAAGGGGCACCTCTATTGGGGGCACTGAATAAGTGGCATTACCACTGTGGGCACTGCATAAGGTGCATAACCACTGGGGGCACTGCATAAGGGACACTACCACTACTAGGGGCACCACTACTGATGGCACTGCATAAGGGGCAATACCACTACTTATGCACTGAATAAGGGGCACCACTACTAGGGGCACTGCATATGGGGAACCATTACTGGGGGCACTGCATAAGGGGCACCACTACAATGGGAATTGCATAAGGGGCATTATAAGTAAGGTGCACTACTGCTATGGGCATTGTATAAGGGGCACTACTACTGTGGGCATTATGTGTATTAGGGGCACTACTACTGTGGGCATTATGTGTATAAGGGGCACAAATGTGGGCATTGTGTAAAAGGGACACTGCTGTATGTTATACATGAATAAAGGACACTACTATGTGGTGTAATGTGAATCAGGGGTGAATCAAATGGAAAAAAAAAGCACCGATGGGGGAGTTCTCTAGGACCACTTTAAGCACTGACTATAAGGATGCAATTTACCCTGCCCCACCCCCTACAGTAGCCACCATTCCACTCCAGAAGTTTTCCCAGATGCAACATTAAACGGTTGGAAAGTTTGAAATGCCCAGATTCACCCAGCTACAGTTTTGGCCATCAAGACAAACAAGCTCATGCATGCAGCAGTAAAAAGTGATGTATATGAGCATAAACAGGTACATGATGTCAATAAGAAGAAACTGTATTTATGCTGTGTGGCTGCATTATTCCCCACTCACTAATGACCGAACTGCTTCCTCTATCCTAATCTTAGGATCATCTTTTTATGTTATCCAAAAGATTTTATAGTTAATGATTGTAGGCTTGTCAAGCAACATATATTTATAGATTATATAAAATAAAATCTAATATTATGAGTGTTTGTACTTACTGATGTGCAATTTCCAGATTGATTAGTGATCTTATGTGACTCTAACATATCAGCTAAAGTGCTACAGAAGTAAAGAGAGTCTAAACACGTAATGGTAAAATGATGCACAGGATACTACAATACTAAAATTGGCTTAATAAATCCGAGGCACATTAATAGCCATTTATTAAACAAGGTACAAAAATGCACGAAAACGTGTGAATCAGGAAAAGCTCAAATACATTTCTGTCAATTTCTTTTTAGTAGCTCTTAGATTAGAGTATGTACTTACATAAAAAAAAATTTTTTTTTAACTTTTACAGAATCTCAAATTGTCAGTTAAATAAAAAGAAATTAACATCAGCACATACTGTATGTATTAAAAGAGAAGTCTAACTCTTATACTGTAAGACGTAAAGCACACTACTGTAATAAACAGGTAAAACATTATTTTATCAAGACAAAAGCAAAATGCAACACTATGATTCAGATACAGTATCTATTAAAGAACCAATTTGATATTAAAAAAATAAACTTACGGCAAATTTGTTCTGGATGTCCACACGGCCCCTTCCATTGCATCGTCTGCTAATCTATAATCCTGACTAATTACTTTAGGTTGCAGCTAATCTCAGACAGGAAAAAAGAGGATTCTGGGAAATACAGTCCGCAAATCTCAATTAGTATGGGATGATGAATGTTTTTCTCTTTCCCAGGAGCCAGTGAGTGACCTAATTACCAGCAATATCTGCTTCTGTATACTGCACTATATAACTAATGTAGAATACAGGCTGCTCAATCTCTGTTGTAGAACTATTAGGGGTATATTTAGTAAAGCAGTGGTTCCCAAACTGTGCGCCGTGGCACCCTGGGGTGCCTCCGGACACTTGCAGGGGTGCCTCATGTTGGTGGTTCAGTACCAAATCAAAATGTTTATTGTCAATGTAATGAAAATATGTGGACAAATAGAAGCACAAACCTGTCCACCACCACATAACTGAGCCTAATGCTGGCCATACACGCTGCAATTATCGGGACGATCCGCCCGATATCGGCGGATCGCCGCGATAATTGTAGCGTGGGGGGGGCCACCGAGGGTTAAATATTGCTCGGTCGGGCATGCTGGATTGTCCAGCATGCCCGTCCGATGCGATATTTACCCGGTAACTGTCGGCCGCATCGGGCAGTGTATGCCCAGCGCGGCCGACAGACAGACATTTCCTGTGTTCCTTCCTACGGAAGGAACAGGGAAATGTCTCCTCCCCCGGGGGCGGAGCGCGGATGTCGGGCTATACACTGTGAGATTTCTCTCACAGTGTATGCCGCGGACATCTGCGGCTGGCAGCCGGTCAGATAAAATGTCTGTCGGTCTGACAGACATTTTATCTTGTCGTGTATGCCCAACATAAGGATGACAGGTAAGCACAATTTACTTCACTTTACTAAAAAAAATTCAGAATTTCTGAATAACAAACTTTTGGCTTAGGGGTGCCATGAAAACAATGCTGACACACTAGGGCACCGTGATTCAAAAAAGTTTGGGAACCACTGTACTAAAGTGTTGCTGTTTTTTTCAGAAGAGGAGATATTGGGCCTGATTCAGAGCCGCTCGTAAGCGGACGCTCGTTCGTTCCGACCGATGTTCGCACAACTGCGCATGCATACGGATTTTAATACGCATGCGCGAACCAGTCAGTGCGGCCGAAAATCGTGTGCTCGCTAAATAGCGAATGCCTGCTATTTTGAGTGACAGAGTGAGGCGTTTGTGGGTGGTAACAGGGGAAGGTGCTTGAAAACGGGGAGTGGAGATCAGAACGCAGGCGTGCCTAAAGGTCAAAACGGGCGTTTTAAGGGTGTGCATAATTACTAAAGCAGCGTCATCGACCACGTCACTTGGTTGTTTTATAGTTAGAACTGCTCGCATGATTGTGGTAGGAAAAACCAACCACAAGAATAGCGAGCAGTTCATACGCCGTCCGATGTACTCAATTAATGTAATATATAGCGGACCTGACGTATGATGCGAGCAGCCAGGGGGCGTTTTTTTCAAAATTACGTTTGCATGTTTTGTTCGCTCGTTCAGACATAGAGGCGTGAACAGACCGCAAAGAGCGAACGGTTAATTTAAATAGCCAGACCCTTTTTCTGGACGAGCGAGCGCAAATAGCGTCTGGCTCTGAATCAGGCCCATTGCACATTGCAACCAAACAGATTTTAGCTATTATCTTCTAGAACCAGGGTGGGGAACCTTTTTTCTGCTGAGGGCCATTTTGATATATTATTATTTGTGGGCCTGGTGTAGGCCATGCCCCCTTCGTGTGATGTCACATAGGGGTGGGGCCACAATCGGTGGTGATTACAGCAATGCCCGGAGTATCCTGAGGATGCTCCGGGGAGCTGTAAGGGCAGCGGTGTGACCATCTGAAGTGTCCTAAGGACGCTCCAGGCTGCACTGCTGCATAGATTCTGGCTGCAGGATGCCATTCTAGGCACCCTGCTTGCCCGATGAGGCTAGCAGAAAAAAGCTCAGAGGGCCAGACCAACTGATTCCGGGGGCCTTATACGATCCCCGGGCCTGAGGTTCCCCATCCCTGTTCTAGAAGGTGCTAGATAAATGTTAAGTAAAATCTGATTGGTTGCTATGGGCAACATCTCCACTTCTATAAACCCGCACTTAATAGTTAATATACCCCTTAGTCTCAGCATATCTACCTTCAACCTATAGCACTTGCTCCTTTTGAATTACAGGTGATACTTGGTAAAAAGCATGTTATTTGCTGTTTAAGATTGCCATATAGAATAAGGCTGCCACCTGCATCACTACTAACGGAAAAGTCACATGAATTTTGGTGACAGAGTCTACAGTATGTGAACTTGAGGTTGGACCACTTTAATTATTTTTGTCCTAATCTTCCACCTTTCCTTGAAATAATACTTTTTTTGTGTCCCTCTTCCTCTGCAGGGTCCTTCCCTCACTTAAGGCACACATCCACTTAAAGACATGAAAACGACTGCACGATTACGACATTGTAATTGTGCAGTCGTTTGTCAGTCTGTGATGTGCCTACACTGAACGAGTGAATTCATCAATTATCTCCTAACATGCTGAACCTGACATTATTGTCAGGTTGTCCAGCATGTTTGCTCAATGATAGATGTCTAAACGACCAGTGGGAGCGCACATGGCTGGTCATTTAAAGGCCCTCATACATCAGCAATCGATTGCAAATAGCAGAATTGCCACAATCGATTGTGTATAAATATCTGCAATGTATGGGCTTCACAGTATGGGGGCCTTATGGTGTATTCAATTCAGTTGATTGCTGTTATCAGTCTGCGACATTATCATTATCAGAATTTACTATGTAAACCTTAAAGGCCCCCATACATCAGCAATTGATTGCGGCAATTCAACAATTTGCAATCGATTGTGTATAAAAATCTGCAATGTATAGGATTCACAGGTCGCAGATTGCAACCAAAAAGTGATTGGAATTGTTAAATCAGATTGTCCAACATGTTGGATGTCACAGATGGCCTGGGGCTGTAGATTGCTAGTGTTTGGACATGATCAGCAGATTTGCAGACCGTTACTAGTAAAATAATGGGCCTTTCAAGATTGGCAGATCTGTGTTTGCTGTAATCGATCTGCAAATCACTGAAAAAGATCTGTAATGTATGGGCGCAGATTGCTAAATTGGCAAATCCTAAGATCGGGCAATAAATCTTCAAATTGTTTAATTGTGGTTTTCAGATTGCTGATGTATGGGGGCCTTTAGACATTTTTCTTAACGATTTGCAAACGATTTATGAATGATAACGATATCGTTATCGTTCAATCGCTCAATTAAATCGTCTAGTGGATGTGCCCCTTTACAGTATAGCCTGGACCTTCTCCAATCACCTTCAATTTAGACCCAACAGTACAGGTGTGAATTAATACAGTTAATGATTACAGGTGGCCTAAAGGCCCCCATACATCAGCAATTTGAAAACCACAATTGAACAATCTGAAGATTTATTGCCCGATTTTAGGATTTCTCAATCTAGCAATCTGCGCCCATACTATACAGATCTTTTTCAGTGGTTTGCACATCGATTGCAGAAAACACAGGTCTGCCAATCTTGAAAGGCCCATTATTTTACTAGTAACGGTCTGCAAATCTGCTGATCATGGCCATACACTAGCAATCTACAGCCCCAATCCATCTGTGAAATCCAACATGTTGGACAATCTGATTTAACAATTCCAATCACTTTTTGGTTGCAATCTGTGACCTGTGAAGCCTATACATTGCAGATTTTTATACACAATCGATTGCAAATTGTAGAATTGCCACAATCAATTGCTGATGTATGGGGGCCTTTAAGGTTTACATAGTAAATACTGATAATGATAATGTCCCAGACTGATAACAGCAATCAACTGAATTGAATACACCATAAGACCCCCCCATACATCAGCAATCTGAAAACCACAATTGAACAATTTGAAGATTTATTGCTTGATTTTAGGATTTCCCAATCTAGCAATCTGCGCCCATACATTACAGATCTTTTTCAGTGATTTGAAGATCGATTGCAGCAAACACAGATCTGCCAATCTTAAAAGACCCATCATTTTACTAGTAAAGGCACCCATACATCAGCAATCGATTGTGGCAATTCTGCAATTTGCAATCGATTGTGTATAAAAATCTGCAATATATGGGCTTCACAGATCACAGATTGCAACCAACAAGTGATTGGAATTGTTAAATCTGATTGTCCAACATGTTGGATTTCACAGATCGATTGGGGCTGTAGATTGCTATTGTATGGCCATGATCAGCAGATTTGCAGACCGTTACCAGTAAATTGATGGGCCTTTCATGATTGTCCGATCTGTGTTTTCTGCAATCGATCTGCAAATCACTGAAAAAGATCTGTAATGTATGGGCGCAGATTGCTCGATTGGGAAATCCTAAGATCGTGCAATAAATCTTCAAATTGTTCAATTGTGGTTTTCAGATTGCTGATGTATGGGGGCCTTTACGGTCTGCAAATCGGCTGATCATGGCCATACACTAGCAATCTACAGCCCCAATCCATCTGTGAAATCCAACATGTTGGACAATCTGATTTAACAATTCCAATCACTTTTTGGTTGCAATCTGTGATCTGTGAAGCCCATACATTGCAGAGTTTTATACACAATTGATTGCAAATTGCAGAATTGCCACAATCGATTGCTGATGCATGGGGGCCTATAGCCTTGGGTTGGCAGTATAATGTAACGTATGTTTAATAATTAATCAACCAGAGTAAACAAGGCAGAGCACTAATAATATAGAAATCAATTGCTTCTAGCTGCACCCACCTGTGACCCTGTGTAAGCACAAAAAAAAGACAAATAGTCACTACTTAAATATACAAAGATGGTGTTGCTATAATTGTATACAATTAAAACAAAAACAATCTTGGCATGACAGACATAATGATCAAGACATCACTTTGTATTAAAATTCTTAATATAATAAATAACAAATACACAATATACACATACAGTATGTAAAAGTACTGAATATTCTATATGGTATAATGGTCTATTAAGATACCACTGTATAAAAGTCTTTGAAAACACTTAAGGGGCACATCCACTAGCAGACTTTGAAACTACTGCACGATTACGATATTGTAATTGTGCAGTTGTTTCATTGTCTGTGCTGTGCCTACACTAAACGTTCAGTCGTTCAGTGTAGGCACATCAATCATCCCCTAACATGCTCAACCTGACGTTATCGTCAGGTTGACCAGCATGTTCGGCCGATGATTGTCGGAAACGACCAGCAGGAGCGCACATCGCTAGTCGTTTCCAACATTAATGTGCACGATTCATAAACGATTGGACGATAACGATATCATTATCGTTCAATCGCTCATAGAAATCGGCAAGTGGATGTGCGCCATTAGGGCAGTATTCAATCAGTTTCACCACCACGATAAAGTTCCGTCTGCCGGACTTTGCACCTACATTGCGTCTTTTGGCCGCGGAAACTTATCGTGCACGTCCCCGCTATTTGCCGTATTCAGTTCCAAAAGACGCGAAAACGGCGACACGCAAAGTCAGAACAGACGGAAAGTGGTGTCAGAATGGGGGAAATCAGCCTGAACCCCCCAAAAAGAAGCAGAAACATTGGGGATCAAAGTAGTAGTGCCCAATTAGTCCTAACAAGTGGTGAAGAATAGCATAAAGCAGTATGTTTTGGAGAAAATAAGTAGTCCTGGCAAATTTGGGGTACATGAAAATGGGTGCAAGAATCTTTTAAGGTCTCTAAAGTGAAGTTTTAATAAAAGTGAAATTCCTCCATTATAAAAGTACCTGCATTCCCAAAAACACTTGCCCCCTTCTTAGAGCACCCCCTGAACCTTATTTCGCTAGTTTTTGAATTTGCTCCCCACTTTGTACTTTTTTGCCCCCAAAATGAAAGTACTTTTTTGGGGTGTTCTTAAGTTTTTTTAAGAAATGTTTTGATGCAGTTGTCCTTTGGGGGCTGTCCCATGGGTTCTGAGTGGTTTCTCCACCTTTGCACCCCAAAATAAAAAATTGCACTTCTTTTCTCCACCTATTCAGAGGCGAATCTTTTTCCCCTATTACATTGCAATGACTTTCCGTGTACGCGAAAAGTATTTGGAATTGAATACAGAGATAAGTTTCCGACAGGCGAAAAGACTCAATGAGCGATACTTTTTCGCGGATCTCGGCGTCTAATTGAATATGGCCCTTAGCTGGTATGTATTACTAAGCCAATGTATAATAACCTATTATAAGTAGTCTTTTATGCTTATGGGAGATAAAAAAGTAAAAAGCATTGCACAGCAGCAGTTCCTACTTATGTAAAGGCGATGAGATGCTGTGGGCATTGTGTATAAGGGGCACTACAACTGTGGGCATTATGTGTAAAAGAGGCAATACTGTGGGCATTGTGTATAAGGGGCACTACTGTGGGCATTGTGTATAAGGGGCACAACTGTGTGGCATTATGTGTATCAGGGGCACTACCACTGTGGAATTATGTGTATACAGGGCACTTCTACTGTGGCATTATGTGTATAAGGGGCACTACTAATGTGTGGCATAATGTGAATAAGGGGTTTAAATAAAAACTGATCCACAAGCAGCAAAGACAACACTACTATTTTCTACAATTTACAAACTCAGGAATATTATAATTCAGCACGGTCAGGAATATCGTAATTCAGCAGGTCAGTGCTGGTTTGGTACTGCTTACTTTGGAGATGTGGGGCAAAATTTACTAAGCGGCGGGTTCTAAACCCCGGCGGTGTGGTGGCGGTTTTGCTATCTGCAGATTTACTAAGGCCAAAACCGTTGCAAAACTGCTGTCAAAACAAATTTTAGAATAGAATAGAACAGAGCTGTCATTTAGAAACCGATGCAAAACACCATCAAACCACAGCAGTCTCCTATGCCTGTGCGGGGGAGCGATCACACTGATCGCGCGCCCCCTGGCTTTGCGCTGGGCTGAGGGGGCTCAGAGTGCCCCCTCTCCCCAGCGGCGCTGCAAATCTTTTTTTTTTTCCCGGCAAGGGGGCGTGGCCACGCCTCCCGCGATTAGGCCACGCCCCCTTTTACCGGGGCCCGCCACGGCTCTTGGCGGGCCTGATTACAGACACCTGTGTAAAGCTGGTTTAAGAACTGCAGAGACACTGGGGAAACTGAGCCTGAAATAGTTGCCCAGTTTATAGGCTCGGGGGTGACTAGTGTTAGGGTTCCTGTACCTGCGAGCCCACTGAAGAAATGTTGCTGGATTGGAAGACTTTGTATGACATCTTGCCTGTAAAACTGCCATATCCTGTAAACCATATCCTGATTCTTGTCACAGTAGGTACAGTATATATGGTGCAACTGTACTATTGATATCATGTCTCTATCACACCGTATATTCCCAAATATTCTATTTATATTTACAACATTCAGAAGGTCAACCCCAAAAGGTCACCTGGTTTTGAATGTTGACAGTCAATAGATCGACCATCATTTTATGGACATATAATTAGGTCGACAGTTTAAATGGTCAACACATTGAAAAGGTCGATATTTAACATGTCGACCCATGTCAACACTTTTTTTTCGTTATTTTACCCTAACCCTAACAATCATGATAAAACATGTTAAATGATGACCTTTTTAATGTGCCGACCATTTAACCCTGTTGACCAAAATACATGTCTACAGAATGTTTGTCGACCTAATGACCATGTCGACCTTTTGAAGGTTGACCAATCAACCAGATACCACAGCAAACAATTGGACAGAATATGATTAAGTGAATTTCTTCAGCATTGGGATGAAGGAGAGGTAGTACATGTACCTGCTTCTTGGCTGAACTTGTTGGCAAGTAATGGATTGCAAAAAACTTGTAAGGGCTACTGGAAGGCAGATGTGAAAATAGGGCAAGCTGAACTTTTAAAGCAAGATTGTATTATTACTATGTACGTCCTGTGATAATAGGAATGAATGCCCTACAAACTGCCCTGAAGAGCGGATAGCTGCTTTGAAAGGGAAACTACAAGTGATTGCCCCGGTGGACAAAAGACTCTTACAGCAGGCTATACGACTCCTCCAAGTACAGCAAAGATTTGCTAATGCAAATGGAGAGGTGAACAAAGCAAGAGTAATGGATCGCAAACCGGTAATTCTGGGCAAAAACTCAGAGACCATTGCCTGATGCAAGGCAAGAATCGGACCTAGTGAAGTTATTATCAAATACTATAACAAAGATGGACACAGCTCCTTTGTCGTGGCTCGTAAAAGTTTCCGGCAGAAGAGCACGAGTCCGAATACTAAACCCTCATAACTATCCAGTTCAACTATATAGAAAACATCCAAAGGCCAAGCTGACACAAGTGACTTTTCAAGATGTCGTAGCGATTAAATTGGACATAATTCAACAAAATTCTGTGATCAATGTTCAAACTGAACTGTAGAGACTCAGTGGTGGGAAGACATTCAGATCGGGATGCAAACACATCTGCAATGGAAAAGATGGGAGCCATACAATGAGTAAAAAGAAAAGAGAAAACTTTAGAAAATAACTTGCTAAAGGGGTTATGTCCTCCTATCAGTATTTATCAAATAGCGGTAAGTTTAACGTTGCTGTTTGTCACTTTATAGATTACTCCATCTATAGATGGCAATACCAGTAAGGTCCCCATTGCCGCCAAATGGGAGCCAGCAACAGCCTTTGGAGTTTTAGAGATGCCTTCTAGGCATTGCCAAGTGCCCACTGGGCATACATGCCTACCCTCCCGGTTTTTGCGAGAGGCTCCCGATTTTTCAGGTAACCCCCCGCACCCCCGGAAGGGTAGACATTTCTCCCGCATTCTGCCCACTTTCTAGTGAAGTGGGCACAATGAGGAGAATTCCAGCGCCGATTGCGGGTCTCCGTGAAGGGGGCGGGGGCTTAATGACGTGTTTCTGCATGAATTACGTCATTTGGCCCACCCCCTATGTAAATTATAGCCAATCGCAGCAATTTTACCGCAAGGGGGCGGGGCTTAATGATGCAACTCATCAGGCCCCACCCCCGTCACCACCCTCCTGCTTCTCTTACCCGGGCTTCTCCCGGGAAGAGATATTTCAAGGTAGGCAACTATGCCACTGGGTGAAAGTGTAATATGCATGCACAGACTGGCCATCGCACATGCGCATAACACAACTGGCTGTCACTGGCAGCGATAGGCTGCCAGCAATAGCGAGGAGGATTCCTATGAGAATGATGACATCGCCTGAGGGATAAGTAATGTTAAATAACTATGGCATATAGGTTAGTATCACTGCAATGCTAAACTAAATAGGTCACTGGAAATAAGGATCTTTGTTAAATGGGACCCTACAGTATGTGTAAAAAAAACGCACTTTTACCTCAGATGCAGCTTTACTGTTTAGTAATTCTACATTGCAGAGCTTAAGTGTAAATAAAGAATGTTCGTATTGCAGATTCAGCATTTATATTTAAGTAAAACTACACCACAGAGTTTAAGTGTAAAGAAAAGACTATTTTACCTCAAGGGCGAGGAGGGAGCTGAGGAGGGGAAGGGCAGAGGAGGGAGTTGAAAGTGGCAAAGAGACGCCAGGGGTTTCAGGACTGGGAGGAGATGAAGTTCTTGAAATATGTTTGTTTGGAGAGGGACAGGGCAGCACTGTAGGATGAGAGAATAAATTTGAAATGGAGGAAGTCAGCCTTAGAGCGTGATTTTCTCCACTGACGCTCGGCAATTCTTGAACACTTTTGCAGGTACCTGGTGCATTTGGAATGCCAGGGTTGTGGACCTGCGAGGGTGAGTAGTTGTTGCCGAAGCAACAGAGTCAAGAGCAGAAGTAAGGGAGGAATTGTACAGGGAAGTAGCTTGTTCAGGACAGGAGAGAGAAAGGATAGGGGAGAGAAGAGAGTCTAGCAAGGAGGAAAAAGCAACAGTGTCAATAACGTCAATGTTCCGCTTAGTAATGGTGGCCTTAGGAGGTAAAGGAGGAGAAGGAGAGAGGGATAGGTTAAAAGAGAGAAGGTTATGATCAGAGAGGGGGAATGGGGAATTGGAGTAATCAGAAATATCACAACGGTGAGTAAAGACCAAATCAAGTGAGTGCCCACTCACATGGGAGGGTGATGAGGTCCATTGGGCGAGCCCAAATGAAGAGGTGAGGGTAAGGAGTTTAGCTGCAGAGGGTTCTGTGGGAATGTCAATAGGAATATTAAAATCACATAGGATAATGGAGGGAAGATCTGAGGAGAGAAAGTGAGGAAGCCAGGAAGCAAAGTTGTCAAGGAATTTGGAGGGCGAGCCAGGGGGATGGTAAATGACAGCTACTCTGATGTTTACTGGTTGGAAGAGGCGTATAGCATGAACCTCAAATGTTGGGAATGTAAGGGATGGTTCAGAGGGTATTAGCTGGTAGGAATAATTGGTGGATAGAAGGACCCCAACACCACCACCATGGCGACCCCCAGGCCGGGGTGTGTGGGAGGTGAGGCCCCCAGTGGATAGAGCAGCAGGAGAAGTGGTGTCAGAGGGTGAGATCCAGGTTTCAGTAATGGCTAGGAGATTCAGGGAGTTGGAGATGAAAAGGTCATGAGTGGGTAACAGTTTATTACAGACTGACCTGGCATTCCAGAGGGCACAGGATAGAGAGACAGTGTTTGTGGGGGAGATGTGAATAAGATTATCTGGGTTGCTGTAACGTGGAGTTAAGATAAATTTGTGATGGTGCGGTCACCTGAGCTAGAAAGGGAACCTGTAGGAGGTGGGCAGGGGGGGAGATATGGATGGCAGTGGGGTGAAGTGACAGGGAGAGGAGTGTAGGAGAAGGGTTTGGTGGCAAGATAGTAGGACAGAGGGGGGGTAGAACAGGAAGAAAGTGGAGTAGTGGGAGAGGAGGGAAGAGTAGGCAGACAGAGGAGGGGGGAGAAGGGGAGGAGGAGGTGGAAGAGATAAGGGGGAAAGGATAAAGGTGGAAGCAGGGGGCAGAACAGAGAATAAGGTAGAGACTGATTGAAGGAGAGAGTTAAAGAAAACTTTGTCATGGTGTTTTAGAATTAAACAAGAGGAATGATTTTTAGAAATGTAATTGAAATACGAGTGCAAGAGATTTGTAGAAATGCAAGTGAAAGAACAGTGATGGTAAATATGTATGTTGATAAACACGTTTGTTATTGAGAGGATTAAAAGTGTGGATGTAATGTGTGCAGAATTTGAATAACACAGATTTTAAGCAGATAGAGGATGTGAGGCTAGGCAAGAGAGCTAAGATAAAGGACAGTGGGCCTAATTCAGACCCGCTCGCGAGCTCTGAGCGCTCGCAAGCGGGTCGATGTTGCCCAAGTGCGCATGCGCACGACGGAGGCGGCTCCGTCGTGCGCGAGACCCGAATAACGACAGCCAAGCCGTCGATATGGGTCTCGCACCAAAGGGGGCGTGCGGTCGATGGTGACTGACAGCACACCCCCTTTGGTGGGCGTGCCAGGGGCGTGGCTGCCCAGACGGAGGCATTCCCATGGGAATGCCTACCGTCTGGGGCCGGCCCCACTGACATCACTAGTGATGTCAGTGGGAGTGCTTTTGGCTCTAATAGAGCCAAAAGCACTCCAAGGCTTGTGGCAGCGAGACCCTACCGCAAGGGTCTCGTCACAAGCCCGATGGTCCCGATGGTCTTGACCATCGCGACCATCATTTTGGCCGCTCGCTATAGCTGTGGGTTGTCACCCACAGCTATGCGAGTGGCCAGGAGGCCGCTCCAAACAGTAAGAGGGACGGCCCTGATTCAGAGCGAGCGCTCTGTCAAAGCGCCCGGCTCTGAATCAGGGCCAGTGTTTCACAGAGGAAAAAAAAACTGACATGGGGACAAGGACAATAAGCATTGAGATGTATGAGAGTATCAGAAAGCCAGCATTAATAATAGCAATAGAACTGTTGTTTTCCTGTCTGGATTGAACAGGGAATCCTGGATTACAGTCCTGATTCTTTAGACCGTTGAGGTTTGTTCTTTGTTGGGTCTTATAGTTTCTTCCTTCTGTTTTCCTTTGGTTTAACGCTGGTCTAACGCTACAGTTAATGCACTTAAAAAAATCTGCACCATCCAGCTAGCTATCCAGCTAGAAACACACACTTAATGGAGCGTACACACGGTCAGATTTGTCAGACTTGTCAGATGAACGACTGAACGATTAAACGATTTGAACGATTTGGACGATTTGACCAAAGTTTTGAACGATTGAACGATTGAACGATTTTTGACTGCATTAAAATGAATGGAATCGTCCAAGTCTGACTGCAAACCCATCAGATGTCAGATATCGTTATCTGACAAACGGGAACGCGCATCGTTGATCGTCCATCGTTCAGGCATGTCAGATATGAACGATTTTCCTTCAGATATGAACGACTGAACGATTTTTAAATCGTTATCGTCCATATCTGAAGAAAAAATCTGATCGTGTGTATGCACCATTATATTGAGAAGCAGGCAAGTTTGGACACTAATTAATACAAACCACCCATTGGCCCTCCACAAGAAAGCTAGCAATAACAATGGCTAAAGTCAACAAGGAACACATACCAAACTTCTAGGACTAGTAACAAATCAGACCTTCACTACAGTCAATAGACTGAGAGAATCCTTATAATAATTTAACTAGTACAAATCATAAGGCATTAGAAACAATAGCATAAGTATTCAGTAAAGAATAAGCTAGTTACCTATAAGTAAAATAAAGCAGGCACAGGAGATGGAATACTCTGCAGTCAGATTCAATTAACTAGTACAGCTGAGGCTGGGACATACAAATACAATGCAGCAGAATATGCTGGGACCTGTAGTCGTTTACCTGTTGATTAAGGACAGAGAAGAGAGGCGGGGTCAGTTCAGTCAGGGTAAGCAGAAGAATTAACTAATAAATAATAACGCTGTTTATCTTTATAATAAGCGAGAAAGTGTGTGTGTGCCCTTTTTTGCACAGCCAGTTTTGTGCCTAGCTCCACCAAATTTGGCATGGTGGTGTAGTTTGACTGGGATTAGGTTTTTGGCTATGTTTTAAGTTAGGTCATGGAGGTCTACATGGTGCCCATCAAGTAGGCCGTAAACTCTCTGATTTAAAGTTTTTTAAGCAAGTACGCTCAGGATATCTTCCAGTGCCTAAAATTGCACTGATGTGAAGACACAGGCTGATATGTACCAGTTGGGGGGCAGGCAGAGCTCCAACAGAAGAGCAATGAGTCAGAGGATTGACTGTCACACTGCACCTGCACTGACAGTTACTAATTTCCTTCAAGTACATTTTCATATCCATGGTCTCCTATTTTGGTCTGCAGAAATTTCTGCTCAGCAACGAATTCTGTTCTGCAGTGATTTCTGAAACCGCAGTGATTTGGGAAGCTATACTGATTTCTGCCCTCTTAGTCACTCTGCTCCTGATATACCCCATTCCAACAAATCAGAGAATACACCTGCATCCACAGTCATTTACTCCTAAATTGCATTGTTATCCAGGTGAGAAAGACTTCTGTGTTCCCTGTCAATGCTTTCCCCCTTTAGTATACCTCATCACATCTCAGTCTTTAAAAGTGTGTTCCTTTTTAAGACCATTCACTGTTAAAGCACAACTAAAGACTAAAGGGGTACAGTATATTTACTAAAGTGAGAGTTTTTAGAAGTGGAGATGTTGCCCATAGCAACCAATCAGATTCTACTTAACATTTATCTAGCACCTTCTAGAAGATAATAGCTAGAATCTGATTGGTTGCTATGGGTAACATCTCCACTTCTAAAAACTCTCACTTTAGTAAATATACCCCTAAGTTTCAGAATTTCCATCAAAAAAATGATCCAGTCTGGGTCGCAGCTCCTTAGCTGCTAGAAGTAAAAGAGAGGCAAGACATGTGGAGACCTCAGAAGAAGTACAAGCAGATGTTAATAGATCAATAGAATGGGGTTACAGACGAAGACAATGTAAAAAATTAAGTCTGCAGATGTCCTTCAAGGTCCGTTCTTCAACCAGGGCAATGCCGGGTATCCCAGTTAGTATTCAATATGTCTACACTACAGAGTGCATGTACAATGAATAAATTGGTGAACATTAACATAGCAGTTTCCAGTACTCCGAACTTAGGGGGTGATTCAGCTTAGGATGGAATTGCAAAGCTGCACACAAGAAGCTCTGCAATGCCATTGTTGCAAACATGCAAATGCAGCAGGAGGTGTATGACACAACTGTAATCACTCGAGAGATGGAAAGAAAGTGCACCAGCACAGCTGCAACGTATATATATTGACATATTTCTAGTGAGAGTAAGCACAACTTAACGTAAATAAATTGTCAGATTGAATTTTTATGGATCTTATAACTTGTATTGATGTTGATAGGCAATGTAATATTCAAATGTTAGAGAAAAAGTGTAATTCAAGGCACCTATGGGTATATTTTCTAAAGTGCAGGTTTTTAGAAGTGGAGATGTTGCCCATAGCAGGGCTGGCTCCAGGGGTATATACAATGGAAGAAAAAGACACACCAGCACAAAAAACTAGGGTAGTGAAAATAAATTATTAATAAAAATAGTCCAATAAAAAATGTAAAGAAATAGTTCATATTAAAAAGTCCATAATGAAGGAGGGTATAATAAAATTCCCAGGTTATTGATCGTGGATCAGTCTTCAGATTTCCCTTACGACAAATGTGGAAACATGGAACATAGAAGAAGATCCACTATAGTGTATTACCATTTATTATGGATAAAATTTCACATAAAACAATCTATAAAACACCAGACATTTGATAAAATAAAAGGCATTTAGGGGTAGCCACGGCCTGTGTAAGATCAGTATTAAGTGCCCCACCACGCATGACCGAAAAGGGAGGCGTGGTCTAATTATCATAAGCCACAACCACTAATGATGCTATTTGGGGGCGTGCCTGTATGGCATGCCTCCCGTGTAACGTCAGGCTGGAGTGCGACCATTAATGGGTGCGTTGTCTAATTACCATAGGCCACATCCCCCTAAATTACATTATTTAAGTGCGTTCCCGAATGGCATGCCTCCCGTGTAATGTCAGGCTGGGGTGAGCCCAGCACTCCGTCACTAGCTGGTCTTCCCCCAGCCCTCTCCCGGCACTGAATGGATGCTGCGCACATGCGCACAGCAGCCATTCAGCTACTCTGGGGTCCGGCACTGCCGGCGGTGGGGGTGCCCAACCTCCCGACAAGACCACCTGCGGGACACTTCGGCCCATGGGTGGAACAGCAAGACAGTGCTGTCACGCTGAAATCGGGATGTTGGGAGGGGTGCGCCCTCTATGGAGTGGCGCCCCTGTTCGTCAGCACTGGTCGAACATGCCTCAAGCCGGCTCTGGCCCATTGCAACCAACCAGATTCTGGTTTTGTCAGTTTACTGTCCACAGGAAAGGGAAACTCTCACCTCTCTGTAAAGTAAACATTTAGCACTGTCCAAGGTTGAGACTCCACTGGAGTGACCCAGCACCAGACCGAGCCCAGACTTACCTAGTGAGGTATCACAACTGAAGTATGAAGTGAAGGCTGAACTGTTTAGGGAATGTTTGGAAGGAAGAAGCGAAGGAAAAAAAAAAGTAAAAGACAATATTATAATCAATGGGCAGCGGGCCTGATTCAGAGATGTACGTTAATTCGATGATTAACGTACATCTCCAATGTTGAGAGGGTCTGCGTCTGCACAGGACACTTTCTGTGCATGCACAGAACGGGTCTGTGATCTCTCTTGCAGACCACCCCAAGCATTATGGGGCGTAGTGGGGGCTTGCCTGGTCATCGTTCCCGGAATATAGTGGCATGTCGTCCCCGTTTTCTGGAAAAGACAAAGCCAGGGTCTGTGTTGGTGGATGCAGCAAGCTTTCCTAGCCTCGGCTGAGCAGGTCGTTGCTCATTCTGAGTAAGCCTAAAGGTGAGTACACATTAGGCAATGTCGACTGATTCGGCAGACATATCGCCGACATCGATCAGTGTGTGTGTACGCACTATGTCGGCCCATGTGCACTCCCACAGTTGTTCATCACATTGACAGATCTGCCGTACATGCAGCTCAATCTGTCAATGTAGTGATCTATGCCACGCAGGTTAATGTAGCCAGTACCCGACATATCGGGCGGTTGGTGTAATGTGTACAGGCCGCCCAATATCACACACATTGGTAAGTGTGTACCCAGCTTTACTCAGATTGGCAATGACTGTGAAAAGTGTCTTGGTTTTTTCTTCCATATTATTTTAGCAACACTTGCACTTCCTCATCATTATCAAAGTTTATTTATAAGGCGCCACAGATTTTGCAGCGCTATACAGAGTAAGACAGGTACATTGTTTCCCTTTATGTTGTAAGCAAAATAGTGTATGGGGGCAAAAAATGACCAAATGGCAACGCATACATACAGATCTGCATAATAATATACATAAAAATTACACATAATCAGAAAAAAAATAAAAGGATGATATTTTGAATCTTGGCAGAGGATCTCCACTGGTCTGTTGCTCCCATTCAGGCTTTAGTAACAGCCAGGTGGGACGAAACTCCACCCTATTTTTATTGCACTTTTGCTACAATACAACGCTGCTTTGGCTTTCTTCATCATTATTGCTTATTATTGATTATATGAATCAGACAGTGCTTGACGATAATGAGGGAATACTGAGTGATGTTTTATGCATTTGCCTACTAGAGAACAAGTTATAAACAGCTTTTACTTGCTTTGAATCTGTTTTCATTAATAATTATATAAAGGGTGTCAATCAGGCAAAGACTGACAAGAGCCAGTTGCTCCAAACTTTACATTAACTAACCGTTTTATTAAGTTAACTTAAAATTAAATCTATATACTGTACATTTTTTTGCATTTTAACAGTGTTAATTTTACTTTTAAGGCAAACAAACTAACCAATAAATAAGCAATGTGGGAGAAAGCTAAATGGTATTTTTGGTACAGTCCAAAGAAATGCTGTAATAATAACCATAGAAAAGAACAGCTTTAAAATGGACAATTGTAGTTTCACAACTCCTGGGGGGAAATGTAATGGACTGTGCTTTGCACCAAATTTCTAGAAAACAATTAATATAAAACACAAGCTGCCACAACTTGTACATTGGACCTGATTCAGACCCTCTCGCTATGATGCATTCATAGTAGTGCAACCTTATTCACATTACACTACACATAGTGTCCCTTCCTTATTCACGTTACAGCATGCAGTAATACCCCTTCAGCAGCACCTCCCAGACGCAGTAAGATCTATCCAGCAGGCAGCACCTCTCTGCCCATTGCCCATCAGCACCTGGTCCCCAGGCAGCACCTCTCAGACTCAGGCAGATCTATCCAGCAGGCAGCACCTCTCTGCCCAGTGCCCGTCCCTCTCCCAGCTGAGCTAACATACTTAGAGGTCTATTTACTAAGCAGTGTTCGGAGACAGAGTGAAAAGTGATAAGGTGCCAGCCAATCAGCTCCCAACTGTCATTTTTCAAACACAGCCTGTGAGATGGCAGTTAGGTGCAGATTGGCTGGCACCTTATCACTTTTCACTCTGTCTCCTAACACTGTTTAGTAAATAGACCCCTATGAGACAGACTCTAGTATGACCGTCTGTCTCTTCTTCAGCCAGGCCTGGGAGTGGGACCATCCCTGCTGCAGTGGCTTCTCTTGATGCCTGGATGATGGGTGCTGGGCGGTGGTGGCTAATGGAGGTGGAGCCATGAGTTGTCACTCACGACTCAGCTCTGCAAAGGCCCATGGTAGGAGTGGCTGTGGCTGGGCATGCTCAACATGCCCTCCTATGGCCATCTTACTTGTATCCAGAATGAGCTTCTGCACATGTGCAGAATCTCATTCTGACCGCTACGCTGCCCAATTGAGCTGATCGCGGTAGTGGCAGGCGGTGTGACAGCTGTCACCATGCCCGGCTGGCAGCGCTGTCAATATGGCGCAGCCGCAGAGCCGCGGGATGCCGCTAAGATAGGGATGAGCAATAAGTGGCCCATCCCAGCATGCACTGCCTCAGTTTTGCTATTTAGCCATGCTAAAAATGTTGCAGTGCATGCTGGGATTGGTAGTTCAACAACAGCTGGAGGGCCACTTATTGCCCACTCCTGCTCTAGGCCATTCCAGATGCCCTAGGCATTTGCCTAGGATGCCTATGTCTAGGGCCGGCTCTGTGCAATACCGTCCACATCTGAATCAGACCCTACTGGAGAGTGCTAAGGATCCATCTCCCAGTACCTTTTGCAAAACACTATCTGCAGATGGCGTTAGGTACCAGGGTAACTACCAGAGCCAAGCTCCGGGATGCATCACATTCTAAAGCTTGGTAAGTTTGTCCAGAAAGCTTTTGTAATTGAAAATGGGAGATTGCAGCAGATATACCCGATATCTGCTGCGGGTCCCCTGTAGATACATTTGTGGGATACTTATTATTTGCGGGTACCCCCCCCCGAAAACTTTTTTTTTTGCTATTAAAAAAGTTAACAAAATACATGTAGTGAACACCAGCAGGTATAATGTATCAGGGATGCTGAAATCCCAGAGACTAATGGTGCCTTTTATACCAGACATATTTTTCACTATGAATACACAGCTGCAATTTAATGAAGTTACCACCGGATGGCACTGAATGAAAATATAGGGTCTAGTAGGTTGCATATTTCTTTACCTTTATTATTATGAAAGCACCAGCACAGTCTGCTTAGCAGTTATATGAGACTTTTGGACCACTTAGAATGCAGATTTAATTGTAAAAACACTGTACAGTATGCTTGGTACTATTAAGTATAACAAATGCATGGGAAACATAGACATTGCACTGGTGCTCAGGCTGATCCTGATTAAGGGCCTGATTCAGCAAGGAATGCAGTTGCTTATATGCACGCAATCGGTCGATTAATTCGCACTGCGCATGCATTGCAGTGCGCATGTGCAAGCCAGACACTGTGGGTCTCATTCAGACCCGCACGCAAGTGCCGATGTGCTCAGAAGCGGGTCGATGTAGAGGCCCTGCGCACGCGCAGCGGACAAACTGCGTATGCGCAAGCCCCGGAGCGAGAGAGAAATTCTCTCGCTCCGAGGCTTACTAAAAAAGGGGTGGCTGTCGATGGTGATCGACAGCTCGCACCGTTTTGTAGGCGGGGCGGGGGGGGTAGCTTGCCAAATGGAGGTGTTCCTGACGGAACGCCTGCCGTTTGGGGGCGGCCCCACTGACATCACT
Organism: Taudactylus pleione; assembly: GCA_031769625.1. Taxonomy (NCBI): domain Eukaryota; kingdom Metazoa; phylum Chordata; class Amphibia; order Anura; family Myobatrachidae; genus Taudactylus; species Taudactylus pleione. Next base: position 13,540,699 of record JAUIMM010000009.1, on the reverse strand, counting down.
CGTGATGTCAGTGGTGAGCTTCCGGCTCTAATAGAGCTGAAAGCTCAATGGGGCTTGCGGCAGACGAGGTCCTACCACAAGGGTCTCGTCGCAAGCCCCGATGGTCGTGATAGTTTTGAGTCAGACCATCGCGACCATCAACCTGGCCGCTCGCTAAAGCTGTGGGTGGTCACCCACAGCCTAGTGAGCGGCCAGGAGGCCGGGCCGAAAAATAGATGCTGCCGCCCTCATACAGAGCGAGCGCTCGCATTTTGCGCCTCTGAATGAATTCTTGTGAGCGGAACTGCAATCGCAGAGACCACGCAGTCCCATGGCAGAGTGATTGACAGGAAGTGCTATTTGTGGGTGGTCGGCCGAACTCAGGTGTGCCAGTGCGTTTCAATGCTGTTGCAGGGGCGTGCATAAATTATCCACTGCGATACCAGATGCTGCCTGAGGCGTCATAGCGTGCACAAAAGTAAGCAATTCCTGAGCAAGGTCTGGGCTTCCCTAACTGTCCGATGTTACCGATTGTTTCTCTATGTTGTCAAAGTATACGGACTTGGCAATTTTTTACACGATTTGCCCAATTCTGACGAATCGTGACGACAAATCGTGTAAAATATGCCCAAATCGTGAGTTTCCACTCACAATGACGATGTGCATACCCGCTGGTCGTACATCGCATCTTCAGATCTGCCATGCTATAGGGCAGATTTGCCAACCGCAGTCACAATGCACTGGAATAGTTAGGAGGCACGATAGATTGTTTGTCACATTGGACAGTTTTTTAACACCAAATCGTGCCCACGACTGCCGGGGAGCTGCTGGGGAGAGTTCAAGGGGAATTCAGACACATTGTCGGATCGTGAGCACATCACCAAGTGTGTAGGCACCTTAAGGTTAAGTGGGCGTCTTTATGTCAGGCTGCGATCACAATGTGAATGCAAACAATTACACGTCACCGCTGACATTAGCAACTGCGTTGCGTGCTTATAAGCAGAATAGCAATCCATACAGAATTAGGCCCTAAGTTCCCACAGGCTCTAGGTAAGATACTGGTTTTGAGTCCCCCTCTTCCTTTCAGTCCATTCTGCTCTATTCACTTACAAACACTGATCATTATACAAAATATGCACCAAAATAGCAAACCTAATACAGATTGGGCCTGATTCAGAGTTGAACCATACTTAACTAACACTTTTATTTTCCTACCTGGGAGTTGCCCAGAGAGGAGATACAGATGAGAGGGGCGGTAGACTATTTGCAGTATATTTAACTAGGGGACAGGGCCAAATGCCAATTCTCATAGACTTGTGTCATTAGGAGTACATAAACTACTAAGTGAACAAGAAACTAGTAACTTACAGTACATTACAGTGCAGGATATGGCTTATATACTAGAGATGTGCGCTGACCCCCGTGTTTTGGTTTTGGATCTGAATTGGTTTTGTCAAAACCGCCCTTCCGTGTTTTGTTTTTTTGTTTTTGTTTTTTTTTGTAAAAAAATCAGGAAGGTATATTAGTGAACAGACCTTCTCCTCCCCCCCCCCCCCCCCTTATTTCCCCCCTTTATTTTGCTTCTATAATTTGGAAAATTTTTATATTACTGTAAGATTTGTTATGATTACAGCAAATTATGTTGACGACTTAATTGAGTTTGTCTTGCTATTTGAACTCTCTATGTTTTGTGATTACTCAATTTTACCTATGTGCAGCAATTGATGTATGTAAAAGATTCTTTTTCTCAAAAAAAGATTTATAAAAACAACAGCTAAAATCACAAAAAACGGGCCTGTTTTGTTCCTACAGTATTATTAACCTCATTAGCATTTATTTCCACTCGTTTCCAGTAAATTTTGACCACCTCACAATATTGATTTTTTTTCATCTAGTTAAGGGCCAAAAGGTTGAAGTAAGAATAGTTGATACTTGATAATTGGTGCAGCCACAGGCAGCACCCCTGCACAGCTACGTTGTTGATAAGTGCGGCTAACGAGGACACACACACAGAAAAAAAACACTTTGATTAATTTTGGGGGGGGGGTTTTACACTGGGGGGAGAACACCCCTGATCAAGGCAGCAGCCCCTTGATAAACGACACAGGCAGCACCCTTGCGCAGCTACATTGTTAATAAGTGCGGCTAACGCGCACACACACAGAAAAAAAACACTTTGATTAATTTTTTTGTTTGTTTTTTTTTACACTGGGGGGGAGAGCACCCCTGAACGAGGCAGCAGCCTCTTGATAAACGACACAGGAAGCACCCCTGTGCACCTATGTTGTTGTTAAGTGCGGCTAACGCGCGCGCACACACACAGAAAAAAAACATTTTGATTAATTTTTTTGGGATGTTTTTTTCAACATTGGGGGGGGGGGGAGAGAGCACCCCTGATGGACAGACCACCCCCTGGACAACACAGCAGCACCCCTTTATGGACTGCAGTGACGCAGGAGCCACTGAAGCCCCCCTCTTCTGTCAGCACAGCTCCTATAGACATAGAGTGGACAACAGCACAGCCCTGGACAACAGCCAGCCAGCCCCTATGGCAGGGGTTCCCAACCATGGTCCTCAAGGCACACTAACAGTACAGGTTTTAGGGATAGCCTTACTAGAGCACAGGTGACTTAATTAGATCCTCAGTTATTTTGATGAAACCATCTGTGCACAATCATGGATATCACTAAAACCAGGACTGTTAGTGTGCCTTGAGGACCGTAGTTGGGAATCACTGCCCTATGGAATACAGCCAGCCCCTATGACAAGTGACAACAGCAGCAAGCCCCTATGCACAGAAAGTCAGCAACAGCACAGCACAGCTGCTATGGACAACAAGAGCACAGACCCCCCCTTGCTTCCTCTTCACTCTACACAGCCGGAATGAAAATGGCAGCGAGCGCGGAACCTTTTATACAATCCAAAACCTGCGAGAATCCGAAAGCAGGATGATGACATTTTGCCTCACTTTGAGATCCGGGTCAGGTGGGAAAACCCAAGCCGGCTTGGATCAGACTCGGATCTGCAAACTTCGGGTGGGTTCAGATCTTTGAGATCCGAACCAGCTCATCTCTATTATATACAGTACATGCGGAAAGTATTCACAACGCTTCACTTTTTCCACATTTTGTTATGTTACAGCCTTATTCCAAAATGGAATGAATTAATTTTTGTCCTCAAAATTCTACACACAATACCCCATAATGACAACGTGTAAAAAGTTTTTTTGAGATTTTTGCAAATTTAATAAAATAATAAAAAAAACACTAAGAAATCACATGTACATAAGTATTCACGGCCTTTGCCATGAAGCTCAAAATTGAGCTCAGGTGCATCCTGTTTCCACTGATCATCCTTGAGATGTTCCTACAGCTTAATCTGAGTCCACCTGTGATAAATTCAGTTGATTGGACATGATTTTGAAAGGCATACTCCTGTCTATATAAGGTCCCACACTTGACAGTGCATGTCAGAGCACAAACCAAGCATGAAGTCCAAGGAATTGTCTGTAGATCTCCAAGGCAGGATTGTCTCAAGGCACAAATCTGGGGAAGGGTACAGAAAAATATCTGCTGCTTTGAAGGTCCCAATGAGCACAGTGGCCTCCATCATCCATAAATGGAAGAAGTTCGGAACCACCAGGAATCTTCCTAGAGTTGGCCGGTCTTCTAAACTGAGTGATCGGGGGAGAAGGGCCCTAGTCAGGGAGGTGACCAAGAACCCGGTGGTCACTCTGTCAGAGCTACAGCATTCCTCTGTGGAGAGAGGAGAACCTTCCAAAAGGACAACCACCTCTGCAGCAATCCACCAATCAGGCCTGTATGGTAGAGTGGCCAGACGGAAGTCACTCCTTAGTAAAAAGCACATGGCAGCCTGCCTGGAGTTTGCCAAAATGCACCTGAAGGACTCTCAGACGATGAGAGACAAAGATTGAACTCTTTGGCATGAATGCCAGGCGTTATGTTTGGAGGAAACCAGGCACCACTCATCACCTGGCCAATACCATCCCTATAGTGAAGCATGGTGGTGGCAGCATCATGCTGTGGGGATGTTTTTCAGCGGCAGGAACTGGGAGACTAGTCAGGATAGAGGGAAAGATGAATGCAACAATGTACAGAGACATCCTGGATGAAAACCTGCTCCAGAGCATCTTGACCTCAGACTGGGGCGACGGTTCATCTTTCAGCAGGACAACTACCCTAAGCACACAGCCAAGATATCAAAGGAGTGGCTTCAGGACAACTCTTTGAATGTCCTTGAGTGGCCTAGCCAGAGCCCACACTTGAAAGATTGAACATCTCTGGAGAGATCTGAAAATGGCTGTGCACCGACTGTTCCCATCCAACCTGATGGAGCTTGAGAGGTCCTGCAAAGAGGAATTGGCGAAACTGCCCAAACATAGGTGTGCCAAGCTTGTGGCATCATATTCAAAAAGACTTGAGGCTGTAATTGCTTCCAAAGGTGCATCAACAAAGTATTGAGCAAAGGTTGTGAATACTTATGGTAATGTGATTTCTTAGTTTTTTTTTTTTTTTTTTTTATTAAATTTGCTAAAATCTCACAAAAAAACTTTTTACACGTTGTCATTATGTGGTATTGTGTTTAGAATTTCGAGGACAAAATTAATTTATTCCATTTTGGAATAAGGTTGTACAAAACATGAAAAAAGTGAAGCGTTGTAAATACTTTCTGGATGCACTGTACATTGCTGCAATAGCGATTAAAACACTCACAATTGACAACAGGGAGTTAGCAGTCAAGTGTTAGGTGCCCTTGTGGGGAGTAAGGAGTAGAAGAAAGTGTAAAGAGAAGCACACGAGGGAAGAGGTCCCTGCTCGTGAGAGCTTACATTCTAAAGGGGAGGGGAAGGCAGACAGGCCTGACACAGAAGGGGTAGATAGGGAGGAAAGAACATGAAGTGGGTTAGGATGAGATCCGGAAAGCACTGATAAGTAGTGGGTCTTGAGAGCCCGTTTGAAGACTTGTAGAGAGTTGGAGAGTCTGATACGGAGAGGGAGAGAGTTCCAAAGGTAGGGAACAGCATGGCCAAAATCTTAGAGGCAGGAGTGGGAGGAAGTAATCAGTTGGCAAAGGGAGGCGGTATGCATTTGCTGAGCAAAGTGGATGGGTGGGAGTGTGAAGGGAGATGAGGTCAGAGATGTAAGTGGGAGAGGATTGGGTGAGGGCTTTGTAGGAGAGTGTAAGAACCTTGAATTGACATCTGAATGTGAGCCAGGGTAGGGCTTGAAGGAGAGGAGAAGCAGATGTAGAATGTCTGGAGAGTAAGATGAGCAAAGCAGCAGCATTGAGGACCAATTGTAGTGGAGAGAGGTGGGAGACTGGGAGGCCAGATAGGAGAAGGTTACAGTAGTCCTATCTGAAGATGACAAGCTAGTGGATGAGAATTTTAGTAGCATCCAGAGTGAGGAAGGGTCTAATCCTAGAAATATTTTTGAGATGGAAACAGCAGGATTGCGAAAGGGGCTGAATATGTGGTTTAAAGGAGAGGGAGGAGTCTAGGATAACTCCAAGACAGCACACTTTGGGGCTAGAGGAGATAGTTGTGCCATCAATAGATAATGAAATTGTGGGAAGTGAGGTAATGGAAGAGGGTGGGAAGATGATCAGCTCAGTCTTAGAAATGTTACGTTTAAGAAAGCGCTGGGACATCCAGGAAAAGTTAGCAAAGAGACAGTTAAGGCACACATCCACTAGACGATGAAATTGAGCTATTGACCGATAACGATATCATTATCATTCAATAATCATTTGAAAATTGTTTGAAAAGATGTCTAAAACGACCAGCGATGCGCGCTCCCGCTGGTCGTTTAGACATCTATCATCGGTATAACATGTTGTACAACCTGATGATAACATCAGGTTCAACATGTTATCAGATGATTGATGTACCTACACTGAACGATTGCTCGTTCAGTGTAGGCACAGCGTTCAGTGTTTGTACACTGACAAACGACTGCACGATTAGAATGTTGTAATCGTGCAGTCGTTTGCCTTACTTCTAGTGGATGTGTGCCATTAGAGATACAGGTGAGGAGAGAGGGGTAGAGGTCAGGGGTGGAAAGGTACATTTGAGTATCATCAGCATAGAGATGATATTGGAGGTCAAAAGAGTTGATGAGTTCACCTAAAGAGGATGTATATATGGAGAATAGGAGAGGTCCAAGAACAGAAACTTGGGGAACTCCTACTGTTATAGTGGAAGTGGGGGAAGAGGAGTCATGAGAGGAGACAGAGAAGGAACGATCAGAGAGGTAGGTGTGAGATTGTGAATTTACATTTCTTGTTTATATATTGTCCAAGTTTTCTGGTTTTTGGATGTTTTGAAGTTAGAGTGGTCTCCTGCTGTTTGACTTCTAATAATCAGTAGATTATTGCAAACATCAGAATAAACTTGCAGCAATGCTTGGTTTTGATTTACCTAATAATCAGTACATTATTGCAAACATCAGAATAAACTTGCAGCAATGCTTGGTTTTGATTTACCTAATAATCAGTAGATTATTACAAACATCAGTATAATAGGTGCACAAATCCAATTTCATATGGCTGACATTGACCATGTTGACATTCATAATGTCGACATCATGTTGATATTGGTCAACATGTAGACAGACACCATGTCGTCATCTAAAATGATGACATTCTTAAAATGCTGACGGTTAGTTGCTGGGGGATGTTAGAGATAGGCACTAGAGGGAGGGTTAGGGACAGAATATTTACCAGAACACTGCTCCTCAGAGCAGCGGGTAAGCAGAGGAATAGATGCCGTGCGTATGCGCACAGCATCTATTCACTAGTGTAAGGCGAGCCTGGGGGCTGCCAAGCATCTCAGAGTGTCCTGGGCATGCCCCCACAGTGACATAAACAGGGGTGCTGTGAGGTTCCGCTCTGATTACCCAAGCTTTAAACTCCAACCCCTTTTCAGGCGCACGCCTCTGTAGCATGCAAAATGTTCCACTTCTTGAGACTTAAAAGTTGGGAAGTATGCAGTTATGTACACACCAGTGGAATCCCTATCACTACAGACAGCCCAGTTGCTTAAACATTAGTATGGTTTATTGAAAGATATGTGATGTACAGCCATACTCACTGTGATACACTGGTTATAATAGGGCTGAGCTTGAGCGGAGAGGGGTGCTGGGTGTCACCAGCCGGTAAAATCATATTCATTATATAACCATAATAGTCATTACATAGCTTAGTGCCAGAATCTTCTGCAAATGTGCGGGTCTCCGCGAAAATGGCACCTGAGCCGTTTTCCCTGGGACAGCAGTACTGCGCATGCGCGAGTCATCGGGAAAATGGGTGCCGCCATTTTCCCAGTGATTTTTGCTGCTCTGCAGTGCCGTCTCAGCACTGCAGGGCAGCACTACAGACAGGTAAGTATAAGACTATATGGGTGCAGGGTGTGCGGTGTGGCCCCTATCGATTCCTACCTATCTATACCTTCTAAAACTGATTCCTGCCTATACCTTTTAAACAATATTCCTTCCTATACCTTCTAAAATTGTGGCTATTCAGCGTAATGAGTCGCACAATAAATAAATGCTTTCAGACTTTGAATGTGGTTCCAAAGCACAAAAAGATATTATTCAATATAAAAACAGATGGTTACACATTGAGATCTAAATACAATTAGCGCAACTAAATCATACAGACCCAAGGTACAATTGTTACATATGCACGCACTCTGGGCCCAGATACCGGCATCAGCATTAGAAACCTCCGTCAACAGCACAGCAAGAATTCTCAAGACTGGGGTTAGAGAGCGCACATATACTGTATACTCTTGCAGGGATAGGCAATACAATAGACAAGTTTGACATGATTCTATTGGTTCTTCTTAAAGGTGCTTTTGTTACAGGATAGTTCATAGGTCAATTCAAATAGACACAAACAGCCTCCAACCGCCCTTTGTGTCCTTTTTCCCGCTGCATGCTAATCTAAGCTGCTAACATTACAGAGTACATTTTAATGTTTTAACTCTCTATAGTCCATAGTTTGCAGACGCATGTTCCGATCCTCTCACCGATGATACCGGAAATCTGTTGAGACACAGTGGATCAGTACAACACCAAACACGATCTGCTTACCATGTACTAAACCTTAGATATCAAATAATCTTTATTTCACAACATTAATAATTACTGAATAAACCTTGAATATTACACTTTAATACTAGGGAACCTTTTATGTAAGTGTGCAGTGTGTAAGTATTGGGGAATAGGGAAAAGATGCTAGTTAGCGCTGTGCGACTATGTTTTGTGGGGTACATTATGGTACGTGTTTTGCAGGGATAATCATTTTATATGTTTTAGTGACTGTCTGTAATTACATGGTGAGGACTTTTAACTTCTTTCTATTGCGTGGGAATCGCACAACGCTAAATAATAGCATCGCCGTATGTACTTATAATGGTGTGTTTCACTAAAATGGCACTGGGTGGCCAGTCGCAAAATGGCGTCTCATTGCCATTTGCAAAATGGCGCCACGCAGATATAATTTTAAACCGATCCTATCTGAGCCAATTATCCGGCTTCGACACCCCCCTGGACCCAGGGGCCCGTGTGCACCACACACCCTGTACCCATTATAGATATGCCCCTGGGCATAATCCACCAAGTGAAAATGCAACACTAAATGCAACCTTCAGAGGGGACCGGACCAGGCTACTAGTAGGTAATACCACTGTATACACCTGAAATCCGGGATCGCTCAGCTTACCTAGATCGCCACAGCTGGAACATTACATTTACCATCAGCAATAATACCACATATATAATAATAAGCACATATATACGGAGCCAAAAGGAATACTGGGCCTGATTCAGACCCGGACGCTATTTGTGGCCGCTCGCTCTCAAAAAGGGGCCGGATATTTAAATTAAGCGCTCGCTCTTTGCGGTGTGAGGACGCCTCTATGTCTGTGCGAGCGTCCGCTAAATGCGCTCGCTATTTTTTCAAGACGCCCCTTTGCCGTTCGCATATCACGTCATCTCCTGTTTTTATTAGATTAATCGGGAACATCGAACGGCATCTGAACTGCTCGCAGCGCTTGAGGTAGGAATTACTTCCCGCAATCACTGCGAGCAGTTCAGGATAAAAGACAACCAAGTGACGTGATCGATGACGCTCCTTTGCTAATTATGCACTCCCATTAAACGCCGTTTTGACCGTTGGGCACGCCTGCGTTCGCACAACCACTCCCCAGTTTTCAAGCACCTTCCCCTGTTACCACCCACAAACGGCACATTCTGTCACTCAAAATAGCAGCCCCTCTGTGTTTTACGAGCGCACGATTTCTGACCGCAATTACTGGTTTGCGCACGCTCATTGCGAACCATACGCATGCGCAGTTGTGCGACCATTGCTCAGAGTGAGCGTGCGGACACTTACGAGTGGGTCTGAATCAGGCCCACTGTCCCGATCCAGAATGTGTGGACTCTTCATGAACTACATCTTATTACTGTGGAGTTCTTCATATTTCATTCTATAGGAGTGTCGAAACCCATTAGAAATACACCACTTTAAAAACTACATATTATTTTTTAGGTTCATAAATATTTTTACAGAGCACTTTGTATTTTGATTGCCATCACTTTATCCTATCAGCCTCCAATACTCAAAGGATAGAATGTTATTAGCTATTGCTTTACTGCACTAATTACTGAAGCAAGCATATACATGTGAAAAAGATATGTGATATATACAAGGATTCATATTTATTGGATTCAAATAATATATTGTTATTTGAATTGCATATTGTACTGATGGTTCTTAGGGGGTGCCCCCAAATATTTTTTAATATGAACATTTTATACATATGCCTTGCAAATAAAAAAAACATAATTTATTGTAATATTATCCCATTTTGTGAGATTTTACATAAAAAGACCTTACCCTAACATTGCAGCTTAGGGTTAAATTATTTTTCATGAGGATATATATCTAGAGATTTATCTGTAGATATCTATATCTATAAATATAGCTATATCTATAAAACCACACCATTAGCAGTATAATCCCTGCCCCAGGTCAGCATGTCTACCATATTACTTGACTTGAGTCACACAATTTTTACTGCGACACACACTGTCAGTCTGTGTGACTGACACACTGACTGTGTTATAGCGCCTTACCAGCAGGTCAGCCAGGCAGCCCAGGAGGTATGTGGATACCCTTCCCGACGATGGCGACTGGCAGGGCGGGCGGCAGGTTCTGCCGCCCCCAGCCCACAGCACTGAAAGATGGGCGCTGGCGGCCTGGCGCTAATGTTCTTCCGCGGGTCGCAGCTCCTCTCCCTCTCTCCTCGGCTGTGCGTCCAGCCCTAGCCCTGTTTGCGTGATGCGCCTGCGACATGAAGTCACATCGCCCCTTACGAGCAATCGGACAGCCGTCCATTATAACCACAGTGCAGCTGTATCACAGTGACACAGTTTGCCTGTGGCTTGCCTCTACTGCATTGTTTTATTAAATAATAAATTAGGAAGGTCGCAGCCAGGGCGCCCTCCACTATGTGGCGCCCTACTCGGCTGCGTACCTTGCGTAATTATAGAAAAACGGCCCTGAATAGATGGCGTGTGCAGGCGCACAGCATCTGTTCACTACGGGGAGAGCCTGGGGGCAGCTCGGCATAACACGCCCCCTGAGTGTTTAAAACAGGCTTGCCAACCCTCCCTCATTGTTAGGGAGACTCCCTGAAATAGTAGCGATCTCCCTGTCTCCCTGAAGAGTCTGCCAATCTCCCTGATTGTGCCTTACCCACATTATGTATCTGAGATATATACATTCAAATGTGATCATTAGTATAATTTCCCTGCATATGTTATAAGGCACAATGATCCCTATGGCTACATGTATTTTTTGAAAAGTATTAGTGTGTTTTCATCAACAAATAGATTTTACTAACTGCTTTGGGTCTCGTTTACATTTGGATGTGTCAGTATTATGGCACGCCTCTCACATGTAGCAGTACACGTTCGCTTTACCGCCACGCTCATAGGTGTTTCTATCACAATCTCCCTGAAATGGTTTTTCAAAAGCAGGCAAGTATGGTTTAAAATGGAGGTATGTTGTGAGAACACACCACTTCACCGCACGGCCACTCCCCCTATATGGGCATGCGCACCTGTGATGCATGGGGGTCCTGCTTCTCCAATCATTTAACGATAATCGTTTGAAAAAATCGTTCACTTTCTGAGTGAAACGATGAACGATAATCATTCATGCGCGTTCACGTGTGTGGTTTGTAGTTCAGTCAGACTTGTCAACTCAATGATCTTCATTAAGGGAATATGCAAAAATCGTTTGTAGTTAAAAAAAAATCGTACATTACACTTTAAAAAAATCTGACAGATAATCTGACAGAAAATCGTTCATAAAATCATTGGTAACAAAATCGTTGTGTGTGTATGCAGCTTTAAGGAGCGTACACACAAGACGATATGCTCCCTGAGCGATATCGTCTAGTGTGTCCCCAGCAGGGTGTGCTCAATGTCGTTCATGACATTGACGATATAATTTACGATATCGTTCAGCGCCGGGCTCTCTCCCCCATTCCCCAACATGCTGCAACCTGACGACATCGTCAGGTTGGCCTACATGTTTATTTGATGAACGATAATGACGAACGACCCGCGGGAACGCGCGTCGTCGTTATCCTTCATATTTTTGATGTTGAAAATGGACGATTAATTTGTATTGAATCTGCTACACTTGTTGCTAAAACTGGTTTTACACTGTTCTTCAGTGCAGCATGTTTAACAAGCCACAGCATGTTTGCAGCACTCTGATCTCTGTGTCTTATTGGGTGTGACTCGATTAGCCTTAATACACAGCTGGTACTGTCCATTAAAGTCTCAGGAGCTGTTTAGTTTTGTGGAATATTCTATCCTCTCTGCAAAGTAAAGGTGCCCATGCATCAGCAATCGATTGTGGCAATTCTGCAATTTGCAATTGATTGTGTATAAAAATCTGCAATGTATGGGCTTCAAAGATCACAGATTGCAACCAAAAAGTGATTGGAATTGTTAAATCAGATTGTCCAACATGTTGGATTTCACAGATGGACTGGGGCTGTAGATTGCTAGTGTATGGCCATGATCAGCAGATTTGCAGACCGTTACTAGTAAAATAATAGGCCTTTCAAGATTGGCAGATGTGTTTGCTGCAATCAATCTGCAAATCACTGAAAAAGATCTGTAATGTATGGGCCCAGATTGCCAGATTGGGAAATCCGAAAATCGGGCAATAAATCTTCAATTGTGGTTTTCAGATTGCTGATGTATGGGGGCCTTAAGACCACCAGAGATGTACGGGTCTGCATTTTATAGTGGTCTCCAGATTATAGCTAGCATTCTTCAGTGCTCTCTAGTATGCACTCACAAATTTTTGGGTAGTCCCCTGGACTCCCAGAAGAGGGGGTGGATCTCCCACATCGTGTCCACTTCCTAGTGATGGGAAGAATAATTCCTGGAAAAGTAGGTGCTTAGGGAGGGGGTGGGGCCAATATGACGAGATAGAATGAAATGCACATCATTTTAGCCCTCCCATCGGACCCATGATTTACTGCATTATGCGACAGGGTGGGGACTAAGAGGCATATTCAGTTAGGTGCGAAAAGCCGTTTTCGGTGAAAAAGTTTAGCCGGTGTCGTCATTTCGCCGGTGCGGAAAATCAATGCATTGGAAACAGCGAAAAAAAGAATAGCCTATGAAAGCTGTCGGAAAAAGTGCAGAATTGGGGTTTTGGGGTGCAAACTTGCGGAAACCACCCTGCACCCTTAGGACAGCCCCCCAAAGGTAAACTGTGTAAAAAAAAAAAAGAAGTTTAAAAAACTTAAGAACACCCCAAAAAAGTACTTTCATTTTGGGGGTGAAAAAGCCAAAGTTGGGGGACAAACTTAAAAACTAGCGAAATAGTATGCCCCATGTGTTTTTAAGATTGCAGGTGCTTGCGACAGGTGGATTTTTTACGTTTTTTAAAACTTCACATTAGCAACTTCCAAATATGCTAGCACCCATTTTCATGTACCCCAAATTTGCTGGGACTAGTTATTTTGATGAAAAAATATTGCTTAATGCCATTCTTAACCACTTATACAAAGACGCTAATAGCAAGCAATTGAGAGAACTAAAGTACCATGAATAGCTTTATTAGGGGTACTAGAACACTCCTATAGTAATCCCCAATGTTAGACCTTTTTTTTGGGGGGTATAGACAGTTTTCCCCATTTTTGACAGGACTTTTCGCTAGTTCCAAATTCACCGGGTTCCGTTTTCGCAGCTTTCTAATTGAATACGAGGATAAGTGGGGACGCGCGTGATACTTTTTCACATGGAAAACCAACGAAAACGGTGAAATGTCCGGCATGCGAAAAGTACTCGACTTTTCGCGGCTAATTGAATATGCCCTAGAGTACGTGAAGATCCCCAGGAGTGATCACCAGTATCTCCTCTCCGGGCTTCTCTAGAAGAGTAGAAAAATATAAAAAGGCAAGTATGATAAGGAGTAAAAAGATCCTGGCGCACCCCAGTCTATTTATTCAGCCTCTATATATTGTGCCAGGAGCCAACCAACATATAAGGATTGTCAATCATCACACAAAGAATACAATACAAGAAAACTGTTAAGAGATACACAATATAATTCATTATATTAAACATTTATTAATCTGAAAAGATTTTAAACTCCCGGGCAGAACTGGATTAAGGGGGGGGGGCACTCTCCGCCCCTATAAGCTAAACACACAGAGGCGTAACTAGTGTTGGCATGCAGGGCAAAATGAAAAACATCACCCCATAAAAAAAAAATAATTCACATTTCGCCACATAGTAGTGCTCCATATACACTCTATGCCACACAGTAGCAGTTCCTCTTATATATGTTATGTCACACTGTAGTCAATGCCCCTTATACACATTATGCCACACTGTATTCAATGCCCCTTATACATATTATGCCACAGTGTAGTAACAACTTATGTGATCTGGGCCTAATACTCAGGGCCACTTACAGGAGCACAGGCCTAAGGCCTGATTGCTTCCACGGTGGTCTAGGGAGAGATAATAAATACCATTGGCCAAAGGCCGCCTACTGGTATGCTAGGAGAGGCTGCGGAGCTTCATGAGCTCTATTTCTTCCCACCACTGCAGAACTCACTGGGCCTCAACTTATTTCTTTCAGACACCTGCTCCCAGTGCTTGCTGCCACTATCTGCCACCAATGCTGCACTTGCGGTGCTGAGATCTAACATTTGATTCCAACGCCGACTTCTGTACTGACCTGACTGGTGGTGCCACCTCTGCCAGGCCTGCCACAGCACCCAGGGCATGTGCTCCACTCGCCCTACCCTAGATACGCCACTGCATACACACTAATCGGCCATTCTATGTGTCGGGCTGACATTAGTCAAGATGTCAGTGGTCCCTGCAACAAGTGTACGGGGGGTCGGCGGGTCGCCCGTACACACCCGCATTGACTGTGCAGCAGTGCAACCTGATTTTGAGCACAGAAACAGACAAATCTCAGGTGCACAACTCCAAATTATTGATAATATAAAAATATAAAAATGCAATAAAATTTTGCAATCAATAGAAGTTTTTAGCATAATCATACCCACCATATCCAGGTAACCTCTTTAGGGTAGGTCCCTAAAATACTAGGGTATAAATCCAGAGCCCAAACTGGCCCAGCTAAGCTGCCCCAGGGCACCACCATAGTAAGAAAAGTGTAGTGTAAAAGAATAAAGTATAAAGAATGAAAATAAAAAAGTGAAGTACATGTATAATAAACAAACAGTGAAGGGTTAAAATGTGTTATAAAAGAAAAATGTGTTATAATGCGGTGCCCTGAAACAGATCAACCAAAGCAATCCAGGGGACCCATGCCCCAAAATTGAACCAAAGTTGTACTACAGTATATAACTTGTAGGACTTACCTAGAATTGTGCCTAATACCAGTGTGCATATACTATACCAGACTCCATGATTATATATCAATAAGGAAGGGTGTTAATCCAGACTGTGGGCGTCTCCTTTCCCTCAAGTGTGCAATAAAGCATATTAAAACAAGAGATATGGTAAGAACTTACCTTTGTTATCTCTGTTTCTACGAAGTCCATAGGGTCCACAGGGTTGACCTTGGGGTATAGCTGGATCTGGATCCACGGGCACCACGCAGTTAAAGCTTTTGCTGCTCCCAGGATGCACTTGGGTCCATCCTCCTCTATACCCCGCCCCCGAGCCACAGGCACCTCAGTTGGTAAGCAGCCAAGGCCGGAGGAGGAGACTAAATAGAGAGAAGGAAGACTGGAACACACAAGAAACCATACTCACAGAAAACCAGTGACCAGCAACACAGCCCATTTGAAGCCAGGTGCGTCAGGGCGGGCGCCCTGTGGACCCTATGGACTTCGTAGAAACACAGATAACAAAGGTAAGTTCTTACCATATCTCTTGTTTTCTACTTCAGGGTCCATAGGGGGTCCGCAGGGTTGACCTTGGGGATGTCCCAAAGCAGTTCAACTAAGGGCGGGGACGCTCCTGTGCAGAAAGGAGAATCCTGCGCCCGAAGGATGCATCCTGAGAGGCAAAGGTGTCAAACGCGTAAAACCTCAAAAACGTCTGAATGGAATATCAAGTGGCTGCCTTGCACAGCTGAACAGCAGAGGCACCACGTCTAGCAGCCCAAGAAGGACCCACAGACCGAGTGGAATGAGCATTAACAGAGGCTGGAACAGGTAAACGTTCCTGTATATAAGCCTCCCTAATAACAGAACAAAAAGAGGACAAACAAAGAATCGGATCCTCTAACAGAAGCAGTCCGATCAACATAAATTCTGAGAGCACGGACAACGTCCAACGAAGCCTCGCCAGCTGTAAGATCAGGGGACTGAAAAGCTGGCACCACCAGTTCCTGATTGATGTGGAACTTAGAGACAACTTTAGGCTAAAACTCAGGACGAGTGTGAAGCACTGCTCTGTCCTGGTGAAAAATTAAGAAGGGGGAACTACAGGAAAGTGCCCCCAACTCGGATACCCTCCTGGCCAAAGCAATTGCCAGGAGAAACACAGTTTTAAGTGTTAACCACTTGAGGTCAACCGACTCAAGAGGTTCAAAAGGAGGTCCCTGCAGGATCCGAAGAACCACCGCCAAGTCCCACGGAGCCACTGGAGGCACAAAGGGAGACTGGATTCTAAGAACACCCTGGAAAAAGGTGTGAACGTAAGGCAGGGTAGTGATTCTACGTTGGAACCACACAGACAGAGCCGATACATGAACCTTCAGGGAAGCAAGACGTAAGCCCAGGTCAAGACCTGACTGCAGAAATGCCAAAATCCTAGAAACCCTGAACACCTGAGGATCAAAGTTTCTGGACTCACACCACTGAAAGTAAGTGTGCCACACTCTGTGGTAAATCCGTGCAGAGGCAGGTTTACGCGCCCTCAGCATAATACTGATGACAGAGCTTGAAAAGCCCCGGGACCTTAAGACGGCTGTCTCAAGAGCCACACCGTCAAAGACAGCCGACCCAAATCTGGGTAAAGGCAAGGCCCCTGAGACAGCAGGTCCCGATGCTGAGGCAGAAGGAACGGGGCATCTACGGACAAGCTCCTGAGATCGGAGTACCAAGGACGTCTGGGCCACGCTGGGGCCACCAGTAGAAACATGCCCCCGTCCTGTTTGATTTTTCTTAGTACCCGAGGTAGCAGGGAGATCGGAGGGAACAGGTACGCTAGGTGAAATGTCCATTTCACCGACAGCGCGTCCACCAGGCTTGCGCCTGCGTCCCTTGTCCTTGAGCCGTACACAGGTAACTTGTAATTGTGACGGGAGGCCATCAGGTCCAACTCCAGCAGTCCCCATCTGTCCACAAGAAGTTGAAACACCTCTGGGTGAAGCGACCATTCCCCGGGATGCACGTCGTGACGGCTGAGGAAGTCTGCCTCCCAATTGAGGACTCCCGGGATGAAGACTGCCGAGATTGCTGGAAGGTGGCACTCCGCCCAAGCCAGGATCTGAGACACCTCCGACATCGCAGCTCGACTGCAAGTTCCTCCCTGGTGATTGATGTACGCCACCGTGGTGGTGTTGTCAGATTGAACCTGAACTGCTCTTCCGTGAAGAGCGGTGCCTGACGACAGCAGAGTCCTGTACACGTCCCGCAGCTCCAGCACGTTTATGGGAAGAACTGCTTCCTCCGCAGACCAATGGCCCTGAAGGGACAACGAGCAGGTCACTGCCCCCCAATCCCGGAGACAGGCATCTGTTGTGAGCAGAACCCAGTCCAGGATCCAAAAGGGCCGAGCCTCGATGAGATGAGCTGGCTGAAGCCACCAAGCTAGAGACTGGCGCACTTCCGAAGACAAGACCAGCGTCTGGGATCGGATCCGGTGAGGTAACCCGCCCCATTCTGATAGAATCTGCTCCTGCAGGGGCCTGGAATGGAACTGGGCAAATTCCACCATGTCGAATGCTGACACCATGGACCCTAGGACTCTCATGGCCGAGTGGACCGTCACCCTGGCACTGCTCAGGCAACTGTGTATCCGCAGTTGTAGGGATGACAGCTTTTCTGGAGTCAGGAAAATCCTTTGCTGACGAGAATCCAGAAGGGCTCCCAAAGTAACCATCCGTTGTGATGGGATCAGAGATGACTTCTTCCAATTTATCAACCACCCGTGTGCCTGAAGACAAGCAGTGGTCAGGTGGAGATGTCGAAGAAGTACCTCCAGGGAGCTCGCCAGAAGAAGGTAGTCCAGATACGGCAGCAGCCGTATACCCTGGCCCCGAAGGTGGGCGGCCATAATAGCCATCACCTTGGTGAACACACTGGGAGTCGTGGAAAGGCCAAAAGGCAACGCCCGAAACTGGTAGTGATGTTGCAGGAAAGCAAACCTCAGATACCGCTAGTGTGCAGGTGCTATGGGCACGTGGAGATAGGCGTCCTGGATATCCAAGGAGACCATGTAATCCCCGGGTTCCATTGCCAGAATGATGTAACGTAATGTTTCTATCCTGAATTTGGGAACCCTGAGGTATTTGTTCTAGAGACTTCAAATTCAGGATAGGGCGATGAGAACCATTGGGCTTCTGTACCAGAAACAGAGTAGAATAGTACCCCGTCCCGCGTTGAGACTGCGGAATGGGAACAATGACCCCTGCTTGTAGCAAGAAATCTGGGAAGCTGTGGTCTTGTCCAGAGAAGAACTCATGCAAAAAAACTGGTGGGGCGGCCTGAGCTGAAAGGACAGGGCGTACCCCTGAGAGACTACTTCTCGAACCCAGGCATCCATGGTGGTCTTGTGCCAGCACTGGGCGAATTGGAGAAGTCGGCCTCCCACTCTGAGGTCCCCCAGAGGGAGGCCCGTCCCATCAGGCAGTAGGTTTATCCTCCTGCTTGGAAGAAGGGCGCCGAGCACTCCATGCCTGTTTCTTGGGCTTGGGTGCGGCCTTGGTCGCTGAATGTCTCGGGAAGGACTGACCCTTGGCCTTACCTTGAACCCGAAAGGACCGAAAGGCAGAGCTCCTTACCTTGGTCGGCGCTGAAGTCGAAGGAAGGAAGGCCGACTTGGATTTAGCCAAAGTATCTACTATCTTGTCCAAGTCCGGACCAAATAGTAACTCTCCATTAAAAGGCAAGGCCTCCAGACCCTTTTTAGAGTCCGTATCTGCTCGCCAAGACCTCAGCCACAAGGACCGATGAGCAGACACAGCTGCAGTCGAAACCCTAGAGGTCAGCAGGCTAGCATCCAATGACGCTTCCCCTATATAGGAAGCAGCATCCCTCATTTGCCCAATTAATGCTCTCTGGATATTGGAGCATCTTCTGGAAATGTATCCTCCAAAGCGTTAGCCCAGCTCTCGATGGCTTTAGCCACCCACGAGATGGCCATGGACGGGTGCGCCACTGCCCCTGAAAGGGAGTAAATGGATTTCAAACAGATCTCTACCTTCCTGTCCGTGGGATCCTTTAAGGAGGAGATAGACGGCAACGGCAGCGTAGCGCTCTTAATCAAACGGGTGACATGGGAATCCACCGCTGGTGGGGTCTCCCACTTCCTGCAATGAGCTTCAGGAAAAGGGTAATTAGATGCCAACCTCTTTTGAGGCTGGAATCTCTTACTGGGCATCTGCCAGGCCCCCGCCATATGATCCGTCAACTGGTCAGACAAGGGAAAGACACTCGAAGTTACCTTGGTCTTTTTAAAATTAGG
Organism: Taudactylus pleione; assembly: GCA_031769625.1. NCBI lineage: Eukaryota > Metazoa > Chordata > Amphibia > Anura > Myobatrachidae > Taudactylus > Taudactylus pleione. The sequence goes on along the minus strand of JAUIMM010000009.1, from coordinate 13,521,482 downwards.
GTACTTAGACTTAGGGGCCGGTGCATCATCCTCTATATTCAGGATAGCCCGCACCGCTCTAACCAATGCCGGCACATTTATGGAGGACTTAGTCTCCATCTCCTGGGCCATGGCGTCTGAGTCAGAGTCCTCGTGGACTTCTCCGTCATCTGAGGACACATCCGAGTCCGACAGCTGCACCGTCAGAGAACTCACTACGGGACGCTTGGACGCCTTAGAGGGCAAATCACTCTGCAACATCGACTGAAAAGCCGAAGATGAGGCAGCCAAACTCTGTACAGAGTTAGAAAGGACATCCACCTATGGTGGAGGAGCCGCTTGAGGAAAACCCGGAAAAGGCACCACAGATTGCTGCGTCATAGGGGGGGACTGGACATACACAGGTAACCCCGCATAAGGCCCCACAGTCTGAGACCCGGGGGGAGACTGCAATAATTGCGGAATACCCGGGGAACGGGGGATGCTAGGCTGGGGCAACGTCCTGATAGGTACTGCAGGTGGAACAACTAAACGGTCCACAATTGACGCCAGCACCTGTGAAAACATCGCCCAAGGAGGATCCTGCGACATAGGGGGTTTAGAGGGGCCAGGTACCAGCTGGCACCGCACGCACAGACCATCCTGAGATAGTTCCTCCCTATCCACTCCTACAGAACAGCATCTGCAGGAAAGCAACACAGGAGCCACGGAGTGCTCAATTTCCTCGTCAGACATGACACAATATGCAATAAATCTGTACCACAAGGAAGAGATGTTATAACACCAGCGCACTCACAAGTATGCAACACAAACAGTCCACGATATGGCACTGAGTAGCATACAACTGTATGTGACCGACCTCACAAATACTTGATTAATATAAGTGAGGTCCACAGAAAAGCCCTTCCCCCACACACCTATCGGGCCGTAGGAGAATAAAAGGGACAGGTATAAGCTGACAGTAAGTAGAAAAAGCACATACAGGCAGCACTAGCAATAGTCACATACAATGCAGAGGATATGTTATATATACTCACTGCACCTTTACACTACAATGAACCTCCCAGATTCAGTGTCTGGGAGGGCTATAGCGCTGTGTACACTGTCCTCACAGGGGAGAGGTACGCAGGGGGACCGGGTCAGCACCGCCTGGGAGATCTGCTGCGTTGATGCCAATAGAAGATGGCCGCCGGAGAGCTCTGAGGAGGAGTGGCCACAGTAGGAGCAGCTCAGCGACGCCAGCACACGAGAAAAGGCACGCTGAGCTGAGGGGAGGAGCCACTAAACCAGGGAAAGCTGCCTCCCCTGGTTAGTGTTTAACCCCATGGATGCCAGTTCCCTTCCTGTCCTTACACCCTGGTGGTCCAGCGGTCATGCAGGGTATTCCTGTGAAAGGGGAGCCCGCCGCCGGTCTGTCCCCAGAGACTGGCGGCAATAGACTGCATTTTCCAGTGCTGCTCGCGGCTTACCTTGTCCCCGTGAGCCCGGCAGCAGTCAGTGGGAGGTCCCGGAGCCACGCTAGTACTGACTCCGGGGTCCCGCTGCGATCCCCAGATCAGTACTGGCGTCGCAGCGCCAGCGGGGATGTTGGAGCGGCAGCTTGGACGTCCAGATGGACAGTCTGATGCTGCCGCTCTGAAGATAGAAAAAATAAACAAATAAAATCTTCTTTTTAAAAAAATTAAAAATAAGCTTAGAGGCTGCTACTGCAGCCCCACTGTGCCAGGGTGACCAGACTCCGGCCGGGCACCAACTAAAACTGCGGTGCCTGTGGCTCGGGGGCGGGGTATAGAGGAGGATGGACCCAAGTGCATCCTGGGAGCAGCAAAAGCTTTAATTGTGTGGTGCCCGTGGATCCAGATCCAGCTATACCCCAAGATCAACCCTATGGACCCTGAAGTAGAAATGGAGTATATGGGAAAGATTCCTGGACTGCACAACCTGAATATATATAATGGGAAGTGCTACCTGATTAGACTAATTGCAGGCACAGAGACAGACAAATCTCAGGTGCACAACTCCAAATTATTGATAATATATAAATGCAATAAAATTTTGCAATCAACAGAGGTTTATAGCATAATCATGGCCAAGGTTATGGGCCTATCCACCATATCCAGGTAACCTCTTTAGGGTAGGTCCCTAACATACTAGGTGTGAGGTTCTGAATTTGTTGTGGACTCAGGGTGGTGATAGAAGCAGACACAGGAGCCGACTTAAATGAAAAAGTGGGGTTTTTAACAAGGGACTGAGAAGACATGGGAGTGGCAAACAAAAGTCCAGGTATAGCACTAAAGTGCACTTGATAACTGTTGTGAGGGTTAATGAACAAATGTCCAGGCAGAACAGTCCAGTATAGGTATGGTGAGCTAGAACAGAATGCAGACTTGATGAGCTGTAAGTGAATGCAGGTTTGGTGAGCTGTAGCTGATGCAGACAGAGGTAGTGAAGTCCAGCTGGGAGTGAAATGAAGCAAGGTGCAGGGAAACAGCAGGTTCAAGTACTCAGGCAGGTAGAAAGGTAAATGGAGGAGGTAGGGGAATCCAGCAGGGTTTGGAGCAGGTTAGGAAAAGCAGGCTTAGGCAATGAATCCAATAGACAGGTTTAAGCACAGGAACACTCTCTCTCAGCTCTCGCAGAGAAACACGTTGCACTGGCAATGCAAGGGAGCTCTGAACTCCCTTAAATCCCCAGTGCTCAGCCATGACTGGTCAGAGAGGAGCATGTGACACACCAGGATAGGGCAACTAGGTCAGATGTCCGGAGGCAAGATGGCGGCGCCCATGCCAGAACGGAACGGAAGCACCACCAGGCCTAACCAGACCAGAGTGACAGTATGCCCCCACAGAACCATGCACAGCCAATGCTCTTCGCCAGGCACCACCGCCACACGCCCCTCGCCATAGCATCCTCACAGGTATTACCCGTCGACTACCATGCCGAGAGACCCTGGTCGTGACAGTAGGGTTCAAATCCAGAGCGCAGGACCACCCAAACTGGCCCAGCTAAGCTGCCCCAGGGCACCGCCATAGTAAGAAAAGTGTAGTGTAAAAGAGATAGTTAGGAGCAGCCACAGCTGCATATAAAGAATGAAAATAAAAAAGTGAAGTACATGTATAATAAACAAACAGTGAAGGGTTAAAATGTGTTATAAAAGAAAAATGTGTTATAATGCGGTGCCCTGAAACAGATCAACCAAAGCAATCCAGTGGGACCCACGCCCCAAAAATGAACCAGTTCATTTTTGCACTACAGTTCAAGTTGCACTACAGTATATAACTTGTAGGACTTACTTAGAATTGTGCCTAATACCAGTGTGCATATACTATACCAGACTCCATGCTTTTAAACTGTCGAAGCCGGATGATTGGCTGAGAAGAAATCTTAAATTAATATCCGGCGACGCCATTTTGTGTCGCCATCTTGCGTCATCAGCACAAAACTATTGTGTATGATGCTATATTAGATTATTAGCATCGTGCGTCTGCTTTGCTACCGCTTATTGTTGAAAGTCCTATCAAAACCTATACGCACATTAAATAATACATATAAAATATACAAGACGCACAACGCACAGTTGCGCTGTTTATCAAAGCACAGATAAGCACAAAACACATAGACGCACAGCGCATACTAGCAACTTTACACAATATTATCACTCTCACACATGCAATCACTTATAAAATGGTTCCCAAGCACTAAGCTTAATATTAGAGGTTTTATTAGCTAATACTTATGTTGTGAAATGTAAAGTATATGATGTTTAAGATATAGAGACTAGGAGACAAGACATGTTTGGTATCATTCTAAATCACTGTTTATTTGCAGATCTCCGGTTCTATCGGCAAGGAGATCGCATCATGCGTCTGCAAGTTATGAATCATAGGAAATTAGTGGTTAGAATGTATCTCTGTATGTAGTGTCTTTTGACTAGTTTAGACCAGTTCTACGGCGGAAAAACCACACAAAGCAACATCTGAGGAACTGGGACATACCCCTAGTGACGCTGTATGAACTGTCCAATTACCTGCATCGTACCAGAATGTCCAGGAGCAAGACCCAATGGAAATCGGTTAACTAGTCTCTTTGTTCTGTAAGGTATATAGCCTGGGTACTGGTTATAGTATACAGCCATTCTTCTTGGATGACCACAGGCTTCTGGATATACGACTGTATACTGGGACCAGTGCGCACGCGTATGTATCGGCTTGTACCTTTTGTAATTACTTGCTTTTTGCGCTAATTGAATAGATCACAGCGTGTTATACTTTTCATTGAATAATATAACTTTTTGTGCTTTGGAGCCATAATTGGATTGGAAAGCAATTATTTCTTATGCGACATTTTGGGTTCATAGATTTAGGGATATCAATAAAACCAATAAGGAAGGGTGCTAATCCAGACTGAATGTATCTCCTTTCCCTCAAGTGTGCAATAAAGCACATTAAATTGAGTACATGGGAAAGATTCCTGGACTGCACAACCTGAATATATATAAAGGGAGGTGCTACCTGATGAGACTCATTGCGACCTTTAGTGTGTCGACCTTCAGACCCTGTCGACCTTCAGTCCCTGTTGACCTATTGCCTGTCTATCTTCCACTGTCTACTCAAACATTGTCTATTTACTGTACACCTAATGATCCACACCCGTAGTTTAGGGACGGGAACACTTTCACAAAACAGGGGTGTGACGACTGATGGTCGCGATGGTGATCCAATGCTGCTTTTTTGGACAAAGGCAGCAGTTGGCAGAGGGCGTATTTTAACAAAAGATGCCACTTAGATCCGCTGTGCCCGAAGACATAGCACCAATCCACACAGCGTCCACATCTGAATCAGCCCCCCTGTTGGAAGTATAGAAAGCACAGAGGATGTGTGGGCATAAATGTAGCAAAGCTAGAGAGCACAAAGCAAAGAAATCATACACAAAACGGCACTGCTAAAACACGGTGATAAGTTGAATAATATCTGTCCTTGGGACAGAGTAATTATACAGTGGAGTGGAAAGGGTTACCTATAGCGAGCTGTGTTTACAGCTGGTCTGTGGCTATATTAGGAAATGGAGTGATCTGTGTAGAGAGGGTGTGTAGAAAATGAGCCTGGGAAAAGCAGCAGGACAGAAAGTTGGCTCAAGGTACTTGAACATAGAGTGTAAAGTGCTTTTATCATACTGTATGTCGCCTTTTCAAGGAAAAAAGAAGGGTGTGGTTTATTTACATAGGTTTGCCACATTGAGCCAAACATACAAAGTCATTTGAAGATTTGAATTAGGATGCACACCTCAAACTTTGCTTTTATCTTATTGAAGCCTATGAACACAGCCACATTATATTTGGTGCCAAACACAATAAAAAATATTCCCACTAGATTTATTTTGAATAACACTTATCAGTAGCAGTATAGCAACATGGCACGCTCTGTGGAAATAAAGGTTGAAGTAACATAGCAAACAATGGTTCATAAACGGTTCAAATCTGCATGCCGTGCATAGCAACAATATGCTTTGTGTGTAGTACACTGCACAAACATTGTATATACAGTACTGTGCAAAAGTTCTAGGCAGGTGTGGAAAAAATGCTGCAAAGCAAGAATGCTTTCAGAAATAGAAGTGTTTATTTTTTTTATCAATTAACAAAACGCAAAGTGAATGAACAGAAAATAAATTTAAATCAAATCAATATTTGGTGTAACCACCCTTTGCCTTCAAAACAGCATAAATTCTACTAGGTAAACTTGTATAAAGTTGGGGATTTTGTAGGATTATAGTCAGGTGTATGATTAACCAATCATACCAAACAGGGTGATAATGATCATCATTTTCATTGTTAACTGAAACAGAAATAGCTGTGTAGGAGGCTTGAAGCTGGGTGAGGAACAGCCAAACTCAGCTACAAAGGTGATGTGGAAGATAATTTCATGTCACAGGTCATACACCTATGTGTTTTCAGGGTAACTATCCTATTATTTCGACGGAAATAATAGGATAGGGTGAAAAAAAACATTGTCGAAAATCGGGGCTAATCGGCAAAAAATCCCCGTTTTTCGCCGATTGCAGGGGGGGGGGGTTGTCAATTAGTGCCCGAACAATGTTCGGGGCTAATTGAATACCGCTCTTTATTTATTGCTTAATATATCCAGTCTATAGCCCAGCACAAACTAAGTATCCTAGTGCCCAACATATTCAATTACAAGTCCAGCGTTAAAGTATCATGCTTGCCATGTACATCAAAACATTTGTATCCTCCAACTGTCAAACTTTACGCAGGACAGTCCTGCTTTTTGGGGACTGTCCTGCCATCCCAAACATGGGCCTCAGTGAACCTGTGGGGCAGGAGTGCTGGACATACCCCCAGAGTGATAGAAACGGGAGAATGCCTCGAGCATACGGCCCCTTCCGCAAGACCGCGTCCCATTTTGGGCACATGTGCCTCTGACATGTGGAAGGCGTCTCAAATTTTAACTCCTGTATGTTGGGAGCAATGCAATAATAAATATATACATCCACATCCTGCTAACACACACCTCCATATAGTCCCTCTATGAAAGCTTTATTATACAACTATATATATATATATATATATATATATATATAATCGGTTTCTTGTTTTCCTGACAGAGATATATGAAACACCACATAAATACATACCTAGAGAAAAATGAAGGGCGCCAAAAATGTGGATATCAAAAATAATAAATAAAAAGAGGAAAAAGATCCCGTAGGACTGCTGCTTCTAAGGAGGTGCTGAACCTCGCCAAATGACCAATAGAGAGAAAAAGGAAGGAGAGCAGTACAACTAACAGGATACAAATAAAAACATTTAATTCACAATAAATTGAAATAGATAACCATAGGAATCAGGTTAGGAATACATATTAAATAAACATAGATAAATAGATATAGAACACACATGTGAAGTCAGAATATATCATGAAAACAAATAGCAGCTGCATAAATGACATATGTGAATAGTAATGGATACAAATTATCAGATAGTCTCATGCATGAACTGAAAGTTGTAACATCACTTGTAATTGTATCCACATGAGGTCCAAAGCACTGAGTGTAATAGATAGATACAGTGTAACCGTTGTACTGACACACCAATGGGCAAAAATACCAAATCCTTAATGGGCAGACAAAGTACTTTCATTTGGATGGTAAAACTGATGTTAGAGATAGAAATGGCTAGGTCTGTCCGTATATTGGCCTGCTAAAGTAAGGTACCTTACAGTGGAGAAGTTGCCCAAATCCAATGGTGAGGGAGAGCCCCAGCTGACTGTCTCTTCCATAGCGTCCCGTCTATCAGTGGAATGTACCTGCAGTAGTGAGCCCGTGTAAGCAGAAGGTATCGGGGCCGTGCTGGACGCTGGAAGGCGTGTGAGTCACCACAAGACACGTGGTGTACTAAGCGTGAAGGGATCCCACGAAGTCGGCTCTAAGTCAGTGCCCCGGTGTCCTAGAAGGATAATCCAGGCCGTGGGAACACTCTCACTGCCGGACCTGAAAGCGCCAGTCGATGGGTGACACTCCTGGCACAGTGGAATAGCCAGTGGGTGTGTCAGATGCTGCTTCACGTAGTGGGGATTCAAACTGACGTCACAAGCGGGATAGTGTGCTTCTTGATGCGTTTCTCAGCAGTAAGCCGTTTCCTCAAAAGCAATGATGGTCTGTCAGGGATGTCTCTCTTTTAAGAGGCCCACTGGACACTGGGGTATACGGTCTTTAGGTCTACATTGTCTAGATAGACAGTGTTTAGGTAGACAATGGAAGATAGACAGGGACTGAAGGTCGACACACTAAAGGTTGACTGGTAAGGTCGACAGGTACTGAAGGTCAACAGGCAATAGGTCGACAGGGACTGAAGGTCGACAGGTACAGGTCGACATGCAATAGGTAGACAGTGACTGAAGGTTGACGGGCAATAGGTCGACAGGGTCAGAAGGTCGACACACTAAAGGTCGACTGGTAACAAGGTCGACTGGTAACAAGGTCGCCAGGTATGAAGGTCGACAGGCAGAAGGTCAACAGGGTCATTAGGTCGACACACATAATCAACGCGCAAATGGTCAACACATGTCAACATACAAATGGCCGACACATGTCAACGCATAATCGACATGTGAATGGTCAACACAGTCGATGTGCAAATAGGTCACAACATGATCGACATTCAAATGGTCAACACTCATAGCCGACATGCAAATGTTAGACACAGGTCTACACTCATATAGTCGACATGCAAATGACCACCACAGGTCGACACTCATGTAGTTGACATGAAAATGGTCGACATGTTTTTGGTTGTTTTTTTGCCCTAATCTTTATTCCTAACCCTCCTCTTGGTGCCTAACCCAAAGTGCCTAACCCTAACCGTCGGGGTAAGTGCCTAACCCTAACCGTCGGGGTAAGTGCCTAACCCTAACCGTCGGGTTAAGTGCCTAACCCTAACCATCGGGTTAACCGCCTAACCCTAACCGTCGGGGTAAGTGACTAACCCTAATCGTCGGGATAAGTGCCTAACACTAACCGTCGGGATAAATGCCTAACCCTAACCGTCGGGATAAATTTGACTATATGAGTGTCGACCTACTGCCTGTCGACTTTGTTACTAGTCGACCCGTCAGAGTAAGTGCCTAACCCTAAAAAAAAAAAAAAAGTGTCGACCATTTTACTATATGAGTGTCGACTTACTGCCTGTCGACCTTGTTACTAGTCAACCCATCGGAGTAAGTGTATAACCCTGACACAACCCTAAAAAAAAAAAAAAATGTGTCGACCATTTCACTATATGAGTGTTGACCTTCATACCTGTGGACCTTCATACCTGTCAACTTTGTTACCAGTCGACCTTTAGTGTGTCAACCTTCATACCGGTCGACCTTGTTACCAGTCAACCTTTAGTGTCGACCTTCTGACCCTGTCGACCTATTGCCTGTCAACCTTTAGTACATGTCGACCTTCAGTGTGTCGACCTTCAGTCCCTGTCTATCTATTGCCTGTCTATCTTCCATTGTCTACCTAATCACTGTCTATCTAGAAATTGAAGACCCATTGAACCATACCCGGCCAATGGTGTAAGGTGAGTGTGAATTAAACACCAGATTCCAGTTGTCGACCAATTAGACACATTTTTAAAAATTGACTAGAAATGTGTATCAATTTGAAAACATTAAACACAGAAAAAGCAGGTACATTAGTTAAATATATAGATTGAATTAAATATATACATAAATATCATAAAAAGCCATTCCTAAAAATAAATGTATATATATATGGAAATATATAAACATAGAGAGATATAAACTAATAATATAAGTCCATTATATATAAAAATCTAAATACATATAAACAATACACCGTTTATGTCAAAAATAAATATATTTTCTAAATACATACCTGCCTACTATACTGTAGTGTCCAGGAGATTACAGGAATTTGTTTTTCTGTCCTGGAAAGGGACAACCCTTCTACAGCAGAGGAAATTGCGCAGTGAAGTGGGTGGGACCATGATGATGGTATTCGCTGCGAATAGAATCATTGTAACTCTCCCTTTCACTGTAACTGTACGAATCCCTGGGTCATCAGCCTTCAGGAATCTCCCGGAATGGTTTCCTACAAAGTCTGGAAACTGTACAAATTAACAATTAAAAGTAATCATTGAACTGTCATATAGACATACATACACTCCTGTACACACACGTACACTCCTGTAGTGCGATCCATAGAGCAGTGCTTAATATACCTAAAATTAAGCTGCATACACACATACAACGATTTTTTTAACGATTATCGTTAAACGATATCGTTTAACAAAATCGTTGTGTGTGTATGCACCTTAAGAGTAATGCTGGGCATACACTATACAATTATCTGTCAAATATCTGTCCAATGTGGCTGGTTGGAATGAATATCTGGTAATGTATGGGAGCAAATGATAATTGACCATGTGGTCCCAAATTACAAAAATTGTCTTTCACACAAATTGATTACATCAAACTAATTTAACCAATTTAAACAATCATTTTTGTATGTTTTCCAGTGTTTGGGACCATATGGTCGAATATCATTTGCTCCCATACATTATCAGGTTTTAATTTCAACCAGTCAAACTAGACAGATGTCTGACAGATAATTGTATAGTGCAGAGGTTCCTAAACACAGTCCTCAGACACCCTAAAGCTGGGCACACACTAGACCAACTTTCATCCAACCATCCAACTAATTGATTGGTTGGAATGAAAATCTGGTAAGGTATGGGAGTAAATGAAGATCAGCAATTTGCTCCTAAATGCCAGATAACAGATAAAAATGAACGTTCAGACAAGTTTGTTAAATGTTTGATCTAAACCACAGGTTCTCAAACTTGGTCCTCAGGACCCCAAACAGTGCATGTTTTCCAGGTCTCCTCACAGAATCACAAGTGAAATAATTAGCTCCACTTGTGGATCTCTTAAAAAGTGTCAGTGAGTAATGAAAATGTGACCTGTGTGGGGTCCTGAGGACCGAGTTTGAGAACCACTGATCTAAACAATTTGTTCAAATAGTTTTTGTCCATTTTCCAGCGTTTGGGAGCAAATTGTTGATTGTCATTTGCTTTCATACCTTACCAGATTTTCATTCCAACCAATCAACTAGTTGGATGGTTGGATGTAAGTTGGTCTAGTGCAGTGTTGGCTAACCTTGACACTCCAGCTGTTGTGGAACTATATATCCCAGCATGCCCTGCCACAGTTTTAGCATGCCCTAATAGCAAAACTGTAGCAGTGCATGCTGGGTTATGTAGTTCCAAAACAGCTGGAGTGTCAAGGTTAGCCAACACTGGTCTAGTGTGTGGCCAACTTAACAGTCCAGGTTTTAGAGATGTCCATGCTTGACCACAGGTGACTTAATTAGTACCTCAGTCAATTTGATGTAACCACTTGTGCTCAACCATGGATATCTCTAAAACCTGCCATACTTGCCTACTTTTGAAGAAGCATTTCAGGGAGATTGTGAAAGCAATACCTATGAGCGTGGTGGTAAAGCGGACGAGTACTGCTAAATCTGAGAGGCGTGTTTTAAATCTGACATATCCAAATGTAAACGAGTCCAAAAGCAGTTAGTAAGATCTATTTGTTGATGATAACACACTAATACTCTTCAGAAAATGCATGTAGCCATAGGGATCATTGGGGGAGATGTATGAAGCCCAGGAACGATATAAGCGCACGTTAGGTGTGCTGATAGCGCTTCTCCCCGATGTATGATCTGGGGTCTGGGCGGTAAATGACAGGGGCGCTATGCACCTCTGTCATTATCGGTGCTGCTATCTACAAGATAGCAGCGCCGATAGCCTGGGCCATGTACGAACGGTCATACCACATGACCGTTCGGCCGGCTGTAGCTGTCGTTATGCGAGCTCCCGTTTGTAGTTTTCATTCATCGTCCGAACTTCCTGTCCAACCTGACGAGAATGTCACGTTGAACATGTTCGGGGATGAGGGAGGGAGCCCGGAACTGAACAAAATTGTTATTGATTTCGTTCAGTGTTGTGCTATTAGCAACACTGAGCACACCCCTGCCAGGGACACACAGGACGATTTTCGTTCGGGGGGAAAATCGTCCCGTGTGTACGCACCTTTACATTACAATATTGTTTTTCCAGGTGCAAAAGTTGAAATTTTTTTCTGCTATGCTTCCAATCTGATTAATGCTGGCCACACACTAACGCGATTTGGAGCCAATTGAACGAATTCAGACTCATCGAATGATGCATTGTGTGGAAATCATATAGTATTTAGGTAGGATACGATCTGATGCGCGCTCCCGCCGCTCTTAAATCGTATCGTATGATCAGATGTGCGGCCCATATTATCTATAGTAATCGCATGCAGATCGTGTGTAAAAAAAGCACCAAATCGTGTGGTCGGGACTGCCAGGGAGCTGCCGGGGAGTTCAAGGGAAATCGTATGATGAATCGCATGGCGCTAGTGTTTGGAAAGCATAAGAACCCCTTGTTTTATATTTCTTCATAAGGAAAATACAAATAAACAGCCTAGCCCCCATTTAGGCACTAAATCACTGTTTGACCCCTGACTATCCAGTGGACAGCTAGGGGTAAATTTGCTAAAGTGAGCGTTTTTAGAAGTGAGTTTTAGAAGAGATGTTGCCAATAGCAACCAATCAGATTCTACTTAACATTTAACTAGCACCTTCTAGAACATAATACCTAGGGCAAAATTTACTAAGCGGTGGTTTGACGGCGGTTTCTATTCTATTCTAAACCCCGGCAGTTTGGTGGCGGTTTCTATTCTATTCTAAACCCCGGGGGTTTGGTGGCGGTTTTGCAGCAGTTTCTAAATGACAGCCCTGTTCTATTCTATTCTAACATGTGGTTTGGCGGCGGTTTTGCTATCTGCAGATTTACTAAGGCCAAAACCGCTGCAAAACTGCCATCAAAACACATTTTAGAATAGAATAGAACAGGGCTGTCATTTAGAAACCACTGCAAAACCGCCACCAAACCCCCGGGGTTTAGAATAGAAACCGCCACCAAACCGCCGCTTAGTAAATTTTGCCCCTAGAATCTGATTGGTTGCTATGGGCAACATCTCTTCTAAAACTCACTTCTAAAAACTCTCACTTTAGTATATGTACCCCCTAGTATGTTTACCGCTCTTTCAGCAGATTTGTTGAGTCATTCTCCAGCCTCTTGCAGCAAAGTCCTACAAAGTTAATAAGCTGTATCTACAGCTGTCTGAGGGAACTCTTGGGATAGACAACAGGGGGAATGTAAAAGCTTCAGATTTTGCAAAACTAACGCAATTCTGACAATTTTCTAGCAATTTTCCGATTGGTCAGTGCACAGCAATTCCACACTCTGACCAATCAGAGTGTTCCCATTCATTCCTGAGGTAGTGGCCGCGTGTGACCTGCCATTCATGACGGGACCGTCTTAGAGGTAGGCTAGTTTAGCATGGTCCTTTTTTTTTTTTTGCCAAGTCAGTGGATGCTACTTAGACCGTTTTGTATGGATGTAAGTGAATAATAACAATAGGGAAGGGGGTTGTCGGGGAAGGTGTTTTTTTTTTAATAAACTACTTTATCTGCAGTGTGTACCATACTTTTCTTTTCTTTTACAGGTACAGTACAGATGCCAGTAAGCACTGTATGCTAGTGCATGCTGGCATTTGTGGTTTCTCAAGTGCCAGCATGTCCTGACAGACATCTAAATTGGATATGACAAGGCTAGCTGGGACCTGTGCGACAGCAAAAATTTATATTCTATATTTTGACAAAGATTTGTTAATCCCTCACCCACCACACAAGGAGTATGGGAAATGTCCCTATCAACGGGATGCAGTCAGGAAGCAGACGGTCGAAATGCCGACCACCGGCTTCCCTACTGTCAAATCCCGGCAGGGTACTAATGACAGGCGTCGAAATCCCGATCCCTAAGGGAGGGTTAGGGTTAGTATTACTTACCAAAATCCACTGTCGGGATCTTCACCCCGACTGGGCTTCCAGGGTCGGGATTTGAACCGCCGGCCATACAGCCGACGGTAATACATACTGATTCCCTATCAACAAAGGGTTCATTTTTCATTCGAAAAGAACCTGCATTTTTATTTTTTTTGTGGAACCCACTTTACTAGGGATTATATATAGAATTTAAAAGGGAGGCGATGTGATCCACAAATACTAGTTTCCAAGTATATTAAAAAAATGCATAACGGCTTTGGCTGAGAATACATTACACAATCCAATATGCAGGTTCCCAAGAAAAACTATAAACTATGCAGTAATTCCATAATCTCACTTTTAGAATAAAAAAAGATACAAGCAAAGATGTTGCGTACCCATGTATGCTATGAAACGATGTATAGAAGTGTATGTTTCTAGCAGATGGAACAAATGTTACACAGATTATAACCATCAAGAAACATATTATATCATACTTGCCTACTCTACCCGGGACTGCTGGGAGCCTACACATTTACACAGGACCGGCGCTAGGCTTCCCTGTGCCCAGCGCCGTTCCTGTGCTGCACAGCCGAGCCCCTTCCCTCCTCCTGAGCGCTTACCCAATAACGTCAGGAGGAGGGTGGGAGGCGGGCTCAGGCTGTGCAGTTTAACACACACATTGCCGCCAGCGTGGCAGCGATGTGTGTGTTAACCAGCAGCCAATGAGAGTCAGACAGACTCTCATTGGCTGCTGCTGCACACACATCACCGCCGTGCGGCGGCGATGTGTGTGTTAACCAGCAGCCAATGAGAGTCAGACAGACTCTCATTGACTACTGCAGCGCCCACTGCAAGAGCCAGGCTGGAGCTTACTCATGAGCTCCGCCTTCCGGCTCCTGCAGTGGGTAATGGGAGAGACGTCATGACGTCTCACCCATAATGCAGAGTGCGCCAGCCCGGGAGGACTGACGCGGGGAGGTGGGAGCAGTGGCCAGAGCGTGGATTCAGGCAAGTGTATTTTTTTTTTTAACTTGTGTGTCTGCACTACTGGGGACTACTACTGGGGGCACTGCATCGGGAGGGGGAACCTCTACTGGGGACTACTACTGGGGGCACTATATAAGGGGCTTACGACTTGGGGCACAAGGGAAACTACTACTGGGGACACTATATAAGGAGCTTACTACTATGGGACCACTAATGGGGGCACTAAATAGGGAGGACCACTACAGGGGGCACTGTATAAGGGCACTGTATAGGGGGGATCACTACTGGGGGCCTGCATAAGGGGGACCACTACTGGGGGCACTGCATGGGGGGGGGGGCTACTGCTGGGGGCACTATACAAGTGGCTTACTACTAGGGGCACTGCACTGGGGGACCACTACTTGGGGCACTAAATAGGGAGGATCACTACAGGGGGCACTGTATAAGGGGCACTGGATAGAAGGGATCACTGCTGGACCACTATGTAAAGGGCACTGCGTAAGGGGGACCACTACTGGGGGCACTTCATAGGTGGGGCCACTACATGGGGCACTGCATAAGGAGGACCTCTACGGGGAGCACTGAATAAAGGGAACTAATGAGAGGCTGCATAAGAGAGACCACTACTGGGGGCATTGCATACTGGGATACTGCATAAGGGGCACTACTATGGGCCTGCATAAGAGGGACCACAACTGGGGACATTGCATACTGGGGGTACTGTATAAGGACACTACTGGGGTTAAGGTGCATATGGAAAGGAATGTTCAGAGTGACTATAAAGGGGTGTGTGTCATATTGACACGCCCCATTTTTAAGTGACCACGCCCATTTTTCACCACGCACATAGGGCCCTGGGCTCCAAATACCCTAGTTACGCCACTGCTAGTGTGTACACTCTATATAGTGGGTTCTTGGATTTAGTGAAATTTGGACGACCATTGCATTGTATAGTGTGTATCCAGCTTAAAAGACAAATTGCTTATTGTGTATGATATATTACCATTTACACACTATAAGATTATCTGTCCAATCTCGCTGGATGGAACGAAAATGTGGTAATGTATGGGAGCAAATGACAATTGACCATTTGCTCCCAAAAGCCATAAAATGAGCAGAAATGGTCGTTCTGACAAATTGGTAAAATTAAATGGATTTAATGAATTTGACTGACCATTTAAGTCTGTTTTCCAGTATTAGGTAACAAATAATTTATTGCCATTTGCTGCCATACATTACCAGATATTCTTTCCAACCAGACAGATTGGGCAGATAATTTGATAGTATGTAGCTAGTTTAACTGTGTCATCATAAAGCCACTACCTCAAAATATCCATTATATAACTACTGTACCATATACTGTATGGAGCAACCGGAATCGGTATGATTTACCCCCGGACCCCTGCCCGGCGGTTGGAATCCCGACAGCGGCTTCCCGACAGAGGAGGAAATCCCGATCGTCCTAAGGTAAGTATTGTCTAACCTAACCTCCCCCCCTAACCCTCCCTTAGGGGTGCCTAACCCTAACCCCCCCTTCCCCGCCGCCTAAACCTGTCCCCTGGGGGATACCTAAACCTAACCCTCCCTTCCCCTAGCCTACACCTAAGTCCCCCGGGGGGTGCCTAACCCTAACCCCCCCTTCCCCGCCGCCTAAACCTAAGTCACCTGGGGGATGCCTAAACCTAACCCTCCCTTCCCCTAGCCTACACCTAAGTCCCCCGGGGGGTGCCTAACCCTAACCCCCCCTTCCCCTAGCCTAAACCTAAGTCCCCTGGGGGATGCCTAAACCTAACCCTCCCTTCCCCTAGCCTAAACCTAAGTCCCCCGGGGGGTGCCTAACCCTAGCCCTCCCTTCCCCTAGCCTAAACCTAACCTCTCGGGGGGGGGGTGCCTAAAGCTAAGTGCCCCCCCCCCCCCCGGAACCCTAAACCTAACCTCCCCCCCCGCGTGGCCTCCGGCATCCCTTCGATCGGGATGCCGGTCTCCGGTCTCCCGGCATCGGTAAAATGCCAGGCGTCTAGATTTAACCCTCGCCGGGATTAAGCAGTTGGGAAGCCGTCTGTCGGGATTAGGTCCACCGGCTTACCGACTGCATACCGGAGCAACCACATGCTTTGTAATGCTACCACTGTAGTTCCCTAATAACAACCAAGGAAAATTCTGGAAAAGCACACTCATTCAGATTCAGTTTATTATAATCCTTTATTCACTCATCCTGGAGTAAGAATGGACATCAGAAGCCCAGCATTGAATGGTTGCCTGGATTCTGACATCAAATCAAGTGATGAGATGGCTACTCCGGCTGTCCACTCGCAAGTGGGTCGATGTTCTGCACTGAGCATGCGCACGACGGAGGGAGCTCCGTCGTGCGCATGCGCCAGACGCGACGAGCGAAGGACTTTCCTTCGCTCGTTGTGTCTGATCAAAGGGGGCGTGCTGTCGATGTTGATTGACAGCACGCCCCCTTTGATGGGCGTGTCGGGGGCGTGCCTCCCTGACGGGGGCGTTCCCAAGGGAACGCCTCCCGTCAGAAGCCGGCCCACTGACATCACTAGTGATGTCAGTGGGAGTGATTTTGGCTCTGATAGAGCCAAAATCACTCCGGGCCTTGCGGTTGAAAACCTCAACCGCAGGCTCCGGCTCGCAGTTTCGATGGTCGCGATGGTCAAGACCATTGCGGCCATCAAACTGCACGCTCGTATAGGCTGTGGGTGGTGACCCACAGCTATACGAGCGTCCAGGAGGACGCTCCATAGTTATGGAGGACGGCCCTCATTCAGAGCGCGCGCTCTGAATGAGGGCCTAAGTCCCCTGTGCATAACTATGGCTATTCTTAAAACCTGGACTGTTAGTGTGCCTTGAGGACCGTGGTTGGGAACCCCTGGCCTAAAGAGTGAAGTGGGCAAGAAGTAGAGAAGTTGCCCGTAGCAACCAATCAGCTTCTACCTACTTTTTTTTTATAGAATGCACTTATAAATGCTAGCTAGAAGCCAATTGGTTTGTATGAGTAACACCTCCACTTGTCCATGCTTTAGAACAGTGGTGTCAAACTAGGGCCCTCCAGCTGGGTATACGTTTAGGAAGCCGGCGGATGCAATGCCGACCGCTGGCTTCCAGACTACTTAATTCCGGCGAGGGTTAAATGACAGGCGTCTAAATCTAGACGCCTGTCATTTTACCGATGCCGGGCGCCGACAGCCGCGCTTAGGTTTAGGGCTCCTGGGGGGACTTAGGGTTTGGCTAGGGGAAGGGGGTTTGGGGTTAGGCACCCCCGGGGGGAGGTTAGGGTTAGGCACCCCCCCGGGGGACTTAGGTTTAGGCGGCGGGGATGGGGGGGATTAGGTTTAGGCACAGGAGGGGGGGGAGGTTAGGGTTAGGCACCCTAAAGGAGGGTTAAGGGAGAAAATTAGGTTAGTTTATACTTACCTTTAGGACGATCGGGATTTCCTCCTCTGTCGGGCTGCCGGGATTTGAACCGCAGGCAGCATCATACCGAATCCCTCCAGCTGCTGGGGACTACATATCCCAGCATACCCTGCCACAGTTTTAGCAACCCTATTAGCAAAACTCTGGCAGTGCATTCTGGGATGTGTAGTTCCATTTGCAGCTGAAGGGCCAGAGTTTGACACCACTGCTTTAAGAAGGTTTAATACATTTCCATAATATGCCTTTTTTTTCTATACCATTACCATTTATATAGCTGTACAACCAGACAATGTTTATTCATTAACAGCAATCCTTGTCTCATAAGAATTTACAATCTAGAGGTTCTCTATTACAGGCACACAAGCAATAGGTCCAATTTAGTCAGCATCCATTTAACCTACCAGAATGTTTTTGAACTACTGAAGAAAACTGGAGCATCCAGAGGGAACTGACGCAAACACATGGATAAAGGCCCCCATACATCAGCAATCTGAAAACCACAATTGAACAATTTGAAGATTTATTGCACGATTTTAGGATTTCCCAATCTATCAATCTGCGCCCATACATTACAGATCTTTTTCAGTGATTTGCAGATCGATTGCAGCAAACACATATGTGTCAATCTGGAAAGGCCCATCATTTTACTAGTCTTGGTCTGCAAATCTGCTGATCATCTCCATACAATAGCAATCTACAGCCCCCAATCCATCTGTGAAATCCAACATGTTGGAGAAACTGATTTAACAATTCCAATCACTTTTTGGTTGCAATCTGCGATTTGTGAAGCCCATACATTGCAGATTTTTATACACAATCGATTGCAAATTGCAGAATTGCCACAATCGATTGCTGATGTATGGGGGCCTTAACACAGACAGTAAATCCATGCAGTTAGCACCCCAATCAGAATCAATGTGGTCTTTTTTCTAAGCCTTGGATGGAGATAAAGTACCAGCCAACCAGCTCCTGTAATTTTTCAAACACAGCCTGTGACATGGCAGGAGCTGACTGGCTGGTATTTTATCTCCATTCACTAATACTGCTATTATACCTAAATTTCGGGTCTGGAACAGGGGCCCTGATTCAGAGTCGGACGCTCTGACAGAGCGCTCGCTCTGAATCAGGGCCGTCCCTCCTTCATTTTGGAGCGGCCTCCTGGCCACTCGCATAGCTGTGGGTGACCACCCACAGCTATAGCGAACGGCCAAAATTATGGTCGCGATGGTCAAGACCATCGGGCTTGCGACGAGACCCTGTGGTAGGGTCTCGCTGCCGCAAGCCCAGGAGTGCTTTTGGCTCTATCAGAGCCAAAAGCACTCCCACTGACATCACTAGTGATGTCAGTGGGGCCGGCCCCAGACGGTAGGCGTTCCCATGGGAACGCCTCCATCTGGGCAGCCACGCCCAGGGGCACGCCCACCAAAGGGGGCGTGCTGTCAATTACCATCGACAGCACACCCCCTTTGGTGCGAGATCCATAACGACGGCTTGCCCGTCGTTATTCGGGTCTCGCGCATGCGCGCGACGGAGCCGCCTCCGTCGTGCGCACTTGGGCACCATCGACCCGCTTGCGAGCGCTCAGCGCTCGCGAGCGGGTCTAAATCAGGCCCAGGGTTCCAAACCGGATCAGACCCTGATCCAGGAAATTCCAGAGTCGGCGCCGTTTACACTGGAGCTGGGTCTGCAGTGACCCGGCTCTTCCGGCGTGGAAGTGGACGCTTGGAGATGACGTCATCTCCAAGCACCACTAAAGCGTCCGGGATGCGGCGTGCTCCAGGTCATCGTGACCCAGATCGTGTTGTTTACACTGCAGGGTTTCACGGGTTATTCCAGTGTTAACCCTGCAAGTTACCTGGGTTGGATTGCCGGGTAGCTCGACCCGGAAATCCAACCCTGTCCCCTTTTACACCAAGGAGCTATACCGGTTAACTCTGCAATAACCATTTTTGCTCTGGTGTAAAAGGGGTATAAATCTCCATCCAAGGCTTAGTAAATAGACCCCACAGCCACAGCTCTAGTGCTGGGAGGAAACAATGTTAATCACTATATAAAATTAAATAATATACATAAACTGCACAGGCATATAAGCACAAACAGTAAGTTGGTTTATTGAAAACAGTAAATAGACTATCTTGTCAGTTATACTCACAATTCATACTAAAGCACATGACAAAAAGCTGCACAGAAGATAATTAGGAGAGCAATCATGTGATTTTTGTAGTCATCAACATTACTGCATGCCAAACCACACGTCACTGAAGGGGGTGTGCACTGCAATTGAAAGGTTCTCGTTTACATTTCAAAAAGGTATTGCTGTCACTTTTGCTTAAAGCTATTAATCTGCTACAGCTACATAACGCTTTAACAGATACGTGTTTTTGTTGTTTTGCAATCAATAGAGCATGAAGCTATGAATATAAGCATTTAATTGCATACAAAAGCCTGCGAACAGTATATATATATTATATACAGTAACAGGTCTTTGTATGATCCAGGAACAGGGCGGAAGCTAGGGCCCAGCAGAGCTGAGCGACACACCTGCTGCTGGAGATCACTGCAGACTGTAGAAGAGAGAAAGTAGAGCCGTAGAGCGAGACAGCTGGGGAGACAGAGATAATCCAGGCGTGAGACTGGTGTTGGTGTGGTTGCAGCATTAGTGATAAGGGCCACGCAGCAACAGGTAATTCATTCTTATCAGGTCTGGGGGGGAGGGGGAGAGGGCACATCAGGACAGATCTATTACCAGATTCACCTGCCTCTTCTACAGCCTGACCTGGGACCTGCCCATCTACTGTAATACCGAACAGCTGTCAGCAATAATTGGTATGCAGTGCTGGCAGCAATAAGTGGCATGTGGTGGCACTGCCAGCGCTTATCTTGCTTAGCAGAATAAGATTATTTCAGATCTGCTCTCTGCACATCTGCCTACGTGCCTGCTAACTGACTACAACACAACTACGTCCCCCTTACAGAGGAAGAAGAGAAGGTGTCTTGTGTTACAGCTGCTGCATGCCTGCTGGGACAACTCCTCGGGGGGCACTGCCAGAATGGATCAGGTGTGCGAGGCTCAGCAGGCTCCCCCGCTTTTGCTAGAGAATGGGGGCTACGTACCCGTCAGGTCCTGGACTCATCCCCCCATCAGTATCCTAACCTCCACCCTGCTGTTCTGTGCAGAAACTGTGGCTGCTTGTGTGGTGTCAGCGCAGTACAGCCACACGGAGGACACCGTCTGGATGTCTCTGACTATTGTCTTCATGCTGATTCCTTCCATCGTGGTGCAGCTCACGCTGACCTTTATACACAGGGATCTGGGCAGGGACCGACCCCTGGTACTTCTGATGCACTTGCTACAGCTCGGGCCACTCATCAGGTATAGTAGTAGTGATGTATGTACACACTCTCTATCTGTCCTCATATACAGTGTGCACTGTGGGTGAGATGTATCAAACAGCGAAAAGAGTCATCCAGTAGAGAAGTTGCCCATAGCAACCAATCAGCTCTGAGGTAGCATTTATCAAGTACATTCTATAAAATGATAGTTAGAAGCTGATTGGTTGCTATGGCAAACTTCCCTACCAGACCACTTTGACACTCTTTTAACTGTTTAACCCATCTCCTCCATATGTATATTATGGGAGGAGTAATAACTCACAGCCGGAAACACAAAGGACCCTTTCACCAGATACCTCCCTCCTTGGGCATAGGTTTTCCATATAGCTGTCTGAGCAAAGACACAACATACAGGATAGTGCGCACTTCAGCAAAAGACCTATAAGCAGGAATAGCACCCACAGAACAGCATTGTACTGTACTTATTCAAAATGTAATGTTAGTTTTATTATGATTCTAAAGGAAAAGTGCAATTATATTTAATTTTAGAACATTAGTAAACCAAATTAACCAATTCACTTTCCGCACTAATAATTTATTCTTTCCTGGTTCACTACCAGAAAATTTCATATCTCAAAAGCTTGGTAGACACTAGTAGATAAAGTCTGCAGATCCGATAAATGGTGTGACCTGACAGAGTGATTATCAGATAGGCGTGCACCCGTACACACTGAGCAATTTTTAGCTCAGTGTGTGCTGTCTTCAACAGGAACGGGAGGTCGGGAACGAGATAGCGTGTGCAGCACATCAGATCCCGACCTCCCGATGTGACCGTTGCAAAAGCATTTGAAGCAGTTTATTGGCTAATGCTCCCGCATGCACACTATACCATTATCTGGCTGATCATACAGTTATCGGTTAATCGGACAGATAATTGTATAGTTTGTACCCAGCTTAAGTTCTGAGAAAAAGTCTGTACAAATACAGCTGAGTGTTTAGCCGGGTACACACTGAGTGATGTGTACCGGCACGATATGTTGGCCCGATGGGCCGACATGTCATACCCCGGGTACAATTAAGACCAAGGTAATGATGGACATAACGATCCCTCGTTCACTGCTTCATTACCTCTAACAGGGCCGCATGCGATGTCCGGTTGGATGTGCAGCACGACTGACTGGATGATGCCGTATTCGACCGCGGGAGTAGGCATATTGGCCGTACACACTGAGCGATGCGGCCGATATGTCGTTCCGATTTGGCCGGAAACTCCATATCGTGCCGACATCGTCTCAATGTGTACCCAGCTTTACACCTAATTCTAGGTACACACCTGAATGATTTCACTTGCAATATGATTGTTTACGATTTTCAGTGAGTAAACAATCTTGAGAACATCAGATTTCAAGTGTACACACTAGCATACCTCCCAACATAATGCGAGTTCAAATTTATGTCTGAAGGCATGTGTGCCTATAAAGAGTAATGGTATTGTAGGAAGGGGGTGTGGCATGTGGCAGGTCTCTGGGGGAGTGCCCAGCACTGCTGGAAATGCTGTGCTGCACCCAGGCTCTTCCTGCCCTGTGAAGATGTTGGGGTATATTTCCAAAATGCGAGTTTTGAGAAGTGGAGATGTTGCTCATAGATTCTACTTAACCATTTATCGAGCACCTTCTAAAAGATAATAGCTAGAATCTGATTGGTTGCTATGGACATTATCTCTACTTCTAAAAACCCACACTTTATTAAATATACCCAGTTGTGTGCATGCGTACAGCATCTAGTCACTCATGTGAAAGTGCTCCCCAACTTTCCCCCCCACAGGACACTGCAGCCTGCAGGTGGGACAAAGGGGGCAGTTGGGGGGTATGCACTAGTTGTTTTTCGTTCTAATCTGAACGATTATCTGTCCTAAAATCTTCACATAGGTGACAATTCTGAATTAACTATTAGAAAGATTAATGGAAATTCATACACACTAATGTACAGGATATCGGCTCTTTGTGTGGATAGATGTCCTGCAGCAGCTCAGATGCATTCATCCGATGCGACGATGCAGCTGAAAATTGTCTGATCGGCCTGATTATTGCATAGTGTGTACTTTACTTTTAATTATAAGATTTAAAATTGTACAATTCAAACAATTGATCTTATATATTTATTACCAGTTATTTATATAGCACACACCTATTCCGCAGCGCTTTACAGAGAATATTTGGCCATTCACATCAGTCCCTGCCCCAGTGGAGCTTGCAATCTATGGGCCTAATTCAGACCCGCTCGCGACTACTCGCAAGCGGGTCGATGGTGCCCAAGTGCGCATGCGCACGACGGAGGCGGCTCCGTCGTGCGCATGCGCGAGACCCGAATAACGACGCCGTCGTCATGGGTCTCGCACCAAAGGGGGCGTGCTGTCGATGGTGATTGACAGCACGCCCCCTTTGGTGGGCGTGCCGGGGTGCCTTTGGTGGGCGTGCCGGGGGCGTTCCATGGGAACGCCTACCGTCTGGGGCCGGCCCCACTGACATCACTAGTGATGTCAGTGGGAGTGCTTTTGGCTCTGATAGAGCCAAAAACACTCCTGGGCTTGCGGCAACGAGACCCTACCGCAAGGGTCTCGTCACAAGCCCGATGGTCAAGACCATCGCGACCATCATTTTGGCCGCTCGCTATAGCTGTGGGTGGTCACCGACAGCTATGCGAGCGGCCAGGAGGCCGCTCCAAAAAGAAGCAGGGATGGCCCTGATTCAGAGCAAGCGCTCTGTCAGTTTTAATTTTTGTGGGGTGCCAATTAATCTACCAGCATATTGTTGGAGTGTGGGAGGAAACCGGAGTACCCGGAGGAAACCCACGCAAGCACAGGGAGAATATACAAACTCCGCACAGTTATCTTATGGTGCATAACCCTGCAATACTCCCTCTTATAACCCCTTTACACCAGAGTTAAAACCTCGGTTATTGCAGGGTTAACCCAGGTAGCTTCTTGCTGTAAAAGGGGCCAGGGTTGGATTCCCGGGTCGAGTGATCCGGCAATCCAACACAGGTAACTTGCAGGGTTAACACGGGAACGACCCGCGAAACCCGGCATTGTAAACGGGTAACCCGGGTCGTCCAACCCGGTTCCTCTTTACAGCATGAGGACTTCCGGGTTTCTTAGCGCTTGGAGATAATGTGATCTCCAAGCGCCGGGAGAAGTGTTCCACTGCACCCATGTGCAGTGTGAACGGCGTTGATCCGGTAATAACCTGGATCGGTGCCGTAGTGGAAAAGGGGTATGTCCAGAGTTTGACCCATTTTGGAACTGTGGGCCTGATTCAGACCCGCTTACTAGAAAGCGTTCACACGCAGACTGCCGATGTTTGCATTGTGCGTACGAATCGCAGTACGCGAACCAGTGCGAGCGATCGGGATGCATTTGCTCACCGCGCATAGACTGCCCGGCTGAATGAGTGACAAGAGAAGCCGTTTGTAGGTGGTGACAGGGGCTGGCCATTAAAACCGGGGGAGTGGGGCTGCGAATGCAGGCGTGTCTGAGCGTCTTAACGCCGTTTCAGAGGCGTGCATAATTAAGAGGCAGCGTCATAGTACACGTCACTTGGTTGAATTTTACACTGAAGTGCTCGCAATGCTTGCGGTAGGCTATGGTCAACCACAAGCGCTGCGTATGCATCCGATGGTACCGATGTCTGAGCGTCTACACTGCCTGGAGATGGCGTGTGCAAGTGGGCAGCTTAAGGTAGGCTGGTGGGCGTCTGCATACACAAAGCGATCGCACGCCAAGACATAGTGGGCGTGCTAATGCCTTGCCGTGCGATCGCCTGCCTTCCCAAATTTACTTTACGCATCGAGCGAGCGAACGCATCTAGCGAGCGGGTCTGAATGAGGTCCTGTGTTCCAAATCTCGGGTCAGACCCTGGACTTAGGTGGAAAAGCAGTATTACACTGTTTGTTTTTGTTACTAAAATAGGAATAGGCCCAGAATGTGATTTATCTTAAACCCTTACTTCTTAATCATTATAAACATGACTGCATTAAATGGGGATGTTATTTATATATATTTCTAATGATCCAGTATGGAATCTCTTAAATGAATGGTGTTTTGAATAGGGTAATAAAATGGCATTAAGACTCAGGGCCGTATTCAATTAGCCACGATAAGCACTGTTCGGCGAAAAGTTTTCGCCGGTGACGTCATTTCGCCAGATGAAAACTTTTCCCCGTATTCAATTGCAAAGATTTTTTGCTGGTGCGAAAAGTCTGCGCATAGTATCCAGCGGAAAAGATTCGCCTATGAAAGCGGGCAAAAAAAAGTGCAGAATTGGGATTTTGGGGTGCACAGTTGCGGGAACCCGTGCAGCCTTGGAATAGTCCCCCAAAGGTAATCTGCGTGAAAAAAAAAAAAAAAGACTTTAGATCACCCCAAAAAAGTACTTTTGTTTTGGGGGCAAAAAAGTCCAAAGTTGGGGGCCAAACTTAAAAACTAGCAAATAGACTCCAGGGGGTCCCCCAAGTATGCCCCAGTTGTTTTTTTTTTATTGTAGGTGTTTGCGGCAGGTGGATTTTTCACTATTTTTAAAACTTCACTTTAGCTACTTTAAAATATGCTAACACCCATTTTCAGGTACCCCAAATTTGCTGGAACTACTTATTTTCTCAAAAAACCCCTGCTAAATGCTATACTTCACCACTTATGCAAAGACGCAATATAGCATCTATTGAGACTATTTAAGTTCCCCCAAATACCTTCAGCAGGGCTATTCGGGGGTATCCATAGTGATCCCCCCCATGTCATTGCATCTTTTGGGGGTTGTCAGGCTGATTTCCCCAAATCTGACAGTAATTTTTGCTTGTTTGCATTTCGCCGGGTCCCGTTTTCGCCGATTTTGAATTGAATACGGGGATAAGCGGCGACGAGCGTGATACTTTTCCTAATTGAAATCCAATGATGACGGCGAAAACCTCGGCAGCGGGACTTTTCGCACCTAATTGAATATGCCCCTTAATCACAAGTGTTTGTGCTGGGAATCAGGAGTGCAGGGAGTGTCCCCCTTGGGAGCTATACAGTACTGCTTACGGTGGTGCAGATATGGCTTCAATTGCCCTGGATGAGCAACCTAGTTATGAAGCAGCCCGCACAAGGGTTCAAGATTACTCTCAGGACCCTGTGGATATAATATGGTGGAAAGGAAACATCGCAGTATAAGGAGGAAGCATTGTACTAAAACGAATTGTTGTATATGTCAAAGCAACTAGATAGATTTATAGTTAAAGCAAATGCTAAAAAATTACTATAGATGCTTACATTGCATTCTTAAGCAGTTTCTTACTGCCTGCAGTTTATTTACGTAGGCGCGGTTCAAGGGTTTGGTGTGTGGGCAGGAACAGATATATATTCAGTTCTCTTTACTCAACATAGTTCTCAATGCAATCTCTGTGTTTAAAATGTTAATCTGCCTGAACACTTTTATACTGTAGTCCTTGCAGCGAGGTTGCTAGGAAACCTGGTGATGACACAAAAATAAGCAGCAAAATTGAAGCAAAAAATAATAAACGACCAAACTGTAGAATAAAACTGTGCTAGTCATTGTGATAGTTGTGCTTACAGTTCCCTCTGCCCTCTTGCTTTCACCCTGAACTATCCTTTTCTGCAGTGCACTCCCAATCACAATTAGTGACTCAGAACCTTTCTGTCCGCCTGTCAGGGTCATTGAGTGCTGCTGTTTTTAACTGTTATTTACTTAGTAATCACAACACACAATAAATAGGTCCCTATCAGTCCTATTGTGATAGACTTTTTTTCATTGTTAACAAAGCTGGCCACACATTAGACCAAGTTACATCCAACCATCCAACTAGTTGATTGGTTGGAATGAAAGTCTGGTAAGGTATGAAAGCAAATGACAATCAGCAATTTGCTCCCAAACGCTGGAAAATGGACAATAACAGTTGTTTGAACAAATTGTTTAGATCAAACATTTAATAAACTTGTCTGAACGACCATTTTAATTTGTTTTCTGGCATTTAGCAGCAAATTGCTGATCATCATTTACTCCCATACGTTACCAGATTTTCATTCCAACCAGCCAACTACATCAATGGCCAAAAGTTTTGAGAATGACACAAGTATTGGTTTTCAAGTTTGCTGCTTCAGTGTTTAGACCTATTTGTCAGATGTTACTATGGTATACTGAAGTAAAATTACAAGCGTTTCATAAGTGTCAAAGGCTTTTATTGACAATTACATTAAGTTTATGCAAAGAGTCAATATTTGCAGTGTTGACCCTTCTTTTTCAATACCTCTGCATTTCGCCCTGGCATGCTGTCAATCAACTTGTGGGCCACATACTGACTGATGGCCGCTCATTCTTGCCTAATCAATGCTTGGAGTTTGTCAGAGTTTGTGGGTTTTTGTTTGCACACCCGCCTCTTGAGGACTGACCACAAATTCTCAATGGGATAAAGGTCTGGGGAGTTTTCTGGCCATGGACATAAAAATCTCGATGTTTTGTTCCCCGAGCTACTTGGTTATCACTTTTGCCTTATGGCAAGGTGCTCAATCGTGCTGGAAAAGGCATTGTTCATCACCAAACTGTTCTTGGATGG
The DNA here is from genome assembly GCA_031769625.1 of Taudactylus pleione. Classification (NCBI taxonomy): domain Eukaryota; kingdom Metazoa; phylum Chordata; class Amphibia; order Anura; family Myobatrachidae; genus Taudactylus; species Taudactylus pleione. Next base: position 13,493,708 of record JAUIMM010000009.1, on the reverse strand, counting down.
TTGGGAGAAGTTGCTCTTGGAGGATGTTTTGGTACCATTGTTTATTCATGGCTGTGTTCTTAGGCAAAATTGTGAGTGAGCCCACTCCATTGGCTGAGAAGCAACCCCACACATGAATTGTCTCAGGACAGGTGTTGGGATTCTGCCGCCGGCATTCGGAGTGCCAGATTTCCCACGTTCGGGATTATGACCGCATCCCTTTAAAACATTGACCAGATTCTACAAGATCTCTTCAATGCCTATCAGTCATGGGCTATTACATTTATCCCGTAGTCTTAGATTGTAATTTCATATGGACAGGGAAATCTTGTTTAGTTATTGTTTGATTCTTTTGCATTAAAATTTGCCTTAATATTTCACTCTTTCCAGCTCTTCTCTCCAATTCACCTTTGTGTTTTTGTACTCTATTTCTCCTATTGGCCGTGCCTCCTAACTTCTCAATAACTTTGCCACCTGACTTTTCCATTTCCTCTCCTACAAATTACTTTTAGTATTTGTGGATTTCAACATCCCCTTTGACAACATATTTTGCACTGCTGCCTCTAAACTCCTAATTCTTAACTTCTATGGTCTATCCGAATGATCCACATATCCCCCTCCCTGCATCTTGTGTTCTCCTTCTTTAGTGATATCTCCATCGTCACCAATTCAGTCTTCCCCATCTTCCTTGACCATGATCTCCTTTACTTTGTACTCTCCTTACGCCCTCTTAAGTCATGTGCACACAGTGACACCTTAACAGCATTTATCCTATCCTCTCCTTGAATTCTCTTGTACACATCCGCACCCCCATTTCTTCCCAGTCCTTCCCCAATGCTGTCTACACTGCCACACTTTCTGATGCATTTGATGCTGCAGCCACATCACTTAGGCTGGGTACACACCTAAAGATTTTCTGTCCAACTAGTTGATTGGTTGGAATGAAAATCTGGTAGGTATGAAAGCAAATGACAATCAGCAATTTGCTCCCAAATGCCGGAAAATGGACAAAAACTGTTGTTTGAACAAATTGTTTAGATCAAACATTTAACAAACTTGTCTGAACGACCATTTTCATCTGTTTTCTGGTATTTAGGAGCAAATTGCTGATCATCATTTACTCCCATACGTTACCAGATTTTCATTCCAACCAATCAACTAGTTGGATGGTTGGACAGAAAATCTTTACGTGTGTACCCAGCCATAGTCTCTGCTACTTTAGACCCAAACCATGGCAACCCCCACAAGCTCCACTACTTCCAAAGGTCTTCTGAGCAGCAATGGAGGAAATCACTCTCTGATGCAGACTACTTTCCCTTTGGATGAATTATTTCCTTTTACTACAAACCTTGCTTCCCTTTTGCAACTGTCATTGCATTTGTCTGTCCTCCCTCACCTCCAGCCTCCTCAGTCACCTCTCTTGACTTTGCCACTTATGTTTAAAGACAAAATTAACATTATGCAACACAGAATCACCATCAACAGACCCACCTTATTTGTCAATATTCTTGCTCTCCTCTAGCTTTTGTCCTCTTCTTTTTTAACCTGTTCCCTCCAAGCTCCTCAGTACTCGTTCCCTCAACTCTTCCGACATCTTGCTTACCTCTTTAATGCTTCCCCACAGTTGTCTTCTTAGTCTTCAAGCATGCTTTTTTCAAGCAAGTGTTCTCTTGACTCTTCGTCTCTCTCCAACTACTGGTCCCCTTTGCTTTCAATATTCTTTTCTTTACCGTTTCCGGTCTTGCTTTCGTTCACTTTACTCCACTGAAACTAATCTCACCAAAGTTACCAATAATATTCTTTTAGTACCACTTCTCCTTTTTCATAAGTCTTGAACTCTTTGTTGCTTTCGAAGCTGTTCACTCTCTTCTACTTGACAACTTTCACTCCTTTGTCGTCTGTCCTGGATTTTCTCCTACCTCTCTGGCCCACCTCACTGACTATATTTACCTCATCCTTCGATCCTTTCCTCTCTCTTTCGAGGTCCATCAATGCTCTGTCTTTGGCTCTCTCCTCCCCTCTATAGTGAACTAATCTACGTTTTGGCCATTACTTAGAGGTAGGTGTATTAAGCCTTGGAGAGAAATAAAGTGGAGAGAGATAAATGTTACAAATTCCGTTGCCCACTCCATGTGACACCACAAGAACCCAGCTAGCGAGATCTTCCACCAATAACAACCGCCTGTTGTTCCCTTAGAACTAGGATACATTCACCGGTACTTAGGCGGCCGCCTGGACTTATGCTCGAGGTAGTAGTGGCTCACATGGAGATACAGGGGAATTCAATAGGTAAATAATGTACAGTTAGGACTGACACAGTTGATGATGATAAGGATATCGATGGTCCAGATGTTGTGGAGTACAGTTTGGTTTTTTAGACAATAGCTTGGGAGCCGATGGTGTGGCAGCTGTGCCGATGGTGCAGCAATGGTGCGGCAGTGATGCTGATGGTGCGGCAATTATGCCGATGGTGCGCCCATGGTGCCGATGGTGCGGCTATAGCCGTAGATAAACAGTCTAGGGTTAGTAAATGGCTCTGAGAGCCGATGGTGCGGCAAGTGTGCCGATGTTGAGGCAGTTGTCATAGATAAACAGTCTATGGTTTAATAATGACTTTGAGAGCTGATGATGCGGCAAGTGTGCCGTTGTTGCAGCGATGGTGCCAATGTTGGGGCAATTGCCGTGGACAAACAGTCTATGGTTTGATGATGGTTTTGAGAGCCGATGGTGCGGCAGGTGTGCCGATGTTGCAGCGATGGTGCCGAAGTTGGGGCAATTGCCGTAGGATGAACATTGGCAGCACGGGAGCTGCTGGATACGGCTAGGAAGCCGTTTGGAGATTGGTGGTAGCACGGAAGCTACTTGGAGCGGCCTGGAAGCCGTGTGGTGAACGATGGCAGCACAGGAGCTGCTGGATACGGCTAGGAAGCTGTTTTGAGATTGGTGGCAGCACGGAAGCTACTTGGAGCGGCTAAGAAGCCGTGTGGGAGTTCAGTGAACCGGAGAACAGGAACAACCTGACTCTGCAGCCAGGCTGAGGGAACTCACAGACACTCTATAGTCGCCCGGTTGACACAAGCAGCTGAGATGGTCTAGGCAGGGGCCTAAACAGCAGACAGGTGGATTCAGATGCTGCAGTAACACATAATGGAGGCAGTGAGGTGGAAACACTGCACGTAACAAGATAAATGCAGACAGACAGGATTGTGGTGTAATACTGCAGGGCTGAATGGAGACAGGATCCAGGTTCAATAACCAAAGTACTCAGTAGACCGGCAAGCACTAGGAACTGAACACAGCAAACATATACTGGTAGTGACACAGTCAAGACAGGATTTCCAGCTTCCTGCAAAAAGCCAGAAAATGGACATGATGCAGTATCCCAGTAACCACTATGACTGGGAATTGCCACCAAGATGATTTGCTAACCGCAAATCCTAACAATAAAGTACCAACCAGTCAGCTCCTCACTGTCATTTTACAGGCTGTGTATGAAAAATGACAGGAGCTGATTGGTTGGTACTTTATCTCTCTCCAATGCTTGGTACATCTCCCCCTTAATCTCCCAACTACTTCTCTTCTGTCCTCACATCGGTGTTCCAATACAAACTTAACATGTCAATATCCAATTTCATTATATTTCCCCCTGTAATTGCCACTATACTTAACCACATCGCCCTCACAGTTGATAACATTATGCTCTCTCCTGTTCCCCATACTTGGTATCACCCTTGGTTTTCCTGTTGCATGCGTTTCCCCTCCTCATCTCTGCAAATCCATTCACTAGCTCTTCATTCCTCTAAATTTCAGTTCAAGCTTCTCACACTCACTTACAAAGCCCACATGAACGCTCTCCTACAATAATTTGTGACCTTGTCACACCCTCTGCTCAACCATTCTACTTTGCGTCTGACCTTCACCTCTCTTACTACGCTTTGCTGTTTGTCATATCATAACCTCCTCCCACTTCCATCTCTAATATTTTTCCCCTGCTGCTACCCAGTTATGGCACCCCTTACCTCACCCTAGCAGATTCTCCTCAACCTACAATCCCTAAAGCGCTGCTTTAAAACTCACCTCACCTCTTCGTGCTTGGCTACCCTATTCCTTGATAGACCCTCGTGTTCACTCCTTCTTCCTCAGTCCACTGCATCCGTTCTATCCCAATTGTTTCTACTTTCTCTCATCCCGCCCTCCCTCCAGAGTGTCAGCTTTCATGGGCAGGATCATCTCTACCTTTTGTTTAAAATTTGTCCCCTGCCCATCCACCTCATCTGTCCCTTGTCATGTCTTTTTTGTGTGGCTGCTATGCTTTGTCTACTTGCACACTTGTGCTACCAAGATTCGTTGTATTCAGGTTTCCTTTTTATTCTTAGGGGTAAATTTACTAAAGTGAGAGTTTTTAGAAGTAGAGATGTTACCCATAGCAAGCAATCAGATTCTTGCTATTATCTAGCTATTATCTTCTAGAAGGTGCTAGTTAAATGTTAAGTAGATTCTGATTGGTTGCTATGGGCAACATCTCCACTTCTAAAAACTAAAAAATTTACCCCCTATTGTATTCATGTACAGTCAGGTCCTTAAATATTGGGACATTGACAGAATTTTCAGATTTTGGCCTCTATTCACCACCACAATGGTTTTGAAATGAAACAAACAAGATGTGCTTTAACTGCAGACTTTCAGATTTAATTTGAGGGTAATTACATCCAAATCGGGTGAACGGTGTAGGAATTACAACAGTTTCAATATGTGCCTCCCACTTTTTAAGGGGCCAAAAGTAATGGGACTATCAACTCAAAAGCTATTTCATGGACAGGTGTGGGCTATTCCCTCTTTATTTCATTATCAATTAAGCCGATAAAAGGTCTGGAGTTGATTCTAGGTGTCACATTTGCATTTGGAATCAGTTGCTGTCAACTCTCAATATGAGATCCAAAGAGCTGTCACTATCAGTGAAGCAAGCCATCATTAGGCTGAAAAAATCAAAACAAACCCATCAGAGAGATAGCAAAAACATTTGGTGTGGCCAAATCAACTGTTTTTAACATTATTAAAAAGAAAGAATGCACCGGAGAGCTCAGCAACACCAAAAGACCCGGAAGACCATGGAAAACAACTGTGGTGGATGACAAAAGAATTATTTCCCTGGTGAAGAAAAACCCCTTCACAGTTGGCCAAATCAAGAACACTCTCCAGGAGGTAGATGTATATGTGTCAAAGTCAACAATCAACAGAAGACTTCACAAGAGTGAATATTGAGGGTTCACAACAAGATGCAAATCATTGGTGAGCCACAAAAACAGGAAGACCAGATTAGAGTTTGCCAAACAACATCTAAAAAAGCCATTACAGTTCTGGAACAACATCCTATTGACAGATGAGGCAAAGATCAACTTGTACCAGAGTGATGGGAAGAGAAGAGAAGGAAAGGAACTGCTTATGATCCAAAACATACCACCTCATCAGTGAAGCATGGTGGTGGTAGTGTCATGGCGTGGGCATGTATGGCTGCCAATGGAACTGGTTCCCTTGTATTTATTGATGATGTGACTGCTGACAAAAGCAGCAGAATGAATACTGAAGTGTTTCAGGCAATATTATATGCTCATATTCCGTCAAATGCTTCAGAACTCATTGGACGGCGCTTCACAGTGCAGATGGACAATGACCCGAAGCATACTGCAAAAGCAACCAAAGAGTTTTTTAAGGCTAAAAAGTGGAATGTTATGCAATGGCCAAGTCAATCCCCTGGCCTAAATCCGATTGAGCATGCATTTCACTTGATGAAGACAAAACTGAAGGGAAAATGCCCCAAGAACAAGCAGGAACTGAAGACATTTGCAGTAGAGGCCTGGCAGAGCATCACCAGGGATGAAACCCAGCGTCTGGTGATGTCTATGCGTTCCAGACTTCAGGCTGTAATTGCCTGCAAAGGATTTGCAACAAAGCATTAAAAACTAAAAGTTAGATTTAGTATTGTTTAGTTTGTCCCATTACTTTTGGCCCCTTAAAAAGTGGGAGGCACATATAGAAACCGTTGTAATTCCTACACCGTTCACCTGATTTGGATGTAATTACCCTCAAATTAAATCTGAAAGTCTGCAGTTAAATCACATCTTGTTTGTTTCATTTCAAAGCCATTGTGGTGGTGAATAGAGGACAAAATCTGAAAATTCTGTCAATGTCCCAATATTTATGGACCTGACTGTATGTCTTATCTGTTTGTTAATTGTTTGGTTCTACCGTATTCTAAATAAATAATGCAGATGATGTCCAGTACTGTGCAGTATGTTTGTACTTTATTCATACTGAGGGTGGGATGTACTAAACAGAACAATGAGGTAATACCCCTAAAAATGCAGTTTTCGGGGGGTTCACCGCATTTCCCATATGTACTAGGCGTCCCGGTGGGTAACGCCATCTTCATTTCATGTGGCGTTACCCAATAGAAGCCTATGAGCTTCTTTTCGGGACGTTCCCCCCCCCCCCTCTGAGAGGGATCCAATTGGATCCCTCCCATCTACCCCTGCAGCATGCGTCCTTCTGCACGTGCGCAGAGGACGCCAGAGGGACTTCTGGGTATCAAACTCGGAAGTCCCTCTATCCGAGGGCATCGCTAAGGACAGCTCTTATTGGGTGATCCTTTGCGATTTTATCCACAATTCTAAGAACATACCGCAGTAATCAAACACATTATGTACCCGATAAGAGGCGAGCTGTACCGCATCGCGGATGCGATGCTTAGTACATCCCGCCCTGATTGATGTTGGCTAATTTTGTGTAACTTATTTAAAAATAGATGTCAGCTGCATTTAGTAAGTCTTGCTACATACTTATCTGCTGTTTGCAATTACTCTTTATAGTGCTTGCATAGTCTCGGATGGTAGTTCATGACCTCATGCTAAAATAGGTTCATCTGTCAGCCACAAATCATGCAGCCTGTACTGCTATAAAAGAAAGCTACATTCATTTATGTGATAATGAGATTCTGTATTTGTAGGATATGTCTCAGTGTTTACTCAGCTGCTAAACGCCACAGACGGTTTTTGTTTTCAGCATCTTTTTTAGAAAAGAACGTGTTATCTTAATAGAATCCTTCTTATTACCTGCTGTAATTGCAATCATTAAATGTTGAAAATACTGTGTGCAAAGAGGCATTGAGACTCTAACCTATTTCACACAGGACACAATGTACAGCTACAGTACTGTTTGTTCATGGATTTAGGAACTGAATTAGCCAGGCCTGATAGCTATAATTTATGATGGGGAAATTTAAATTTAAAGGGTGAAATATAAAGCATAAAATAAGCTGAGTCAGCATTGCGATAACTTTGCGATCACTCAAGCAAGATGAAAGCCATCGCAGAGTGAGTGAGGCTGTGGCGTTTCGGGGTGGTGACGGGGGAGTGGTTGGAGAAACGCGGGCGTGTTTGTCCGTTTGAACGCTGTTGCATTGGCGTGCATAAATTAGCCACTGAGACGGCATACGCTGCTTGAGTACTTACTGCGTACAACAAGACTTGCAGTTTCTGCGGCAGGTCAGACCTGCTGTAATTGTGTGTGAGGGGCCGATGTTACTCAATGTTCCCGATGTATACGCAGTACTGAAAGGTATTACGGAAGTGAGATAGCGGTAGTGGGAGTCTCTATGCTGGATGTGCGACATCTTTGCGACTACATTCATTAGCATATTTTCGCAGCAGACCTCCGTGCGTACTCGCAGCTGCAATAGCGATTCGTAGTGAATCAGGACCTAAATATACATAGAGTAAATCAGCAGATATGAATTTATTGTGTGTGCATCCTTTTTTTTTTTTTTATTAGATGACTCTGGTATCATTTATTTTTTGGGTTACAAACTACGATATTGTAGAATGTATAACACACAACTGCGTACTGATATTTTTTTCTTTAGGTTTGAGTGGGAATAGTTTTCTCCATGGATTTCTAGAAAGCATAGAGTATGTCTACAACAATCCATTGAAGTGTCTTTCAAACCTTACCCTTTCACCATCTAGATCACCTGTATTGTAATCAGAGCCAGATCGGGGCCAGATCGTGTTAGGTGACCTAAGCCCCCCTCTCTACTGCCCAGCATGCTGACTGGTAAAGAGAACCGTTTATTCAAGATAAATGTCTTGAAGGTATATATTATATGGTTAAGTGTTAACTGGGTGTGTGTTTAATAACAACTTAACATAAATAAACACACACAAACATAATATACACACACACACACACACACACACACACACTCATTTTCTGGTTATGTGTGTGTAACACACAGATAATATTATCTGGGTATGTACAGTATATTAATGTTAATACACACTGCCAACTAACACAACATTAATATACCAACACACACACACTAATATACCCAGGCAACATCAGCACACACTCCATACTTGCCTTCTCTGCCGAAACGTCTCGGTGGCTCCCGAATCTCAGGTGGCTTCTTCACAGACAACCGGTGGTCAATGGAAACATTTATTATTCATTTATTACCAGTTTTTAATTAGCGCACAGATATTCTGCAGCGCTTTACAGAGAATGTCACATCCATCCCTGCCCTAGTGGAGCTTACACTCTATGTTCCCTACCACGGACACACACACACGCACACACACACACACACGTTAATTTTTGTTGAGAGCCAATTAACCTACCAGTATATTTTTGGATTGTGAGATTAAAAATATAAGCATTAAAAATACACAGGATCACACCCGGAGGTTACAGCACTCATGGGGTGACTGTGATGGATCACAATGGTGTCAGGGCAGATAGCTAATTAGACATGCAGCCACCACCAGCCAGAGTTGGATTAAGGCTTTGGGGGGGCCCGGGGCACTTAAGACTGATAGGCCCTAAAGAGCATCATTTGTGACATAGAGATAGTGCAGGGGATACTGGGAGGGATCCTAATTGATTGGAGAATTATGTGGAAAAAAGCCCATAGGCTTCTATAGCAACGCAATTTATAGAAGCTTAGTACATGGGGAATATGGCTAAACATCTGAAAACAGCAGTTTTCAGAGTTTTTTACCACATTTTGCCATTAGTACATCCCACCCATTGTCACATACATATATACAAATACATAGTTACACACATTCACACATATATACAGTAACACACATACATAGTTACACACTAATACACATACATACAGTCACATACTAATACACACACACACACACACACACACAGTCCACACTCTTATATACGCATAGTCACACACTAATTCACAGACATATATAAATACAGGCACAGATACACATACAAACGCATAAATACAGTCAGTCACACACATACACAAAGTCACACACACTGAGGGGGGGGGAGGAGCGGGTACACTTTACCCGGGCACGGGCTTCCAGAGGGGCCCGGCAGGGGCCTGGGTCTTGCACCGCCCCCTCCCTCCCTCCCTCCTCCCTCCCTCACAGGGTGCTGGGATGCAGTGGGAGATTGCTGTGGCTGCCCCTCCTATGCCTGAGGGGGGGGTGCGATCACACTGATCGTGCCTCCCCCCTGGCTTTGCACCGGGCTGAGGGGCTCACAGTGCCCCCTCCCCGGCGCTGCAAAAGTATTTTTTTCCCAAGGGGGCATGGCCACACCTCCCATGATTAGGCCACGCCCCCTCTACCGAGGCCCGGCGGCGCTCTCTACGCCCCTTTTTATATATACCAATATATACCGTGTAACCTGGGGTATTGAAATGAGGATTCCAGACAGGCAGGTATTTTTGGTAAAGCAGTGGCTTTTTAATAGCAGCAAACACTGCACCTTAGCTTACATGAGGTTAGGCCTGCACACATACAGGCTCATAACATAAAATAGACAAACAAACAAATATAAAAGTCTGAGCACTCCTTGTGCTAATCAGTCAGCAGTGGCTTGCACAATTTGGGCATGCTCTCCCAGCATAGCCCTTGGACCCTTGCACCCTTGTCCCTAGTTCCTGGCTGCTACTCGGCATCAGGTGTGTGAGAGTTTTAAACCCTTCCTGGGCTCCAGTGAATATTCCAGCTGGGTCTGTGTAAATGTGAAACCCTGGAATTCCACACCTCCACTGCTAATGCAGAATGCACAGGTTTCAATCCGGCCTCCCTTGGAGGGAGGCGATTCCACCAGAATGTGGGTAATTCAGACAACCCCTCTCACCACAACAGACATACATACACAGTCACACAAATGCATACAGTTACAGGCACACATACAGTGCATCCGGAAAGTATTCACAACACTTCACTTTTTCCACATTTTGTCATGTTACAGTCTTATTCAAAAATGGATTAAATTCATTATTGTCCTCAAAATTCTACACACAATACCCCATAATGACAACGTGTAAAAAGTTTTTTGTTTAGATTTTTTTGTGTAAATTTTTAATAAAAAAAAACAATAAAAAGGTGCCTATCCACTAGACGATTAAGTGGAGCAATTGAACGATAAATCGTTCATAGATCGTTTTCATATCGTTTGCTAAAATGTCTAAAACGACCTGCGATGCGCGCCCCTGCTGTTCGTTTAGACATCTATCATCGTGCAAACATGCTGGACAACCTGACGATATCGTCAGGTTCAGCATGTTTGCAGATGATTGATTACCCTGCACTGAACGACTGCTCGTTCAGTGCAGGCTCATCACAGACTGACAAACGACTGCATGATTACAATGTCGTAATCGTGCAGTCGTTTTCAGATCTGCAAGTGGATGGGCACCTTAAAAAATCACATGTACATAAGTATTCATGGCCTTTGCCATGAGGCTCAAAATTGAGCTCAGGTGCATCCTGTTTCCACTGATCATCCTACAGCTTAATTGGAGTCCACCTGTAGTAAATTCAGTTGATTGGACATGATTTTGAAAGGCATACTCCTGTCTATATAAGGTCCCACACTTGACAGTGCCTGTCAGAGCACAAACCAAGCATGAAGTCCAATTAATTGTCTGTAGACCTCCGAGACAGGATTGTCTCGAGGCACAAATCTGGGGAAGGGTACAGAAAAATATCTGCTGCTTTGAAGGTCTCAATGAGCACAGTGGCCTCCATCATCCGTAAATGGAAGAAGTTCGGAACCACTATGACTCTTCCTAGAGTTGGCCGGCCGCCTAAACTGAGCGATTGGGGTAGAAGGGCCCTAATCAGGGAGGTGACCAAGAACCCGATGGTCACTCTGTCAGAGCTACAGCATTCCTCTGTGGAGAGAGGAGAATATTCCAGAAGGACAACCATCTCTGCAGCAATCCACCAATCAGGCCTGTATGGTAGAGTGGCCACACGGAAGCCACTCCTTAGTAAAAATAATATGGCAGCCCACCTGGAGTTTTCCAAAATGCACCTGAAGGACTCTCAAACCATGAGAAACAAAAGATTGAACTCTTTGGCGTGATTGCTAGGCGTTATGTTTGGAGGAAACCAGGCACTGCTCATCACCAGGCCAATACCATCCCTACAGTGAAGCATGGTGGAGGCAGCATCATGCTGTGGGGATGTTTTTCAGCGGCAGGAACTGAGAGACTAGTCAGGATAGAGGGAAAGATTAATGTCGCAATGTACATAGACATCCTGGATGAAAACCTGCTCCAGAGCGCAATTGACCTCAGACTGGGGTGACGGTTCATCTTTCAGCAGGACAACGACCCTAAGCACACAGCCAAGATATCAAAGGAGTGGCTTCAGGATAACTCTGTGAATGTCCTTGAGTGGCCTAGCCAGAGCCCACACTTGAAACAGATTGAACATCTCTGGAGAGATCTGAAAATGGCTGTGCACCGACTGTTCCCATCCAACCTGATGGAGCTTGAGAGGTCCTGCAAAGAGGAATGGGCGAAACTGCCCAAACATAGGTGTGCCAAGCTTGTGGCATCCTATTCAAAAAGACTTGAGGCTGTAATTGCTGCCAAAGGTGCATCCACAAAGTATTGAGCAAAGGCTGTGAATACTTATGTACATGTGATTTTTGTAGTTTTTTTTTTTTTTTATTAAATTCGAAAAAAATCTCAACTTTTTACACATTGTCATTATGGGGTACTGTGTGTAGATTTTTGAGGACAAAACATAACAAAATGTGGAAAAAGTGAAGCGCTGTGAATACTTTTCGGATGCACTGTACACCCATATGCTGAGTCTTAAGTATCTTGAGATGTGGCCTCATCCACATACACACCTTGTTTACTACTAGTCATAATCATCATCAGAACAGATTTGCACCTATACCAATTGCAAGAGATACACCTCCAACGGGAAACAGTTGGGAAGGCGGCGGACGCAATGCCGCCCGTGGGCTTCCAGACCGTTAAATGACAGGCGTCGAAATCTTGACACCTGTCATTTTACCTACGCTGGCATCCCGATGGAAGGGATGCAGGGTGCGGATAGCCGTGCGTGTGGGGGGGTGGTGGTTAGGTTTAGGGCTCCCGGGGGGGACTTGGGGTTAGGCCCCCTCCCCTCGGGAGGTTAGGGTCAGGCTAGGGGAAGGGGGGGTTAGGGTTAGACCCCCCCCCCGGGGGACTTAGGTTTAGGAGGCGGGGAAGGGGGGGGTTAGGTTTAGGCACTTAAGGGGGAGGTTAGGGTTAGGTACCCCTAAAGGAGGGTTAGGGGTAGAATAGGTTAGTTTATACCTTCCGACGTTCGGGATTTCCACCTGCGTCGGGCTGCCGCTGCTGGGATTTGAACCGCCATGCGACTGGTGGTAAATCATACTGATTGCACCTCCAACCTGTTATATTTTCTCTCACACCCAACTCTGTATAGCATGCAGTACCCCCTCCCACTACCTGGACAGTCGCTTGTGACGGTCTGTGATCGGAGCCTCTCTCAAATCTACATCTCTCTGCATATTTTAAATCTCATACCCCTGCAGTGTAACATTAATTTGCCAAGGTGCAAAGTTGCTTGTGTTGCTCCCAACTTAGAATCAGCCCTATTATGTGCATGGCTACTGTACATACTTGTCTAATTGTTAGTATGTGTTTGTCGCTAGCAGTTATAAAGCAGTTAAATATCTTCCCTTCCTCATCACTTCTTACACAGCATAATGCTTTGAGTAGGAGAGGTCTCATTTTATTGTTGCGAGATGTGGGGATGACACAGAGTATAACTCCTTTAAAAGATGGAGAGGATTTTGCATCTTTTATACTACTTTATACCAGGGGTTCTCAAACTATTTTGCTGTGGTACCCCGTCTGACAATATATATTATTATTGGACCCCAGCAAGTTATCGCAGAACAGTGTCCCTATATATTTAGAAGTAGCTATTTTTTTATGGTGGAGTAGTGATTATTCTCACTGATAGAATGCACAAGTGACGAGAACATAACCGTTTTCAATAAATAGAACTTATGCATATAATAAATATGAAATGTCATTTACTTACTGAGTAGAATGGGCGAGCTTGTAGTGTTTAACACAAATCCTTGAAATTGACACACAGGGCTCCTGAGATTTACTGACACACAGGGCTCCTGAGATTTACTAACACACAGGACACATTAAATCTACTAACACACAGGACACATTAGATCTACTGACACACAGGACACTTGAGATTCATTGAAAGATATGACACCGGAGATTTACAAGAACAGTGATTCCCAACCTCGTTCCTCAAGGCACATTAACAGTCCTGATTTTAGTTATATCCATGCTAAAGCACAGGTGGTTAAATCAAAATAACAAGTCACCTGTGCTCAAGTATGGCTATCCTTAAAACCTGGACTGTTAGTGTGCCTTGAGGACTGTGGTTGGGAACCCCTGCACTAGAGATTTACTGGCACATAGTAACACCTGTTAGTTACTGACACTCAGGACACCTTTAATTGACTAAATCTAAAAAAGGCAAAGCTGATTAGAGGCCCCTGCAATAGTCCCCTATGCAGAACCTTCTTAAATGCTTTCACACATCTCCATACTTTTCTTACCTGCCAATGTTCTTTTCTCTTTGACTTCTCTCTCTGCGCAGTCTGATTCCTCAATGAGTCAGCGTCGGGCATGAGGGAGTAAATTGTGTCAGGCTCCCCGACTGCAGTGAGCGCCCTGATCAATGCACCTGTGACCCCATGGTGGGATGGTCACCACTTGCATTGGAGTTGTGACCCACAGTTTGAGAACCCCCGCTTTATACTAAAGACACTAACCACCATTAGCAAGAAGAAACCTATTAGAAAACATCTTGTTTTACCATGAAACTCCTTGTTGAATATGTTATACTAATAGTGTATGCGCCCTGTACCTAGAGTGTGAAAGTATGCAGAAAAGTCTCATATTTTCAATTAAGGCAGAAAATGCATAGTGCAGTATCCAGCATAAGCTTTGTCAAATAATGAGTCTCGGAGAATAACACCATGTGAAAATTCACTATGGAGATGCAGCTAAAGAAAAGAAAAGTGGTGGAGGATCACAAATGATCCAGGTGACAATACAAATCCTGATGAAGTGGATAGAGCTATGAAACCATTGGCCTCGCTGTAGAACAACACGTGCATTCCATAATTCATGGGAAAGTGTGAGCACATGACTTGTGGATAGCCCTGCAGGCAGTGTATGACAATAAAAGGTCTGGTGAGGATAAACCTGAGACATACACTGTACCTTACCCAGGGCTGGCAACAGAAATATTTGGGCCCGGTACACTGATGTCTCTGGGGCCCCCACCTCACCACCACCCCTGACCCCACCACCTTTGACCCCGCACTTACACATCCCTCCCCTACATGTGTGATATGTGATGCATGATCCTGTTAATTGAAATATATGCCAGCCTTTAAATAAAGTAAAAATGCAGTAAGACTTACCACACTGTCTCTCTGATGATGCAGGCTGTAGTTCTTGTCTGCCATCTCTTCAAAGGTCTTGTTGGCCGTGCTGTGGATGCCACAGGTGTAGGAGGGAGAGACCCTCAGTCCTCAACCCCTCATTACCTTTGTCATCCCTCAGCCTCTCACCATCATCCTCAGCCCCATCACCTTTCTCAGCCCTCAGCCTCTTACCACCATCTTCAGCCCCATCACTTTTGTCAGCCTTCAGCCCACTCACCTTCCTCAGCTCTATCTCCAGCCTCAGCATCATCATCCAGAGCCTCCATTAACCTTCCCCATCACCATCTTCAGCCCCCATCAACCATCCTCAGCCCCGTCACCTTCCTTACCTTCCACCTTCCGTAGCCTAATCACCTTCAACAGCCCCTATCACCTTCCACAGCCCCTCACCACTGCAGCCTGCCATGTCAGCATGCTCCTTCAGTGATAGTTGCAGATGTCCAAGATGTTATGGGCAGGGACAATGTGCGGAGTCACGCCCAGGTCATGTTTGAGCCACCTGGAAGAGCCCAGTGCTGCCCGGGTCAGGCTACAAGGGAGATGCGCAGCGGTGGGTATGGGTCCCATTGGCGGCTGCACTGCATCCACTGGAGCAGAGAGTCCGTGGCCCCATTTTGTACCCCTATGGACCTTGGGGCCCCTATGGACCTCAAGGCCCAGTACAGGTGTACCCTTAGACCCCTCCCTGTTGACGGGCCTGGCCTTACTAAACTGAGTGCATGCAAAAATATTAATGGTACATTGTCAAGATATCCACTAAGCCCAAAAAGCCTCAATACAAGTGTTTAATTTGTCACAAAGTGGGACATAGAGCCTCTGAATGCAGATTCAAGTGGTGTGCAAAAGAAGTATGATAAAAGAAACAAGTCAGCTTTAAATGTCACATGAAGGATTGCTGGTACATTGACTCGGGAGCCACATGACATTTCAGTTGCAATCAACAATGGTTTACATCATTGAGCACGTGACTCTTTACCAGTCAGAGGGATTGGAAACAGGGTCCTTACAGCCACAATAGTCAGGATAATCACGGTATGTCTGAGAAGGAACGGTGAGACCATTGTCGCAGACATTCAGGATGTGTTACTCCTGCAGATTTGGGGACTAACCTTATCGCCATAAAAGTTCTAGAAAGAAAAGAATTCAAGGTCAAGTTCGCAGAGGGCAAGTGTATTGTGCAGAGCAAAAAGGGGACTGTGTTAGCGACAGCAACACTGTGCCAACATCTATACATCCTATAGTGTTCACTCTAGCTCCGGCAGCAGGCATGGTGCCGGAGCTAGAGAGGGCACCTTTGTGCGTGCGGGCACCCGAAAAGGGGGCATGGCCATTGAAAAGGGGGTGTGTCTATAAGTTGCTCTTGGGGGTTGTGCCCGGCACTTACGGACACGCCGGGCAGCCCCAAAGTGTCTCCGGCGATGACCGGGTCACCGCACATTTCTCCACCCGCGGGACACTGCGACCCGTGGGTGAAGACAGCACCCGCAGGCTGTGAGGGCAGGGCGCTTCTTGCCCTCCAGAAGGAGGGTAGGGTGCCGCGCCCCGCTAAAACAGCCTAGCGGGAATGCTATGCTAGACCAAGAGGAGTGTTATGCAATGGTGGCCTCTGATTTGAGCCAGTCTATGAAGTTGTGGCATAGGTGAGTGTATTATGGTTGAATACTGCCTGGAAAGTAAAGAGTACAGACTATGGGACATTACAAATAAAAAGCTTATAAAATCCAGAGGGAATCTGTATGTAATGCCGGCGGACTAAATACCACGCTGGAAGCGCGAAGTGCCAGGGTCATGACGGGCTGGTAAGTACCCTAACCCTCCCTTAATTGTGCCTAACCTCCCCCAGTGATGTCTAAACCTAACCTCCCCGCACCCTAAACCTAACCCTCCCAGGGTGGTACCTAACCATCCCCCCGCGGCTAAGCTCTAACACTACCCGGCTAACCTTCATTCAGGAAGCCTTCTGTCTAGATTCCGGCGTCACATCTAGACAGGCGTCGGGATTTTGACACCTATATTTAGTCCCTTGTCAGAATTTAGATGCTGGGATTTAGTCACATGGCTTCCCGGCCATTGGCATTTTGACCGCATCCCATACAGAGTTGGTGTCCATGAAACCGCACCACCTAGTGTAAAGATGGAACAAGAATCTTCACACAAGTTTATTATGCTGGGTATGCCGACAGCTGGAAGCGTGTCAGAGGTAGAGACTGCTAATGTGGATATCCAATCAGAGAGCAGGAGTTCTGTGAGAAGCAATAGAGGAAAACCCTCTAGAAGATATGAGTTCACAAATATTGCTTTCTGTGAACAGCAAGATATCCAACTGGGAAGAATAGAAATTGGCAATAGATAAAGAACTGGCATCATTGTAAGACAATGATACATGGTCGGTTTTTAACAGGCCAAGTCAATGTAAGACAGTCAAGAACAAGTGGGGCATTTCTAAAAAGCTAAATACAGACTGAACTATTGCCTATTTCAAAGCCCTCTTGTCGTTAAAGGATATGCACAAAAATCCAGAATCGACTACAGGGAAATCTTGCCTGGTGCAAGGTGCAGTACATTACATGTACTCATTGCCATAACTGCCATGCATGATTTACTTCTGTACCAATTAAGGTGCATACACACCTAAAGAGTTTCTGTCCAACCATCCAACTAGTTGATTGGTTGGAATGAAAATCTGGTAAGGTATGAAAGCAAATGACAATCAGCAATTTGCTCCCAAACGCCAGAATATGGACAAAAACTGTTGTTTGAACAAATTGTTTAGATCAAACATTTAACAAACTTGTCTGACGACCATTTTCATCTGGTTTCTGGCATTTAGGAGCAAATTGCTGATTATCATTTACTCCTATAATTTACCAGATTTTCATTCCAACCAATCAACTAGTTGGATGGTTGGACAGAAAATCTTTAGGCGTGTACCCAGCTTTAGACTTTGGGGCATATACAAAGAGAAAAGCAACAATCCTGCATCTGCAGGGTTTTTCCTGCAGGTGCGTGATTATTGCTATTCAATTAGGTGTGGGGTTTGTGATCTCCTCCAGAGCATGACCAATTTTTCCTAAAAATCCATATTTTATTTTATTTTTTTTAGGATATTATTATTTTTTTTTTTTTAGGAGAAATGGTCAGTTAATGCTCTGGGGCTCTCGGCAGCACCCCTCCTAATAATTAAGCAATTGGAAGTTTCCAATTAACTTAATTAGCCAGCAAATACCTTCCGAAGCATTGTCTTCTTCCTCCAGCGTTGGGACCCGTTCTCCTGCACCAGCTGTGTGTGTCAGTGTAAGTATGTGTGTGTGTGTGTGTGTGTGTGTGTGTGTGTGTGAGCCCCCTTGGAGACAGCTGCAGAGAGAACTACATCTCCCAGCAGCACCCTGACATTCCATCAGCCCTCTCCCCAGTGCAAAGATGGAGGGGAGATGACTGGGAGCCATGGAGACCAACGGACCGGTAAGTAGGTTTTTTTTTTTTTTTCTGAAAACCCTGCGCGCATCGCTGGTCGTTTCCGACATTATAGTGCACGATTAATGAGTGATTGAACGATAAGGACGTCATAATCGTTCAATCGCTCATTAAAATCGCCTAGTGGATACGTGCCTTAAGATTTAGCAAGTAACTGTGAACCTGGACAAACCATGTTGCAATGCAAGGGATGTAAATACATTAGTTTTTTTTGCATGTGGGGTAAATACTGGCTACTTCTGCATGTATCCCATAAATACTGCACAGCTTTATTTTTACACTGTGATTTAGATTTCAGTTTGGACACACTCCTTTCAAATCTAAATCTCTATGCACATTTTAAATCTGCAGCATGGTTTTACCAAGTTGCACCATTATTTGCTATATCTTACTCTATTTCCAAAGCTGAATCAGGCCCAGAAATAACAAAAGCCATATCCCCTAAAAGCGAGGTAGAGGAAATGAGGAAAGTTCCTTTTCAGAGCTCTGTATAATATAATGTTTAATGGAAGCATTGGAACTCGTCCAGACGACATCACACATGTTGTGAGCCAGGTGAACCAATTGCAATTAACCCTGGGAAACTACACTCTCCCGCAGTTATAAGAATCCTGGGATACTTAAAGGGTTCAGTTTTCAAAGTCTTGAATTTTTGTATTGAAATTTTTCTGTGATGCCGACTGGGTTCAGATGAGGATGACAGTCGTTCATTTATGGGATAGCAGATGCAGCTGTCAGTTGGGCAAGCAGTAAGCAACCAACTCTTGCCCTATCCACCACTGAGGCATAGTGGATGGCACTTACTAAAACTGCCAAGGAGACTCTGGCCCTGAATCAGCAAGCAACGCACAATAGAGAACGCACGCACTTGGCCGATTGTTTTGTACTGCGTATGCATCGCACAGCGCGTGCGCGAACTAGCCAGTGTTTTTCGGGTAAGTGTACGCAGACTACACGCAGCGTGCACGCAGGCCCCTTCCGGTATTGATTGACAGGAAGTGCCGTTTGTTGGTGGTCGGGCGAACGCAGGCGTACATTGATGAGACTCCGCGCACACAGGAAGTTGGCAAGATCCTGCACAAGGTCTGGTCTACCACTATTATGCAAATGTGGTTGATGGTTCTAGTTGATACCGATGTTTACGCTAACTTGCATACTGATCAGGCTTTGAGTAAAGGGAGATGAGCGGCTTAATATAGAGCTGGGCGTCTGCATCTTGTGATGCTGTCTCCGTGCATATGCATTGATTAGCATATCCTCGCAGTGGCCGGGTGCTTGCGTCTGCTAGTATGCGTTCCTTTCTGAATCAGGCCCTCTGTGTAAATCAAGTCTTTTAGCCGAGATGAAACTACCAGCATTGAGTTTGACAATAAGGGGAAAATTTACTAAGATTCGAGTTTTTAGAAATGGAGATGTTGCCCATAGCAACCATCAGATTCTAGCTATTTTCTTCTAGAAGGTGCTAGTTAAATGTTAAGTAGAATCTGTATGGTTGCTATGGGCAACATCTCCACTTCTAAAAACTCTCATCTTAGTAAATTTACCCCTTAAGCTGCCCATCCACTAGATGATTAAATTGAACGAGAACGATATCGTTTGCAAGTAGTTTAGAAAAATGTCTAAAACGACCAGCGATGCTGGACAACCTGATGATAACGTCTGGTTCAGCATGTTTGCAGATGATTGATGTGCCTACACTTAACGACTGAACGTTCAGTGTAGGCACATCACAGACTTTGAAACGACTGCGTGATTACAATGTCGTAATCGTGCAGTCGTTTTGAGGTCTGCTAGTGGATGGGCAGCTCAAGAGTGCTATAACACCAAGCACAATGGACGATCTAAGCACATTGCTATTAGCTATTATCCGTGATATAGTGGAGAAAAGATCTATCAGTGTAACCTATGTAGCAAGTGAAGATAATGCCGCTAATATGCTAACAAATTGTTGAAACAAAAAGTGTGGACTGGAATATATTTGAAGTGTTGAAATGTTTCACTGTTTGTTGCATAACCCCAAATGTGTTTGGTTGAAGGTGGACATTGCTGTCAAATGCTCTTGTAAAGTATTGATACCTCTAAATCTATATACCCAAAATGTCGCTATTTAGTGCTACAAGTCGCATAAGAAATAATTGCTTTCCAATCCAATTGTGGTTCCAAAGCACAAAAAGTTATATTATTCAATGAAAAGTATAACACGCTGTGATCTATACAATTAGCGCAAAAAGCAAGTAAATACAAAGGTACAAACCAATACATACGCGTGCGCACTGGTAGAGTATGCAGTATCTCAATCCTGAATCTGCGGTCACCGTCACCCAAGGATATGGAGAAATGACTGACTACTGCCCCAGCTCACAAGCCTATATTCGTACAGGTTTAAGAGACAACAAAGGCACAGAATAACAGATGCTCACTGGTTCTTGCTTCAGGTTACTCCATTCATTGATTAGTTCATATGGTGTCATCAGAGGTATGGATCAGCTTTCCAACCGCTTCTTTGTGTAGGTTTCCCTCTGAAGAACTGGTTTAAAATAGCCAAAAGACACTACATACAGAGGCACATTCGAACCACTAATTCCCTATAAATCATAACTTGCGGGCGCATGATGCGGTCTCCTTGTTGATAGAACCGGAGATCTGCAAATGAACAGGGATTTAGAATGGTACCAAACATGACATGTCTACTAGTTTCTGTACCTTAAATATCATATACATACATTTCACAACATAATTATTAGCCAACAAAATCTAATATTAAGCTTAATGTGAGGGAACCTTTTTACACATATGCATTCGCATATGTGCGTCTGTATAATGTTCATATGTATGTATGTATGTGAGTACGCATGTGAGCGTCTATGTGTGTGTAATTCAGTGAATTTGTGATGGATATATATATATATATATCTCCAACAGCAGCAGGTATGGCACTCCAGACAATAAACCAACCAAGGGCAGCGTATAAAAGTCAACGTTTCAATGTCTTTAATCACATTTTCCTCAGGACATACAAATAAACCAACAAGTCGCTTACCTTATACCCCCAGTGAGACCGCGTGTACAGGCGGGGCGGGACCACTCACCCGGCCGTCGGCACAAGCCACTGATGTCATTTCCGCGACACCCACATGTGACCGGAGGACGCGTCAGCCTGACACCATCACCATAGTAACCATACACCAAAAGTGAACAAAACCTGCAGCAAAAAATACTATCAGCATCACAATGTACTTTAGGTATATTCATAGCCATAAATACTACTCAGATAACATCTAAAGAAATAGATAAATATTACATTAGAAGACAACAAGAATATTACAGAACGCCTATAGATAACCCATTAACATGACCAGGATAACTCTAAATGAGGGAACTACAAGTCATAATACAGTATTAAATTAAACAGTGAAGACCATGATGCTCATTGAGCCCCTTGGGAGCAAGGGTTCCCAAACTGTGTATCCACCTAGCTTCACTCTGTAATAATTTCAGACCCCGTTTGCCACCCCTAATAGAGGACGGAACGTGGTCTATCATTCGATAACGAAGTGCTGCCAAAGAGTGTGATACCAAAGCAAGGTGTCTAGCGACCGGTTGGTCACTAGTACCTTTGATCAATGCAGCACATATAGAAGACCGATGTACTGCCATCCTCTCTTTAAATGGTCTTTCAGTCTTCCCAATGTAGGACATCCCGCACGGGCACACGATCTGATACACTACATAAGGAGTATTACAAGTCAATTTATGTTTAATAAAAAACTTTTTGCCAGAGAGAGGATGGCAGAACACATCACCAGGGATTAAATATCGGCACGTGACACATGTACATCTAACGCACCAAAATTTACCTACTTTACCACCATCTACATATAATGGGGTAATGTCAGTTTTCACTAACATATCTTTGAGGTTGCGCCCACGTGTATAACAAGGCATCAGTTTAGTCTGGTTCAGTCTGACAGGGAGATTGGTCTAGGTCAAAGGCCAACATTTTTTAGCTGTACTATTGATCCGGCTACTAGCCTGACTGTAATGGTTAACCCAAGGAAGAAACTCCTGTTTCTCACTTAAGTCCACACTCTTCAACAGATCCTCTCTATTAATCCTCAAAACTTTCGCTTTGGAAGATAATAAATCTTTCAATGAATATCCTCTTTCCAAAAACTTTGCTATCATGTTGTCCATCTGTTCTTCTGTAAGCACAGGGTCTGACGTAATGCGTCTAACGCGTAACAGTTGCGAATAGGGTAAACCCTGGATTAAAGAACGTGGATGACAACTTGATTTATGAAGTAAATTATTACGATCAGACTCCTTTGCAAACAAACTGGTCTTGATTTTCCCTTCTTCTAGGAAGATAGACACATCTAAGTAATTAATACGGAGTCACTGATATTATAAGTCAACTTCTCCGGACTATCACTTCTATTGTGTGCTTCAATAATTTTAATCAAATCATTTTTAGGACCTCACCAAAAAATTAATAAGTCATCTATATAACGCGTATAGAAGGCAATACGCCTCACAATTTCAACATCAGCAAAGAAAAGCTCCTCCTCGACTGCAAACATAAAAATATTAGCGTACGATGGGGCCACACTGGACCCCATCGCACAGCCCATTAACTGAAGAAAAAAATGCCCATCATACAAGAAATTTTTTTTTGTAAGTATGTTCCATTAATTGCAAAATCACGTCCAATTCAGGACCCTCATAGTCCAGATGTTGTGTCAAAATTTTTTTTAGAATCCTCAAACCCAACTCATGTGGGATAATTGTATACAGGCTACAAACGTCCAGGCTACAAAGCCAAATTTATTCATCAAAAGGTGGTAATGTCTGTAACTTCCTCAAAAGTGTTGAAGTATCCAATAAATAGCGAGGATGTGAGCGAATACAAGGCTGAAACAAAATATCCAGATAAACTGATGTAGGATAGAATAATGAATTCCTGGCAGAAATGATAGGCCGGCCCGGCGGGTCTACCATTGATTTGTGTAATTTTGGAATAGTGTAAAATAACGGGACTAATGGAAATGGAGGCAACAATACATCTCTAAGTATGACAGGTATCAAATTATTCTCTGCCGCATTTTTCCAGAACTAGTTTCAAATCTTCCTTGAAACGATTGGTAGGGTAATTTTTCATAAACAGTTATATCATCCAGATGTTTAGACACCTGTGCTTTGTAATCAGATAAATCCTGAATTACTAAGGCACCGCCTTTGTCTGCAGAACGAAATATCAAGTCCTTGTTATTTGACAATTCACGTAATGCCCGTTTCTCAGACTGATTCAAATTATGTCTTGTCTGGGGCAAAATCTCTACCTCCTTAGCAACCTCAGTGCTTAGGACATAAAAGTCTTAATAGTAGAGTTGACAGACTGAGGTTCAAACGTTGACTTAGGCAAAAATCGAGACAATTTTGCAGGAATTTCAGGAGATAATAAATCATTTAACTCTTCTGTACCATTTAATACATTATTTCTCTTGATTAATATGAGGTATTTTTGGGGGGAAGGGGTTATGTTTTGTATTACTATTTTTTTTTTTTTTTTGTTCCCTCTTACATGCCTGTAATCAAGTCTTAAACAGCAAGGGGCTAGACCAAGTTTTATCACTAGAATATTGAATTCTGTCATATATAATTATCTACTATATTTTGAACAATATCGACACAAGCAGGACTCGATCATGGTTAGGACCCATTTTTCTTTATAAAATGAACATCTATTTAATATTTTGTAACTCGGTAAGGGGCCTAATCATCATTAATTGCAATAACGCCACACAAATTATTGATCTAACTCTCCACGATTTGCAGTGACATATCCAAATCTACCAGAGCAGTTTTATTGCTCCAGTGCCAGGTTTGAAAAGCAGCTGTCCTGCAAAGTTCTAATATTAACACTTTCGCCACTAATAGTAGCAGCAAACGTTTACACTTCCAAGTTCTAGCCTGGCCGTGTTACTGCACAGGTGTAACCTTAGGTCATACATGACCACTGCAAGGGCCGGAGTAGGTGAAGTGATCCGAAGTGATCCCTCTTCACAATCCAGATCTCCTATAGACCATGATGTGCAGTGAGGTAAATGGCTGGGGAGGCACACATGGATATGGATCTGAGTGCTGGGAGCATTCTCACCCCTTACTCACTGTAACTCTCCCCTCACTACACTAAGCCTCAGTGTCCTTTGATTCTCCTACCTGCATCACTGTGTCTTCTCTTGCGGTTGCTGACTGAGCACTGCATTGCACTTCCTGGTCACATGACACATCCAAGGCGTCCATCAGTGCTCAAGGCACACCCGCCATACTCAGAGGCATGCCTCTATTAGCTCTCTCTGTGCAGCTTACTGCCTGTGGTGTGGCCCCGTCCCCATCTCTGCAAGCAGTGTCTAACTATACAGAAGCGAGGCTGAGCTGTTGCTGCCTCATCTCTCGTCTCCCTGCAGTCCTAGGGAGCTCTACAAAGCTGGTGAGTGTTAACTATAAAAATTATTACAATAAACAAAGAAGATGTTTAGAATAATACAAACAAGATATTTATAAAACTTATAATCATTTTTATATCTAGCTCAGGAGTGTGAAAAGGGAGGTTCTGCCTACCCTGACTACACGTCCCTGACTATAGGAAGGGTGGGGCTCAGCGGGCTATGAGCATCTGATAGTGGCGTTAGTTCCCGCAGTCAAGCTCCAAAAACATTGTTTTCTTAGCTTTCTGAATAGTCATTACCATACTAGTGTATGGGGACATGTGCCACATCGGATCTTCTGTTCACACATAGATATATTTGTATTGTGTGATTTGACAACTTTTTCGGATGCAGAAGGAATTCAATTAAGTAATTATCAACTCTACATACGATCAGCTGCAAGGATAGTATATATCCTTTACTGCTTTATACAACAGGACTTCCGCTTCTTCACAAAGCCGCCCTGCTGTGGAGAAATGCGTCGAACTTACGGAACCTATTGCATTTTTTTCTATACCACACTTAGTTCCTATTAGGACTACCTTCATTGTGGTGGCCGGCCTGCTGGATCGGAGCCTTCAGGCTACTGAAAGATCATCTTTTGACCGCGGGCTTCTGCAATCTGTAATACAGGACTCCTGACTGTGCTCCACTAGCAGTGAGATTGTACCTCATTCCGATAGCGAGCCGAGCATTGCTGGTCCCGGCAGGCAGTAAATAGGATTGATTGTGACCTATATGGAATTTATGCCACAGACGCTGCTACGGTGAAACACTGTATAACACTGTTGTGTTACATTTATTACTTATCAGCTACCTGATCCACTGCATTCATTAATACTGTATTGAGACTGATTGAGATCCCTTGGGAGCCTCTGCAGTTATATATATTTATATATATATGGGGATTGTATCTATATTATGACTTTCACTTCTGCCATTAAGTTTGTGCTGTTTCTAAAGGCCACTTCACAAGAAGAATATAATACGGAGTTCTAACAATCTTATTGATTGGAACTTGTATCACATTGGAGTGTAATACATCTACCCACATAAAAGGTAGATACTATGTGATGTTTTGAATATATACAAGCTCAATCTATTAACCAGTTACTCCACCGCTGTATTGTGCAATTAAGGGCTTATATGTGTGTTACATTTAGCGATTAGCTACTTTTATTGTTGCATTTTGTTATTGAGTGTCGGTATCTGTGCTACATTTTTATTTTATTTATTTGTCCCACTTACGAGAGTTATTTTTATATATTATGTTTTTGTATTAAATTGTTATTCTATCCTCTTTGTGTTGGTTTGTAAATTGAGCGCCACCTGCTTTTATTTTTATCTGTTCTTTGTAAGAGGGCTGGAGTCCCTCTTTCCTGCTGAGCAGTTCGCTTTTTACAACCCAGATCTTGAGTACAGTCGAGTCTAGCGCCACGACTATTACAATCTTCCCCTTAAGCCCCGGTTAGCATACAGGAAGATTCGGTGGGCATTTTGTTAAATATAACCAAAAATTTTCCCCCACACCCCATTTTTGTTTGTTTTTTTGTTGACCTACAAAATACATATCTGCAGTGTCAAGACAAATAAAGAAGACGTGTAAGAAATCCATGTTCAGGGAAACATATTACAGAGCCACAACCAAGCAAAAGAGAGAGTATGGCCATGATGACTGGAGATTAAAACCGAGCACCACCACTGAAACCCTCCATATTATATCGTATAGTAAGTTGAAAACTCTTTCTTAAATCTTCTTTAACAGCTGAGGAGAGAGTGCGTACATAAGGGAGCCAGACATTGACATTTTTTTTTTGCCATTCCTTATTTATTGACTCTTCTACCCAGTCCATCATAAATAGAAATTAAACCCTAGGATGGACTAGTGTCAATGGGGGAGGGCTCTGTGTTATCTGCTGTGACTGCATTGATTTTTCTAGTTGCTGCCGCTACAAGACCAAAAGTAATTTTTGGCCCTAGGGGAATTGTGTTATAGTGGTCACAGAGAGTATATTCCAAAAGGAAACAAACCAATATGGCAGCTGCTCAAATCAATCTGGCAGTATTGTTCAGGTGCATGAAAGGGAGGGTCATACTAAGTAGAAAAAAGTGGGGGTTTTAACCCCCTATTGTTCCTCAGCACACTGAATTCTACCTGCAACAAATACATGAAGACTATATGGTGATAGAAATTCAGAGATATTAGTTGCATGCATTTGCAAATCCATGGGAAGCTGCTAGGCCATGTCACGGCTTCTCTGATACTAGCAGTCCCTAACACTAAGAGGTTCACATCTGGGTCTCAGGGCACCCCAAAAATCATCCAGCCCAGGGCATCACACGGAAAAAGGAAAAAGAGTGACAGTGAAGTGTAAAGTATAGGTGTGTGAGAATAATTAATAAATGTTGAAGAAGGGGTTAAAATAATGTGAGAAAATTACATGAATAAAAAACAAACATAACAAGTGATATATGATGCCCTGAGGAGGCCTAGCCAGAGTAGCCCCGGGGGCCCTATGCCCAAACGCTCACCTCCATAGGTAACATATTTGCCAATTATAAGGCCTCATGATAAAGGCACATATATATTTTGTCACTTGTAAGGCCTTATGATATATTCCAAAAGGCCCAGGGCCCAGTAACTTGAAAATGGACCTGTAGGGTGTCATATGGTTGCAATGTATGCTTGCCTCTGGTTCCCCGCATTTATAACAATTGGAGTTGGGTGCCTCACCAATAAGACATTTTTTAATTTGGTGTGCATGAGAATATATAAAAGAGGTGGGGAGGGTAGCTAGGGCCTGCCAACGCAATGTACCATCCACACTACTACTGAGGCTACTCACAGTCAGTCCACCCAAAACCGTCTGCACATAGCTAATGGTTTGTAAAAATGGAAATAGAGGGATCGTTAGGGTGAGAAAAGCATTCTTGTAATTGGGAATGCATAAGTGTCCGCAAAGTTTGGGCATTTAAAAACAGATATAAATTTTTAAACCTCCTATGTACCACATATGAAAATAGAGAGAGGCTCTAGCAGGTGCAAAAGAGGGATTGCCCCTAAGCGATAGAAGAGGGAGGGTGAATTCCGCCTAATTTGGGCTTCTGCTGTAGTTTTATAGAGATTGATCCGAGGGCACTACCCTGCAGGGGCGGAACTACCGACGGTCCAGCCGGTGGACTGCACTGGGGCCTGCCGCAATATAGGGGTCCACACTGCCCGGTGCTGTTTGTAATTGGCAGGCTGCAGTGCAAGGCTGTGACTGACCCGGCCTGCAGCTACACGCAGAGCGGACCAGGGCACAGTACAGTCAGACTCAGCACTGCAGTGCACTACTGGGTAATAAATCCCAGTAGTCTCTGCAGTGGGATCAGAGGAGCATGTGTTGAGCTCTGATTGGAGGAGACCATCACATGCTCCTCTGACCTGGAGTTTAGCAGCAGCGCAGCCTCATGGGTGTGACTCATTGTGAGGCTGTGACTGCTGCTCTGCCGGCTGCCTGAGGATGCTGCTGATGAGTACACTGTGTGGGCACTACAGGTGGCATAATGTGTGGGGACTACAGTGTAGCATAATGTGTGGGTACTAGAGATGGCATAATGTGTAGGCACAAGTGGCATAATGTGTGGGGACTGCAGTGTAGCATAATGTGGGGGCACTACAATGTGACCTATTTTGGGGGCACTACAGTGTAACAATGTGTTGGCACTACAGGTAGCATAATGGGGCACTATAGTGTGACATAATGTGGGGGACACTACAGTGTGGTATAATGTGTCGAGCTCCCACTGCATCTCCCTGTCACCTCTCCCTGTCACCCACTACCGCTCCCTCTCACCCACTGCTTTCCCTGTCACTACTGCCTGTCACCCTCTCTCCCCTGTCACCCACTGCCTCTTCCCTCTACCTGTCACCCACTGCCTTTCCCTGTCACCAACTGCCTCTTCCCTCTCACCCTCTCCTTGTCACCTTCTTGCCTCTCTTTGTCTACCTCTTGCCTCTCCCTGTCACTCACTGCACTTTGAACTTGGAGTGGAGCAGAGGAGGGGGCCCAAAGCAAATTTTTTCACATGGGCCCACCACTCACAAGTTCCGCCACTGCCTTCCTGTCCAAATAAATGTATTCAATGCTTGATTAAGGAGTCCCAATTCTCTTTTTTGTCATCAAAATTGGCAACATCTGAATTATATAAAGAAGTCTGGGGAAGCTTATCATTTTGTATAGATGACATCTGCCAATATAAATTAGTGGGAGGTGAGCCCATTTGGTGAAATCTGAGTAGGTTATTAGTAAAAGCGGTGTGTAATTAACCTCATACAATTTGGAAGAGTATGGGGAATCCTGATGCCCATGTATTTCAGAGTAGAGACCGCCCACCGAAAAGGAATGGAATCTCCCCATCCCAGTCTAGCCTCCCTCTTGGAGCCAAACCCAGAGAAACGCGTTAAGGTGTTGGGGTGACTACCTTCTGCTGCAGTCTGTTTTATTGATGCCCTCCCTGACACTACTACTATATACTTGCTATAATCCCCCCCGTCATAACCGCTCCTTGAACACAAGGGACTATATTATTACTGCTATTTGGGTGAGCAGCCCCAGCGGTTATTACCTGCCCAGTTTGCCACCGGATGCAAAAGAAACCCTTCGGATCAAACGGAAAGTGCACTGACATCATCCTTCTACTACAGATCCCGACCGCATCACTGTTGTTGCGGCTGTGACTGGAGACCCGGTCACAGTTACGGATACATTAACAGCTTGCTTTCGTGGTACTGCTCAAATTCACACATGCTCTTATGGATAAAATTACTAAGAGATCAGGACTGAACCATTCTTTCTTACAATTAGAAGGTAAGATGTTTAAATTGCGGGGATTTCTCAACATTTGTTGTAAACCTCTGAAGAGTCATTACTTTAGATAAATAATAGTCTGATCTAGATCCACTATTGGAGAGGATTGCTTTCTGAATTACAGTTTGGCAGCTATCAATTGACATTTTTATTTATTTACTATTGCTGTGTGTTTTTAATAAATATTATTTTATTTTTGTCTAAAAGTGCTACCTCTGTTTTTTATAATTAATTGTAAAGCCTGCAATCTCCTCGAAGGCTATGAGTTTCGATAATAAAAGAGGCATGGCCACTTCTCAGATTGGAAAAGTTAAGGAGCAGGTCATCGGCGAAAGCCGAAAACATAACCTTCATGTGGCACAGTGTAATGCCCATTTATCTTGACTTGTTAACAGTGTCTCAAGAGAGGATCTAAAGCCAGATTAAATAGAAGTGGAGACAATGGGCAACTCTTGTTTTGTGCCCCTAGTGAGTTGAAAAAGACGAGTATTTA
The DNA here is from genome assembly GCA_031769625.1 of Taudactylus pleione. Lineage (NCBI taxonomy): Eukaryota > Metazoa > Chordata > Amphibia > Anura > Myobatrachidae > Taudactylus > Taudactylus pleione. Next base: position 13,463,589 of record JAUIMM010000009.1, on the reverse strand, counting down.
AGGAATTTATTGTGAGAAAAACTGGGGGATTATGGTACTAGGTATTAAAGACATGTATAAACTCAGGGCCACAACAGTATGACCACAATATGACCTGTCCTTTTAATTTCATGTGTCCAAAATATGGCTTCTAACAGGAGCCCTTATTCAGGGCCGGACGCTCTGAAAGAGCGTTCACTCTGAATCAGGGCTTTTTTTTGTTTTTTTTGTGGAGCGGCCTCCTGGCCGCTTGCATAGCTGTGGGTAACCACCCACAGCTGTTGCGAGCGGCCAGGATGATGGTCGCGATGGTCAAGCCCATCGGGCTTGCGACAAGACCCTTGTGGGTAGGGTCTCGTGGCCGCAAGCCCAAGAGAGCTTCTGGCTCTAATAGAGCCGCAAGCTCTCCCACTGACATCACTGATGATGTCAGTGGGGCCGCCCACAAACAGCAGGCGTTCGCTTGGGAACGCCTCAGTTTGTGAAGCCACCCCCCAGCCACACCTCCAAAACGGTGCGAGCTGTCGATCAAAATCGTCAGCTGTCCCCCTTTTGGTGCGAGACCCGAAGCGACGGAGCGCCCGTCGCTAGCCGGGTCTCGCACATCGGAGCCGGCTCCGGCATGCGTATGCGCAGTGGCCAAACATCGACCCGCTCGCGAGCGCATAGCTCTTGCGAGCAGGTCTGAATCAGGTACAGGGTGCGGACATTAAAAAAGCCAGTCTGAGCTTTGTGAAGCTGTTTCGGGAGCAACATTTGAAGGTGTTGGGCCATGATCCTAGAAAAGATTTTTAAATCTTGGTTTATTAAAGAGATCGGGCCGATATGAGGATACCGGGGTAGGATACTTGCCTGGAGGCACTGGGTAAGATAGAGTTAGATAGAGTTTAAAAGGTAGATAGACAGGGGTGTTATTAGGAGGTTTGGCGCCCAGATAGGGAATAAACAATGCCCCCACCTATCATTGCCACAGGCCTAATTACCCCATGAACCTAGTGCCCAACAACCTGGTAGTCTAGGGAGGGATTAATGGTAGCCTACCTGTCCGGTCCTCAGCTGCATACTTCTGCCGCTGGCCCATCCTGGCCAGCGGCACCACCGCCGGTGCTCTTCTGGCTGGAGCCCGGCGTATTCTGGCCTCTTCCACGCCTGCCGGAGCTCTTCCCACGAGTTTGCAATGTCTGCATCTTCCGCCCACCGCTGCTGAACTGACTTTTCTGCCCAATGACGTCTGACGTCAGACAGATTAGCCAGCCATAAAGCGGCTCGCCATGATTGCCTCGCCGCGGCCACTTTCTATTGGCTGTTGGTCCGCAAGCCGTAATTGGCTCGCGGCCGGCATCAAATTCAAATGGCAGTCGGTCCACGAACTGCACCCAGCTCACAGTCGGCGCCAAATGTCACCCGCCACTGGGAACAGCCATGTGAGATGTGTCCCGCCGGGGGACACATCTTACCGGACTACAGGACTTCCGGCGCTGGGATCAACACTTTATCACAGCGCTGCACATTGCCCAGGCCGGCAGTGCCCACCCTTTGCCAGGCCTGTCAGTAAGTGCCCAGGGCAAGGTGCCCCACACGCACCCTCCCCATGGTACGCCACTGTAGATAGATGTGGAGCAACAAGCATGGAGAGCAGTTTATAATATGCCGCTGTAAAACCATCAGGGCCAGGGGTTTTATCGTTTGTTAATTTATTCATTTGTGCAGCTATTTCCTCCCCTGTTATCGGGGAAATGAGGGATTCCCTATTAGAAGGTTAAAGTTTGTTTAGATTGGCCTGGATCATTCACAGGGGCTGAATACAAAGATTCAAAATAGATTAAAAAAGTTTTCTCTATACCCTTGGAGTCCATGGTAGACTCAGAGGAGGTTAATTGAATAGTGAAAATATATCTAGGAGAGCCTGAGGATTTGATTAAATTTGACAATAACTTACCTGTTACCCCATCTAAAATACCGGTTTCTCTGAAAATTGAGATTTAGTTGGGTCTATACCATACAAATACAATCATAAACCCCTTAATATCTTTTATAGTCCCTGGAATGAGAATCAAAAGGTTCCTGAAGCAACCTGGAATAGGCAGCAGCCACATCTGCACTAGCACGTTGAAATCGCTGTTGGAGCTTTTTCTTTTTATGGGTGACATACGCTATTATGTGACCACGCAGAAACGGTTTGGAGGCCTACCAGTAGAGACTGATGTTTCGGCTATGTTTAATGTTCTCATTTTGAAATGGTGAAGTAGGTGTCACTGAAATCCTCCGAAGAGGCTAAATAATCGGGGAACCGGCAGTTAAATGAGGAGAGATGGGGGGCAGTCAGTTGATGTGTAAACCATGTGGGATCGTGATTAGAGATCAGAATATGCTGCATCAATAGTTCTATGGAGCAAAATTTCAGGCAGTAACCAATAATCTAGCTGTGAAAGCGAATAGAAATAATATTCCTTCAAATCAGGGTGTAAATAACTCCAAGGGTCAAATAGTTGAAAGGAGTCCATAAGCAGAGTCAGAGTGGATGGTGCGCCTTGTTGACATCCTATCGCCCAGGGCCCCCAGATGCATCCACAGCAGGTTTCATAACTGTATTAAGGTCACCCCCAACTATTGCAGAAATCTCCTTCCAACCTTGGAAAGCGGCACACATCCAAAAAAATGGGGGGCATTGGGGCCTGGGAGAGCATATACACAGGTAAAAGTAAGTAATTCTTGTAAAATTGACACTTTAAGAAACAAAAATCTGCCCTCCGTATTAGGCCACTCATCGACTATGGCATAGGACACTGATTTGCTAAATAAAATGACCACCCCTCTTTTCTAGTGGTGAAAAATGCACTTCTATAATCGCCTACTCAAGTGTCAAGTATTGGGCTCTCTGGAGCTCATTCAGACCCGATCGAAAAGATGCAACGCTCGCTGCTGCCGATGGTATGCAGTGTGTATGCATTGTGCGCATGTATTGCAGTGCGCATACCTTAGCGAAAGTTCACAATGCATTAGCTCGCTGCACATAGACAGCCCAGCAGAGTGAGTGACAGGGGAAGCCATTTGTAGGTGGTAACAGGGGCTGGCCATTAAAAACGGGGGAGTGGAGGTGCAAACGCAAGCTGAGCATCTCAATAGCGTTTTGGAGGTGTGCATAATTAAAAGACAGCATCATACTAAACGGCACCTGGCTTGTTTTTACACTGCAGTGCTTGCGGCAGGGTATGGCCAACCTCAAGCACTGCGACAGCATCCATTGTTACCCGATGTACCGATGGTTGCATACACTTCCTGGATATGATGTGCACAAGTGGGCGTCTTCAGAGAGGCTGGTGGGTGTCTGCATACACTATGTGCTCGCTCTCTAAGAAATACTGGGCGTGCTAATGCATTGCTGTGCGATAGCACTGCCTATGTAATTTGCATACACATCGTGCGAGCGGCTCTGAATCCGCTCCTTTGCTTCTAGTGCGTTTCCTGTAGGAATACTATGTCAGGATGGAATTTTCTCAAAGGTCGCAACACCATTATACATTTAATAGGCAGTGCCGTAACTAGGGTATTTGGAGCCCAGTGCAAGCTGAAAAATGGAGCCATCCCCCCATGTGCGCGTGCAGAAAAAGTGGATGTGGCCACATGCCAACATGACACACCACTATTTCTCTGCACTCTGGGAACATTCCTTTCCATTCCATATGCGCCTTAATGTCCCCAGTAGTAGTGCCTCTCTTGCAATGCCCACTGTAGTAGTGCCCCTTATACAGTGCCCCAGTAGTGTCACTTATGCAGTGCCCCCGGTAGTGGTCCCCATTATGCAGTGCCCCCAGTAGTGGTCCCCATTATGCAGTGCCCCTTACATAAACACAGACAACAACAAAAAACAATACTTACCTGAATTCCTGCGCCCGCCGCCGTTCACTCCTCCGTCCTCTCGGCCTGCTTGCACTGTGAGAGAGACATCATGACGTCTCTCCCTTAAGCCACTGCGGCAGCCGGAAGGCGGAGCTCAAGAGTGAGCTCCAGCCCGGCTCTGTCCGTGGGTGCAGCAGCCAATGAGAGTCTGTCTGACTCCCATTGGCTGCTAAAACAAACACACCGCCGCTGGGTAATAAGAGTGTACTACCTGGTGCTGGCGGCGGTGTGTTTGTTACCGCGTAGTGCAGACTGCACTCACTGCGGTGCGCACTACACTGACTGAAACGGACTGGGGCCGGCAGCGCCCCCAGTCCAATGGCACCCAGGGTACGAGCCCCAGCCAACCCAAACTCTAGTTACGCCACTGTTAATAGGTGTATTCAATCCTTCAATGGTCCAGGTCAAGAACTTTAAGGATTGCTTGCTTAGTGGGCCCTGTGAACTATTAGAGGCAAAGGTAGACATTAACCAATCCCCTGTCTAGGGAAGGAGTGGTTAACAAATCAAACATAAATTGCCCCTGTTCTACCACAGCGCGCAGGACAAGGCAGGCTTAATAAGTGACCCCAAACATATCTAACATCAGACATAACATTGAATTCGTGGTCATCGACCATGGCAATGCAATAAAATTTAGCATGAAACAACATATTATTTGACATTTTGTGAACCCAATAAGATTGCCTAAGATACAAGTGAAACCAATAATGAGGAGAAAAGCACAGCCAACAGAGCTGCACTGAGATGGCTACACAGTTAGGACTACAGCATAACACCCCACATTTGGCAGACACCTCAATATATCTCCTAACCTGAACAGTAATACAATGCAATAACAATAAAGTAAATGCAAACATGAATGGCAAAATAAGTGAGCTAAGTGAAAGTGATACTTATCAATAACGTCCCCAAAGTTCAACCGTTGTCTTGTGACATGCAAGGGGAAGTTAGTCAAGGGATTGTAAAAAGTTGTGAGCAGGGTTGAGGGAGTCTAAATAGAATGACTTACGTTGTGGATCACTCAGGGTTTTGCCGGGTTGAGTAAAGTGAATGGGATGCCTTTGGCGAAGAGCTCTTTGCAGATAGGAGAGAACTCATGCAAAAGTAGGCAAGTATGGTAAGTGGTGGACTAATATTTTGGGATCAGTATAATGTGGAGGGGTATAATGGCAAACAGTGAGTGGAAATAGTGTAATGTTTGGGGCTTAGTGGTTATTACTCTCTCTTATTTATATGGTACCTCCATGTGTCCATAGTACTGTACAGGGATGGGAATACAAATATTGGGGGGCTAGCATAATTTGGAAGTATTGGGGTAACCATCATTATGTATAAAACTTATTTTTTATTTTTGTGATTATCTTTTATTTATAGGGTGCCGCCAAGTGTCCATAGTGTTATTCAAGTTAAAATGATAAAGGTACTCAGGCAATCATTGATGTACCCTTGATGTGTGAAGGGTGTGGGTACCACACTGCACTCCCTGCACCCATAGACAATACTTACCTGTCCATCTGCTCCAGAAATCTGCACATGCGCCGTAGAGCGATCACCAGGAAAATGGTACTGACAATATGTTCCTGGAAATCAGCAAATACAGAGTGTCAATGTCTACTACGTGCATGTGCCAGTGAGAGAAGAGTCGTCGCACGGAGAAGGCACACAGGTCCTCTAATCTCGTAATCCGCCCCTTTTCATTCAGTTTACACAGGTTCAAATAAACTATGCAAGGTAAAAAAAACAACTGAATATTTAGACAACTGAGTGACAGTTAAAAGCAGTAACACTTAATGACCCAGTGTTCTGGATAGCAGACAGAAAGGATCAGAGTCACTGCCTGTGAGTGGGAACGCACAGGAGACGGTGATATCGCAGAGTGAAAACAAGAGGGTGGAGGGCCCTGCTCCCGAGAACTCGCAGTCTAGGGGAGTAGTAGGTAAACCTGGGAAGAGACGAGGAGGGAGGTCTGAGGGCATGAGTGTGTGAGGAAGACGGGTAGGCTTTAATGAATAGGTGCGTTTTCAAAGCATTTTTTAAACCATGCAGGCTTGTAGACAGTCTGATAAAGCAGGGGAGTGTGTACCCGAGGATTGGAAAAGCAGCGTGGGAAATATAGGATAAGTGTAAGGGTAATATTGTTGCCAATTTTGGACATATGGTAATTCATGAGGCTTTATGGGGTGTGTAGACTAGTAGAGCCAGTTTGATAGATACACTAAATGTGTACTATGGATGTTTGTTGTATTAAGAAATTAAAAATTATATTTAAAAGGCAGATTTTAGTAAGAGAGAAAAAGGTAACAACTGCAGTAGCACTGCGAGGGGAATGTTCTGGGTTTCCAGACTATAGATAGAGTGTAAAAAGGTCGACAATGTCTAGATAGACACCAGATGTTAGATAGTCAATAGGTCGACTGGACAAAAAGGTTGACACAACACGTCGACATGTAAGAGGGTCGACACGTACAAATGGTCGACACAAAAGTGGTTGATACATTAATTTTTTTTTGGTTAGGGTTAAGCACTTACCCCGACGGTTAGGGTTTGGCACCAGGAAGGGGAGGGTTAGGGTGAAGATTAGGGCTAGAAAAAAAAATCATGTGTCAACCATTTTTTTGCATCAACAATTTTTGTGTCAACCTTTTGACCCTGTCGATCAGTTGTACCTGTCGACCTTCTTACAGGTCGACGTTTAGTGTCCCAGTCTTCCTATTGACTGTCTTAACATCTGGTGTCTATCTAGACACTAGACCTTTTTACTGTCTATCTGTTAATCCACACCCGAATGTTCTAGCAAGTAAACCAAGTGTTCGAGGAAAGGACTGACAGGCAGGTTGATGTTGCAACAGGAAACTGTGTGAACTGATAAAGACAGATATAAAATAACAGACAGTGAGGTAACACTAGGAAGGAAGGAATTTGACAGACCCAGAATGAATGGAGAAAAGCACTAGGGACGGTGACACACGATATATTGAATATATAGGGTGCAGCGCTCCGAGACTACCATTAAACACTAGTAAGAAAGAGTTAAGTAATGCGAGAAGTGAAAATAAGAGTGTTAATGTGCAAATTATAGGAAGATTATCATCGGGAGATTAATGAGTGAAATCAAGGACAACAACAACAAACCAGGATTTGGACTCCAGTAACAATCAAATCTGTGTAATACAAGACGTCAAGGTTTCCCAATTACTGTAGATTTATTCAGGAATAGCCTATACAGATCAGGAGACCCTGATCAACAATATCACCCCACTAATTCTGAACATCACTAAATAAAGATATTAATAGGAAAATATTTGGAACCCCACAGGTTTATCAGCAAAGTTTGACAATAGAATATTGAAGGTCATTGCCCAAGTTTATATGAAACTCATCTGACCTTAACGGAACTTACCTTCCTACTAATGTACTAGCAGCACAACTGAACAGTTTTCGTTTTATAGGATTATTAATTCACAGGGACTTTCTTTTTAAGGAAAAATTGCACATTTTTGTACATATTTGATTTTTATTAAGATTTAATTTATAATTCTTGAGACCAAAATGTATACTAAGAATGGGCGAGATTGCATTTTCATGTGAGTTTCCCCTGATTTTAAAACACATAGGCCCTCATTCAGAGCCGCACGTTAACAACAGTACGCTCGTTGCGTTCCGATGTTGACTAACCGCGCATGCGTCGGTGTTACACCGCGCATGTGCGTACGGCAGATTGCGAGCTTTTTTTCTCTCGTTCCTAAAATAGCGTACAGGAAGTGACATGTCAAATGTGATTGACAGAACAGGGCGTTTTTGGGTGTTGACGGGGGTGGAGATGAAAAAACGCAGGCGTGGCGAGGCGTTTTTGGGGCGTACATACATTAGCAGATGCGAACGTCAAATGTGTTCGGACCGTCTCATACGTCACTGAAACATCCGCTTTCCCTTCAAAATGCTCGCACAGCTTAGGGTCAGGATTACTCGACCACATTGGCGATGGCCTTCTCCTCCGTCCCGGGACTCCACGATGGTGCAGCGATTAATCGTGGCTGGTCAGTAAAGTAATTAGTGTTGGATTGAAATCCGGCTTGGTATGTGTTTGGAAAGCAGTTTATTGGGATAGCACAAAAGCGTACGCAGGTGGAAATCAGAGCTGCTAATGTCATGATTACATAATCAATTAGCGTACATTTTTGGGCTTTTATTTTGGCCACAATTTGGTGGTTATGGCCTATTGTAACAATAATGTCATCATCTTTTAATTAGCTCCCCTTTTTTTTTGTTTACTGTGGAATTTGCATCGCTATGTGTTTTTTTAAACGTTCCTTAAAGAGGCCTTTTTTTTTAAAAAAGAGGGTCAGTTTTTGCGTTTAAGGCCAGGATTAAATGTAACCCATTTGTACAATAATGTCACAATACAATGTCAGTGTTTTGTTTTTAATTTATTGTTTACACACAAACAAATTGGCATAATATTGTATTGCCTTTTTTTGTGGCCAAGATATTTGCTCAAAAAAAAAAAAAAACATAACTACTAACATAAGCGTAAATACAAAATTTAAAAACATTTCACAAGAAAGGAGAGGGAAGTTTTGACCAGAAAGGAATATGAGCCAAGCACAGAAGGAAAGTGGGAAAAGTCGCCATTGCTGTCACCGTTTTCTCGCCCGTTTGGCTGGGTGAGGGTGGGCGCCAGACCGGGTCCGGGATGCCATCGGGCTGGCCTGTCCAGAGGCAGATGTTGTGGCCTCTGGACTAGGCACAGGGCTAGGCACATTTGGAGGATTGCCTGATGTTGTGCCAGAGGTAGAGGATCTGGATGTTCCGGCAGGAAGGGAGGTCGGCTCCACCATGTGCTGGCGAACGAGCTGCTCCAGGGCATCGGCGATGCGGATGTTGGCCCTGGTATTTTCCGCCAGGGCCTGAGCAATGGTCACGTTGGCCGCAGCATTTTGCTCCAGGGCCTCAGCCACCCGTATCAGACTGGCGTCCATCCTCTGCAGAATCTCCGTATGGCAATCCGATTTAAAATTGAGTTCTGTGAGGAGGCCCACTGCCTGCGAGGGGGCACGCCCTGGACTGGCTTCTGCAGGGTCCTCAGCCGGATGTACTGGTTCCTCCCCTGCAGAGTCAGCAGAAATTCTGCGGCCAAGGCTCCCCTCTGGAGCAGACTCATCCGCCTCTGTCTCTGTTAGGAAATTGGAGAAAAGACTCACATTAGAATCTACATATTGGCACAATAGCATTTCTGAGTTGGTGACATCACAAGACTTACCTTGGCCAACATGAGGAGCCGCAAAGTCTGGCATGTCCGTATCCATGTTGGACACGCCAAACACCTCCACAGCCTGCACACACCCCTGTGCCATCTCTTCTAAGTCTGTCAACTCCAATGACACAGGGGTGGGACCCCCACCTGTCCCCCTTGCATGCCTAGCCCTGTCGGCAAGTTTTTGTTTTAGACGATATTTGAAGTCTGCCCATCTGTGGAATGAATTTGGAACCATTATCCTTTTTTTTACAATGGGGTTTGTTTATAGGATGGGAAAGTGTTTACTTACCGCCGTTTGACATCCCGGGCTAGACGGACATAATCACCCACCCTATTGACAGCAACGGCGACCTCCTCCCACATTCTCCACTTCTGGCTTTGGCTCATATTCCTGGCTGCCTGGGGCAGGATGTCAACGCACTTCTGGATCAAAACCTCCATCTCCTTGCTTGTGAAATGTGGCTGCCTTTTTTTTTTTGCAGCTTTGGCGGGTTGACTGGGGCCAGCAGTCTCTTCCATGTCATCCTCCTCAACTATTTGGGTAAATATGCAGATTTAGCCACTTCACAACTTGCACAATATTATGTTTTAAAATACTCATTGACACAAAATGCATGAAGGCCTTACCGCCGCAATTTTGACCATTGTTTCCCTGGTTTGAAGCCATGTCTCTGCTTCCAGCATGAAATCATCCAGAAATTCTATGTGATTTCGTGACGTATTTATACATGCGTCGTTAGTTTGCGGCCGCATCATTGATTGTGCGTCCCTATGATTCATCCTTAATTTGTGCGGGAAAATAAACACTATTTATGGCTTGGTGTGTGTGGATTCGAGGTGGGGTTGTTGGAGTGTTGTCGGTTAAGTGGTTTGGATTTGGTTGGTTGGTTGCGTTTGGAGGATTTTGGAGAGTTGTTTTTTTGTTTGTTTTTGCTACATTTCTTTGGTTTTTCCGTTCGCATTTTTTTCATTTTTTCAACATCCTTTCCTGATTTGGTAAGTTTTGTGCATTCAAATTTGTGGCCAATTGGTGTATTCTTCTGTTTTGTGGTTAGTTAATTTGTTTAACACTCATTTCATCTTTTTTAGTTTTTTTTTGTTTTCGGACCCAAAGAAGTTTTTTGAGGACATCTTATATATTCGAGTTGGGTAAGTCCATTTTTTGGCTTGCATTTGCGAATGAATTACGGCATTTTTGACTGTTGGTGTAGCGCCTTGCATTTGCGAATGAATTACTGCATTTTTGACTGTTGGTGTAGTGACTTGCATTTGCGAATAATTTACCGCATTTTTGACTGTTGGTGTAGTGACTTGCATTTGCGAATAATTTACCGCATTTTTGACTGTTGGTGTAGTGACTTGCATTTGCGAATAATTTACCGCATTTTTGACTGTTGGTGTAGTGACTTGCATTTGCGAATAATTTACCGCATTTTTGACTGTTGGTGTAGTGACTTGCATTTGCGAATAATTTACCGCATTTTTGACTGTTGGTGTAGTGACTTGCATTTGCGAATAATTTACCGCATTTTTGACTGTTGGTGTAGTGACTTGCATTTGCGAATAATTTACCGCATTTTTGACTGTTGGTGTAGTGACTTGCATTTGCGAATAATTTACCGCATTTTTGACTGTTGGTGTAGTGACTTGCATTTGCGAATAATTTACCGCATTTTTGACTGTTGGTGTAGTGACTTGCATTTGCGAATAATTTACCGCATTTTTGACTGTTGGTGTAGTGACTTGCATTTGCGAATAATTTACCGCATTTTTGACTGTTGGTGTAGTGACTTGCATTTGCGAATAATTTACCGCATTTTTGACTGTTGGTGTAGTGACTTGCATTTGCGAATAATTTACCGCATTTTTGACTGTTGGTGTAGTGACTTGCATTTGCGAATAATTTACCGCATTTTTGACGGCTTATTCATCATATAATCCAGTTTGGCTTTTCCCTTTTCCATTTTTTGGGTCCATTTGAACCCTATTTGACGTACGGTGTGCAATGTAGTTTTCATCGATGGGCAAATGTGTTTTTCCGCTATTTTCTGTGTTGGCTTGCAACAATTTTTAAACAAAAAAAACACCCTCTAAATTTTTGAAGTCTCATTGTTGCCTTTTTTACAGTTTATACATATCATGACAATACCCCGGCATGTAAGCAGCTATGGATGGTATCAGAAAGCTAAGTTGTTTTTTCTTACTTTTGGGGTGGGTCAAAAGCCTTACATTGTAAACTTTGAATTTCAGGTAGATCTGGGGCGAATTGTTCTGGCCCTGCTCCCGGAAGACGACCAACCTCAAACTCGTCCCAGGCGTAGGCATCGTAGGCATGCAAGGCCCCAGATATTTCGAACACGTGTCACCCTTTTTGGAATGCCCGATGATGAGGTTTTAAGACGCTACCGTCTACCTCCCAAAATCATCATAGACACTCTCTCATTAATAGAAAGTGATCTTGAGCGGCAAATTGACAGTCCAACAGCAATACCACCACTGACGCAATTTATGGCGGTGTTACATTTCTGTGCCTCAGGATCGTTTCAAACAACGGTGGGAATAGTGGCGGGCATCTCCCAATCCTCCTTTTCCCGGATCCTGAGGGCAGTGATGGAGGCACTTTTCAAGCACCTCCATCATTTTATTAAAATGCCTTTGGATATGGGTGCCCTTAGTGTGGCCAAGGCCAATTTTTACCAAATAGCTGGCTTCCCACACATCATAGGGGTTGTGGATGGTACTCACATACCACTTCAGCCTCCAGCACGGCTGGAGGCAATATTTAGAAACAGGAAACACTATCACTCCCTGAATGTAATGGTGGTATGTGATGCCTCCCTCCAGATCCTGTCCCTGAATGCTAAATTACCAGGAAGTGCACATGACTCCTTCGTCATCCGGCAATCAGGGATGTGGCAGAAATTAACCAACCTACAAGCTGGTGATGCGTGGCTTCTGGGTAAGTGGAGACCTTTAGTACATAACAATGTTAAGCTTGATACACAGTGTTCCTGATGTGGTCTATTTTTGTTCACAGGAGACAGTGGATACCCTTGCATGTCCTGGCTGCTCACTCCTTATTTGGCTCCCACACCAGGGCCACAAAGTGCGTATAATTCCGCACTTACAGCCACCAGGCAAGTGGTGGAGCGCTGTATCGGCCTTTTAAAAGGCCGATTCAGATGCCTCCACCGCTCTGGTGGCGAGCTCATGTATGTGCCGGATATGGTGTCTAAAATTGTGGTCCTGTGTGGGATATTTCACAACATTGCCATAAGGAGTGGTGTCCCAATGCAGCCAGAGGATGCCTTACCTGAGGATGGCCCCCCCGAGGTTGGTCGAAGGTCAGTATGTGGGGGGGCCATACGCGATGATGTGGTGGCCAGATTTTTTAGGTAAGTTTGTTCAAAACTCCAGTGTTTATACCTAATGTGTTTGTTTTTTTTTGCAAACATCTAATTTTTTTTTAATTTTCTCACCATCTTCTGTTTGTTCACATAATCTTTGGCACTCCAACGCTCACTACTTCCTGCTACCCTTACCAAACCTGGATCTGGTCCTTTTGGGCATATATTCTGGAACCCATATCGCAACGCCATGTTTGTGGAATCATGTTGGCATGGTCCTTCGTCAACCAGTTCTTGATTTTGTGTTTTTATTTATTTTTTTCTTGGTATGTGTTGTATTTGAATTTATCACTGTGTATTTTTTTTGGGAGTGACCACTTTGTTTTCTCTGTTATGTGGTGAATAAATGTTTGAAGAGTGAAATGGTCTTCCTTTTTTGGGACGTTAACAGCAAGTGTAACCAGGTTAACACAAGTTACATTTGACTAAGGGGTAAACCAGTACTGACGCCAGTTGAGCAAAACTGAAATATGTTTTCAGCTTTCCAATCCACACCAAAAGGAAGCCTGGCCCAACCTTGGGATTTGTAAGATTGGCCTAAGCAGCTTGCGCACCAAGTAGGAACCTGGAAAATGTAGAAATCTGAAATTCACACTACACCCAAAAAGGGAAATTACATTGTTACTGTTATGTGTTTCTGGTGTCTGTTTGACATACAAAGACAAAACACAATCTAACTTTTAAAAAAGGGAAATCCTTGCAGGAACTTATGTCAGGCTAAACTATCTTGGTTTTGGTTTTTAAAAATGAGCCACAACGTATATTTGTCTTTAAAAATTTATTTGGCAAATACAACAAAAAAAAAAAAACTAATGCCGAAGGAGGCCAGACAGCCGGTCGAGGGCCACCAGAAGGCCGATTACATGGTGGCGCATCTGCCCCACAACATCCGCCACCTCTTGCCGACGCCTCTGTTCCTCTGTGGGTGAGAAAAGTGTGTGGGTTAATACAACAATAGGGACTCCACAGAAAAACATTAAAAAAAAAAGAAATCACTCCTAAACCCAAAAACATAAATAAAAAGGGTGGGCTGGCAAAAATACAAGGCCTAGGTACAAATTCCCACAGGTATGATATGTGTATGCTTAAATCACCAGGAAGAGGTAAAGGCAAACCTTCACAATCAACAAAAGTCAAGCCACAAAAACACGAAGAAAGGCACGACACATAATTACATACAAACAGTTTGTGCTTTAAAAAAAAATAATAAAAAACATACCGGGAAACAAATCGGGAGCTCCGGCAAAACCTCCATGATCCTCCTCGGAGGATCCGTCATTCCCCAAAGAATGGGGCGGAGTTATGCTGGACTCCGGGGAGGGGGTAATTGGAAGAGGGGTGGGTGGAGGAGAGGGGGAAGTGGGACGGAGGGGAAGGAGGCCCGACATTTCCGGGAGAGGGTCTGGGAAGGATGGGGAGGAGTGGGGAATAGGCGAAAGATTTGGGGTGGAGTGTTGGCTGGGGGTTGGGGAGAGTGGGCGGGAACGCCGACGTTGACGGCGGAGTCTTGGCTGTCCCCCTAAAATATGTCAAATAAATTGCGTTTAGTTTATGGACAAATCCGGGCAAACAAACAAAATAAAAAAAAGAAAAAAGAAATAAAACCAAAAAAAATAGCAGTAGAATTAAAAATTCATAAAAAGAGGGAAAACATGCAGACGCAGATATGAGTACAAATAATAAATAGAACAGACAGGAAAACATGCAGACGCAGATATGAGTACAAATAATAAATAGAACAGACAGGAAAACATGCAGACGCAGATATGAGTACAAATAATAAATAGAACAGACAGGAAAACATGCACACGCAGATATGAGTACAAATAATAAATAGAACAGACAGGAAAACATGCACACGCAGTTTGCCCCACAAACACAAACATTAAAACCACAATACATAACACTTACTTGCCAGGATCTGCATGCGAAAGCATGCCAGCAAGCGGGGCGTTCGCCGTTGCAGGTCGGACCACCTGCGCTCCAGCTGCCCGATGTTGCGGCGTGATCCGAAGGACCGCAGGCGGGACCGTACCTCCGCATACGCGGAGCGCTTCTGCCGGTTGGTCATGGGTTCTGGCTGGCTGGTGATCCGGCGATCCATGACCTCCGTAAGCACCAGCAGCTCACGCCTGGTGAATGCGGAGGCTCTCATGATGGCAATGGTGTTTTTCTTAAAAATCATTTTTGATAAAATGTGTAAAAATTTTCTGATTGGCTAATGTATTTAGGAAATTAACAGGAGCAATTTTATTGGTTAGTGTATGAGTCATGTGTTCGACAGGGCCAGAAATCTCTGGAGAGTTAGGATAGGCTTGATGCAGTGACATGCGTAAGCAAATTTAAATAAAGAAATGAACCCAGGGAAATATGCGGGGATACACAGCAATAGTACAATTGTTTAATTGTGGTTCACATGTTTTTTAAACAATAAAAGCGAATGTTTCATCCGTACGTATTCTGCGGGTAAACACAAACACAGACAAGAGTAAAGTTTCTTGCATTGTGTTGAAAAAAAACAAACAATTAAGCTAATTGATACATTGATTGGCATGATACGATTGATGGAGGTAGGCAGAATAAAGGAGCAGGTAATCGACATCTGACAAGGCCACTTCCTGTTTATACTTGTGCGTGCGTTCCTTTCAAGCCATTTCGGGGATGTACGCTCGCTATTTCGTACGCTCGTTAGTTAGAGGAGGGGTCGTCAGAGTTTAGGGAGGAATTTTAGATGCGAACGAAAATACGAGCGAGCCATTGAATTTAAATATTTTTGTACGTACGCCTAACGTACGTGCGCCCGCTTGCGTGCGGCTCTGAATGAGGGCCATAGATTTGCTAAAGACAAACACTGGTGTAATGCTGGCCATACACGCTGCAATTATCGGGGCGATCTGCCTGATATCGGCGGATCGCACCAATAATTGTAACGTGTGGGGGGGCAACCGAAGGTTAAATATTGCTCGGTCGGGCATGCCGGATTCCCCAGCATGCCCGTCCGATGCGATATTTCCCGGTAAACTGTCAGCCACATCGAGCAGTGTATGCCCAGCCGCGGCTGACAGACAGACATTTCCTGCGTTCCTTCCTACGGAAGGAGCAAGGAAATGTCTCCTCCCCCGGGGGCGGAGCGCGGATGTCGGGCTGATACACTGAGAGAAATCTCACAGTGTATGCCGGCGACATCTGCGGCTGGCAGGCAGCCAGATAAAATGTCTTGTCAGTCTGACAGACATTTATTCTGGCCGTGTATGCCCAGCATAAAGCACATGATTACATCTGCAAAACACGGCCAAAGACACACAAATAGAAGTCAATGCACTGTCGAACCAACTCACAAGTACTTTCCATAAGCAGGACTAAAATACCGGGATTTACTAAGAATCGGGTTTGTAAACTCGTGCCAAAATAGAGGAGTCAAATAGACCACCTCCGCAATGGTGTGTTCTGCAAAAGCACTGCACAGATCTCTGATTTGTAGTCCCACTATGAAGAACTATATTATTTCTATATTTAACTTATTATTACCCCTGCACCCACCACCTTCAGGAGTGCAGGGAAGAGCAAGCCCTGGACTGGTTGATCCTTGGGGAGGGACACCATTTTATTTTTGGAGTCCCCACTTTCCGAGGATTGCCAGACCTGGGCTGACCAGTTAAGGGGTGGTGAATGCTTTGGAAGGGGGACCCCACGCTGTGTGTCTCCCTGCTATGACATTACCATCCCGGCTGGTTATAAGAAAAAAGGGGGAACCCCATGCCAGTTTTCCCCCAATTTTCCTATACCACAACGGGCTCAGAGGTCCAGTGCTGGTTATGCTTTTGGAGGGGACCCCATGCCATTTTGCTTAATTTTTACCCCTTTATTACACCTATAGCACATAAGCACTACAGCGATCACACTAAATCTGTGCAATGCTTCTGCAGTACACGATGCTCATAGGCATGTCTATTTCAGCCCAATACGACTGAACTCGCACACGTCAAACGCGATTCTGCAAAATACGATTCTTAGTATTCTTGATTGGGAAAAACTGTAACGTGCCCATTGTGCTTAGTGGCGGCTCCAGAGCTGGGGTTGCAGCACAGTCCAAAACTCAAATAGGGGTGCCACACCTACTGCCATTCCAAATGTTGCCAAACATCGCCAGCAGGGTGTGGGTCCCCTATTTGAATTTTGGACTGTGCTGCAGCCCAAGCTCTGGAGCTGCCACTGATCTCGACCAAACACGATTCTGAGTAAATTTACCCCTAAATGATATAAAAATAACTGTGGTGATAGTTAGATATTTATTGATTAAAAAATTTAAATATTGAAATATTTCAAGCCGTGTCCTATATTGAACATTACAGATATGATACTGTACACTTATAGATTTATATACATATGTGTTATTTATCGTGATTATGTTCTGTTTCGCATAGTTCGCCCTTCTCAAATTCTGGGCCTGATTCAGAGCCGGACAATCTGACAGAGCGCTCGCTCTGAATCAGGGCCGGCCTTCTGTTTTTTTAGAGCGGCCTCCTGGCCGCTCGCATAGCTCTGGGTGACCACC
Source organism: Taudactylus pleione (assembly GCA_031769625.1). NCBI lineage: Eukaryota > Metazoa > Chordata > Amphibia > Anura > Myobatrachidae > Taudactylus > Taudactylus pleione. Next base: position 13,446,488 of record JAUIMM010000009.1, on the reverse strand, counting down.
CTCAGCTATAGCGAGCGGCCAGGAAGAGGGTCGCGATGGTCAAGACCATCGGGCTTGTGACGAGACCCTTGTGGTAGGGTCTCGTTGCCGCAAGCCCCAGAGAGCTTTCGGCTCTAACAGAGCCGAAAGCTCTCCCACTGACATCACTTGTGATGTCAGTGGGGCCGGCCCCAGACGGTAGGCGTTCCCATGTCACTCAACATCGACAGCACGCCCCCTCTGGTACGAGACCCGGAGCGACGGTCTGCCCGTCGCTATCCGGGTCTCGTGCATGCGCATGACAGAGCCGGTTCCGTCATGCGTATGCGCACTGGGCCACCATCGACCCGCTTGCGAGCGCATAGCGCTCGCAAGCGGGTCTGAATCGGGCCCTCTATTCCTAATCTCTCCTAATAAGAGCCATTCCTAAACATGTGGTCTATTTCTTTGGAGTCTCATTTCTGTGTGTTGCTGGCACGATTACTCGAAAAAAGAAAGTGGTGCCATTGCTAAGAGCCTGACTACACATTGTTACTCATTTCTATTGTATAAGAAGTTATTCTGTACAATTCATAGTTATGTGTGATTCCAAAACCAGTGCAGCTGTAAGAAGCAGAATCGGTATGAATTACCGCCGGACGCCCGACATGGGTGAAAATCCCGATCGTCCCCAGGAGGTATTTACTAACCTAACCCCCTAACCCTCCTTAGGGGTGCCTAACCCTAACCTTCCCCCCAGTGCTTAACCCTGATCCCCCCTCTAAGTGCCTAAACCTAACCCCCCCCCTTCCCCGCCGCCTAAACATAAGTCCCCCGGGGGGTGCCTAACCCTTCCTTCCCCTAGCCTAACCTCCTGGGGGAGTGCCTGACCCCTAAGTCCCCCCCGGGAGCCCTAAACATAACCCCCCGCCGCGGCTGTCCGCAGCGGCGCCCGGCATCACTTCGATCGGGATGCCGGGTGCCGGTCTCCCGGCGTCGGTAAAATGACAGGCATCTAGATTTAGACGCCTGTCATTTAACCCTCGCCGGGATAAAGCAGTCGGGAAGCCGGCCATCGGGATTACGTTCGCCGGCTTCCCGACTGAAACAGATTCATATGTAATGTTGAACTGCAAGGGTGCCCATGTGGTGTGATACTGCAAAGGTATTCAGCTTGGCTGTGGGCCTGGGTTCTTGGTCTTTTGAGAACCTAGAAATAACCCTGCTGTGATAACATAGCACATTCCAGTAAACCATACACATTGATTGTACTGTATGTAGAGGAGGGATACTGCAATCAACACAAACCCATAATTTCAACACAGTAGGGACAGAGGGCTCTGAACCGATCCCTTTTTACAACCCAGACTTCCTTCACATAGAAAGGAGCGCACTCCTGGAACTTATGCCATCTGAAGATGGCGTAGGTTACCACAATCAAATTCTGGAAACTTGCAGTTTTTGGAGTTTGATGAATGAAGGATCACTTACGGTACTAGTGTATGGGGACGGCATGCCACCTCAGGAATGGAAGGTAATCAGGAGTTCAGTGATTTCTTCTCTGTTATCTTTATAACGAATGTGTCCATTCAGGGGCGTCAAGAACCGTGAAGGGGGCGTGACCTAATCGTGGGAGGCATGGCCACGCCCCCATAGGCATAAAAAATAATTTTTGAAGCGGCGCTGTGCGTCTGGGGAGGGGGGTGCTGTGAACCAGTCGCAAAGCCAGGGAGGGCACCATCAGTGTGATCGCTCCCCTCCACAGGCATAGGAGACTGCTGTGGCTGCTACTCAGCAGCCGCGAGCAGTCTCCCACTGCAGCCCAGCACACAGCAGCTTGTTGGGTTGCTGTGAGATAAGAGGGGGGGCGGGGTCAGACCCGGGCCCCTGTAGCAAGCCCAGGCCCGGGTAGTTAGTATTAGTATAAAAATAATCTTTGAATCTAATTTAGGGAATGATGAATGGGCTAAGTGCTCGAGAGCTATTCAATTACTTAACGCGACTAGCCCCGAGGCTGCACCTATCACGGATTTCTGCTTGCACCACAGGAGTCTGGCTTCAGGGCTGGTCGCGTCCTTAGTCCAGGAGCTGAAGCTTAACGCGGCTAATCCAGGACATTATTGTGGGAAAATGTGGACATTGTGGGAAGTGAATGTGCCCCGAAGCTACATTTATCGCAAATAAAATGAATCGCCCCCTTGTTCATTCTCTGTGTCTCTGAATCTCTCACTGTTTTTATATCTTTCTCTCTCCCCCCTCACCCTCTGTTTCTCTCTCTCTCCCTTTGTTTATTTCGCCCCACTCTCTCTCTCCCTGTTATTTCTCTTTATTGTTTCTCACTCTGTATATCTCGCTGTTAACGCTCTTTTTTCTCTTTTTTTTTTTTAACTGTCTTTTTCTCTCCCTCTAGTCTTTCTCTCTCTTTCAAATAGCTTCTCTCTTGTCTGTGAGGCGTGATTGTGCAGATCCTTCCATGCATCCTCTATCTAGTGCTGTCGATTGTCATTGATGCACATTTTGCACTATCTCTAGCCCATCTGAATTACCTCACATTCTCGTGAGAATATCTCCGGGAAGTTGGTCTCAGAGCTATTCAATCTAGCTCACTTTTAAGCTGACTAAAGGATGTCTCAGGAGGGTGCGAAGAGAAATCTGGCTAAAGTGCCAGCAGTGAGGCTATTTGCCAGCTTAGCGCGGCACTAACAGCCTCACGGCCGGCACTTCAGTTGGAGAATGGCGGTACTAGTGACTAAACACCCAAGTTAAGTCACGAGATCCGCCATTCTCCGACTTAAGTTGTTATAGTCAGACTAAACATCTCGCTGAATTAAAAAGCTACAGGACCAACTTCCCAGGGGTATTCACAGCGTGCTGAATTGAATCGCCCCCTATGTTCAGTAGTGGGAAGAGTTGCATTTTACGATATGCTCCCATAAGTTTATGGTGGAGGATCTGGTGGGAGAATATCCACAGATAAAAAACCGCTTTAAAAAATTGCATTGAAGGTAGAAATGCTGACATTAAGAAATTCTGGGCAGAAATGTTACCCCCTAGACCAGTGGTTCTCAAACTCGGTCCTCAGGACCTCACACAGTTCACTTTTTGCAGGTCACCCAGCAGGTGCACAGGTGTATTCATTACTCACTGACACATTTTAAAAGATCTACAGGTGCAGCTAATTATATCACTAGTAATTATGTGAGGAGACCTGCAAAACATGCACTGTTTGGGGTCCTTAGGACAGAGTTTGAGATGCCCTAGACAATATTTATTCAATAAATATACTGTATACAGGTACAGGGCCGTAGCTAGGGTGGTGCGGCCGTTGCCACCGCACAGAGCGGAGGAAGCCCTGGGGCGGAACCGGCCGCCACCGCAATCTTTACTTGCCGAGCGCCCACTGTGATGTATGACACTAGCGGTGCGCCCGGCTCTTTCAGTATGGTCCAGAGATCCACCTCCTCCCTTTGTTTAGGGGCGTTGCCAGCGCCCGCATGCTGCTCTGCTCCAGCCCTGACAGACCGGATCCCTGGGCCAATTGCAGTGCAAGGCAGCGGGACGGCGTCCAATATTGGCGACTGGTGGTGTGGGGGACGGAGCCCAGCGGCTGTCGGACACACATTGTGGAATTAGTGAGCAGGACATGATACTAGGAGGAGAACGCTGTCAGCTATCAGTAGAAGGTAAGCGGCTGTGGGTAAGCCGGGAGTGGTGCTGCTCAGGGGGTCCGCTCCATGTGCGGGGGGATAGATGTATGGTGGGGAGGGGTTTCATGGATGCCCACCCCGCTCCTCGCCATCAGTCTATCATCCCTCACATGGAGCGGACCCACTGAGCAGCGCCGCACAGTACCTTCTCTGCCAAGTGAGGAGCCATTAGTGAATGCTGTAGGGGCCCACCCTGTGCCAGGTACTAAGGGCCAAGGGCTGCCACCCCCACTATCTGCCAACACCCAATTATCTGCCATCCTCCTATTCCCTGCCACCCTCACTATCTGCCACCCCCAGCCTGTCCCCATTATCTACCACCCTCCTCTGTCCCCTGCCACCCCCACTATCTACCACCCCCTGCCAGTGAACCCCAATATCTGCCACCCCCAGCCTGTCCCCATTATCTACCACCCTCCTCTGTCCCCTGCCACCCCCACTATCTGCCAGTCAACCCCAATATATGCCACCCCCAGCCAGACCCCATGATGATCTTCATGGTGCGGTCACTAGCAGGTGAGTGCAGCCAGCTGCAGGAGCTCACATCCCCCGAGGAAGTGACTCAGGGGAGGGAGGAAGTTACCCAGGGACCATTCAGAGGAGGAGTGAGGGTTGATGTTGGGTGCCATGTGCCAGCTACTGTGACCGGGTGCCCATGCCCACCAGCAGTGTGTACTGTATAGAGTGCATAGTGCCTATCTTCAGACTACATGAATTGTGCTCGGAAGTAGAAGTACCAGCATCCCCTGGCTGTCCGGATGGGGGGGGGGACCCTTTTTCGCACAGGGCACCAAAATATCTAGCTACGGCTCTATACAGGTATAAGAAGAAACTCTGAGCTGAGTTGAGTGTTCAGTTTAGCTAAAGAAGTTACCAAATTGAACCGACCTGGGTGCTTTGCCTGAGCATGTTGATTAATGCAGTACAGACACTTAAGAGTCTTGCACAAACTGGAAGATCTCAATCACATGCAACCACATTGGCTATCCAAATTGCTGCATGTGGGCAACTTAAAAAACTTGATATGTGCACCATATGATTTAGATTTATGACATGTTTGCACTCTCCAAAATATTATGTAAATTTGGCAGGGAATAACTAACCTAAAGTTGATTTACATTTTATTCATTGTATGTATTTCAAATTTATTCCATATTCATGTCCTCTATGTAATCAATTACTTCTAGCCAGGACTCCATAATGTTACGGTTTTATATTTTATAATGAATCCAAAGCATATGCATATTAATGTAAACATCCCACTGCACTGTCTCCTAGATGCGTGGAAGCACTAACAGTATACTGTCAGATGGGGCGTGAGGAGGAGCCATATGTGAGCATCTCACGGAAAAAACATTTACGTGGCTGGGGGCAGGCTGAAGAAGAGGAACAGGAAGTGGGACATTCTTTGAGAAGATTGGCCACACACCGCAATGCCTTCAAGCGCACATCTGTCATTCAGGCCTTCCTGGGTTCAACGCCACAGCTCACCCTTCAACTGTACGTCAGTGTCTTGCAAAGATATGTCCCAACTGCACGAGGTGAGATGCTGTACCAGGCATATTGCATAAATCCTAAATGCAATGGCTAGTGCGTAATTAATACATAAATCATTATAGTCTGTTTCCTTTTGACATGACACAACCAATAGCATAGTAAATACGTGTAATTATGTTTGAAAATCACATTTGTAATGATGTAGAGAACAAGGTACATTTGTGTTTATAAAACTTTATATGTCCGCATTTTGGGCATGATTTAGATTTGGGAATAGAGTAAGAAAGAGCAAGAAACTACGTACCTGGGCAAACCATGTTGCAAATGCAAGGGGTGCAAATCATACTTGCCAACTCTCCATGATTGCCATTGAGACAACCTGAAATAGCAGCAACCTCCCTCACTCCCTGAAGATTCTAGCAATCTCCCTGATTGCACCTTACCCCCATTATGAAGCTGTTAGAGATATTAATATATATCTTATATATAATTTTCATTGCTCTGTTTATTTATGTATTTGTTTGTTTGTCTGTCTGTCCGGTTATGCATTCGGACACCCCTGCACCGAATAGGATGAAACCAACGCGAAGTGGTCCAGTTAGATCCTGGCCAGGTTTTAAGGGCTTAGGGTCCAGGTCAAACCACCCAGAGCCTGTTCTGAGCCTTCCGCTGGATGGATTTGGACGAAAACTTCAGAGTGGTAACAGTTAAGGAAACCCCTCTGGAATAATGCAAGATCACATGGACATGAAATATTAAACAAAAATATTTATTGAGGTTTGCAAATGATGGCAGGGTAATGCAGATGAATTTGAAAAAGTGAATAAGCAGGGTACACAGGAACAGTGCTGGAAATACAGAGCTACCATGAATACTTGACTGCAGACCGGTAAGTAAACACAGATTTCAAGATTGTGAGATAAAAGGTTCAGATAAGTAAAAAGTCCATACACTTACATAGGCTGGAGACACAGAGCTTATGGGTAATACCTAAGTATTGCAGGCAGGAAGATCCCAATGAACAAGACAGACTGAACTGGACCACAGACCAAATGAATTAAAAGGCAAACAGACAAACAATGACCAGCACTCACTGCTGGTTGCAGACAGCCTACAAGGCTGGCAGAGAGGTGTGACTCATGATATAATTAATCACAAATTCACCAGAAAGCAGCACCTCTGGTCAGGACCAGAACTGCAGAACATATCTGACAGATCTGGTGACCCCTACTGGTGAAAAAACACACAAAACAGAAAATACAAACCGACAACACTGACAGTAACATTGGATCCCAGAAGACATGCTAGGGGGTTTAGATCCCGGTCGGACCTCCCTTTGGTGTATACTGAGCAGAACTTTGACCCGGGGATGCTAGGCAGAACTTTGACCCGGTGATTCTATTCTGTTTCTGGGCCTCCCACTGAATGGATTTGGATGAAAACTTCACAGAGGGGTGACAATTGGTCTGGGATGCCTAATGGAGTGATTGGGGTTCCGATCGCACCTCACAGCGGAGTGCGCCGGACATTACTTTGAACAAGGGAGTCTGTTCTGGGCATTCCATTAGATGATTTTGGATGACATACTTCACAGAGTGGTAACATTGGATCCTAGTACACATACTAGGGGGTTGAGGTCCCGGTCGGACCTCCCATTGGTGGACGCTGAACAGAACTTTGACCCAAGGACGCTGGGAAGATCTTTGACCCGGGGAGCCTATTCTGGGCCTCTACTGGATGGATTTGGATGAAAACTTAAGGGGTGGCAATTGGTTTGGGATGCCTAATGGAGTGGTTGGGGTCCCGGTCAGACCTCACGGCAGAGGGCTCCGGGCAGAACTTTGACCCAGGAAGCCTCTTCTGGGCCTTCCACTGGATGGACTTGAACGACATAATTTGGACGAAAACTTCAGAGTGGTAACATTGGATCCCAGAAGACATACTAGGGGGTTGAGGTCCCGGTTGGACCTCCCGTTGGTGTACGCTGGGCAGAACTTTGACCCAGGGAGTCTATTCTGGGCCTTCCACTAGATGGATTTGGATGAAAACTTCATAGAGGGGTGGCAGTTGGTCTGATATTTTTAAGGGAGTGGTTGGGGTCCCGATCAGACCTCACAACGGAGTGGACCAGGCAGAAGTTTGACCCAGGGAGCCTGTTCTGCGCCTTCCACTGGATGTATTTGGACGACATCACATAATAAAACTTAATAACTTGAAGATTCAAACCCGGGCAACGACAGGTACTTCAGCTAGTGTGTGTGTGTGTGTGTGTGTGTGTGTACGTGTGTGTGTGTATATATATGTATATATATACATATATATATATATATAGATATATATATATATATTACTGTATATACATACATTCAAATGGGATCATTAGTATAATTTCCCTGCATTGGTTATAAGGCACAATGGACCAGATTCAAAGTTGAACTCTATTCCGATGTTTACACAGTTGAGCGATTATCAGTGGTTTGCGCATTCGTCACAGCTGCATTGCGCAAGAATTGCAATTCTGCTTGCTGTGAGGATTCACTTACAATTGATTGAAAGGGTGTGGGTGGTTACAGAGAGTTCTCAGAGAATTTATGCCTGCCCTAGTAACGGCGTTCAAATGGACAGGCACATCTGCTTTTCTCTACCATCCCTCCGTCACCACCCCCAAACGCTGACCTCTCCTCATTCACTCTGCGAGGGCTTTGTGTCTGCGTAAGTGATCGCAGTGCTATCGCAATGCTAACTCCCGCACGTGCACTGTGATACATGCACAGTATGCACCATCGGGCTTTCTGCGTACGCTGTTGCAATTGCGATCCGTGATGAATCAGGCCCAAAATTCGCAAATGTATTTGCATTACCGTACAACTCGGAATCGGGCCCAATGATCCCTACGGCTACATGTATTTTCTGAAAAGTATCAGTGTGCTTTCATCAAGCAAGTAGATCTTACTAACTGTTTTTGGGCTCATTAACATCTGGATGTAAGTCAATTTTATGGCATGCCTCTCAGATTTAGCAGTACACATCCACTTTACCGCCATGCCCATAGGTGTTTTGAAAATGCGTTTTTCAAAAGTAGGTAAGTATGGTGCAAACACTTACATTTTTTTTTTTTTTTTTTTTTGCATGTGGGGTAAATACTGTCTGCTTTTGCATGTAGCCTGCAAATGTTGGACAGTTTAATTTCTACATTGCAATTTAGATTTCAGTTTGATCACACCAGTCTAAATGTCTCTGCACATTTTAAATCTGCCCCACCTGCAATCCTAGATGCACACTTGCTCTTTCTTACTCTATTCCAGGCCTGGCCAAAACGTCAGTAGCGACCAACGAGCCTACAGCAACTGGGAACGCTGATCTCTGAAGCGAACAGAGGCCAGCGTTCCCAGTGATGTAGTGCGCGGATGAAGTCATGACGTCACCCGCGATGTAAGGAGCTTGTGCGTCTGCTGGATCCTGTTAGATCCAGTCAGCGACAGCGGGAGTGACAGCGGGAGCCCTTACGGCGTGGAGCGGTACCCAGCGTGATGTTAGGTAAGTACTGCACGGGTGTGGGGGCTGTTCTGCCCTGGGAGGGGGAACTAGTACTGGGGACATTGCATAAGGGGCACTACTTTAGGGGGCATTGCATAAGTGGCACTGCATAAGGGGCACTACTACAGGGGGCACTGCATAAGGGGCACAACTACAGGGGACATGGCATAATGGGCACTACTACAGGGGGCATTGCATAAGGGGCACTACTACTGGGGGCATAGCATAAGGGGCACTACTGGGGGCATAGCATAAGGGGCACTACGACAGTGGGCACTGCATAAGTTGCACTATTACTGGGAGCATTGCATAAGGGACACAACTACAGGGGGCATTGCATAAAGGACACTACTACTGGGAGAACTGCATAAGGGACACTACTACTGGGGGAATTGCATAAGGGGCACTACTACTGGGAGCACTGCATAAGGGACACTACTACTGGGGGAATTGCATAAGGGGCACTACTACTGGGAGCACTGCATAAGGGACACTACTACAGGGGGCATTGCATAAGGGACACTACTACTGAAGCATTGCATAAGGGGCACTACTACTGGGAGCACTGCATAAGGGACACTACTACTGGGGGAATTGCATAAGGGACACTACTACTGGGGGAATTGCATAAGGGGCACTACTACTGGGAGCACTGCATAAGGGACACTACTACTGGGGGCATTGCATAAGGGGCACTACTACAGTGGACACTGCATAAGGAGCACTACTAATGTGGATATTGTATAAGGGGAACTACTACTGTGGGTATTATGTGTATAACGGGCACTACTGTGGGAGTTGTGTATAAAGGGTGTAACATGAATAAGCCTGTGTGTCGTAACATGAATAAGCCACCCCCTCCCCGCTCCCAAATGGCAGCAGACTGTCAATCACTGACAGTCTGCTGCCAGTTTACGTGCGGGCTCGCAGACCTGCTCTGCACATGCGCAGAACGGGTCTAGCGCCTGCACAGATTCCCAAACATCGGGAATCTGCGTTCAGCAGTGCACTAGCGTACATTGCTGAATTAGGCCCTATGTGCTGTATAATGTGAAAAAGATTGTGCTACTGAGTGGCGTAATTTGAAGTGGGGGATACTATGTGTGATTTCGGCAGGACACAAAGTTCACGCCCCCTTTTGCTGCAAGGACACGCCCGTTTTTGGCATACCACGCCCCTTTTTTGGGCTCGGGAGATCAGAAAAAGGTTTTTAGCTTTAAAAGTAGATCACCGAGTCCAAAAGTTTGGCCACCCCTGCTCTATTCCCTAATCTGAATCAGGCCCTTTGTACCATTTACTTGGCCATTTAATTAAAAATGGAAACATTATTTGATCTCTACATACTGAAGGCAATCTGGTATTATGATGGATTTTTGATTGTGGAAACCTATATTGACAACATTCAAGTTTGGAAACCATGGAGTAATACTGCCACCTGCTGTAATGGTCTGGGTATATAATACTATGGGCCTCATTTACAGGGGTGTGGATTAAAAGATCTACACTGTTTAGATAAACAGTCAAAAGATTGACACCAACTTGTAGACAGGCAATTTGTCGACAGGTACAAAATGTCGACTTGTTCAAAAGGTTGCCATTGGAATTGTCGACACCTGTTTTATTTTGTATTTTATAACCCTAATCTTCACCCTAACCCTCCCCTTGGTGCCTAAACCTAACACTCCCTCCTGGTGTCTAACCCTAACCGACATGGTAAGTGCCTAACCCTAATTGTCCTTCCTAGTGTCTAACCCTCCGGTAAGTCCCTAACCCTCCTAGTGCCTAACCGTCGTAGTAAGTGCTGAACCGTAACCGTCCCTTCTAGATCCTAACTATAACCCTCCGGTAAGTGCCTAGCCCTAAAAAAAAACATGTGTCGAACATTTTTTTTACGTCGCCCAGTCCAATGTCGACCTATTGTACATGTCGATCTTCATCTATGTCAACCTTTTGTCTGTTGACCTTTTGACCACATTTTCTACCTGTCAACCTATTGTCTGTCTACCAGTTGGTGTCTACTTAGACACTGTCGACCTTTTCATTGTCTATCTATTCACTGCCATCCATTTACAGTTAGTATCACAGCCAAAGTGTGCAATTAAAGTGTTTGTATAGGTTCAAATTTGCTCCTATACAAATCAAATTACAATGCAATATGGTATGTACAGGTGATACATGAAAATACTTTCTGCTGCATAAATTAATGTGCAGTTTTGTTTATACTATTATGGAGAACACCTCTATACGTGTAAATATATATTGCTAGTGGGTAATAGGAGTACTTATTTTTTGTATGCATATGTTATTTGTCTTCACTGTTATCTTAAAGCAATTTAATGTACTTGGCTCATCAGTTCTCCCTGTTTCCATTCAGCTGTCCTTATGGTGATGTCTCTGGCTTCCACGACATATGGCGCTTTGGTTCTTAATGTCTTGGCAATCCAAATCAAATATGATGACTACAAAGTGCGGCTGAGCGTACCAGCCTTCCTCTGCATCATTTTATGGAGGTGTCTGGAGATCGCCACCCGTGTCACTGTGCTGGTGCTTTTCTGCTCTGCACTTAAATCCTGGGTGGCTGTTGTGATCTTGGTGAACTTGGTTGCTCTCTTCCTCCTGCCATGGGTATGCTTCTGGAAGAGTGGAAACAGCCTTCCAGAGAATGTGGAGAAGAACTTTAGTCGACTTGGCACAGTCATTGTTTTGGGCACAATGACCTTGTTATACTCTGCCATCAATATGTTTTGCTGGTCAGCTGTCCAGCTCAATTTATCAGACAGGAACCTTATTGATCAATCCCAAAACTGGGGAAGATTAAGTGTCCACTATACTTTTAGATTAATTGAAAATGCAGCCCTCATTTTACTCTGGTACTATTACAAAGAGGATGGGTTTGAGTATTTTTGTTCCCCTCTCCTCGTGTTACAGTTGTTGGTTGGATACTGTGCTGCAATCTCATTTATGCTCCTTTTCTACCAGTACTTTCATCCGTGCCGCTCACTTTTCAGCCACAATGTGTCAGACTTTTTATTGTGCGTCTGCTGCAGAAGAGGACTGAAACCTGAACACATGAAGGATGAAGGACGGGAGTCTGTGGTGTGAGGAGGGTGCTCCAGGGTATATATATTTGTGGTTGCAATTGACCATGGAGTTATACTTACCACAAAGTGCAGCTACCCATGTGTTACACAGGTTAAGGTATGTGGTCTTCCTGCCTTTGGTGGCCTGTCATACGCTTACCGTAACTAACAAAACCATGAATGGTCCAAGTATATATATGAGGAAAATGTGTTTCTTTACTAAATTATTTTGTGTTAAGAATGTACAATGTTGCCACACATGCTTTTATTTTTGTTCAGGTTACACAGAACCAACTTGGCAAATCCTGTTTCACACATGAGCACCATTTCCCCTTGTCCATCATTGCTATTGATGTATTATAAATCAACTGTGCCTTTTGTACATTAAACAGAGCTGTTACTGTGCATACTTCACAGATACTAGCACAATGATTCTTTGGAAGAACTTCTTATGTGGCTAAAATATAATACTAGCCTCATTCCACCCCATTCTCAGCTGTATGCAGACCCTGTTATCTGTTGGCTTGTATACAGACCAGCAACTATTGTATGGTGGTTTATGTATAATACAGTGCCCATTGCTTGTGGCTAGCATACAAAACAGCCCATTTGCTAGTAGTAGAATGCTTTTAGAGGATTGTGGGACAGAAAACATTTTCAGACTATGATAGAGCAGGTGGATGGCATTCATCTTATTGTATAGCACTGAGCCCTGCTGCCAGAGTTCAATGGAGGGGAGCTGCTATAAGCCGATAATAAGGAATTGGAAAGGGGGTAGTGGCAAGGGCTTGAGGAAACCTGACGTACCCTTATTCATAGGGGAAGCATCTGTCCACTGCCTCAAACAAGCCCTGCTTATTTCATTAATGTCTGCTAAGTCATCATTACTTATAGCAGCAGCTGTTTTAGAAACTATGACAAAAAACAATCTAAGCATCACAGTTATCCAGGTTTATATTTGTCAGTAAACTAGTGATGTCAGTACTATGAACCGTCTTTTGTTTTTCTTACTGGAAAGATCATTCAAGGGTGTAACAGAAGTGTACTTTGTGGCTAAAAGTGCAGCCTTGTTCTTTAAGGATGACATAAGCGCTTCCAGTCATGTTTGTACAACGTGGTGCTGGAATAACTGGTTACTCCTGTTGCACTGGGAAAGGAGTACAACCATATAGGGAAGTTGTGGGGAATGTTCTCTGTTGACAGATGTCAGTCAGTGGGAGACTTACAGAAAAAACACAGATTACCTCGCAGTTTAAAACATTGATTACTGATGATAAATATTTTCTAAATGTTTTAATGTTACTGAAATATTGCTCAATTGCACCATCAATTGCACCATGGAGCATTGTCAGGAGACAACTTGCAGCAGTTTTAAAGGAATTCTCCAACCTTAATCTTTATTTTAATATGTTGCATATAGTGGTCAGTTAGTTAAACAAAATTGCACTTACCCTCGCCCTCCTATCTGTGTAGTCAATTCCTGACTGCTTTCTTGTTTGTCAGTGCTGTTGACAAGGTTCCTTTGAATGTGTGCCTGCATAGTAATTAAACAAAACTCAAAGTTTACTGGGGCAGGACCAGGCATTCTATTATTAGGCAGCGGCAGCCTGAAAGCCTTGTGAATGGAATGTCAGGAGATGCCACAGTTGAGTGTGGATTTTGCCAGTTTACTCTGCAGGGCAGGCACATTTCTATAGTATTTTACACTCAACAACTGTCAGCCATGACTGCTCTGGAAAGTGGCTGTGAACTTGCTGAAGACAAGGAGCATATTTATTTAAAATAACAAACAAACCTAAACGTTACAGCATTTTTTTGCAACTTCTATTATATTTTCTGTTATTTGTAATTTTTTGCTGGTTTTAGTGCCTTTTTGTCTAAATTCTTTAAATTACTTTTTTGTTGTTTGTTTTTTCCTTCCTAAGAAACAAACAACATCTGTACAACCGTTTTGTATTAAAATAAATTGTTAGTTGTGAGGATCCCGGGTTTATGTGTGCGTTATTTTCGCCCTCTTAGAGGTTTAGCTCTTTCTCGCACGGTCCCTTAATGAGTCCCTTTAGATCGCACAGAAAATGATACAATAGCAAAGGTACAACGATACTTTTATTTTACGTACACACTACTTCTACATGGAAAATCAGCAACTACAAAATATTATACAGTATATAGAGAATTGCCAGTAGTATTAGCTAAACTTTGGGGATCCCACACACATGTCCCTACAGCAGAGGCCCCTTTAGTGGTAGGAATGTGAACCGTTACTCCGTCTCACTTACCTGCCTTGGCGGTGTATCTTTCACCAGGTCTTCTGCGTACAGCCAGGTCCCTGGCTTTTGGTTCCCGGCCGATTGGCCTGATGGTCCTCTGCTCGCCAAGAGCAGGGTGTGCCGGCCAGTCACCCAGCTCCAACTGGCACACCAGTCGCACGCCACGGGACCGCTCCTGTGGGAGCGAACGCGTGCGCTCCGTGGATGGCAGGCTGGCAGGATCTCCCGACTCCTGTGCCCAGCCTGTGTCCTGCCACTCAGGCTAGGAACTCCACTCTACTCAGATCTCAGATCAAAACTCCCAAAAACCCCTGCGGTTGGCATTTTGAAACATCTGATGTTCCCACGGTTAGGTGACACCCGAGTCCTAGTATTGGTTGGTTTGAACGCAGGGGCTGGATACTGACACAGCATACTACTACAAAGCAACTTAATCATATTGCTAAGAGGGCTGGCTCCTCTGGGGCTGTAGAAGGAGTCACTGTTAACCCCTTCTATCATTTGTGATGTCAGAGGCCTTCCAGCTGATTATAGCTTCCTGTCTTCAGCAGAGATACCTGGCTGCCTGTACATTCCATTCCAGTGGGAGGGGAGATGTCTCCCCCTGCATACTTAAAACACATTACAAAATCATTATATATGACTTATGCATCTTATACATAACATATCAGGCTTTAGAGATATTATACACTAGTAGGCACAAACACTTGTATATACAGTTTACCTATTACACACAGTAACACAACATGGTCAGACCCATTTATATAAGGTCATATTAATGTGCAGTTCCGTCCCCAGCCCAATATGTGATGCGCACACACTCCATCTGCATTATAATGGGTCAAGTTCCACTCACACACAGAGGGCATGATTCAGACCCGGTCGCTAAACTGTGCTCGCTCGGTAGGGGTGATAATCGCACATCTGCGCATGCGTATGATTCGCAGTGCGTGTGTGCAAGCCAGTCACTGCGATCGGGAAGCGTGCGCTCGTTGTAAACAGACTGAGCTACTATGAGTGACAGTGCAGTTTGTGGGTGGTAACGGGAAGGTGCTTGTGAACGGGGGAGTGGTGGTGCGAACGCAGGCGTGTCTGAGCTTCAAAACGAAGTTGAATGGGTTTGCATAATTAGCAAAGTAGCGTCATTGAACACGTCACTTGGTTGTTTTTTTCCCCTGAACTGATCGCAGTGCTTGCAGTGGGGTAGGGTCTACCTCAAAAGCTGTAAGCTGCTCCAATGGCTCTCTATGTTACTGATGATTCATACACTTCCTGGAGATGACGTGGGTTAAGGATGAAAAGTGGGCATCTTTAAACACCAGCGTATGGTCACTGCTGTCGCTCTCTAAGACATAGAGGGCGTCCTTAAGCCAGACAATGTGATTGCGGAATTTGCATAACCGGCCCCTTTTGGCAGCGAGCGAACGCAGCTTAGCGACCGGGTCTGAATCAGGCCCAGAGCTGCCTCATCTGGGCCCTCTCCTGATTATATGTCCTTCCTGCCCTTATACACTGGAAAGGAGGAACAGGCTGTTAAAAGAACACGATTTTGGGACGACCCAAGCTGCAGGGATGTAACAAGCTAGGAGGGGGGGGTCTTAAGTCATCACATTAGTCATAAAGGTTAAATCAGGCTAATAAAGCTGGTGATTAATTGATATCTTAGAAATGTCCTTTGTTCTGTATGGTTCTTTTTAAATTGATAATTATACACAGTTAAAATTCAGGGCTTACCTTCTATAGTAAACTGCTTTATACTAAACATCTAAAACAAAACATATATAAAACTAGATTAGTCTACACGTCATACGGCGCAATACACCCAGCTCAGGGAGGAGTAGCATACAGTCTTTTACTTTAAATTATGCTTCTTATTCACATCGCAGACACACCAAAATAAAACTCAAAGTGTACTAGAGATGCTGAGAATTACTTTGACACACGTACAAAGTCACAGATGAAGCACAACGGAACTTGGCATGAGAAAAAGCCACGACCGCTCGCATTTGTGCCCCTCTTACTCAGATTCAAACTTATTCACACACAGATATACAAATGTCGCATATCAAATTGATTGATCAATTCAGTCTAGCTAAGTAGTTTTATCGCTTCCGGTTGCTTTATGTATAGGATTAATACTCACACGAGTGAGAAATATGCACATCTGAGTTGCCCGGGGCCTGGCGCACCCAGATGGGCGACTTTAGCAACAGTGTATGAGGACACATCTGTATAGAAAACAATTACTTCTTAGAGAGTACTCAACGCATATGATATTTTTAGTAGAAAGGAATACGGGGGTATAAAAGGCAGCATCCATTTTAAATATGTGCACACTTTGCTCAGTGACTAGTGAGGCTTCTGCTAGCATATGGCTATTTGAAGCTGAAACGAAGGAGGGAGAGTTGCTCCCACATGCCCCTGCTGATGGAGATTAGGGAGAACAACCCAGAGGATTATCGCAACTACCTGTGTATGGATGACCCCACCATCCAGGAGTTGTTGCGTCTGGTGACCCCCTATATCCAGTGGCAGGACACCAGCATGAGGAGGGCCATCCCACCTGAGGAGAGGCTCACTGCAACGCTGAGGTACCTGGCTGCAGGGAGGTCGTTTGAAAACCTGAAGTTTGGTATCCTCATTTTCCCCCGGGCTTTAGGGCGCATCATCCCGGAGACCTGTGATGCCATTGTCAATGTCCTGAAGTTCCACTACTTCAAAGTAAGTAAAACATTACACATTTTATTCTTGTGAAAGAAAAACTTGTTTTTATTTTTTAAAACACACTGGGGTTTAGTAAAACAACCAACATGAGTGTAAATATCTAAAAAATATGTGGGTACATAAATGCAAAACCAACATGGCTGATTTATTTTGTTTTAACAAACC
The DNA here is from genome assembly GCA_031769625.1 of Taudactylus pleione. NCBI lineage: Eukaryota > Metazoa > Chordata > Amphibia > Anura > Myobatrachidae > Taudactylus > Taudactylus pleione. Next base: position 13,429,550 of record JAUIMM010000009.1, on the reverse strand, counting down.
AACATGGTATATTAACTATATAAAAAGTGCTATATCCGCAAGTTTTATGTCTCCCAATAGCTATTCAGCTGCATAGTATACGGCATGTCCGATGATGGATTGAACAGGCCAAGAAGTACATGGCACAAGTCCAGATTGAGGCCTCGGCAAACAACAATCTGTCCTTGTGCCATTCACTTAGTGACCCCGTCCAACCCACATCATCAACACTGTATACCATGCAGTGCCTATTGGGAGACATAAAACTGGATGATAGTTGTAAATAATTTACAATTAATAATTAAAAAATTGAGGGAGATCCTCATCCTCTTCAACATGGCACTATAAACAACTTCAGAGGATGTGGACGTGTTGGTGGTTTGAGGAGTAAGATTACTGGGATGGGGTGATGGGGTTTGTTCCATTATTGGTGTGGCCTGGTAGGTTGGTGGAGGGTAACTATGGGATGTAGATGGGCCATAGTTAAATGGCTGCAGCATTGTCTGGGGGACAGTGTCATCCATGAGCCTTGTAGTGGTTGCCAGCTTCTTCATTCTCCCCCGGATTACTTTATCATACATAAGGCATTGGGCATGGATTTGCTGGCTTTCGTCCATTTCCCTCAGACTGCTAGCTATTTGTGTGCCCAGGTGGTCAAACATGTTCGGGGGTTTAGTTAATGCCTGCTTGACCTGGTTTAAGAGATCATCTGGTTGATCCTGGGTATTACGCTGGTATCTCCGGCGTTTAGGGGCAGGTTGTGGTGTTTCTGCCTCGCTACCACTTTGGCAGGCAATTTGCAGGCTGACCGTTTTTTAATGTTAATAACATGTTTTTCAAATGTTTTATTTTATACTTTTTTTATTCTAGTTCCCAACAACGGTGGAGGAGTGGCAGACCATTGCTGAGGAGTTTGAACGGAGATGAAACGTCCCAAACTGTGGTGGAGCAATAGACGAGAAACATGTCCGGATTACCCCACCTTCACACAGCAGTTCCTTTTATTATAACTAAAAAGGATTTTTCAGCATAGTGCTCATGGCGGTGGTGAGCGACAATTATAAGTTCATTTTTGTTAATGTGGGCAAAAATGGCCATGCTTCTGATGGGGGGTCATTTAAGCAAACACTCTTCTATGAGAGACTTAGCTCCAACCGCCTGAATTTGCCACCAATAACGGAAACGAAGCACGGCCCTATGTTTTTGTGGCTGATGAGGCGTTTGCTCTCCATGAGCATTTGCTGAAGCCGTATGCGCAACAGGGCCTTACAAAAGATAAGCGCTTCTTCAATTGCAGTCTATCCAGGGCTCGGAGAATAATTGAGAACACATTTGGCATTCTATGCAGTCGCTTCCGGGTTTTCCATACATCAAGAAATTTACGTATGGACAAAATTGATGCAGTTGTTTTGGCCTGCTGTGTCCTCCACGATTTCCTCCGGAAAAAAAGTACTATCCAACAGAGGACATCAGACACAGCTGTGGCAGATGACCCAGAACATCCAGAGGAAACAGTCCCAATGCTCTATGTGGCCCCATCTTCAGTCTCATTAACAACAGGAATTGGGCGGGCTAAAGAGGTCAGGGAGCAATATATGGCCTACTTCAACGGAGTGGGAGCAGTACCGTGGCAGGAGGACAGTATCCGCTAATGGACTAGGGTGGACATGTGAACTGTAAAAAGAAATTCCATATAGTGTGTAATTAATATATTTTATATTTACTACTTCACAAGAGGATGCTTGTTCCATGTCTGGGTTGTCCACTACAGGGTCCTCTGGAAGACTCTCCACCATTAAGGCCTGTGATGTTTGCTGAGGCTCCTGCTCATGCAGGAATTTCAGAAGGTCAAAGTACCACAGCGTACTTGTATATGTGTCATCTGCCCCCGCTCCGGATGCCCGGGACTCCTGTTGCTTCATTTCATCCTTGACATATACAGTCCTTAGATTTTGGATTTTGGCCTTGACCCAAACTGGAGACGCCTCATCATGAAAGGGCTTGCTAAACTCAACAAGCTCCTGGATTGCAGCGGTTCGCTTAATTTTATTCCGGTATTACGGACTTTTAACTCGCCACAAACACTCATGAGCGTGGAAGAGCTCAATAAACCCAGACACAAACTGCCTTTCTGTGGCACTTGTCATTCCTGTTGGGAAAACAGATTGCAAAAATTTAAACGTTTGAATGTGTTATAATAATTAAAATGAGTTTTAATGTTTTAAATATGTAAATAATAAATTTTTAAACATGTTTAATAAGTTTTAATGTTTTACCGTTTGACTAAATACATGGTCTCCTTTTTTTTTGAGTAATTTTTTCAGAAAAGGGATATGGAGCATACACACGGTCAGATTGGTCAGATTTGTCAGATCTGTTAGATGAATGATTGGAACGATTTTGATTTGAACGATTGAACGATTTTTGACTGCATTAAAATTAATGGAAATCGTCCAAGTCTGACTGCATGTCCGTAAGCGCCGGGCACGCCCCCAAGTATGACGAAAAGGGGACGCGTCTTATAGACACGCCCCCTTCTCATGACCACGCCCCCTTTTCGGGCGTGCGCACAAGGTTGCCCTCTCTAGCTCCGGCGCCCTGCCTGCCGCCGGAGCTAGAGTGAACACTAGTCATCTGTCACAAAATTGAGGAGGGGAGCGTCCAGGGACATCGTACATCGCATCGTGCTTCATCAAAAATGCGTACAATGGGTGTCAAATCATACACGATAGGTCGAAATCTTTTTGCAACACCATTTGATCTACCATGCCGATACTCGACGCCGGGGAAGCGCATTGGCATTGTAATCGCGTATGAAAACAATATTTTTCACACGATTGATCGTTACGATCAGTCAAAAATGGCCATATCATGTGAAAAATCGCCCTGTGTATGGGGGCCTTAAGAATGGCACCCTAATGGTGTTTTTTTTTTATAACACAGTACCCAAGCATGCAACACAATGCCTCACAGTGCTCCTAGTAATGGCACCCTAATGGCTTTTTTTTAACACAGTGCACACAACAGTGTTTTATTTTTAACACAGTGCCTGAAGTACACACAGTGCCTTACAGTGCTCCTATGGTAGTGGCACCCTAATTGATTTTTTTTAATAACACAGTACTCCTAATGGCTTTTTATTTTAATAAAATACCTGTATGAACCCCTGAACACACAACACAGTGTTTTTTAACACAGTACCTGAAACTCTGAAAACACACAACATAGTGCGTCACAGTGCTCCTACATGCAAAAAGCGTCACAGTGACCAATACAGTGATCGTTGCAGTGACTGCCATATAATACAAAGAGCGTTGCAGTAGTTGCCAGATAACATAGAGAGCATCGCAGTGACCACCAGATAATTCATATAGCGTCGCAGTGACCGCCAGATAATACAGAGCGCATCACAGTGACTGCTAGATAATACAAAGAGCATAAAAAACAACCCATCCCGGGGCCAGCGCCCCTCCCTCATCCTTCACCCTGTGTGGACACACACCCTGCACCATCATAGTTATGGCCCTGACAATTTGAATAGGGATACTGTACTATACAGTGATAGACATATCATTGTTTAGCATATTTGGGGATCCATGTGCTAAGCTGAGATCAGAATGGAAAAAGCAGAGAAAATCCCCGTACATATAGCTTCTTAGCTTCTCGATATGCACTAAAGTGATTTCACTGACTTCAGCCTGCTAGCAGGCTACAATGGCCACCTATGGCAGCAGTAGAGTCCCAGCTATTACTAAAGGGAGAGGTCACTTACCAGTAGGAGTTTTCTTCAGCACTGTTTTCTCCTCATCTAGGTACTGTTATCTTCCTCCTGCAGTGTAAAGAGAGAGAGAAATCAGGATGTCTTCTTTGTCTTTTGTTAATAAATCTTTGCTGCAGCTGCTGTGCTGGACGGGAAAGAGGGTGAGTGCTGTCTGCTGACACCGCCGAGGGGGGTGACTTAGTGTTCACTATCCTCGGCTGTGATATTTATAGCAACTATCGCTGTAGCCGCCTTCTGCTTGGCACCAATAACTGGCGAAGGAGGTGTTTTCTCTGTGTCAACTGTATTTTTAGTACATGGACCCCAAGGTCCTTAAGTAATAAGCATGTACTCCTGCACAGGGGTGTATCTAGGGGTCCAAGCGCCCCAGGCAAACTAAGGGACTGGCACCCCCCTCCAATGACTGCTTCTACAAAAAAAAAAAAAAACACACACTGGGGGTAGTTTAATTCACACACATGAAGAAATAGGGAGAGTATAATTTTTGTTTCTCCTTTTAATATATATATATATATATCTTTTATAGAACTTACTCTATTGCAAACCACTATATAGAATTTTTTTTTTGCAAAAAAAAACACAGGAAAAGCTTAAAAACAGTGAATCAAAAACAAATAATTTACATATATTCAAATTGGGCTATCTATACAGCATTATGCTTTTTAACAACTGATACCTTCACACCACCATTAATTTACTGGGATGATAACTCACATGAATCTTCTATATTATCCCACATAAGAATGAAGACAATCCATATGGATCATATCTTATTCTCAACACAGGGTTAGCCACAACCTATAGCCAGTTCCCCCAAACTGAAGAAAATACAAATTTATTAAACTTACACTGGGGGTAGTTCAATTTACATGCCTGTAGAAATAGGGAGACTATATATATATATATATATATATATATATATATATATATATGTATGTATACACAGTCCAAGGTGCGGCACTCTTGCTATAAATAATACCATACACATCAGGCCATCAGGATGTAACGTTTCGGTTTATCACCGTCTTCAGAACATAAAAGTACAAGTACAAACATCTTACCTTTATAAACACCACCCAAGTGAACGCCGTGCAGCCAAAAACGGGACCCAGCACCCGATCAGCAGACGCCGGCTAGTGACGTCATCGCGCATAGCGCGTGACGCATGTGAAACCCATCATCAGGCATATGGTTGCTATGGAGACAGAATCAACAGTGCAATCACGATTACATTGCTCTCAATTTAAATCACTAAAAACGCTATGCCATAGTACTTATCAAACTGGACAAGCATGACTATATATCATAACACATCATAAAAATAATGATAATAATAATAGGTACTGAACACTCTACAAGAAACATGAAAGAGGTAGACATTCATTAAGCCCCCGTGGACTAACAAAATCCAACCTGTGGATCCATCGGGATTCACACTTTAATAATGCCAGATTCCGATCACCACCTCTATTAGAAAGAGGAATGTGATCGATCATACGATACCTAAGACTGGCTAAATTATGTCCTGCATTGGCATAGTGTCGGGCAACCGGCTGTTCACTCGTGCCATTCGCAATAGCAGCCCGAATGGCCGAACGGTGCACACCCATCCGTTCCTTAAATTTCCTCTGTGGCTTTCCAATATATGACAATCCGCAAGGACATATAATTTGGTAAACCACAAAGGAACTATTGCATGTCAGATGGTGTCTGATACGGAATTCCTTGCCAGAGTGGGGATGAGAAAAGGTGTCACCAATAATCAAATGACGGCAAGTAACACATGAACACCTAAAACAGCCCCAACGCTTATTGGACAAAAAATTTTTAGGTGCAGAAACCCCCATACCAGTAACATCAGTTTTAACTAGGAAATCCCTTGGATTTTTGCCCCTGGTATAACAAGGCATAATAGATGTTTCTGTTAAACCCAGTGGCTCATCCTTTGAATGATGGGCCATGATTTTTTAGAAATGTTATTTGGGTTGATAAAAGGGTTAAAGTTATTAACCCACGGGAATTTCTTATTATCCTGACTCTTGCTCTTGGGGATCAATAATTGATTTCTATCCATAGACAGAAGTTTTTCTTTAGTTTCTAACAACATTTGTAAGGAATATCCCCTAGCAACAAATTTTTCAATAAGAGCATCCATCTGCAGACATGCTGTTGCTATATTGTCATTAATCCGCCTTACCCGAATCAATTGAGAGTAAGGCAAACCAGCTTTAAGACTGTAAGGATGGCAGCTACTCATATGTAATAACGTGTTACGATCAGTCTCCTTTGAGAAAACTGATGTACTAATACCGCCATCATTATGAGTGATACATACATCAAGAAAATTAATGCATTTCTGGTGCATATTATAGGTAATCTTAACAGGTTAGATGACAAATTATGTTGTTCGATAAGTTTTTGAAATGTCTCTTTCAGACCATTCCAAATTAAAAATATATCGTCTATGAAACGAGTATAGAATAGTATCATAGAACTAATGACAGAACAATCAAAAAATAATTCCTGTTCAATACCAAACATGAATGTATTCGCATAGGCGGGGGCCACTGAGGACCCCATAGCACATCCCATCAGTTGAAGATAATGCCTCCCATCGAACAAAAAATAATTCTTTGTCAAAATGAATTCCAGAAGTTGCAATAAGAAATTAATGACTGCTGTATCAAATGAACCATCAGCTGATAGAAGTTTTCTCACCGCTGCCATCCCAGATAGGTAAGGAATCACCGTATATAAGGTTATGTCGGCACATATAAGCCAAATATCAGATGGTAATGTCTCCACTGTAGCCAGTTTATTCAGTGACATTGTAGTGTCCAATAGAAAGTTTTTATGACCTTGTACTAGCGGTTGCAGGACTGTACCCAAAAATATTGCAATAGGCTGTGATAACGATCCACGGACCAAAATAATTGGTCGACCAGGAGGTGGAATAATTCCTTTATGCATCTTCGGCAATGTGTAAATTAAAGGGGTAACAGGAAATTCTGGAAGCAATATCGCTTTGAGTTTATCGTCAATTAGTCCCATATCCTGAGCCATAATAAGGCATTCAGGCAGTTCTTTTCTAAATGTTATGGTGGGGTCACCTTGTAATTCCTTATACACCATAGTATCACCTAATTGGCGATAGATTTCTTCTTTATACGATGATACATCCTGAAGTACAACACCTCCCCCTTTGTCAGCAGGACGAATGATAAGGTTACAATTAGAAGATAAAGATCTCAATGCATTCCGTTCTAGTAAGGTCAAGTTCGGATGTACAGGGGAAATTTTAGAGGCTAGTTCAGAAACCTCCTTGTCCACCAATCTCATATACGTCTTGATAGCCGCATTAGAAGATGCAGGTTCAAATGCTGATTTCTTCTGTAATTTCCTTAGTTGTACAGGGATTTTTTTAATGCCAATATCTGGTAATTTTTCTTTGGTTTTCTCCTGCTTGTAAAAGAACTCTTTTAAGTTTTAATTTTCTCTGGAGATTGTGTTTTTCAATCTGCCAGGTGAAATCAATAAAGGAGGTAGTTGGAATAAAGGATAAACCTTTTTCCAAAAGACTCTGTTCAGCCGCAGTTAATTCATAGGACGAGAGATTGAAAATGATCTCCTTCGTGGTAGTGGTGGCTTTCATCCACGTCCCTTCCCTTTTATTCTGCCCACCTCTTCTAGTTGTACCCCTGCGGCGGGGCCTTGTTTTCTGGTGGTAACCCCTAAAGGGGCACAGGTTATTTGTTGTGTACTGGTGGGTATCACTTCTGAATCACTGGCAGTGCTGACCATTTCTTGTGATTATTCTGTATCAACAATGGTCTTAGGGTACCGATTCCTCCTGAAAAATGGTAATCTCCTCTCATTAGTTCTATTCCCAGACAGCCATTGGTAAACGTTGTGATACTCGTAATCAAGTTCGACCTTATGTAACTTTTCCTTCTTAAATTTAACGAGGTCACGTCTGTAAACAGCAATCTGATTATTAAGCTTGGCGATCCAATCAGTTTCTGCATCAGCTAACAAATTCGGTAAATGCACTGATTCAAAAGAGGTGATTTTATCTTTGATTAACACAAATTCTTTGTTGGACTGTTCGATCACTAGCAGAATGAAATCATATGAGCATTTGTTTAAAATGCCGATCCATTTCTTGCAAAAGCTCGGGTCATTCCTGCCAATAGTCGGGCAGTTCTTCACCCTGAAGCCCCGCAGTATTTTTTTGGAACGATAATAATCGCTTAAGGAGATTGCATGGTATTGAAAATCTACCTCCTTTTTCTTTAATCTCAGGAGGTCACGGTATAAGATATCATAAGAAGCAAGTTCTGGAGCATCATTTAAACAGTCTTTGCGTAGAATGACTTCAGCTTCTATATCAGAGTATCCAAAAGTGTCCCCTACTGGGAATAATGATGGATTAAATAAAAAATCATCAGCTGGTAATTCTGCCATACTGAAATATGTAGAGGTGTAGATTGAATATATTAATCAAGACAAATAGGGGTATTCAATATGGGAGCGATAACATCGTTTTTGCGTTAATATCGCACTTATGATGTCATTATCGCAGATTTTAGTTTTACACCGTATTCAATTTCAAAGACTTATCGCAGTTTTGTCTTTGATAAAAAACGGTGATAACTTTTCACCATTGAATAGGTGTCGAAAAAAAGTGCAGAATTGGGGTTTAGGGGTGCAGGCTTAAAAAAAATAGCCTGCACCCCTGGGAATGACATTTAAAAAAGAACTGTGTCAAAAAAAGTTTTTTAAAAAAATAGGGACACCCCAAAAAATTAATTGAAAAATTGGGGTAAAAAAAAAAGGGAAAAATTTGTTTAACAATAGGGAAATAGGTTCAGGGCTATTCTGCAAGGATGCGGCAGGTGTTTTCTAGAATAGATTTATAGCGGCAGGTGCACAATTGCAAAATTTTTAAAAACTTACTTTAGGGACATCAAAATATGCTAGTACCCATTTTCATGTACCCCAAATTTGATGGGACTATTTAAAAAAATGAAAAAAATAACCTAAGTGCTCTTCTGCATCACTTCTTCAATGTCGGGAAAAAACACCTGCTGCGGCTATTTAAATCCCCAACTTCATTTAAAGGCTAAAACGGGGGTACTCATAGTGATCCCCCATGTTTTTACAACTTTAGGGGGGTCTCACAATTTTTTTAAGGAAAAATTCGTAACTTTACGCAAATCCAACTTCGGAGGCTCCCGTTTTCGTTAATTTTATATTGAATACGGGCCCGATACTTTAACGCAGGTAAAAACTCCGATATGAAACGTTAACTTTGACAGTGAAGTTAACGTTTCATATTGAATACCCCTCAAAGCCACAAAAAGCCCAGTATATAATAGTACTCCGTTCTATCACAGTCACAGTTCCCTAATATGCCAATATAAAAACAAAAAAAATTTGTGTATACACACAATAATCCAGATCAGAGTTGCTGCAAAACAGACAAATAAACGGTTCCAAGGGTTGATGATAAATAATTAATCCAGTGGGTGCCTTGACAAAAAATGCTTCACCGCCACCGTGAAGCAAATTGTACATACACATGGGAGGTCCGGCACTCCATTCAAAGTGATTATACTTCACAAAGTGCCATCACATAATAATCGAATACACAGTCCAAGGTGTTCACTTGGGTGGTGTTTATAAAGGCAAGATGTTTGTACTTGTACTTTTATGTTCTGAAGACGGTGATAAACCGAAACGTTACATCCTGATGGCCTGATGTGTATGGTATTATTTATAGCAGGAGTGCCGCACCTTGGACTGTGTATTCGATTATTATGTGATGGCACCTTGTGAAGTATAATCACTTTTGAATGGAGTGCCGGACCTCCCACATGTATATATATATATATATATATATATATATTTTTTTTTTTTCAGTTATAACACTTACTACATGAAAAGCACTGTTTATTAATTTCTATATGTCAACAACACAGGAAAAGAGGGCATCAATAACAAACAAGATGCATTGTGGGCAAGATAATTTGCATATATGCAAATTACCTTGCAAATAGAGCTTTGTGATTGATGTGGTGCTTGCGCTCTTTTCCTGCACAGTTGACATATTGGAATTAGTGAGTGGTGATTGATATGTGTTAAGTATTGTGGGAGAAGAGATATATTAGGAATAAAAAAAAAAAAATTACTCTCCCTAATTTTAAATGTTTCTGATATAAAGGGACATATAAGAAGGTTAATACATACTAGCTGTCAATGGAGAACACTGGCAAGAGCTAAGGAGACAGAAGGAGACCAGGGATCTTTGCTGCAGCTGACTGTGGGACACTGCTAAGAGCAGAGGAGACAGGAGATCATGTGCTAGTGATGTCAGGCTGAAACAGTTCCCCCCCTTGGCCAGGCGCCCCTGGATGGCCAATAGGAAGATACGCTCCTGCACTAAACTTATAAAGAAATTTGTATTCTGGTTTAGATGTGGACCAATTACAAACAAATCAGAGAAGTGTGTCATGCTGATGTTTTTGCAGTTGAGTGATTATAGACTATCTGTGCATGCGTCTGAGTTGCACTGTGCATGAGTCAAACTCCATTACCGTAGTCGCAAGCTGCAACTTTTTATTTGCAGAGTCACTGACAGTATAGGGCCATTTGGGGGAGGTAACGGGGTGTACCGTCAAAAATACAGGCGAGTCGCTGTCTACATCTGCGATCCCATACGCTCAAAACATGGCTCCAGCGTCTCAGTTCTGCCGGCCATTCTGCGAGACCATAGGGGTCACTCAGGAGACCGAGTATCGAAGGATCTGCGTACGCAGCTGCATGTTAGTATGTAGTTACTTAGATATGCAATGGTGCATGTGGGTGTCTCAATACACAGCCGGGCACCTGCGACATTAGTATATTTTTGCATATCCTATGCGTGCAAAATCGCAGCGGCAACGGCAGTAGTGTACTTCTCTGATTTAGGCGCCAAATCCTTTGTAGCACATCATTATTATTTTTTAAAAAAAGTATATACCGGTTTTAGGCAAAATACAGTTCTGTATAGTATCAATTATAATTTCTAAATTTCTAATAGTTATTCTTTGAACAGTATATGTAACAACAAAAAGCTGCATGATGGAGGCTGGACTATGATTCATCAAGGACAGAGCTCCAAAATGTACTCTTGCAGCCACTTAGAAATTGGTTCTTCCCTGCTGCTAAGTTAATAAAGTTAAGTATTTAATTTTGTGTGTGTTGATATTTTATTTCAGTCTTCCTTAACAGAGAGTATTAAATGGTGTTTAAATCTAGTGTTGGTCAATTCTGATTCTAGTGCCAAGTGTGAGATTGGGTAATACGTGCACATTCCAGTACTTTATATTGTACCCTCAGTTATCTATTTATTAATGCAGGAGGTTATTTTATAATGTCTTTACTAACTATAAATGAGGCTCTAAATGTGAAATCAATGTAACTAGATGATGCAGTTTTGTTCTTTGTCATTTTTCAATCGATTGCAGAATTGCCACAATCGATAGAAAAAGGGAAAGATTTGTATACACAATTGTTTGCAAATTGCATAATTGCTGCAATCAATCTCTGATGTATGGGGGCCTTCAGTTATATTGATTTAACCATCTGTGCACAATCATGGATATCACTAAAACCAGGACTGTTAGTGTGCCTTGAGGACCGAGGTTGGGAATCACTGCCATATTATGTTGCAGTGTTCAGTATATGTGGACTACATGCAGAAGCATGAGAAAACAAATGTATTTGCACCACAACATGGCTTCTCTCAGTGTAAATTTACAATCTTTAGTTAAAAAATATATTTTTTTAGCTATATCTTTATTGAGAGGATGAGAATTAGATAACAATGTTTTTTCCAAAGTGATATATAAGAAAACAGTGACAAAATTAACATTTCAATAGACTTTACGCAAGACAAGCAAAAATTGTCATCCAGATCAGCCAGTGAATCACAAAAGTGGACAAATGATAATCAACCATTGTTACCCACTGTTCCATAGAATACTATAGTGAAAGAGCTTTTGGAGGAGCAGTCAGAGATGAATACAGGGTAGAGAGAGACGGAATAGGGACAGGAGGGCAAATCGGGTTGACACTTGCTTTAAAAGGGAAGTGCACTGTTTGCCAACACTTCTATATTGTACCATGAGGTTAATTGGACATCTTTTCTAAATGTAACATTTTGTAAAGCATTTCGGCATAGGAAACATATATTATTAAGGGCCTGATTCAGAGATCCACGTAAACCATGCACAATGCCGATATTCACTTAGTCGACTGATTATTTGCCACTGTACATGCGTGAAATATTCTAAAGACCCCTCTGGCGCATCCATTACCCAGACTGTATGCACAAAGGCGCTGCTGCATACGGGACCAATGATATCAGAAACCAAGAGGCAAAACAATGGGCGTTCCTGGGCGGTGGCCTGAAGAGAACGCAAAAAAAGTCACATGTAGCCGGTGTGTCAGTGACAGCGGCTGCCTTCCCCGATCCATCCACAGAAGCCATGTTCAGATGGAGAAACTGCACCTGCATAAGGCAGATATAAGTAATGATGGTGCATACAATAGTGGTAATTATCACTGGTGGTGTAACAGCGTGCACGAGTGCTGACAGTGAGAATCTCAGGGCTTGCACATTTAGGTGCAAAAAAGTACAAAAGGGGAAGGCTGATACTAGCATTTGAATAGACAAGAGGACCACTGATAAGTTAACTACTACAAAGAGGGAGAGGCACAATATGGAATATACAGATGGGAGGAAGGAGGACAGCAGAAACATGATACATAAATATGGGGGGGGAGGGGACAGTACAATAGGGAGAATGGGGTCTATTCACTAAGCCTTGGAGAGGGATAAAATGGAGAAAGATAAGTTCCAGCCAATCAGCTTCTAACTCAGTTTACAGGCTTTTTGAAAAATGACAGTTAGGAGCTGATTGGCTGGGACTTATCTTTCTCCTTTTTATCTCTTGCCAAGGCTTAATCAACAGACCCCAATATGAGGGAGAGGAACACAATACAGAGTATATTGGGGGAGGAGAGGAACACAATACAGAGTATATGAGGGGAGGAGAGGAGCACAATACAGAGTATATGAGGGGAGGAGAGGAGCACAATACAGAGTATATTGGGGGAGGAGAGGAGCACAATACAGAGTATATGAGGAGAGGAGAGGAGCACAATACAGAGTATATGAGGAGAGGAGCACAATACAGAGTATATGAGGGGAGGAGAGGAGCACAATACAGAGTATATTGGGGGAGGAGAGGAGCACAATACAGAGAATATTGGGGGAGGAGAGGAGCACAATACAGAGTATATTGGGGGAGGAGAGGAGCACAATACAGAGTATATGAGGGGAGGAGAGGAGCACAATACATAGTATATGAGGGGAGGAGAGGAGCACAATACAGAATATATGAGGGGAGGAGAGGAGCACAATACAGAGTATATTGAGGGAGGAGAGGAGCACAATACAGAGTATATGAGGGGTGGAGAGGAGCACAATACAAAGTATATTGGGGGAGGAGAGGAGCACAATACAGAGTATATTGGGGGAGGAGAGGAGCACAGTACAGAGTATATGAGGGGAGGAGAGAAGCACAATACAGAGTATATCAGGGGAGGAGAGGAGCACAATACAGAATATATGAGGGAAGAGAAGAATAATTTAGAGTATATGGTGGGAGCACAATATGGAGTATGTGGGAGTTGAGTAGAATAATAAACAGTATATGGGAGGAGCATAATGCAAAGTATATGGTGGGGTGGATGAGCTCAAAACAAATTAGAGTTGGGACATACGAACTTAGACACATACAGACATATGGAAGGATGAGACAGAATATACTGTATATATTATGATTGCAATATTAGCGCTATCTACAGTAAATAAACCCTCAAAACACGTTATAGAGGGTGGAAATGGGGTCAGCATTTAGAATATTGCAATCATAGTATATATTCTATTGTTTTTGCATATATACAGTATATATATATATATATATATATATATATATATTTGCTATTTGCCAGTGACGTGTGGTGAGGTCAATGGGTGGGGGGGCACATATGTATAAAAACACAGTTTTTATATCAAAGCTCTGGAGCATGACAGGCAGTATAATAGGGGAGGGAGTATGACAGGGGTGGCTCTGCCCTGACCGCACGCTCCTGATATTTGCACCCAGGGCTGCTGAGAGCCGCGGCGGGCCTGGGTAATAGGGGGTGTGGCCTAATCGCGGGAGGCGTGACCATGCCCCCTTCCCCCCCCAAAAAAAAAGATTTGCAGCACCGCGTAGCTTCGCTGCGCGCTGGGGAGGGGGGTGCTCTGGGCCCCCTCAGCCCTGCTCAAAGCCAGGGGGGGCGCGATCAGTGTGATCGCTGCCCCCCACAGGCATAGGAGACTGCTGTGGCTGCTGCTCAGCAGCCACGAGCAGTCTCCACTGCAGCTCAGCACACGCTGTGTGCTGGGCTGCTGTGAGGGAGGGGGAGCGGCACCGGACCCCCGCCGGGCCCCTCAGGAAGCCCGGGCCCCGGTAATCTGTACCCGCTCCCCCCCCTCTCGGCACCCCTGTTTGCACCATTGTGCCACTGTGTACAAGTCTGTACAAGCATATCTGTAAAATTGATATGCAAAGCAGAGACCTTAGAGGTACTTATAATGGGGGAAGAACAGCCACTCCGGAAATATAGATTGTAGATGCAGCTGATGTCTCACTGGAAGTGACCTCACATTTGTTTGTCCCTGTCCCAGAAATCCCCCCTGGCCCTTATCCCCTCGGTGGCCATGTTGTGTATGTAATTCATACGTAAAGTACATGCTTGCAGCAGTTCTGTTGTCAGTTAAGTTTCTCACTTGTTCCACACAAATCTACATGGGTTATCTGTTAGGATCTGCGGGTAGCGGATCATCGTAGCGGATCATCAAACTGGCAGGTCCCAGTTTTTTTTTGCTACTGGATACGGTTTCTTAAGTTAGCCACACATCTAAAATTGTATGTCCAACCAGCCAACTAGTTGATTGGTTGGAATGAAAACCTGGTAAGGTATGAAAGCAAATGACAATCAGCAATTTGCTCCCAAACGCTGGAAAATGGACAAAAACTGTTGTTTGAACAAATTGTTTAGATCAAACATTTAACAAACTTGTCTGAACGTCCATTTTCATTTGTTTTCTGGCATTTAGGAGCAAATTATTGATTATCATTTACTCCCATACGTTACCAGATTTTCTTTCCAACCAATCAAATAGTT
Organism: Taudactylus pleione; assembly: GCA_031769625.1. Lineage (NCBI taxonomy): Eukaryota > Metazoa > Chordata > Amphibia > Anura > Myobatrachidae > Taudactylus > Taudactylus pleione. Next base: position 13,414,507 of record JAUIMM010000009.1, on the reverse strand, counting down.
GGCTGGTTGGACAGATAATCAGATGTGTGGCCATCTTTATACTAATCTGTTTGTGTACAGCTTAGAGCCTGTCATTCCTGCCTGTCTGTGTGCTCACATCATGTGCTCACTAATTAACCAGATGTCTGTCTGCAGAGCAGGTACACACATGCCGTTGATTAGGAATTACTCTCCAGGAATTGGTTTTGATTGGGCCCTGCTTCCTTCAAGTTACAGCCAGCCCTGCACTCAATGCTGGTTATACTGTCTGAACTGTCTGACTATCCAGAGTTTCATCAGTTGCTGTTGCTTCCAGTACCTCTGTGATAGTATTCTTGTCGTGCCAGTACTCAGCCCTGCTGGATTGCTACCACTTGCATCTTTAGTTTGGTGAACCACTTATGCCACCTGCAGTACTCTTACACTCCAACATGACCCGTTCCATTAGGTACAAAACACTCTGCTCCTGGACTTCCCACCTAATGTATGATTGCAGTCACCTGTGCTGAACTAGTTAATTGATGAGAAAGGTGTTTCAGCTCAGGCGTCTGCAATCATACATTTAAAGAGGAGTCCAGGAGCAGAGCAATTTGTCCTAATGGAACGGGTCATGTTGGAGGGTCTGCAGTACTCTCCACCCTGCTGGCTCTAGTTTATGTACCTTCTACGTGTGAGTCCACTTGCTTGTCATCAGGTTCCTGCATCACCGGCTCCCTAGCCACATCATTGGCGCAATCACCGCACCATCAGCTTACAAGCTACATTACCGGCTTCCTAGCTGCATCATCATTGCAATCACCGCACCATCAGCTTACAAGTTGCATTACCATCTCCCTAGCCACAACATCGGCGCAATCGCCGCACCATCAGCTTACAAGCTACATTTCCGGCTCCATAGCTGCATTATCGACGTAATCACCGCACTCGACTTACAAGCTACATCACCGGCTCCCTAGCCGCATCATCGGTGCACTCGCCGCACCATCAGTGTACTGGCTACATCTCCGGCTCCCTAGCTGCATCATCGGCTCATTAGCCGCATCATCGGCGCAATCACCACGCCATCTGCTTACGAGCTATATAATCAGCTAACTAGTTGCATAATCGGTGCAATTGCCGCACCGTCAGCTTACAAGATACATTACCGGCTCCCTAGCCGCATCATCGGCACAATCGATGCCTCACCACTTATATTACCAGCTCACTAGCCGCACCATTGGCGCAATCAGTGCACCATCAGGTTACTGGCTACATCACTGGCTTCCAAGCCACATCACCAGCTCATTTGCCGCATCATCGGTGCAACATCAGCTTACCAGCTACATTATCGACTCACTAGCCGCATCCACGGCTCAATAGCTACACCTATGGTCTCTGACTATTCCGCAGGCTGCGCAGCCATACCATTTGCTTTCTTACCACCTCATCGGAGTCCAGCCGCACCACCGACATTCAGCCGTATCTTGTATCTTCGGTTTTTGAACTTTAGGTTACTCTCTGTTTCCAGTTTTTAGTGACATTAAAGTCACCAGTTTCGTTTTTACCACCTTGTCTGTGTCTCTCTCCTTACAGGTTATTCTGGTCATCTGCTCGCAGACTACCGTAACATTATCTCTACTGAAGGTTTGTTCTACAGGTGTAATTTCCCTCCAAGGCATATCTATAGTTTGCAGCTAGGATGTAGTCCTCCATACAAGTCAGATTAACTCTGCCAAGGTCAGGAGGTTGCTGTAAATTGAACAATGACATTCTATGTTAATTTACTCCAACTTAACGGCAGGCCAAATAGGATAGGGGTAGATTCTTCAATGCTTTGAAATGTAGTAATGTGCATGAATACAAGGAAATTGGGAAGGGTGGTAGATAATGTGAAGCCCTGGATAGATTAATAATTCATTTTACAACTGTTTTGCTTCATTGGAACACACCCCTGCTTCAATTTTAGGGGCATATGTATCAAAGCTTGATGTGAGATAAAATTGTGAAATATATATCACCAACCAATCAGCTCCAAACTATTAGCCTGCAAAATGTAAGTTAGAAAGTGATTGGTTGGTGATATATACAGTATCTCACAATGTATCTTGCATCAAGCTTTGATACATATGCCCCTTAGTCTGATTAGGAGACTTAGGAGCACCACTGGACGATGGTGTGCGGGATTTGGAAGTAAAGTCAGGGATCATTGTGTGAAGCACTTTGGGGCTGATGGAGAGTGAGTAACACACTTGTTTCTTGCATGATTTTACCCTGCGTATATTCAGAAAAGAAATGCAGATCTGCATACACCTGGTGCTTACAGTATGACTCTAATGGAGAGGCAAGAAAGGGTGGGACAGTGCATTCTAATGTACAGTAGGCCAAGTATAGGGTAGATACAAATGCGGGCTGATGGTGACTATTAATTAGCCTTTTGAGAAATGCCCCCTCCTGATTACACTGTAACATGACTGTATCTTAAAATAATCTACTTATAACACAAATATCTGTATGACCGTGTCTAATCATTGGAGTGTGTCTGCATGCAGGGTTTTATCTGTGCCAGAATGTGCTAAGCTCTGTTGAATATGGCACACTGCTTATTTTTTATATGAAATGTTTTTGGCTATTTTTCTAGTAAAATAGGTTCAGGAACTCTGGGTGGAGCTACTGGCGGTCGAGCTACAGAAAAACAATTGTATGTATATATATATATATATATATATATATACATACACACACACACACAGTATATGGTATTTAGACAAGAAGGCACTCAAAATGGACTTTAAAATAAAGCTTGTCTTATGGAAAATGTTGGCACAGGACATTAGGTCATAGTTAATGAGAGGTTCAGGAACTGAATTCCTGCTTTTCCTGCTAAAAATAGCCCTGGGAATATCCATGTGTGGCTAATGCACGGTTAGTCATTTTGTTAATATGTGTATTGAAAAACTCCTCATTTAATAACCTATGTATAACTATAATAATAGCTTTCTGCTTTCAAAATTCAATGACTATACACAAAGTCAATTCTCTGCTCCTGCTACACACTCCAATCATGGCCATGGCAGTGATCCTGTATCCTGCACATGTGTATTACAATGAGAGAATGTAAGTGAAGGGTCTGTGTATTAATATCTGTCAGTGAGAGTCTATGTGACAGTTCTTGTCACGGTGTGATTTGGATTCGATCCGATCTCGTATACGATTTCCCTTGAAATTCTTTACGATTTGTGCCAACAAATGGAACGATTGTACAAACGATTAGATGTGTTGTAGAATGATTGCAAATGCAGCAAACAACCTCACAATGTATCTTCTGGAATCTCAATAAGAGAGGGCTTATCTAGGGGGTATAAAAGGCAGCATCCATTTTAGATCTGGGCACACTCTTCTCTGTGACTAGTGAGGCTTAGTTTTATACCCTGCTGAACGTTGTACATTGCTATTGTGCTTTGCTTTGTTTTGGGCTTGCCTTTAACAAAGTGTGTTCTATACTACATTTTGTGGTGATGGATTCCTATCGCTATAAGCTTCTGCTAGCCTATGGCTATCTGAAGCTGAAAGGTGATGGAGCTGAGGAGAGGAGGAGGAGGATGATGTCTAGCTGGACCATGGAGTGGCTGATGAGGAGGGAGACTCGCTCCCATATACCCCTGCTGATGGAGATTAGGGAGAGCAACCTGGACGATTACCGCAACTACCTGCGTATGGATGATGCCAACTTTCAGGAGTTGCTGCGTCTCGTGACCCAATACTTGCCAACTCTCCCTGATTGTCAGGGAGACTCCCTGAAATAGCAGCAATCTCCCTGACTTTTTGAAGAGTCTAGCAATCTACCTGGTTGCACCTTACCCTAATTATATATAAATAAAAACAGATATATACATTCAAATGGGATTATTAGTAGCGTTTCTCTGCATTGGTTATAAAGCACAATAATCCCTATGGCTACATGCATTTTCTGAAAAGTATCCGTGTGTTTTCATCAACAAGTAGATCTTACTAACTGCTTTGGGGCTCATTTAACATTTGGAAGTAAATCAATTTTATGACATGCCTCTCAGATGTAGCAGTACACGCCCACTTTAACGCTGCGCTCACAGGTGCTGCTTTCACAATCTCCCTGAAAGGCTTTTTCAAAAGTAGGCAAAGATGAGTGACCCCCCATATCCAGAGGCAGGACACCAACATGAAGAGGGCCATCCCGGCTGAGGAGAGGCTCATTGCTACCCTGAAGTCTGAGGTAAAAAATCAACCAACATGGCTGTAAATATCAATAAATGTATTTGCACTTAAAAGCAAAACCAACATGGCTGTTTTTTAATGTTTAACAAAACCAACATGGTTTTAAATGTATAAAAACTATTATATCAACTAGTTTTATCTCTTCCAATAGCTGGTATATGGTGTGTCAGATGACGGATTGAATAAGCCAAGAAGCACATGGCGCAAATCTAGATTGAGGCCCCTTTGGCATTCTCTGCAACCAGTTCAGAATTTTCCATATGGCTATAAATCTTCTGTAATCTTGGCCTGCTGTGTCCTCCACAATTGCCTCCGCAAAACTTTATCTATACAACAGAGGACATTAGACACAGCTAAGGCAGACAACCCGGACCATCCACAGGAGACATTACAAATGTCCTCTGTGGCCCAATATGCAGTTTTTGAGACAACAGGGACTGCGCGGGCTAAACAGTTCAGGGAGCAATACCTGGCCTACTTTAATGGAGTGGGGGCAGTACCATGGCAGGAGGACAGTATCCGCTAATGTTATATGGACAATTGTGGACTAGTGAACTTTGAAAAAACATTTGGCATGGTGTGTATGCACCATGTCTGTACTTACCACATCCAAAGAGGACAGTTGTTCAATTTCTGCGTTGTCCTCTTCCTGCTCCTCAGGGACACTCTCGCCCATGAGCACTTGGGAAGCTCTCTGCGGCTCCTGCTCGTGCACTAACTTGGGGACGTCGAAGTACCACAAGGTACTAGTATATACCTCATTTGCCCACCACTCCAGATGCCCGTGACTCCTGCTGTTTTTTATTTTCTTTCATGATGTACACCACATGTAAATTCTGTATTTTAGCTTCCCACTTCGGGGAAGCCTCGTCATGGTATGGCTTGCTGAATGTGACGAGCTCTTCAATGGCAGCAGCTCTCTTGGATTTATTGCTGTAGTCTTGCCCCTTAATGCTCCACAGACATTCGTGGGCGCAATAGTGCTCGAGAAAGCCGGTGACAAATTGGCGCTCTCTTGCACTGGTCATTTCTGTGGGAAAACAACAAAAATTTTAATTACAATTTGAAAGTTTGAATGTTTTACCAGTTTAATTATTTTAATTAGTTTATATGTTTTTAATGTTTTCAAAATAATTTTTTTAGCCTGTGTCAGTGTATATTCATAGTACATTTAAAAAAAAAAAAAAGAGGGGAACAACTTGCATTGTGCAACACTGTCATAACATTGGCTGGGGCAGTGGGAACATTGCGGGTGCGATGGATATTAAACATTGAAGGGCTAGTACGTTGGTGGGGCAGGAGTTAATACACGGTGGTGCAGTGGTTAATACGCATTGGTGGGGCAGGGGTTAATACACATTAGTGGGGCAGGGGTTAGTACACATTGGTGGGGCAGGGGTTAATACACATTGGGGGTGCAGTGGTTAATATGTATTGGTGGGGCAGGGGTTAATATGCATTGGTGGTTCAGTGGTTAAAACGCATTGGTGGGGAAGGGCTTAATATGCATGGGTGGGGCAGTGGTTAATATGCATGGGTGGGGCAGGGATTAATATGCACTGGTCGTGCAGGGGTTAATGTGCATTGGTGCTGCAGGGTGTACGATGGTGTAGTAGAATATAGGTGATACTCACTTCCAAACTGTAAATTCCACTAGACACACGATGCTGCTGCTGCTGGTCCTCTTTTCTCCAAAACATTGTCTGTCACAAAATGGAGGAGCAAAACAAAACAACGTACGATGTGTGTCACATCGTATACGATAGGTCGAAATCTTACTGCAGGTTCAGTTGATCTGCAATGCCGATACATGATGCCAGGTCGCGCATCGTAATTGTCCAGGAAAATGCCACTTTTTACACGATTGGTCGTCATAACCGACTGAAAACGGCCAAATCGTGTAAAAAAATTGCACGATTTGGCCGTTTGTATGGGACCCTTAGCTTACATATGAATCTTGGTACTATGTGATTTACTATCCACAAAACATACAGGCATGTGCAGCACATGATTTAATGCTATGGAAATGCACCTTTTTAACCACATAGCAATAAGCATATCTATTTTCCAATTTTAGATTTTTCACTGTACAAACTATATTTCTGCTGTTCATTTTGAGCCGTCTTCTTAAGCCTGATCAGCATTTGCCATTGTCTCCTGAAATTCCATACACTGAAAACTTGTTAATGTTAAGCAAATCATAATTAAAGGGACATAAGAGACACTTAGGAGGGTTTGCTATTGTCCAGAAACTATCCACCTTGAGTTCAAATCATCTATTCCACCATTTGTACACCATTTGTTTTTAAATATATGATCCCATAGCTGGAAATATGGGATGCAATCATAATGTTGACAATCATAATATCTTCACCACAATGTTGACAGTTATGTCAATATTGTTGAAATGTCAGCAGGCAACATGTCGACACTCTCAGAATGTTCACAATGTTAAATACTGACATGTGAAATGCCAACATTAGTGTTAGGCTATGGGAGAGGTTAGGTTTAGGTTGTGAGGAGCGGGTTAAGGGTAGGGATTATGGTTAGGGGGAGAATGCTCACCGGAATGCCGCTAATCAGATGTCTTTGCCGGAACTGCCCCATATGTGACTGCCAGGACCTGGAAGTCGCTGCTGAAGACAATGCTGTCATTGGTACCAGGTAAGTCACCGCTGGACCACCAGGGACGGTATGCCAACATTTCAACAGTGTCCATAAGATGAATAACAACATGGTCGATGTCGACATGCTAAGCATGTAGACATTTCGACCACGCCAATATGCACGCCAACGAGTTTTTTTTATTTGTTTGTTTTTTCACTTCTTTATTATTAGAAGAAATAACATGTGCATAATTTATCGCCACATCTGCGAGGGGTAGAGTGTGCCAGAAATATTTGTCCGGGCTCATGTATAGCGACAGTGGGAGCCAATGAAAAAAATTAAAAGGAACAGCCACTATAAGAGGTATCTTTTCAGACAGTGTATAAAAAGAAAGCTGTCAAACAGTTTCTCATACAAATATAAAGAGAAGATGAATGGAAAATTAGCCACAGGCAATTCAAGAAGGAGACGAAGAAAAAAAGATAAGGAGATAAAAATACTAACAAGTAGGAGGATAGAGACAAGGGGAACGGGGAAGAAGGTAACATGGGCAGCAGCTGGTTCTGGAGAAAAGCATAACAATAAGGTGTAGTATGTATGATATACAAAAGAAGGAGCGGAATGTGTATGTGCAAAGTTAAGTGTCCCCTAGGAGATCGAAGTTGTGGGAATACCACGGATGCCAGACCCTATGGAAGGCCTCAACCTTATTGTGCAGGAGGCTGGTGATATATTCCATGGATGCCCCATACCATATGTTATTAATAACAGCAATCATGGAAGGTGAGTTGGGCTTCTTCTAGTCCGTGGTTATTTGCAGTTTTGCACATGTGTAGGTTTGCACAATAGTAGGGTCAGGGGATCCCTAGACACTTGGACACCCAAAATGTGGGTCAGTAGGGCCACATAATCCCAAAACATTTCAATAATCGGGCATTCCCACCATATATGAAGGTAAGTACCCTCCAGGCCACAGCCCATCCAGCATAGATCGGAAGCATGTGGGATTGTATCTTGGCAGGGACTAAATGCCACCTGGTATATACTTTATAGGCATTTTCTTGTATAGCTGTATTCATTAATTTGCTAAGGCGTTTGCTATAGCTTGTGGATGAGCGACCACCTCTCCTGGCCCATGACACCCTTAAATCTTGCTCCCAGGCCACCTTGAAGGGGATGGGGACACAACGGCAGCAAGAGAAGAGAGGTTGACCCTGTACCTCCAGGATTATATATGCACTTCCATCCAAACATTTAGCAGAGTATAGATTTAACACGATGCTGGGAGTCTAGGCACTGGACCCATAAACTCCCCATTGTCTGATATGTGCTCCCTCCTACCAACATGAGTAAAACATCTTAAACCATAACCAGAATGAAATAAAGACACAGAGACTTACTTAAGGGGAACTTTAAGTCTTAACCAACTAAGTAAAGATAGAAGGAAAGGATAGACACAGTATAGTGGCGCGGAAAGAACAGCCCCACTAAGCAATATCACTATCTGCACACTCACTCACTCACTCAGATCTTTCAAATGGGAGGTGACCTAAGCCATGTATTGGAAGGGAGAGCACCTCAAGCTGCAAAGACAGATAGCGACTGCAGCCGTTCTATCCCGCCACAATAAAGCTGACACCACACAAAAAAAAAAACCAAAGGAGGGAAGGCGGGAACTGATTTCACAGCAGAAACTCTCTAAAATGGATGCCGCAGTAGCTCTCAAATGGCCCTGAAACCCCACAACAAACACAATTCAATAGGTTGAAACTCTCCTAACCCCACCCACAACATTATGTCACCATAACCATTAATCCCTGCTTGTCCGGAGGCAGACCAACAGACTCGGGTGTTTAATTAACTGCTTGCATATAAAATGCATTCCGTCTCTCTAACCCATGGGTCTTCAACCCGTGGCCCGCGGGTCAAGGCTGGCCCGCAGAGCCGTTCCCCGTGGCCCACCAATGGTTAGTGTAATAGGACCGCAGTGAGTGCTATCTGCACTACACAGAAACAAACACACTGCCGCCGCCGGCAGTGTGTTTGTTTTGGAAGCCACTGAGAGTCAGACAGACTCACTGGCTGCTGCGCCCACTGCAGGAGCAGGGCTGAAGCTCACTCATGAGCTCCGCCTTCTGGCTCCCGCGTGGGTGATGGAAGAGACGTCATGACGTCTCTCCCATAGTGCAGAGCAGGCCGGGAGGACGCCGGACGGAGGAGCAGACAGCGGCAGGCGCAGGGTTTTAGGTGAGTGTTGGGGGGTTTTTTTTGTGTCTTTGTCCAATATATGTAAGGGGCACTGCATAGGGGGGACCACTACTGGGGACGCAATACAAGGGGCACTACTGGGGGAACTGCATAGGGGGGACTACTGCTGGGGGCAGCTATCTGACATAATTAATGGAGTAGGAGGGACAGTTATGGGGCATAATTATAATTGTGGGAGGAGGAATGCCGTTCTGGGACCTAATTAAAATTGTAGGAGGGGGCAATTATGGGACATAATTGTGTGAGGAGGGGCAGGGTCTAGATACCGCAGTATAGCTTAGTGGCCCTCGGGCTTCATTGAATTTTTTAATGTGGCCCACACTGTCTTAAAGGTTGAAGACCCCTGCTCTAACCTATCAGCAGAGTGTTTTAGCAGAGTATAGTTGCGATGTAATGCATAGCAGAGTGTGCAAAAGACATTTGTGGATAACTGTTTGTCCCAGATAGCTTGGTAAACAAGTGTGTCAATACACTTGGTCATAGTATATGTGATGGTATGTGTTGCGCAGTTGTTTGGCTGGTGGCGGTTAATCCACAGGTGATATAACTTAACCAATTCTTAAGTTTATTGAATCTGGTAGAAACAGCAGGTAACAAAAAACACAGGGCTATAACGGGTACAGATGCAATAGAGTAGAAGCAGCCTGGAGCTTTTTTTGGTATTGCTGGGCATTGTAGTGTGCTGAGTGTCTGGGTGTAATGGACACTGGTGGATGGTAGCGTTAATGTCCCCTAATACAGTAGTGGTAGGATAGTGTACTTGTGGCAGCCTAGGATGCTGGGTATGCAGTCAGGAAATTTCGACAGCCGGCTTCCCGACTGTGAAATCCCGGCATGGGACTAATGATAGACATCTAAATACCAACATCATCAGCCCCACGCCGAAATTCTGACACCCGGTATGCTGAACGTAAGTAAGCCGGGCGTCGGGACCTGTTAGCCGTGGGGGGGGGGGTTAGGTTTAGGGACTCCCGGGGGGACTAAGGGTTAGGCACCCCCCGGGAGAGTTAGGATTAGGCTAGGGGAAGGGGGGCTAGGATCAGGCACCACTGGGGGGAGGTTAGGGTTAGGCACCCCCATGGGAGGGTTAGGGAGAGGGGAGGGGGGGTTAGATTTAGGCACCCCTGGGGGAGGTTAGGGTTAGGCACCCCTAAGGGATGGTTAGGGGGGTGAGAGGGGAGGGTTAGGATACTTACCAGGCACCGTCTGGTTCTTCAACTGCCGGACTTCCGGCGTCGGTATTTCATCCACCGGGCTTAGGTCCGGCGGTATGTCATACTGATCCCGGATGCTGATACTTCTGGTAACAGCATGCAAGTCTCAGGGCTTCATCCACTCAGTGTTGACACCAGGGAGAAAGACGGGAAAAAAATCGCACATGTGCAGTAGCGTATGTAAGAGGTTGTGCTTGCTGGCTGTGCTCCGGGAGGTCCTAGAGACTGCCAAATCAGCCAGTCTGCTTGTCTATGGATTAAAATATATATTATATATAATATGTGTAACAGCACAAAAAACACTAAGAAACAATAAGGCAAGACCAAAACTTCTTCTTGAATACAATCTTAAGACACTTGGATATATTTCTTATATGGCGCAATTCCTCCGGGAATATGTTCTCATGATGCACATGTCATAAAAAATGATATAAACAACATAGAGGTGGGAATTCAATTAGGAGCGATAAGTCGCTTTTCTGTGAAAAATGGCTTTTAGTGCAAACTTGTACTTTCATTAGCCGTGACTTTTCACGAGTGTGAATTCTTCACACCATTTGTGGCTTAAAGTTTTTACCACCTCCTGAGTAGTTGAAAACTTGTGCAAAACCCCTATTTTTGGCTACAAATGTCGGGACTTGGAGCCTGATTCAGTAAGTATCGCTGATGCGATCGTGGCTGCAAACGCGTACGCAGTTCTGCTGTGAAAGTATGCTAATAGTTTCAATCGCAAAGCCCTCGCACGGACAACATGCTGATGCCCACTTCCCCTCTCGTACATCCGTAATAGCTTGCAATCCAACCAAAACATCGGTAACATCGAAGTACATCGGAGCCATTCACACGTTAAGGCAGGTCTGACCCTACCACTATATTGCTAACTTTCCTGCACGCTGTGAGAGCTCAAGCTGCATATGCATGCCCCAGCAACGGCGTTCAAACGCACTGGCACACCTGCGCTTCTCCGACCACACTCCCATCACCACCCCCAAACGGTCCTTCCTGTCAATCACTCTGCAATGGGTCTGCGCACTCACTGCGACAATCGACCGTCTGCATACGCTTTAGCAGTTGCGATCCTTGCTGAATCAGGCCCACGGTTCAGAACCACTGGGACACTCTCCGTAATGACTAATTAGGCAAAAAGTTTTTGGTAATGAGTTTAAGTTGGCCAATAATGACATGTCATGTTTGTGGTGAAAATGTGTAAAGTACAAGAAAATGGGTTAAATAATTGATGCAAATAGTTATATGGAGGTGCTATATGAGTGGGATAGGTGTTTTTTAAGATTGCAGGTGGGTGTTAGAGGCGTATTTTGAAGGTTTTATAAAAGTGTCTTTAAATGACAAAAATATATACTTTCAGGCAATTTTATGCACCCCCAATTTAGAAAGAACATTTATTTTGCCAAAAAACCACTTGCTTTCTATCATTATTCCACCTTTTTTACAAACATGCATATAACAACCATTTGACACAATTTAAGAACCCCAAATACTTTCATATTGTCATCCTACATCACTTTGCCTTTATGGGGGTACGGCCAGATTTCCCCATTTTCACCTATACTTATTGGCGGTATAAGCATGAAGAATTTTTGCATGACTGCCGCTTTGCGACTTTTAAAATTGAATTGCCCAAAAAATGGGTGCGTGCATAGACACGATAAGCGGAATTCGAATACGAAGGGTGCAAAAACTTAGTGCACTAAAAGTTACCACATTATCGCACCTAATTGAATTTCCCCCTGTAGTGTAGTATGCAATGATGTTTGAATCCACCACATGCCACACAATTAGGATAAAGGTAAAACTTCTCCTGGGGTTACTAAGGGTCCCCACCACTCCCAATGGTAGTCTTCCTACCAAATATAGCACCTATGTATGCCTATCATCCTCACATAAATGAGTTGGCTCTCCAAGAGTAGTTCAAGTGTCTTAAGATTGTATTCAGAGAAGTATTGTTAAATCTTATTCTATTTCTTTGGGCTTTCATTAATTTCCTTAGTGGGTTTTTTTTGCGCTCTATTACACATTTTATATATTTGTTTGGATGTATTGTAATTTCACCTTTGTGTATTTGTGGTTTTATCCAATGGAATTGTACTATATATTTCTTTTATGTATTTTACATATTTGAACTACTCTTGGAGAGAAGTATATCCAAGAGTCCGTATGGATTGAGGCAACACCAGGGCACACCTCATTCAACATGAAAAAGATAGGGCTCCGCATTTTGGGCATTTTACATTGATGTTGAATAAAGGTCTTCAAATGGATATATATTGGAAATGCAATGTAGGAGATACATCATATCGGTGACACATGTCCACAAAGGACCGTGGAGCAAAATCCCCAGCTACTGTAAGTGTAAAAACTGGTCTATGCCCGAAGAAAGCCAAGGACGTGAATTTTTTTATCTATAAAAACAGTTAAAATCATGTAATTTAGGCCTGTTTTTGTTTCTACAGTATTATTAACCACAATAACATTAATTTCCTGTCATTTCTAGTCAATTTTGACAACCTCACTGCTCATAATATTGTTCACCAATATTGTCCAAAGGCTGGCCGGCTAAACTAAGCAACAGAGCAGCGGCACAAAAACACACGACAGCTTAAAAGACTATAGCACATCTATGAAACATTGCCACACAGCAGTGGCAGACCGGATGGCAGTTTAATAAACTATACAACCTCATAGAAACCAAGAATGTTCTCATTAATCAAGAAATAGTTTGGAGGCCTGAGGGCAGTACAGGGAAATGGAGGTGGAGTATGTATATAGTGGAACACAGGTAAAGAAAGAAGGGCTGATTAGTTAGTTAATTTAATAGTTTGATTGAAGAAAATGTAAGATAAAAAAAACAACAATTACAGAATTATGGAGTTTATTTAGCATTACTCAGTAATATGCACTAGAGAAATTATTTACAGCAGTCAACAGAAATGTTTGAGTAATTGTAGATCATTAATAAGCAGAAAATCTTTCTGATTGTGGACTAGATTTAGGAGAAAAAACATGGTATTAACCTTCATACTCAGACTCTCTGGTGCACCTCAAAAATGTACTACAGGGGTGTGTTACCCAATAAGGATGGAGGGTGGGGTGGTGGGTAGTATTGCCAGTTGTCAGCCTCCTAATATTTGTTAGTGTAAGATAGGCTGATTTGGAGTTTGTAGCTCTGCAGTGCAACTATTCCTTTTCTTGGCTTTTTGTTTCAACCCTTGTCAGGAATCCTTGGCTATTAACATTGTATTTTTTTCTGGTTAAAATGTGTTTAAAATTAGTAATGTATTGGAGCAATAACCAATAAAAATGTTTGTCTATGCAAAAAAGATCATCCCCAATGTTCCCCAAAAATATACCTCATAATGAAAAGAAAAGTAGTGCAAGATGGAATTGTCCTTGGGCCCTCCCACCCACCCCAATGTTGTATATTAAAAAGGAAATGCATAGTTTAACACTTTTGTGGCTGAAATGCTTGGTTTGTTTGGGCCCTCACAAGCAAGCTACCAATGGCCTCAAGGCAGCTGACAGTGTTGTTAATGATCTTTACAGTGACAAGATGACATCATTATCATCCTCACCCTCATCAGTGTTAATAACTCATCCCCGCTGGAATCCACCATTATAGAAGTTTCTGTACTTTGACATCATTAGTGGGAAAGGTCTTCCTCATGGAATTTGTAGATCATTTTTATGAACATTATCTTTTCCACATTTTGAGAAAGTATACTCCTACGCAGATCGCTCACAAGGATCCCATCTGTGCTAAACACTCTTTCCGAGTACACACTGGAGGGTGGTCAGCTTAAGTAAAGCATAGTAAGTAGGTACAAGGGGTTCCAAATTGCCTTTTTTTCCTCCCAGTAGTCAAAGGAACTAGGACCGGATTGCCTGCCAAAAGGGCCGATGGCCAGATGGGCCAGTCCAGAGTTAAACCTGCACTCTGCTCGACTGGGACACTGATGGGGGCCTGCCGCGTGGCCAGGTCCCCATGACTCACAGCAAGCCCCCTATACTTGCCCGAGGTGGAACGGGAAAGTATTTTTTTGCTTTGCCAAGAGCCATTGGATGCTACATGGAGAAGAGGAACGAATCTATGCCAGGAGGCAGGTAAGTATATTTTTTTTATTACAGGTAACCCATTGGAATTCTACATGGACAAGGGGACAGAACAGCTGGCAGCAGGTATGTGTGAGTGTGGTAAGTAGGTGTGTGATAACACTTTACACTCTATGTTGTGTGTTTCTTGTGGTTTTTTAACCACTGTTTTTACTGTGGGAGTATGGGTGCTGGCCGCTTGCTGGCACTTGTAGTTCCACAAGTGCAAAAGGGCAGGCACACTGGCCACTGTAAAAAACAATAGTTTTACCCTATTTTCACCTCTATTACCCCTGCTCCCACCGCTCCACGGGTGTATGGGAGGGGGGGTCCCTTTATTATACCCACCTCCCCTCAGAACCCCAGCTTGGGCTGACCAGCTTGGGGTGAAAACTATTTGGCCGGGGAGATCCCGTGAAAGGGTCCCCTTACTGTGGCATTACACCCCGGCCAGATTTGAGCCCAGTGCTGGGTTTAAAAATAGGGGGATCCCTATGCAATTTTTCCACCTTTTAAAACTAGGACATGCTCAGCAGCACAGTGCTGGTTCCAAAACTATGAGGGACCCCTACTCATTTTTTCCCTCGTATTGTTAGGAACCAGGACTGACTGAGGTGCTTGGGGCTGGTTATGCTTTTGGGGGCAATCCCTACATATTTTTTTTTTTAAATTAACCCTTTAGAGGCAGAAACATACACAAATCACACTGATCTGTTTATGTTTCTGCCAAACTCACAGCTCAGGAGGCGGTCTATTTGAAACTTCTATTTAGGTCCAAGTTTGCTACAATTACACACGTGTTTGTAATCACGATTCTTGGTAAAGTCCTGAGTTGTATCTTTTTCACTGAAAGTACTTTTGAGTTTGGCCGAGTGTGTATTAAATAGTGTTTGCAATCTCACCCGAGTTTGTCTTTAGAAAATTTGCGAGTTGATTGAAATCTCAACCAAACACGAATCTTAGTAAATTTACCGTATGTGTGACTTAAACCTAGGATTAAGTATGGTCACCAAAATGTAGTGATCCAATTTCAAGATGTTGACAACCCTTTGGTCATGGTGAAGCGAATACAGTTAATCTACAAGTCCAACATACTTAGCGTAATCGCTTTGTTTCATCTCCTCCTTTAGTTTCTCAAGCTGATTTTCCATTAGTTGAATTAAGAGAATCACCTGACTCAAGCTGGCAGTGTCTGAACTCACTTCATACGTTACTACTTTGAATGGTTTCAGTACCTTGCATAACACGGAAAGTTTTAATCACTGTTCTATACTATGGTACATTCGACCTCCCTATGTCATGGCTTGTTGTGTAAGTTTGGATGGCTTGTTGCTGTTCCTTCATTTGCTGAAGCATATAAAGGGTGGAACTCCACCTTGATACTACCCGCTTGTCCACATATCTGTGTACAATGGCATTTTGTAGGCCAGGAATTCGTTTTTTTTAACGTTCTAGTACAGACACGGAATTGTTTTTCTGGTAATTGGAAGTAAGATTAAATTTGGTAGTGGGAACACAGGACCTCAATTAACTATCTAAAACCAGATGCATTAAGGACAGATATTGGATGCAGATCTATTACTAGCATAGCCATCATGGCTTCAGTGATCCTCTGAGCAACTGTATGACAGCTTTCATAATTGCTTCCTCTTGGAAAGGATTGTTTCACAGTCATTTGTTTCTTTGTAACTACTAGTAGTCTTCTTGGTTCCCTTCTGGGATGAAGATTTACCCCCAGCAGAAGCAGGCCTAGCACTTAAAGATTCTTTTTAGGAATCCTGGATAGGGGAGGAGTCAGTTAGCCTTAGCAAAATGGATGCAGGACTATTAATGAGGAGATTAATGATGAAGGTGTTGTGGTGAAGATTGCAGGTGCTGGGATATAACTTAGAGAAGGGAGCTAGCTGATACTAGACTGCTGGTTGTTTTTACTTTAGCATAATTTTCAGATTTTGCCAAAAATTTTGCATGAACTCACTGTAAATGATGTAACAGGGAGGAGGTTCCTAGATGTAAATGTCCCTACCTCTACTTACAGTGGCTTTACAAATGGCTACAGATGGATTGATACTTGTTTTCAGGATTTGGGTAAAAGTAATTCCACACATAAAAGGTGGATATTTTTGTTTTATGCCCAGGCATGACAATGGCTTCTTCTTATCAAGGGCAAGAGCTTCCACTGGTGCCTGACATACACAAACAACATCCTCATCATCAACATCCTCTTTAGTGCTAGTGTCAGCTACACAAATATCCACCTCATCCTGTTGCACTTCCATAGTAGTATCCCCAATTTGTATGGCACCATCTTTATTTTTGCTGCTCATTCCCACATTTGTAAAGGATGCAGCAATGGTGGAAGGAGGCCTATCTAAGAGTACAGTATTAGAAATGTCAGGCTCACACATAACACTCATGGACACCCTTAGACTCTCCTCAGAGATTTGTGATGTCTCTGAACACACAATTTGTTCTTCAGCCTTAGGCCCATATTCAATTAGTTTCACACCTGCGATACTTTTTCACCTGCCGGACTTTTCGCCTACATCGCATATTTTAGCCGCGGAAACTTATCGTGCGCATCCCCGCATTTCACTCTATTCAATTCTAAAGGACGGCAAAACGCAACCCGGCGAATGCAAACCAGGCGAAAAGTACTGTCAGAATTGGGGAAATCAGCCTGACGCCCCCTAAAAGATGTACATGCCCCCGAATAGACATAATAAAGTTATTTGGGGTACTTAAGGAGTGTCACTTTGTTCTAATTAGCATCTTTGCACAAGTGGTGAAGAATAGCATTAAGCAGTTTTTTTTTGTAAAAATAAGTAGTCCTTTCAAATTTGGGGTACTTGCAAATGGGTGGAAGCATGGTTTAAAGTATAGTTGTAAAAAACATAAAAAACGCACCAGTAGCAAGCACCTGCAATCATAAAAACACCCACCCTACTTGCATATCCCCCAAAAGTCTATTTTGCTAGTTTTTAAGTTTGTGCCCCCACTTTGCATTTTTTCACCCCCTTTTTCTAAGTAATATTTTTTTTTTGGGGGGGGTGTTTGACGCAGTTATCCTTTGGGGGGATGTTCCAAGGATGCTGAGTGGTTTCCCCACCTTTGCACCCTAAAATAGTGATTTTGCACTTTTTTTCTTCACCTATTCATAGGCGAAGCTTTTTCGCCTATAACAATGCATTGCGTTTTCGCATACGCGAAAAGTGTTTGCAATTTAATACGAAGATAAGTTTCCGCCTGTCGAAAAGTCGCAATCGGCGATACTTTTTCGCGGATTCCGACTTTTCACGGCTAATTGAATACGGGCTTTAGTTGTGTTTTTCTGCACTGATTTACCTGTTTTCATTTTGACACTTCTTCTAGACTCTGAGTGAGAAGTGTTGCATCGTCATGTGAGGTTACAGAAGAAGATGCCTGACTGACAGCAGTTGCAGAACCACCACTCACAATAAAGGCTAAGACCTGAGTCTTTTCTTGCCATAGCAATTGGTGTATGGCATGTTGGCAACTTTATATTTATCGGCAGGAAATTTTCTCTTTATTATTAGAGGTGATGTTCTTTTTATTTAGCGCTGATATTAATGACAACTTCACACTGTGACTGACAGCGTTGATATCAATGTTTTCTTCACGCAGCGACTCACAGTGCTGATATTAACGCTGTGTCATGGCACCTACTGAGAATTATTGTTTAACACAGTACCACTTGCTGCCCTAAAAGTGAACACACACAGGATTTACACACAAAAAATAGTTTCTTTTTTTTAACAAATGACCACAAGATCACACAATACACTGCTTCTAAATGCCCTTTTTTAATGAAACACACAGTGGACCCTTAAAAAGAAGACACGATGATAATGGAGTTTTATGTGCATGAATGAATGACAGACACAGTGCCCCTGCTTTTACTGGCTTTAGGTATACTACACACAGTGGCTGTAGATTTGATGCCAGGAAGGTGAGGTTTTGCCTAATTTTGAGATCCAAGCCCGACGGAGGTGACCTAGTTGGGACGGATCCCATTGGATAGTTGAGATTCTGGTGGGTTTGGTTTGAAGGAAACCGAACCTGCTCATTTCTAGTACAGCGCTAAATCAAGCCATTTGTTTAGCTAGTCCCAGTGCCGTAACTAGGGTAGTAAGAACTGTGCCATGCTACAGGGCACCGCAGGGCATTGGGCGCTGTTTGGGCCTGCCAATATTCCTGTTTATTATCATTCTCAATTGCAGCTTCCTCTTCTTTTATCCCCAGCATCTCCTGGCCTTCCCTATCTCTTCCCTGGTCTCTTCCCCCCATGAGGCCATAGCCCTTTTGCAGGTGCACTATCTTTAGTCCTTATTTAAAAAATGGTGGTGGTGGTGCTCTCCCTGGCACATGGGCTAGTTATGGTTCTGGCTAGTCCCATAGGTCCAATGCAAATCCCACAGTGGAAATAGACAGGGGTGAGGCTGGCCTAAGGCATCGTGGTGTACGAGAGATGAATGTCCTGTCCTGAGTTAAACCTGTTTCTATGTCTACACTTTTCTTGAAGACATACAATTTAAAGTTAGAGTTAAATGATTCTGTGACCACACTATCCAGCTCATTACGACAACCATATGATTACATTTACATATAATAACAGAAGGGCATGATTATATTTATTTTGGGAATGTTTAATATAATCTAAACACATTTATCTTTTTCATGTAAGGTGCACTGTGAAAAAATTTGAATTCTGCTATTTCTGCAGGCTTAATAAAACAACGATAGTGCTGCAGTAAACCAGTTCTCCACTTTAGGGAAGGGCTAATCATGTCAGCTTGTCACAATAGTCTGAAAGGAAAAGAGAATTTGAAAATCTGTGTATTTCCTCATGTATTAATACTGGGAATTCACCTGACACCTGCCAAAGGAGAGGAGTGACTCATTCAGCATGCTGGATAAAAAGTCTGTATGACAAGCACACAGTAGTGTATTGGTATTGGGATTTCAATCACCCTGAAGGAAGCATACAAAATAAGTATCAAGAAGAAAGCAGAACGAAAAGCAAGAGATCAAAATGGGAAACTGGATTGTAAATCACTGGTTCTCTGCTGTTGTCATGGTAAGGAATTTTACTTCTTCTTACTAGCAGAGTTCTGCTTACAGAAATGAAAAAGCTGACATTTAAATATATGAATGAAATGAATACTGTTTGAATGGCCTACTATATGAGATAGCCCTACATTTATCAGACCAATTTTAAATAATGAAACAGTGAGATCATGTGACTTATTCTACACTTTGAGGTCATAAGATGAGTGGATTCTTCATCCACTATTACAATGACTGTAAGTTGTCTGACACTGATACTAATTACTAGGAAACTGATTGTAAATGGTGTAAGCTTGTAATAAGGTGCCAAAAACTGACAATCTGAAGGTACTCTTTTAAAGAGGTGCATATACTGAAATTATGTTTTTGATTTTTTTTAAAAGCGGAAATAAATACAAAATTGAGTACAAATTTTAAAACTATGAAATGGGCATTTCTCCATACACACTATGTGAACATGTGAAGGCTTATAACCACAATCATTTTAAAATATAATGTACATGCACTATAACTCCAACATAATTGATGTAAAACGGTATGACATAAGACACCATAGTGTTTAGTGTTATCATAGTCACTATGTTTGCATTGTGCTACTGTAGCATTTATATAATGCTACATTTCTGCTTTAGCCACTTATAAACATATAGGGCCAAATGTAATAGGGTAAGAGTATAGAAAATGTGAGAGTTTAGCAGTAAAATCTCACATTGGCCGAGTTTTATCTTCAAAATAGGAAAACATCTGGATGAGAGTTTAAATTGTGAGTGTTTTTGAGCCTAAAAACATGCGAGTTTGTATGTTCTCAGGCTCTATTACATTGGGCGAGTTTAAAAAGTGTGAGAGTTTACTGCTAAACTCTCACATTTGTCCCATAATGTCTACAGGAAGTTCTAAAATGCTAGAGAGACACAAATGAGTATGTGACTTTATTTACTTCTATTCTACAAATTACATTTTGACTAACTGGGCGCTGTAGTAGTTGGGTCTCAAAATGGACAACACTTTTCTATATATACTGAGAGCAACATCAGTTTAGACATAACAACTATGGGCCTGATTCAGAGCCGCTCGTAAGTGGCAGTACGCTCGTTCCGAGCGATGTTTGCCCATCTGCGCATGCGTACGGTTTTTAATACGCATGCGCGAACCAGTCAGTGCGGACGAAAACGTTTGTTCACTATATAGCGAATGCCTGCTATTTTGAGTGACAGAATGAGGCGTATGTGGGTGGTAACAGGGGAAGGTGCTTGAAAACGGGGAGTGGAGATCAGAACACAGGCGTGCTTAAAGGTCAAAACGGGCGTTTTATGGGTGTGCATAATTAATACAGCAGCATCATTGACCACGTCACTTGGTTGTTTTATAGTCAGAACTGCTCGCAATATAGTGGTAGGAAAAACCAACCACAAGAATAGCGAGCAGTTCATACGCTGTTTGATGTACTCGATTAATCTAATAAATAGCGGACATGACGTATGATGCGAGCGGCCAGGGGGCGTATTTTTCAAATAAACGCCCGCATGTTTTGTTCGCTCATTCAGACATGGAGGCGGCAACAGACCGCAAGGAGCGAACGGTTCATTTGAATAGCCACCCCCTTTTTCTGAACGAGCGAGCGCTAATAGCATCTGGCTCTGAATCAGGCCCTATGTTTTGTGGTGATTGTTGTTTAATATTTTTTCTAAATATATATAGTAGTTTATCTTTTTCACTACTTACAAAGGAGGGAGGAGGAGAGAGTGTGGATGGCAAGGCAAATTAAAACTATTGTATTTTCTTTGTATTACATTATATGAACAATGAGATATTGCATAATTATTAATTATACATTATTCCAAATGTTGCCTTTATAGTTTATTACATTCAGGGCCGCCATCTGCGCGGGACTGCCAGGACTCTAGTACCGGGCCCAGAGAGAGAGGGGGCCCAGCTGACTGTGGCGAGGAATGCACCGGGCGGCAGGCAGGGAGAAAGAGCATCAGCGCTGTGGCATTTCAACTATGGACTACTGGAGCCGGCCGCAAGCTGAGATTAGCTGCCGTTCCGCGAGCCAATCAGGAGCAGCAGCTCCTGATCAGCCAATCAGGAGTCTCTGCTCATGATTGGCTGCCGTTCCGTGAGCTGTGACTGGCTTGCCGCTAGCTCAAGTGTTCAAATGCTGTAGCGCCTCTGATGCTCGCGGTCGGTTCCAGTCCATAGTTGAATGCCACAGCGCTGATGCCAGTGGCATCACAAGGGGGGTGCGCGGCCACACCCAGGTGTCACCCACAGAGGGGTGACACCAAGGTGCAGACTGACACTCCCCCACAGTGACAGGAGTAGGGTGATGCACTGTAGCATTAAGTGCAGCACCCGGCTCCTGACACTGTGAGGGAGCCGGCACTGCAACACAAGGCAGTCAGCACACCCTGCACCCCCCCCAGTAATATTAAGAATGGAGCCATGGGCGATCGGGCCACACCCCCATACCGCAATGCCACATCCCCTTTTCGGGATGAGCGCGGCTGCGTGCTCGCACAACGTCTCTCCCTGGGTGACATCACGGTGAGGGATGCCCAGTGCATTCCTCGCCGCTGCCAGCCGGGCCCCCTCTCTCTCTCAGGACAGGAGAACAATGAAGAAAGCAAGTATGCTGACCCTGCCCTGTGCCCCCCCTCTCCTGTCCAGGCAACCTTCCCTGCACTGTTCCCCCCCAGTCCAGTCAGCCAGCCTTTCCTGCGCCCCCCCCAGTTCAGCCAGCCAGCCTGCCTTGCCCTGCCCCTCCCCCAGTCCGGCCAGCCGGCTAAGTCCAGCCAGCCAGCCTTCCCTGCCCCTCCCAAAGTCCAGCCAGCCTTCCCTACGCCCCCCCAGTCCAGCCAGCCTGCCTTTTCTGCCTTGCCCCTCCCCCAATCCAGCCAGTCTTCCCTGCACCCCCCTCCTAGTCCAGCCAGCCTGTCTTGCCTCACCCAGTCTTCCCTGCGCCCCATCCTAGTCCAGCCAGCCTGTCTTCTCTTTGCCCCCCCTAATCCAACCAGCCTTACCTGCCCTTTGCCACTCCAGTCCACCCTTTCCAGCCCACTGCCCCCCCTTGTCCAGTCTTCCCTGCTCTGTGCCACCCCCAACATCATGCCTAGCCATCCCTGGTATATGCATCAATTGAGGCAACACCCCTGATATAGCTCCACCCACATTATCCACAACTCCACCCAACTCTGCCCTATACACTGGCACAACCCCCCCCCATCACCACCCCCAAATGCTACTTCCTATCAATCACTCTGGGATGGGTCTGCATAGTCACTGTGATCGCAATACCGATCCTTGCTAAAATCAAGCCCTTAGTGCATTTAAGCACTAACCATTCCCTAACAGCAGCCTAACCCTAACCATAGCCTACCCCTAACCACAGCCTAAAGGTGCCCACACACATACTGATGTGATCTCAATCACACGATGTGTACGATTTCCCCCTGAACTCTCCCTGGGAGCTCCCTGGCAGTCCTGCACACGATTTGGTCTGAAAATGCTGCCAATTGGACACTCGATCTATCGTGCCTCCTAACTACTCCAGGGAATCCTGACTTGAGATTGTCAGATCTGCCCTACAGCTCGGCAGATCTGAAGATGCGATGTGCGACCTGCGGGGACGCGCATCGCATCGTTTT
The DNA here is from genome assembly GCA_031769625.1 of Taudactylus pleione. Lineage (NCBI taxonomy): Eukaryota > Metazoa > Chordata > Amphibia > Anura > Myobatrachidae > Taudactylus > Taudactylus pleione. Next base: position 13,391,367 of record JAUIMM010000009.1, on the reverse strand, counting down.
TGTGAGTGCGGACTCACGATTTGGCCATATTTTACACGATCAGTCATTCCAATGCATTGGAATCGGCCAGATCGGGTAAAATATCGCTATGTGTGTGGGCACCTTAAGCCTAACCTTGACCACAGCCTAACCCTAGCTCTAAAATGGGCGACCGACATTGTGCCTGTTGACATTTTATTATCACTTTCTGAATATCAACATTTTGACTACATACCAATTTGATCAGTGCAGGCAGTGTGGGGTCCCCCTGAAATTTTCACAAACAACACTAGACAGGGTGGGACACTCAACATGGGGTACCCCCACCATGGTGTCAACAAGTCCTTGGCAAGTCAGTACAGGGCTGGAATCCCTGGGAAGTGGAGCCCTTAAAAAAGTGGGAGTGTGGTCATTAATTGGTTGTAAGCATATTAATATTTCTTTATTGGTGCTTTACAGGTCCAAGATAGCCATGTTAGTGCCAATTTTAACGGTTTCCAGTGCATGTTGGTACTTGGAGAACAAGTGGCAGCACAAATGCCAGCATGCACACTGGCACCTGCACAAAAAGCATTACAATAGACACAGGAGACACGCACTGTATTACAAAATCCTTTATTAAATAATCGTCACAAGATAATAATTATAACCACCTGTGGATCTTCTAAAATGTGTCAGTGAGTAATGAGTACACCTGTGCACCTGCTGGGTGACCTGGAAAACGCGACCTGTGTGGGGTCCTGAGGGCCGAGTTTGAGAACCACTGGTATAGAGCACAGGTTCTCGAACTTGGGGCCTGATTCAGAGCCAGACGCTATTTGCGGACGGTCGTTCCAAAAAAGGGGCCGGCTATTTAAATTGAGCGCTCGCTCTTTGCGGTTTGTTGACGCCTCTATGTCTGAGCGAGCGAACGAAAAATGCGCAGAAAAACGGCAAAGACGCCCCTTTGCCGTTGGCATCACACGTCATCTCCGGTATTTATTAGATTAATCGGGTACATCGAAAGGCATCTGAACTGCTCGCAGTGCTTGTGGTAGGTGTTTCTTACCGCTATCACTGCGAGCAGTTCAGGCTAAAAGACAACCAAGTGACGTGGTCGATGACGCTCCTTTACTAATTATGCACTCCCATTAAACGCCCTTTTGACTGTTAGGCACGCCTGCGTTCGGATCTCCACTCCCCATTTTTCAAGCACCTTCCCGTTACCACCCACAAATGATACATTCTGTCAATCAAATTAGCAGCCCCTCGCTGTTTTGCGAGCGCACGATTTCCGACCACAATGACTGGTCGCATTACGACCCATATGCATGCGCAGTTGTGCGAACATCGCTCAAAGCGAACAAGCGGCCGCTTACGAGCGGCTCTGAATCAGGCCCTCAGGACCCCAAACAATGCATGTTTTCCAGGTCACCCAGCAGGTGCACAGGTGTATTCATTACTCACTGACACATTTTGAAAGATCCACAGGTGGAGCTAATTATTTCACTTGCAATTCTGTGAGGAGACCTAGAAAACATGCTCTGTTAGTGGTCCTGAGGACTGAGTTTGAGAACCTGTGGTATAGAGTATTAAATATACAAAAGCACTTTTATGTGTACTTTAGCATTACACAGGCAGTGTAATTTAGACAGCCAGCACCTGGAAGTGCAGCAGTGTCTGGAGCATTTAAGACCCTCCAAACAGCTATACACAGGGCAGGGTGTCTGTCTGTAATGTCCAAAGGACTCTGGGCCTGATTCAGAGCCGGACGCTATTAGCGTTCGCTCGTTCATAAAAAGGGGGTGGCTATTCAAATGAACCGTTCGCTCCTTGCGGTCTGTTGCCGCCTCCATGTCTGAACAAGCGAACAAAACATGCGGACGTTTATTTGAAAAATACGCCCCCTGGCCCCTCGCATCATACGTCATCTCCGCTATTTATTAAATTAATCGAGTACATCGAACAGCGTATGAACTGCTCGCTATTCTTGTGGTTGGTTTTTCCTACCACTATATTGCGAGCAGTTCTGACTATAAAACAACCAAGTGACGTGGTCAATGACGCTGCTGTATTAATTATGCACACCCATAAAACGCCCGTTTTGACCTGCGTTCTGATTTCCACTCCCCGTTTTCAAGCACCTTCCCCTGTTACCACCCACATACGCCTCATCCTGTCACTCAATGTAGCAGGCATTCGCTATATAGCGAACAAACGATTTTCGGCCGCACTGACTGGTTCACGCATGCGTATTAAAAACCATACGCATGCGCAGATGGGCGAACATCGCTCGGAACGAGCGTACTGCCGCATACGAGCGGCTCTGAATCAGGCCCTCTATCGGCTGCAATGCCGTAGCAATGCTGGTTGCCATTCCAGGCACCCAGCTAGCCAGAAGCAAGGGCCATGGGACAGTGATGGTGAGCCCTGCGCTCTGTGTGGCGGTACCAGTCGCACACCCCTAGTTACGAACCTGTTGGTAACCTCTGCCAGGTAGGTATGTAAGAAAACCTGCAATAAACCAACATCCAAATAAAGGAAAATAAACAAATGTAATACAACATTTTAGTTTCTAAAAGAGATCTTTATTAAAGACACAAAACTATAAGTATAACATTGAGACTTTGGACCTCATTCAGAGCCACTCGCTGCTGGCGGGTGCTCTCTCTGAATCTGGGCGTTTTTTTTTCTCCGGCCGCTCGCAAAGCTGTGGGAGACCACCCACAGCTTGTGCAAGCGGCCAGGAGACTGTCGCGATAATTGCGACCATTGGGCTTGCAACGAGACCCTGGGGTAGGGTCTAGCTGCCGCAAGCCCGAGTGGACTTCCTGCTCTAATAGAGTAGGAAGTCCACTACTGACACCACTAGTGATGTCAGTAACCCCTCCTACAAACGCGTTTGTCCGGCCAACAAAATGGGGCGAGCTGTCAATCAACATCGACAGCCGCCCCATCTTGTTGCGAGCCCCGTAGCAACTGAAGTTCAGTCGCTCAACGGGGCTCACGCACGACGGATGCGGCACGTGCGCAACCATCAAGCCGCTTGTGAGCACACAGCGCTTGCGAGCGGCTCTGAATCGGGCCCTTTGTCTTGTACCCAAACTTACCCAAAATAGATCAACTAACTACAAAGCTCTAATGGTGCATACACACGGTCAGATTTAGCAGGACGATACAAACTATAACGATATCGTTTATCGCTAGATCGTTTATATCGTCCATTTTTTAGCCCCTTCCAACCCCCAAACGATGGACGATGTCCGGGTATGGATGGTCGATAACGATAACAACCATCACCCATGCATGCAATCCAACCTGGTCGATATCGACCAGGTTACTATAGGTACGGGTCGTTTAGTTGTTTGGGGGTTGGTGATGTGTTGGATGATCGATATTGATCATCCAGCACATGCAGGACGATCAGACAACGATATCGTTATCTGATCTGACCATGTGTATGCACCATTAGTCAGCAAATCACAAATTAATGTTTCATCTCCAGTGTGCAAACAATAACAGCCATATATGATCATATATATTTTATTTATTCTGACAATTAATAGTACAAACTACTGTTTTTCATCACCTTTTCAAATCTAGAAAATTTGAGATGTAGAAATCTATAATATTAATAATAAAAAAGAAAAAGGGAAAATTAACTCCAAAGGGCCAAATGTAATGGGGTGAGAGTAAACTCACACTTTTTAAACTCAGCCAATGTAACAGAGTCTGAGAACATGCAAACTCGTATGTATTTCAGACTCAAAAAACTCACGATTTAAACTCTCATCCAGGTGATTTCCCATTTTGAAAAAATAACTTGACCAATGTAGTAGTGTGATAGTTTAGCAGTAAACTATCACACTTTCTAAGCTCTCAACCTATTACATTTGGCCCAATATGTCAAATAGCAATTTGTAGCATACAGGGACGCTGACCCGGCCATGGCCCCCACTGCTCTGCCCACACTTGTATAGCAGCACAGCTGCAGCAATCTCTGCTCGCTCACTGCCCAGTTTCCTCTCACTGCCGTGCCACTGTGGCTATGCTGCTATCCAGCGGTAGTGTGAAGAGAGGAGGTTACAGGTGGGGGATGATCCCCCCCGTTACCAGTCTAAGCGGTGGCGCACATTGTAATTTCTGAAGCTTTTTTTGGGAAGGGGGAGTGGCCACACCTGCCAGATTGTTCCATGCCACCTCCCGGTACCCGACCCTGTCAGAGCTCTCAATGGGCCTGGTAGCATACAATATTATGATCCACATCATATGAGTATAGTATGAGTATTATTATAGTATAATATGAGAATTATAGCTTACTAAAGCTATAATAATACATATACTAATATAATTCATAATTTATTTGTATCGAAACACAAATTACACCCCTTTTACACCAGAGCTAAAACCCGGGTTTTTGAAGGGTCAACCCGGGCAGCTCCCTGGTGTAAAAGGGCAATCCAACCCAGGTAACTAGCAGGGTTTAACACGGGCGTAGCCCGTGAAACCCTGCTATGAGAACAGTGCACTCCGGGTCACGATGACGTCATCTCCAAGCGTCCACTTTCACTCCGCAAAAGCCGGGTCTATGCAGACCCAACTGCGTTGTGAGCGGCGCTGACTAGGGAATATCCCGAGTCAGCGCCGGCAAAATTCTGGGTCTGATCCGGATAGGAACTTTGGCCCTGATTCAGAGCCGGACGCTCTGATCAGAGCGCTCGCTCTGAATCAGGGCCCTCCGCCATTAAAATGGAGCGTCCTCCTGGACGCTCGTATAGCTGTGGGTCACCACCCACAGCATATACGAGCATCCAAAAAGATGGTCGCGATGGTCTTGACCATCGCGACCATCAGAATTGCGACGGAAACCCTGCGGTAGGGTTTCCCAGCCACAAGCCCTGGAGTGATTTTGGCTCTATCAGAGCCAAAATCACTCCCACTGACATCACTAGTGATGTCAGTGGGGCCGGCTTCAGACGGTAGGCGTTCCCATGGGAACGCCTCCGTCTGGCAGGCACGCCCCCGGCACGCCCACCAAAGGGGGCGTGCTGTCAATCAACATCGACAACACGTCCCCTTTGGTGCGAGACCCGGAGCGACAGCTTGGCTGTCGCAGTCCGGGTCTCGCGCATGCGCACGACGGAGCACCCTCTGTCGTGCGCATGCGCAGTGGGGAACATCGACCCACTTGCGAGTGTACTGCCGCTTGCGAGTGGGTCTGAATGACCCCCTTTGTTCCAACTCCGGGTCAGACCCGGAATTTAGGTGGAAAAGGGGTATTAGACTGGTAGCATGGGGATTAGATGTCACAATTTTTTTTATATGCACAAAACTTCAAATTGAAGCATTATCATTGCCGTGAGAGGGGGTTAAAAAAGATAGATAGCCCAAGCGCCAGTAATGGTGTGCTGTTAACCCCCCTCCTTGTGTAGATTGCAGTACGCCCACAGGAAGTTTTTGCCACACTTCCAGCAACAATAAAGAAATACACAAATAAAGTAGGCGGCGTCTAAGAACACATATCAGGGAGTGTATTTATAAACCACCTTTATTAAAGGCTCAAATATCAGTATATGTAAACTTTCAAAAATATCAATAACACTCCCGAGAGTATAAGAAAATTCTATACACACAGTATGTATTTAAATGAATAACATGTCTTCAAATGAAGCACAAAATCACAATTAAAATACAAACAATCACAATAAAATATCACTATTATTCTCAAATTGATGGGTTGAACATCTGAGCTCTGGTGCTTCAATGAGCCAGGTGAAAATGACCCAGTTAGCAGAAATATTCTGAATAACTGAGAAAATTTTTTTCATGTAGCAATGAATTGAAAGCTGAATGGCCCAATAAAACTAAGTAGCTGACAGTGTTCCACAGGAATTAGCAGCTGTTTAGCAGATTTTTTCTCAGTCATTGGACACACTGTCCAATGACTGAGAAAAAAGCTGCTAAACAGCAGTAAATTGAGAGCTGAGTGGCCCAATAAAACTAAATAGTTGACAATGTTCCACAATGCGCTGTGAATATGCGCTTCCAATGTAATAGTGCGGAATGAGAGAACTCAGTTCTCCGCTGCACTCACTCCCCTCTTGGCGGTCCCGCCACTCCAGCGGCTTGCAGATGATGGTAGCTCCGACTCCAGCAGCATAAAAAATATAAATTGCACACAAAACCACCGTCTATCCTGATGGAGATATCCGTCCGTAGTCCTCCGAGTGTCTCACTCACAGGAGGCTGCGCGGGTCACGCGGGGCTTCAGCTGTGTGTATGATGTGTGAGCAGGAGAGATATATAGAAGTAGTCCCAAGGGATGAGTCTGCGGCAGCAATTGGGTTCAGCTCTCACAAGTGGTCCGTGTCCTCAACTAGTTTTCCCCGCACACCGACGGCTTTTTCAAGAGGTGGAAGTATGAATCTGTGGGTCAGGTCAGAGCGAAATAGCTCAAATAATCAGCTTAATAGATTGACTCCAGATGTTTGTAATTAGTGAGACTCTGGCCCATAAGAACAATATAGAAATGGTTCTTAACCATATATGTGCATAACAAAGACCTATCTGGTCACATCCCTACAGCCATAATCAATCAGCAAAATAATCCATAAAACTATTTATTATAATAATAGAAGGCATACATATTAATCTATGCTAAACATACACATATTATTTGTTTATTTATATTATTTATTTATGATCATCTTTTAATGTTAACTCCGTGAGAGGGGGTGTATCATGATGATATTAACAAAGTGTTTATGCCAAAGAGTAAAGCATCATAGAGGTGGAGAAGACTGGCATGGCTGAAAATTTTACTTAAAGGGGCAATAATATTATATACAAAAACAGAAAAAGAGGCGGCAGTTTTGAAAAGCACTACATAGTAAATATACCCTTATATCCTTGAACCCTTATAAAAATACCTACAGGTTGTCTTACTCTGAGCGTAGTCTTTTTGTTTTTATGGATCAGTTATACCCCTTTTCCACCTAAATTCCGGGTCTGACCCGGAGTTGGAACAAAGTTCCTATCCGGATCAGACCCGGAATTTTGCCGGCGCCGACTCGGGATATTCCCGAGTCAGTGCCGCTCACACCGCAGTCGGGTCTGCATAGACCCGGCTTTTGCGGAGTGAAAGTGGTCGCTTGGAGATGACGTCATCTCCAAGCGCCACTGAAGCCGGACCAATCGGCCGGCTAGCAGCGCACTCCAGGTCATCGTGACCTGGAGTGCGCTGTTCTCACAGCAGGGTTTCACGGGCTATGCCCGTGTTAAACCCTGCTAGTTACCTGGGTTGGATTGCCGGGTCACTCGACCCAGCGATCCAACTCTCTCCCCTTTTACACCAGGGAGCTGCCCGGGTTAACCCTTCAAAAACCCGGGTTTTAGCTCCGGTGTAAAAGGGGTATTAGACTCATCCTCAGCACATACCTCAAAAGTGCTAAGGATGAGTCCCTTCATCAAAAACAGGAGTACAAAGGTAGAAAATCATACCTAACAGTCCCCAAACTGTGTGAATATTGCATAAAAAATATGGATTTTGATGTTGAAATGTGGCCAAAGAAAAGAACTAAAGAAATAACAGTAGAAAATCTGGGAGCCCCTTTCATTTAAAAAGAATTCTAAAAATCTTTGAATTTAATTGTTATTTCTCAACCCTTAATATTATTTTTTTAATTCAGGAAAGGTACCCAGTGATTAAGCTGCCTCAGTACTACCCATTGGTGTATGATGACATGGAGGAGGAAGAGGAAACATGTAATATATTGTGTCATTTCACTTACATATGTCACAATGTGGGGAAAACCAAATGACCCAGGAAAGGAAGAAGGGAGTGTAAGGAGGAGTTAATTATTTATTAAAATACAGGTACTGGATTTTCTTCAGTTTTTGACCTTTAGCGATTAAGGTGCATTTGTAGAGTTGGCTGCAATTCCACCTGTGTTGCATGCACTTAACTAAAGGTGCATACACACGTTCAGATAAAGTGAACGATTTAAACGATAACGATAAGGATCTTATCGTTATCGTTCAAATCATTGACTTAAATGCCTCCTGCAATGACCTAACGATGGTCGATGCGCAGGCACGAATGATCATTAACGACCATCGAACGTCGTCCAGAAAAACCGTCAGACATGGTCGACATCGACCATGTTAGCCGGTTTCCTATAGGGACACGCGATCGTTAATCGCGGGTCGTTATAGGTTAATACATGTGCTGGATGTTGGATAACGATCATTCAACACATACAGAATGATCAGATAACGATCGTTATCATTATCTGATCTTCGTCCAGTCATCGTGTGTGTACGCACCTTTAATACGCATTTTAGCCCCTACACAGAGTTGTACGCATCTATGCAACCAGAGCCGGCCCTAGCTAAATTAGTGCCCTAGGCAAGATTTTGGGTGGTGCCCCCCTCCCCATGGGATCCTGAAAAGGGGTGTGGCCTCACGGAAGGGGTCCTCATCCAGCACAGCACCCCCCTATTTCAGCACAGCGTCATCAGCCACCCTCACCCACCACCCCTCTCCCAGCAGTGAGCTCCACAGCACCCAGCACTCTCCCAGTTCCAAACTTGCTTTGCTTGAGCGCAGCCTGTAGAGCTGTCCGACTCAAGGTACAGCAAGTCGCGAGTGGCAAAACCGCTTTTCCTGTGTCAGGCTGGCAGGCCGCAGCTATGTGTGATGGTTGCTGGAGGCAGAGCCAAGAGCTGTGAGGTGTGACTCACTACTCATGCGCAGAAGCTCATTCTGATTGTGTGACTCCCCAGAGCCAACCCGGCGCTAACCACTAGCCGCTGTCCAGGTGCCCCGTCCCCGCAAATTGCCGCCGGCTGGTCCGCCACTGCTTGCTCACTGTTTGCTGCTGCCAGGCCCGATCGGAGCTGTCAGGTGAGCTCCAATCGTGGACACTGCGCAGCGGCAGTAGCAGTTGCCAGAGTATCTGCCCAGCCGTCAACAGGTACCCCAGCCGTGCCTGAACCAAACCTCCACCGGCCCTAGGTAGGCTTGGATGCCCCTAGGCATTTGCTAAGTTTGTCTCTGCCTAGGGCCGGCTCTGTATGCAACCTCACACCTGTGACTAAATGCTTGGTTTCATAGCTGTCATAATTATCAGTGAGCACTTTCACCAGCCTTATCCTTAGCAAAGAGATACATGTGCAATTAGAAGGATCTCTACATATGCACATCTCAGCCTAGCCTGCTATTCCATCTACACTCTTGGCACTACATGGCTGAAATAAGCCTACTGTACATGCGAACAGCCCATTGCCCCTTAGTTATACCTATTCATCCGCAATTATAGATGCAACTGTAAAGTTGCATACTACTCTGAATTACATGTACATGAGTGCACTCGGCTATGGAAACCTCTGCATTGGCCCAAGGGTACTTAAGACAAGGTGTCCTCCCCCTCTAGTCAGCACCACACCCTGGCTGTGCCCGCTGTATGTGCGCCTCTACACCAATTAACTATTCTAATAATTGGTTAGCAAATTATTGTGAGGGTTGTCTTCTAGTGACCAAGAGCACCAGTGAAGTAATATCATATCATTTTCAGTTTTCCTTTTCAAGCTGTTTAGGTATGCATGTAGTATTTGAATTCCATGATACTTGGCCAGGTAACCCAGTACACCTGTAACACATCTGCCATTGCGCTGCCTACAGAAACTATCCCTCTGCATGGGCAGTCTGTGTCCCCTCCCTCCCCCATATCAATGCAGCAGTCTGTGTCCCCTCACGCCCCCAAATCTCAGCAGCCTGTGTTAGGGATGGCCATCGGTGTGGTTACCATCAATGGTTGCCAACTATGCGAAGGGCAGACTAGATGGGCTAAGTGGTTCTTATCTGCCATCAAATTCTATGTTTCTATGCCAGTGGTGGCTAACCTTGACACTCCAGATGTTGTGGAACTACATATCCCAGCATGCCTTGCCACAGTTTTAGCATGCCCTAATAGCAAAATGGTAGCAGTGCATGCTGGGATATGTAGTTCCACAACATCTGGAGTGTCAAGGTTAGCCACCAAGGTTCTATGCAAACAATGACCATCGATGGTTTCACCAACCAATGGTCATCCCTGTTCTCTGACTGACTGGCTGTGGGCCAATCAGAACCTGGGGGTGAGTCTTCGTGGGTGTCGGAGGTGGAGCTATGCTCAATGTCCTGGCACTTTGTAAAACAAACAGAAAAAAATTTGCTTTCGACAATGGGCATAAATCATCAATGATTATGAACCATCAATGGTCAATGGCCATCCCTAGCCTGTGCCACCACCTCCTCCGTATCTCTGCAGCAGTCTGTGCCCCCCCTCCCCCGTATCTCTGCAGCAGCTGCAGCAGCCTATCCCCCACTCACGCCTCACTTACCTGGATCTTTTACTTGCTTGCTCCTCATCACAGCAGTGGTGGCAGGCTTGTCACACTCAGGCCCATATTCAAATAGCCGTGAAAAGCTGAGATCCGCAAAAAAGTATCGCCGATTGTGACTTTTCGCTTGTCGGAAAAGTATCATCGTATTCAATTCCATCCACTTTTCGCGTATGTGGAAAGTCATTGCAATGTTATATGCAAAAAAGATTTGCCTCTGAATATGTACTCCAGATTTTTTTCCTGAATTAACAAAATTACTGTTAATTTGTTTTATGTACATTTAAAATAGAGTTCATATGTAAATGTATATTACATATAATCATCATATAAGAAGAGGTTTTCCCTGTTACCCCTAAATTCTTGTGCCACATCCAGCCTGGCAATATGCAACATAAATGTGTTTCCTGACTGGCTGGGAATCACAGAAATATACTGTATGACTGATAATAGACCCTTGATATTTACCCTATAGATAATACTGTTTTCTAGATTTAAATTGTGGGTTATGGATATATAATATTAATACTACTACTACTACTACTACTACTACTACTAATAATAATAAAATACTGATCTATATATTCATAGGCAAACGCAGGGGGGGTTTCCCAGCGCACACCATGACCACAATAGAAATAGTAATATAATAGAATTTTACTAGTGCTGCATCTTCTTCTCAGTATCACAAATGACATAATTAGCACCACCTTTTAACATGTATGAGCCAGTAATAAATAACCTGTGCACCAAGTAGGAGATCTGGAAACCATGCACTGTTAGGGATGCGCTGCTATAGAGCCCAATATGTACATATATGTCCATGGCAGTGCTAGGTTATTCTGCTGCTCCCCCAGACTCCCAGACTTTCTCCAATAGTCTGGAATGGTGCTCACATCTAAAATAAAAACATTCAGCTCAGGCATGATGGCCCTACTGCCGCATCTAATGGCTCACTGTGATTGCTGGTCCTGTATATGCCGGAATTATGGCACACAATATACTTTGTATGATGCATATTAAAGCTGGATAAGTGCTAATTCTGCCATCTTCATGGACAGGCCACACTCACTCTAAAATCAAGCATTTGGAAACCCCCCTCTAGAAATCCTGTGTTTGTCACTGATATTGATATATGATAGCGTGTATTTAAATAGTTGCTGTAAGTCAATGGCTGGGCAGGTGGAATAGACATTTTACAGAACATGCAGTTAGGGCCTGATTTAGAGGTGGACAGAGGGGCAGTAGCGGCTGCAACAACTTCTGAAAGTTTATGCTAATGCCACAGCCGATATGCTTCTTACTGAGACCCCCACCAGCTGCTCTAATCTGCTGCGGTGCATTGAAAGTAGCACCATCGAGCGGACATTGGCTGCACCAACAGACATTAGATCAACCCTATGGTTGCTCAGAATGTCTGACAGTACATGGCCGCCGGTGCCAGTGGAACTGCATCTTTCAAAGTAGTCCCTGACACCGGCACCCCTGACTCGCCTGCTGATGAAAGCCATCCCCAAGTCACTGCCCATGAACGCTTATCAAAATGGGAGGAATCACAATGTGTCCACTGCCGGTAACCATCGCAACAATGTTCTAAATCCGTCCTGTATCAGGCCCTTAGTGAGCTACCTCTGAACATCACAGCTCTATGCTTAAGAATAAATCCTAAATATGTATCCTGAGGTACACAGTATGCCACTCCAGGATGCTGCCTAACAGGACAAAAAAAGGAAATAGTTGCTGCTGTGTGGTGATGATGTCATATACAGACAGGATCGGACTGGCTCACAGGTGTACAGAGGAAATCCTTGGTGAGCTCCACATGATCCTCCTCTAGGAGTCAGTAACTTGGTTGAACAGGATCATGGATGAACTTGGGTGTTTGGTTAGTTTCTATGGAAACTACACCAAGATTAGCTTTCCTGCCAATCAAAGTGGGTGGTCCTGACATACCCCTGTACCCTTCTTTATAATTGGGCCTTCTGTTCTTTGCATGTCCTCTCTAAAGATTATCCAAGTCTCTCTGTACTACACCCCCTCTGGCATATGGCCACACCCCTTAAGCTTGGGCCCCTACCACTGCATTCCCTGGTGGGCTCTTCATGCCTCAGTACAACACAATATACACAGACATGATCCCATATTACCTATTTTCTGCATCTCTTCTCCAGGAGGGGAGATGCAGGTGGCCAGTGCAGGGGATGGGGGATGTGAATTGCTTCATCCAGGCCACAATACCACGGCACAATAATAAAAATTGTGACATTGCAGATCCATTATTTCACTGGGAAGTATACAGGATACTTGCTGTACCGGGCATTGGCTGTTTAAGAGGTGAGGAGGCTTGTGTGCAGACTCCGTGCCATGGCATCCGTGCCATGGTCCTGGAGACACCTCTACTGTGTATGCACAAAGCTCCGGCACAATGGTTGCCGGGCGGGACTCCGGAGAGATAAGTATTAAACATGGTTGCAGGGTGTGCGGTGTGGACACCCCAAGACCCTGTACCCATTATAAATACCCCAATGCTACCGGGGGTCCGAGGGATTGCCCGAAATTCCGGAGTCTCCTGGGCGTTCTGGGAGCGAAGGCAAGTATGTGCATCTTCCATCAGTCACAGTGAGTAACTACACTAAACAGTTTAATGAGGAGGGAAATGCTATGGCAGTGGGTAGGGCAGTGGCAATTTAGATGTGACGTATTAGGCATGGTGCTGTGCTAGTTATTATGCATTTACTCTGCATTATCTATATATCAGCAACATAAGTACACAGTGTCTCACAGGAAATATCTGACAACACACAGGTGGAACAGAAACAAGCATTAATCACTGTACCTTGGTTGGGTAACTTATTTTACAGGTGCAGTTAGACTGATGTCACTGTACAATAAATAAATACTTTTACTTTGTTTTCTTTCTAAAAATAGTAATACGTTATTAATTTGAGGTCAAGGAAAATGAATATGACTTCAGAATGTTTTTATTAGTTCTAGTTTTTGAGCTGCAATACTTGCGCTATATGTACTTCAGCAATATAGTCATAGTGAAAAGCAATTTTAAAATAACATGACAGTTTCTTGATACACAATAAATAACAGTTGTTTCAATTCAATCAATTGCAAATAAGAAACAACATTCAGCAACCGTAACACATAGTGGCCTATTCATCAGAGCACCTTCTTTGCTTGTCGCTTGTACTCCTCTTCTGAGGCGTCTCTTGTCATTGTCCAACAGTAGTCAGAAACCATAGAAGTGTTCCCCCTGCCCTGATATCTTCCTTCCTTCCTTCCTTCCTTCCTTCCATCGGTGGTCTTGGTGGAATCACTCACCAGGCTCGTCACACTGCACAGCAGTTGTCACGGGAGAAGTCAGAGAGTAGTGAAAGTGGGTATTGAGCAGTCTAATTGATGATACTTTTGTAGAAGCCGCTTTCTTATTAATCTGGAGGAGTCGACCAACAATGATCCCTTCCTTATCCCTTTCCCCTCAGGTTTTTGAAAGCTTCTCCCTCTTTGTTCATCCCCT